>OY728125.1:513837415-514462415 GCA_963277665.1 Viscum album
CCTTTCTCACACTACCCACAAGTGGGGAAAATTTTGTTGCATTTAGTTATTCTTTGAAGAATGGACTGGGTTTTGTATTGATGAAAAATGAACAATTCATTGCCTATGATTCAAGGAAATTGATATTTATTAGAAAAAATATCTAACAAATTATCTGGAGTTGGTTTTAGTAATCATTGCTTTAAAAATTTTGTTACATTTCCTTTTTTGGGGGGAATTGTGAAATATACATGGATCACAGAAGCCTCAAGTATATATTCACACAAAAATATTTGAATATGCATCAATAAAGATGTCTAGAGAAGATCAAAGACTGTGACTACTGAGTCCATTACCACCCTAGGAAAGTGAACAAGGTGGAGGATTCATGATGTAGAAATGACCCAACAATTCTATCATTTATAACAATTGAAAAGGATCCAATCTTCTTATATGTGATATAGATTGACATGGGATTAATAAATAAGGGAACATCATCAATCCTTTCACAAATTATTTATCAACTAAATATTTTGGAAAGGTTAATGGATTATCGAAAGGATGATGTGGGATTCTAGAAGAATGTTGAACCTATCCGAAAAAATAAATCCATGGAGTTAAATATTATTGAAGAGGGAGTTGTGCGATTTGGGTCAAGACTATGTGTTCCATCAAATTTGGTGTTAAATAATGATCTTTTGGATGGCACACATAGTAAAAATTTCACCATTCTCCCAACAAACAAAAATATGTATTTCTATATCTGATTTCATTATTGGTGAGATACAATGAATAAAATGGTCTCTGATTATACATCAATGTTTTTGGTTTCTTAGCAAGTGATGTCTAGGAGGATGAAGTGTAAGGGGATGATGCAACCATTACATATTCCAAAATGGAAATGGTGGAAAAACACCATTGGCTTTGTCACTTAGCTTCTGAATACATCCAAAGAAAACAACACTATGTGGGATGTTGTGGGTTGTCTTACAAAGACTGCACACTTCTTTGCAATTCAAGAGGATTTATCAATGGATAAACTGGAATGGATATATATCTAAGAAGTGGTAAGGATTATTGGAGTACCACTACCTATTGTATCTGACCATTTTCCATGATTCAATTGTATGTTCTGGATGAGTATTCAACATGCTATAAATACTTAGTTGAACATCAGTACAAATTATCATCCTAAAACTGATGGCTAATCTGAGTTGAATATCCAAACACTTAATGACATGTTGAGATAATTCTCAATGAAATTCGAAGGAAGATGGGATCAACATATTTCTATGGATGAGTTATCTTACAATAATTGTTTCTACTCAATTATCCAAATGGGTCGTTATGAATCCCTTTATGAGAAGAGGGGAAGAACACTGATATTTTTGGTTGAAATAGGGGAGGGAAAAAACCTATGTCCATAAATGTTTGTAGAAATGGAGGATTAGACTTAGACAATTCAACATCACATTAAATCTGCATAGAGTCTAAAAAAGAGCTATGATGATAATTTTCACTCAGACCTAGAGTTTGATGTTAGAGACCTGGTATTCTTCTGTATATCCCCATGGAAGAGAGATATGAGATTTGGGAAGAAGGGAAATTTTAGTCCAAGGTACAATGACCCATTGGAGATCTCTGATCGTATTGGAGCAGTGGTCTATCAACTAGAGCTCCCAATGGACCTGTCTCAATAATATGATGTATACCATGTTCAACTCTTTAAGAAGTATATACCTAACCCATCGTATATACTCAATCCAAATGTCATACCATTGGATAGTGAACTCTCCTACAGAGAGAATCTAGTGAAGATTTTAGATTATAAGGAAAAATTTCTACAGAACAAGACAATGCCCCTTCTCAAGGTGTTGTGGTGAAACCAAAATTCTGAAGAAGAAATATGGAAATCAGAGGAAGTGATGAATCAGTGTTACCATCATCTATTTCTGTGTGTGAAAAGGAAATTGTAAGGGTGAAATTTCATAAGGGGGGTATGATTCTAACGACCCAAAGTATTATTAATGAAAATTACTCTAGTTCTAAATAAATTAATTATTATGAAAAATAGTTATTTAGAAAATGGACTTCCTTGGATTTATGTTCTTGAATTTCAAAATACCATTATAAATTGTTAACATTTCTAATATAGCTGTTGAAAAGTGATCACCATATATGTATAAATATAGGGCTTTAACAAATCCAATTTACTCAGTCAATGGAAGCGATGGCCTCATCCAATCGAATTTATCCATGAAAGACCATTTTTTCAGAGCTCAAAAAAGAGGTGGCGTCACTAGGAAATACACTTGTCCAAGGCCAAGATGAGCTTCAACATGTTAATCTTGAACAAAACTACCTATGATATAAGTCAGTGTCTATAGAGATTACCACCCGAGCGATGTTATCCGAGCCACCAGAAGAGTCTGTCACCATCACAAAACATACCGTTATGTATTATTTTGGTGTTATAAGGTGTTATGTAACAATACCCTCACACTATGATTATGTCCTTTATCTTTTTATAAAATAAGTAATATAAATTCACATTATTATTATTAACTTGTAAAGTTTTTTAAAGCATAAATAGTATATATAGTTAATAATCAACTTATAAATTTATTTTGATGAATTATTTGATTTTTAAATAAAATAATATTTTAATATAATAATATTTCTAAATTAAAATTTATTAAAACTTAATGATCGTATCATTTTTATGAATAAAATTGTAATTTTTTAAGGGTTGAATGTTGTTTTTTTCAAAACCTATGAATTTTTGAAAAAATTCATTTTTTATTTTACAAGTAAAAAAATCACATATTTATAAAATTATTTAGATAAAATGAATATAAATTTTTTAATCAGGATGTCAAAATTATCAAAAATAAAATTTTCATAATTTTCTGAGATAGTTAAATTTTTGGGTAAAAATTAAATAATGTTTAAATATATAATGTGTTTTATGACATCATAATGACTCAATAGGGATGTAATAAAATACTATAAATGTGTTCTTAGGCAAATATATGTTTTACATTTAAAATAATAAGATTTTATGTTTGTTTTATTTATAATACCTTGCCTTAGTGGGCCCTAAAAGACTTATAAAACATTTTAACTATTTAAAATGATTTCCTTGAGAGTGTGACTCACCTCCACATAATAAAGCCCAATATATTAATAATTTTGTTGATATTCCTGATAATTTTTTTTATACCCCTTTGGGAAAAAGGAAAAAATCCATTGTTTTTTTGTGCTTTTTATTAGATTAATTTGTGGTGTCCAAAACCTAAATAATAAAGAATTCTGTCTCTTATTCTATATAAACCGACTCAATGTCACATTACTCTTTACTCAAAACCTTTAAATATCAACCCACCTCTTACCTCTTCTCTCTATAATCCTACCATGGTGCTAGAATCTCCGAAGAATCATTTCTCAAGCCCCTCCCAAGCCTTTGGGATTACACTTCCATGTAAGGGATTTCTTCCTCTCTCATTTTTTGGTCCAAGTATCATTATGTGTCTATACAATTATCTATTCAACTAATAATTTTGGGGTATGATTTCATACCTCCCCTATACATCATTAATTATGTTTGAATGATGATATACCCCTTTCTCTCTCAAAAATTCCTCCCATGTACACCTGTTACCATGACGAATTTCCATATGGGATTTCTCTCTCCCCATTTACATTCAAAAAATTCTTTTGTTATATGAATTTAAATACCATTACATAGGTATGGACAGGTATCTATGCTAGACTGTTACTTTCCATTTAATTAAAATATTATGAGACACCCCATTCTCTATCATCAAAATTTTTAATGAATTCGTATGTCACACCGTTATGCTGGCGAAATTGCTCTGCGATTTTCCAAGACATATTAATTTTGTAGTGAATACCAATACCATTTATCTATTAATGGTATTCACCTTTATTAAATTTATATATTGATTATAGGGATTCATGTAGGAATTCCAAATCTTATTTTATTGGAATAAATTATTATGTTCAATGAATTGTTGTTATATGATGAATGAGTCACACTTATGAATGAAATGAAATTATTAAGAAGTGTTCACCCTGATAGAGCTCAAATTGATTGGCTAAAAACTAGTATCATGAGAAGTCAAGTACAATGATGGTTCACTCATTCTAATTCATGTGAAATTGTGGTTTAATCACTCTCTATGTGAAATGATTATTTCTTTATTCTAATATATTGTTAAATGTTGTTGCCACGTTTTCATGTAAGGATAACCATGATATATCATGCCTTTATGTTCATGTTTTTCTTTGGATCCATTGATATTCATATTCCCTAAAATGTACTAAATTACACAATTTATTCATTGTTTAATCACTTACATGCCTTTATAGTTCATAATTTTATTATTCTTATCCTTAGGTTAGCCTATGCAATGCTAAGTAAAAAAGGAATGCTGTGGTCATGTAACGGATGTTTTCAATAATGACGGTGTGTTTTATGTTAAAATTTGTTATGTATTGTTCCTAATTTTCCAAGACACTAAACCTATAAATATTCAATGTTTATTCAAGTTAATATTTTATTTAATAAATTTTATTGTAAGTGTGAAATAAAGAGAAGGGTTGATATAGTTTGTATTAGAGGATAGGTTTATTAATTTTTGGTAGTTGGATTTGAAAAACCTAGTGAAAGCCTTAGGGATAAGAATAAGTATAACAAAAAATCACTAAAGTATGGTGAGTATTGATTATGTGTTTAACAATAAAATACCTCCTTGTTGGGATATGAGAAGGTAAAGGTGGATCTAGCATATATGTATCTAGGGGTAATGACCGAAACATCAGCTTTGAGATAACTCGAACGAGAACTAGTGCACAAAAATGGGTCTTTGTACACTTTTGGTTAGGAAACTACTGAGGTATATGGTTTGATAATTTATAAGATTAGTTTGAACCATTATTAAGTGGAAAAATACCCTAAGAATATATGTTGGGATGTAGATCATGGATAAAAAGATTGAATCCTATAAATTCACAAATTAATAAAATAAATTTAATTTATAAGTTATCCATTTTTGTCTATTGATTCCCCTTTATGTGTTACCCATAACATTACTTTTATTCCATCAAATATCTAATAATTGGAGAACTCAGGCTAAAATCTGATTAAATGATCAATGTGATTACTGTTCTAATGAGATTCCAAATCTGATGGGAGTAGGAATAAATTTTTTTATCATGATAATCCCATAGTTAACAATATTTTAGAATAGAAACATGCATCAAGAATAATATTCAACCCCCTTAAGAAACAACTAGTCGTAATGGAGAGCATCATCAGACAATGGCCTCCTACTTTTAATGTATCATTTGATCCCTCTATTGTCGAACAATGGATCAACTCCATTGAAAATATCTTGTTGAACATTCAATGTTCTACACAAGAGACGATTCTTCTGTATGCTTATCTTATAGTGGGTGAAGCTAATCAATGGTGGGGACTAATCAAAAATAAAAAGCCTGGGGAGGATACCGAGGTGTTGGAATGGATGGATTTCTAGAAAAACAATTTTGATAAAAAACTTCCTCGCACCTCTGACTTAATATGGAAATGGAATTCCTTTCCTTCAATAAAAAACAAAACGAAATAATTGTATTTTATAGGGAAATAACCAAAAGTCATACACGATACATGTCCGTCATTGTTGTTAACCCCAAATGCAAGGTTGACTAGTTATTTGGTTGGATAAAACCTGACCTACGGAAAGCCATAATAATACGTGACTTCGAGAGAATTTAGGAAATTCTCTGATGTGCATTGATAGTCGAAATGAATATTGAAGAATCTTATGGGTATCATAGGGATATGAATCTTATGTTGGACATTAATTCTGGTGGACTGATGGATAAATCCAACAGTGCTATAAAAATCTAGCACCCCACTAGCATAAGGTATGGAAAGAAGCATCATAGAAATAACCTAAAGGGTATAAGGAATTCTTTAGGTGTAGAAGAGAAGGGAACATATCCATTAACTTGTGACAAGAAAAACCTACGTATGTGACAGAGGATAGGAATGATCCATTCGACCCTCAACGCATTGCACATTGCTTCACCTATAAAGAACTAGGTCACATTACAAACTAGTTTCCCAAGGCAATGGTTTTGGGAGGAAACCGGCAAACTCAAGGTAGCAAGGACGAGCCTTTTCCATCACTACCACTATAGAGGAACCTGAAAATGAATTGGTGACATGTACACTAGTTATTCATTTGATAATAGAGAATTTATTTTTTATTCTGGTTATATGCATTTTTTATATCCTGGATGTTTAGTAGAAAAATCCCTACACCATCAAAAAGCTTGTATGTAAAGTTATCGGTGAGTATGAATGATCGGAAAATCATTGCATCCCATGAATATAAATCATCCCCTATAACAATTTTTTGTATTCACTTCTCATAAAACCTCATCTTACTTACTATGGTAGAATTTGATTTAATTCTTGGCATGGATTGGATTTCCATATATAGAGCCAACTTTAATAGCTATTAGAGGGAAATCACTCTCCATATGGAAAATCGAACCTTAATTTTGTACAAGTGTGAGGAGGAGGATAAATTATATATAGAACCATCATCACATGTGTGGATATTACTTCCCTATGAGCATTCTTATAATTCATAGATTATTGAGTATATGGAAAAAACCATTCTTGAATACAAGACTATTATGAGGGAATTAACTGAAGTGTTTCCCAAAGAATTTCAAAGTCTTCCTCCAAGAAGAAGTGTTGAATTATCATTTGATCTTATACCTAGGGAGTTTCTCCATCCAAGACTCTATATAGAATCGATGTTTTGGAGTATGAGGAGTTGAAGATTAAAACTATAGGATAATTTGGATAAAGGATTTATTCACCCAAGTGCTTCACCATGGGGTGAAACAATCCTCTTCATCAAGAAGAAGGATGGCTCAATTCACCTTTTCATTGATTATGGTGAGCTCAAAAATATCACGATAAAGAACTAGTATCCTCTGCCACAAATTTATTAATTGTTCGATCAGCTATGTGGTGCACAATCCTTATAATTGGTGGATTTTCAGTCGAGATATTACAAAGTAAGGGTGAAGAAGTGGGATATCACCAAAACTGCTTTTTATAAATGGTACATGCACTATTAATTCATAGTAATTATTTTATGACTAAATAATGTTCCAGTAATCTTTATGGACTTAATGAATAGTATCATTATAAAATACATGGAAATTTTTTTGGTAGTCTTTATAGACGATGTTCTAATATACTCCAAAAGTAGGGAGGTGCATGAGACGAATCTATGAATTGTACTAGAGACCTTGGGAAAGGAGAAATAGTATGAAAAGTAAAACACATATGAGTTCTGGTATAAAGAGGTCTCATTATTTGGTCATATCATCACAAGCACAGGGATATATGTGGATACCACTAAGATAGATTCAATTGAGGGACAAATGGGGCCATCATCAGAAATGGATATCTATAGCTTCCTGTGGGTTGGATAATATTATGGCCAATTTGAGAGAGATATCTCAATATTTTCCAACCCTCTTACAAAGATAAATCAGAATAGATTAACATTTTATTGGATTGACGAATGCGAAGGGAGCTTTATGGAGTTGAAAAGAAGGTTTATCACTGCACCCTTTCTCACACAACCCACAAGTGGAGAACATTTTGTGGTATTTAGTGATTATTTGATCAATATTATTGGATGTGTGTTGATGAAAAAATAAAATTCATTGCCTATGCTTCCAGACAATAGAATTTTCATGAGACAAACTATCCAACACACTATCTAGAGTTGGCTATTGTAATCATCTCTTTAAATGTTTGGGAAAATTATCTGTTTGGGGAGAAGTGTGAAATATACAAGTATTAAAGAATCCTCATGTATATATTCACATAGAAAGAGTTGAATATGAACCAACAAATATGGATAAAGATGATCAAAGACTATGACTACTCCATCCATTACCACTATGGGAAAGAGAACAAGGTTGCAGATGCTCTACATAGAAATTAACCTTTAATTCTATCATTGAAGAGATTTTAAAATGATCCATTCTTATTATATTTGATGAATATGGACATTAGAATCCTAAAAAGCGATCATCATCAATCCTTAAAAAATTATTTCTCAACTAGATATTTGGGAAAAGATAAAGGATACTCAAGATAATGATGTTCGAATTCAGAAGAAAGTGGAAACTATAAGGAATGTGGAATCCTTCTAGTTCAATGTTAATGAAACATTAATTTCTAGACATGGGTCAAGACAATGTGTTCCATCAAATCTAGAGATAATAAATGATCTTTTGGATTATGAACATAGTTAAAATTTCTCCATTCACCAAGGAAACTCATAGATGTATCAGGATCTCCGATTGCATTATTGGTGGGATAATATGAAGAAGGAGATCGCTGAGTATACATCAATGTTCCGGTTATGTAAGCAAGTGAAGGATAAGAGGAATAAGTCTAAGGTTATGATTCAACCATTACCCATACCATCATTGAAATAGGAGAACATCACCATATACATTATAACTGGGATTCTAAAGACATCTAATAGAAACAATGCTATCTGGGTTGTTGTGGATCATCTTATATTGACTTCAGACTTCATGGAAGCTTGGGATGATTTATCACTAGATAAAATATGATGGATATGTATATCATAGTAGTGGTAAGGTTGAATGGAGTACCACGCCTACTGTATCTGATCAAGATCCATGATTCACCTATATGTTATAGAAGAGTCTTCAACATGCTTTGAATAATGTGCTGGATATCTATAGGGATAATAATCATCAAAATGATGGACAATCTTAGAAGACTATCCAAAAACATGAGGACATGATGAGAGAATTCCCAATGGACTTAAAAGGAGGATGGGATTAACATATTCTACTGGTTGAGTTCTCTTACTATAATAATTTCTACACATCCATCCAAATGTCTCAATATGAATTCCTTTATGGGTAGAGGTTCACAATACCAGCATGTTAGGCTGAAGTTGGGGAGAAAAAAATCATAGGTCTTGAAATGGTCTAATAAATGATGGAAAATGTTAAGACCATCCACCTACACATTAATGCTGCTCAAATTCCAAAAAAAAGATCTATGATGATCATCATTGAAAATATATAGAGATTGATATTGGAGACATGGTATTCCTCTACATATCACCGTGGAAGTGAGTTACGAGATTTGGGAAGAAGGGAAAAATTATTCCAAGTTATATTTGCACTTTTGAGATTCTTAATCAAATTAGAGGAGTTACCTATCAATTAACACTCCAACCGAACTAATCTTACGTACCTGATGCATTCTATGAATCTCTCTTGAGTAAGTACATATGTGACTCATAACATGTACTCAATCTAGAGTTGGTACCATTTGATAATAATCACTCATATGAAGAGAAGTTTATGAAGATCATAGATAATAGGAAAACTGTTAAATGAAATAAAATATTGACACTTGTCAAGGTGTTGTGGAAAAACCACATGTTTTAAGAAGCAATGTGAGAATAAGAGGGATTGATGAAGCATAGTTACCCTCATCTTTTTTAGTGTGGGAAAATGAATTTTTGAGGGAGAAATTTCTTAAGGGGGGATATTGTAATGACCCAAACTGTTATTAATAAAAGTTCCTCTTGATCTAATTAAATGACATATATGCAAAATGGTTATATAAAATATGAACTTCCATGATTTTACATTTTTGGATTTCAAAATATATTAATGAATTGTAATCGTTTCTAATATAGTTGTTGAATAGTGATAAGATGATTTGTATAAATATAGGGCTCTAAAAATCCAATTTACTCAGGCCAAGGAAGAGATGGCCTCGAACAGTATAATTGCTTCATACGAATCCCATTTGTTAGAGATCAGAATATAGGTGGCGTAACTGGGCTTCCCTCTTGATCAATCCCAGACTGAGCTTCAACATGATAAGTTTGAATGGAACTACCTATGGGAGAAGTTGATGTTAATATTGGTTACCATCCAAGTGATGTTATCCGAACCACCCCAAAAGTCTATCACAAAAACAAACCATAACATTATTTTTTATGTAGGTTTCATAATATGTTATGTAACAAGAACCTAGAACATTGATTATGTGCTTTATTATTTTATTGAATAATGAATAAACAATCATTTTATTATTATTATTTGTAAATAGTTTAAAAATCATAAATAATAATTTTAGTTAATATTCAATTAAGAAATCTATTTTTATGAATTAATGTATTTTTTAATTAAATTGTATTTTAATAAAAAAAATTATTACCGAATTATGTTTTATTATATATAAATGGTCATATTATTTTTATGAATACAATTGTAATTTTATTAATCTTTGCAAGCATTTTTTGTGAAAACCCATGAATTTTTTTACAAATGATGATATTTATTTTAAAAATAAAAATTAACATTTTTAGTAAATTATTTTGATAAAATTATTTTTATTTTTGGAATCATAATGTCCAAATTATCCAATGGTGAATTTTTCATTATTTTCAGAGATTATAGAGTTTTTGGGTAAAAAACAAATATTGTTTAAATATATTATGTGTTTTATGAGAACATATAGACTCAATGGTGATGTAATAAAATTATATAAATGGGATTTTTAGACAATATCTATTTTATATTTAATATAGTGTGATTTTTGTTTCTTTTTATTTATTTTAGAAATCCTTAGTGGACACTCCAAGTCTTATAAAACACTTTACCTTTTTAAAATGATTTCCTTAAGAGAGTGACTTGCCTCCACACAAGAAAGCATAATATTCTGATATGTTCACCCATTGGACAAATAAAATAATGTTTTCTACTACCCTTTGAAAAAATATTTGGAAAAACCATCGGTTGGATTGTGGTTTTGATTATTTTAATTTGTGGCGTCCAAATAGTAAATAATAAAAAATTCCCTATCTTTTCCTATATAATCACACTCAATATCCCATTGATATTCACTATAATCGTTAGAGATTAACCAACCACTTCCCTCATATCTCTAGAATCCTCCCAAGGCTTCCTAATCTCCCAATAATCCCTTTTCAATCCCCTCCCAATCGATTGGGAGAACACTACCAAGTAAGGGATTTTTTGTCTCTCTATTCTTTTTCAAGTATCAGTATGTTTCTACACCCTTTTCTATTCAACATAAAATTTTAGGGTATGATTTCAAACCACCACTATACATAACTAATTATTTTTTATTGATGAGATACCCCTTTTCTGTCATTAATTCTCCACATGTACAACAGTTTCCATGTCAAAATTCCATAATGGATTTCTCTCTCCTCATTTACAATCAAGAAAATATTTTATTTTTTGAATCAAAATACCATTACATATGTTTTTAATTGTATATATATGAACCACTTATATTCCACTTAATTTACATGTTATGAGACAAAACGTTCTCTATCATGAAATTTTTTATGAAATCTTATCTCACACATTTATGCTACTGAAATTGCATAGTGCTTTTCCAGACCAAAGTCATTATGTAGGGAATTCCATTCCAACTTATCTATCAATGGTATTCACATTTTTGAATATTTTATTATTTATTATATATTTTTATTTTTTAATTACATATATCTTTATCATGGAATAAATTATGATGTTGATTGAATCCATGTTATATGATATATGTTGCACACTTATGCATGAAATGAAATGACTAAGAAGGTTTCACCCTTATAGCCCTCCAATGAATTGGGTAAAGACTAGTATCCTGATACTTCATGTGCAATGAGGGTTTATTAAATCTAATTCAGGCTCAATGATGTTATAATGATGGCCCATATTTAGTGAGCCTTGTATCAGGCTAATATCACGTTAAATGTTGTTGCAACATTTCTATGTTATGATAATCATGTTATATCATGCCTTTTAAGTTCATGTTTTACTTGTGCTCCATTGATATGACTATTGCGAAATATATAATTTATTATTCATGTTATTACTTGTTTACTTCCTTATTGGGATTTATATTTCCCACTTTTCTTATTCATGTCCTCAGGTTATCCCATGCAATGCTACGTACGAAGGAATATTGTGTTCATGTAAGAAAAGTTTTCAATAATGATGTTGTGGTTTATGTTATATGTTTTTGTGTAATGTTCCTAATTTTCTAATATAGTATACCTCTATATCATATATGTTTTATCAAGTGAATATTTTCAATAATAAATTATTTTTAAATGTGGAATAAAGAGAAGGGTTGTTGTAATTTATATATTCATTCTTAGATCACTCTTTAATAGGGTTTGTAGTTTAAATGATACCAATTCAATAAGGGAATTTTTTCTAAATTATTCTTCTTCAGAGTCATAACAGGCATGGTCAATGTTTTCTTTATGGTCATTACAAGGCCACATAGGTCAACCTCTGGAACGCTCGGTGATTGAGAAATTCCCTCACATGTTCTCCCATGTTTGGATGTTTTCCCTTACCAGGTTCTGTTTTGTTTTCTAACGGTTGATAACATCATTTTATGATTCTCCACTACACATTTTGAATTTTCATTCATGAACATCCTTATTTTTGGTTGTTTCTAATTATTCTTAGCATAATTGGGATGGTGTTTGCAGTTATGATGATGATGTTTCAGATCTTGGGGGATCTTGAGTTTGGTTCTCACATCACCACAATCGTGTCTACAGTGGTGGATTACCTTTGGCACAATGCATTTTTTTGGGTTTGGGTGGCTTGTTCCTGCAATGGGGGATCCCTTTGGGCACATTGTCTTAGTTTTCTTTCACTTATACGGTTCTCTCATATCCAAAAAATTTTTTACAAAAGAAAAATGAATTTTCAGACTATATTCAATTATAATGTGTATATATGTACCCTTTTACATGTATAGAATTAATTTAATTTTACATGGGATATTTTATTCTAAATATTATTTTATTTCTTTATGGGGGTTTTTGATTTAATGTGGATAAATTAGTAAAAATTTTATGTTACATTCTCATCGTGTATTATGAGTTTTAATGTTTAAATATCCGATGTTGAAATATCATTATCTAACTATTAGTAATTATAATGTTTTTTCTTATAATTTGATCATTCATGATGTCTTCATTTAATAGTAGCATTTTACAGTTTTTGTTGCATAATATTATTAAGATTGTTTTTTATAAAATCATACTTTATTTCAATCTTCATTTAGAAATATATTTTCCTACAATAACATGATTTCTAAAAATTTCGTCCAATTTTTTTTATTATTTGAGGATTTTGAAATGAAATTTTTAACCATGATTTATGTTTTTTAAATTTTTAAATATAATCTCGAAATCATTTTCCAAAACTATGATTATTTTTATTTTATATAATATGTGACAGGAATACTAATTTTAACTTATACGCCATGAATATAAATTATCGACATGATGAAAAATTATTTCAATAATGATTCTTTTAAATGATTCCAAGATATTTTTAAAACCAAAATATTTTCAATTTTTTTATGATATTAAAATAATTTCGAGAAGAATAAATTATATTTTCCTCACAAATAATTTATAAGATATTATTATTTATTATTTATCTATGATAAAATCCATTTCTGTAACCTATTCCATTAGTGGGATATAATCCATTGATACAAATCATATTCATTCTTTGAATTATTTTTTCTTTTATTTCATGATTTTTTTAATCTCGTTTCCAATGGTTATGATATGAATAATTTTTTATAATACGTATTTCCTTTCACAGGGTATGATATGATGATTTTATATGATATTATTCCATAAATAAATATGGTTTTCATCATGAGAAATGTGGTACATATATCTCCCTCCAATTAATTAGGTAATGTTTTTTATATCCCATGAGATAGACATAGCTGTAATGGTAAGTGTTACTATTATATTAAGACATATATGGATAGTTGAGTGAACATGATTCTGTAAGATATGTCTCGAATGAGGAATGATAACTGTAATATCCCTACCTTTCATAAATGTATGTCATTGTTTAAATTTTCATTTAAATTTATTTTTTTATGATAATTAGGTGGTTCTTAGGTGTATGAGTATATTTCGTGGTTTCATGGGGGGTTCAGGGCATGAAAGGTGTGGAAGAGTAGCCAAAAAATGTGAACCACATGGTTGGTACATGATTAGAAAACATTGTGCAGCATGACCATGAAACCATTCATCTTGGGGACCCTTTTAAACAAAGGATGTTAAATTATTATCACACATTTTACAAACACATGAGGTTTCCTCTACTAAACAATAGTTCATGGCCCCTATTAGGAAAATAAATCAACAATGATGGCTCATGGTTAGGCTAACCAAGTGTTCAAACTGTGTGACCCTTAAAAAGTGGAAAATTTATAGTTTTTCCTCCTCCGGTTTATGGTTTTGAACCATATTTTCATCTATATTACTCCTCCAATATAAATGGTGATGAACCAATCCCTCCAAGTCTTTTGATCGATTAATCTCTTGTTATTCATAGTTGTGTGGAGTGTGTTTAAGTAAAATAAAATATTTGGGTGAGTGAAACTCTCCCCTTTTCACTTTTTCCTCGATTAGGTCATATAAAATATATCCTATTACACCAAATACCAAAAAACCCAAATTTTCTATAATATTCTATATTGTAGTTTTAATTGGTGTTTGATTTCAAATCAAGGTTTGAGGTCAAGCATGTGTTTTTCCTTGAATATTACGTAAGTTGTATAAACTTTTTCCCATAGTCATTTTGTTATATATATGTGTATATCGTTGTTCCAATATATTAACATGTTGTTTTTTTATGTTTTCATTAGGGAAACTTATTTAGGACTTATATTTAGGTGTGAAACAATTCATTGGAACTGTTGATTTCGTTGCTGAGTGAGACTGAACCTACGACTGACCATGTGGTATGTCAGACCCTTTTCAATTGTGAATAAATTTTTGAAACATTGATATATGGGAATTATATAAGATATTGGGTATTAAAAGTGTAATTGGTTATGTGGTTAGTGATATCAGGTTAATTTAAATGATTATATGTTTCCTTTTATAAAATCTCATGATATTTTGAAATGTTTTAATGGTGTGTTTAGAGGCTTTTACCAGATTATTGATATTTTCAAGTAAACGGATGTTTGAATGTGACTAGTTTTTGGAAAGGAGGTGTTCAAAAAAACGTGATTTAAAAAGTGTTTTTCATGTGATATGTAACATGATTCTTTAAATGAGGGAATGTTTCACTATTTTTTAAATTGGGTTGATGGTTATTTTAGATGGTATAAGTAGAAAAAAATCCCTAGGGAATGTTTTAGTTTAAAAATTGGAATACACTTGTTTTAAAGTATAGATTGTTGATAATTTCAAATATAAATATTGAATGTTGTTTTATGCCATGATTTAGTTTCAGAGGTCCCTTCAGATGATATTAATTGAATCCATATTTGGGCTTGTGAGATAAGACCAATGATGATTATGTTTGCATGCTATAATGGTTATGAAATGAATTAAATATAGTATGTAATGTTAATAACATATTAGAAATGTTTTATAGGTATAATTATAAATGTGTTTAATAGATATGGTGTTTTTGTAAATGTGAAGAGGTTTATAAATGAGATTAATGATAATTGTGTACAATTTACAACAATTCATAAGGAAGTGTTTGGTATAAGTCATGTGGGTAAATGTTCTATGAAATGTAAATGTTAAATATGTTAGTGTGTTAAGGCCTTAAGATGATTTATGTCTTGAAAAAATATGAAAATTAAATGATATGTGTATAGTTTGAAAAAGGATTTTGAAATTTTATATGAGGTAAATGGTTCTAAAAACCATGTGCACATGGCTTGGTAGTTGTGGGGTATTGGAATTCAGGATCTATGCCCACATATCGGGTAAGAACAAGGCCATAAATCCCATACCTATAAGGTATAGGCCAGGTATGGGGAATGAATCTCTATACATATTTCAGTTTAATTTGATGAGACTATCTAAACAATGATTCGAAGTCTTGTATAAAGAAAATTTTTATAACATATTTTTCCTTAGTGAGATAGGGATCCTAAATTTTTAACTTATCCTTTGTAATTTCCTGATATTTTCCACTTTTTACTTGATGTAATTATTTAACTTATGATACAAGTAATAATTTTTTTATTAGTAATTGTTAAAATTGTTTAATTTTCCAAGAGAATAGTTGGATAAATGTGTAATTGTTAAAGGTGAAACATGTTCCTAGTTTCTGTTGTTTTTTTATTAAACTTGTTACCTTGCTTTCAAATATTTACAGACTTCTGTTTTCTTTATAATACATTAGTGGGGGCCTACTAAGACTTACTCATTCACTTCGTGGGATTCAATGACACTTGGGTACCATAGAAGATGATGCATGGATTATAATAACAAATTAGGATAGGGACATTAGGTTTTGGTGTGCATGAGAAGATAGGTTAGGGAATGTGAGATCATGACCAGGTTTGGAGTTAGGAACATATTCAGTTTCATTTAGTGTTGTTGGTTTTGAATTATTACTGTATGTATTCCTAACAAGTAGTGTATTCATCACGGTATAAAATCATGTTTGACCTAGTTTCATTTTGGAAATGTTGCATGATATCCTTTTATTTATTTATCATTGTAACTATATCTATTGATGGAATTTATATTGTGATGTCCCTCGAATAAGTGGGTATAGTCTCCATAATATTTCTTAATTTAAATACACTTCTAGTTTTTAGCCTCTATCATAATGAGATTCATGCCTAAGGATATGTAATTACCTAAATCAAGGTACTAGATAGTGTCCACCAGGTCGAGGATGTTACAAAGTTATATCATAGCATTTCTTCAATCTTAATATATTGGGACTGGTATATGGGAAACATGGATTATGTTAGGGAATTGTAATGAGCTTGTTTTTGGGTGCCTAAAGAACCACATACGAGAGAAATTCCAGGTCTATAGTGGTATTAATTGATGTTTAGTCATTTATTTAATAGTTTACTATTATAGACCCCTGGAGTGGAACACATGGAAGTTATGTGTTTGATTTATGAGGTTTACCTCTTGGTTATATATGGAAATATTGTGTGTATGATTTCATGAATCATTTTAGCAACATAAGACTGGTTGTTCATCCTTTTTATATATGTGATTGATAGTACCTTTGGATTCATTTTATAGTAGGGTGATTTTATTTAGGTATAATTATTATATTGTTTTTTCCATATAAATATTTGGTAATGGAAGCATTTTGAAAATCAATTTAAAAAAAATTACTTTTTTTAAAATTTAGGTGAATTAAATGGTTTCTATGAGTGTAAATCCTTTGGGATTTGAAAATAGAATGTTTTCAAATTTGAGTCCTTCGGGTTTAATTGGTAATTATTACTTTATAATGGAGACAAAACAAGATGGAACTATTAGGGATATTGAAAATGGGTATCTATAGAGTTTTGGTTGGACCATGTGTGTTGGTGGTTTGGGTAGCGATAATGCCAAAGTTGGAGACATTTTTTATGTTGTGAGGATTTGATGGGTTTCATTAAATGTTATCATATATTCTCTTATTGAAATATTCATATGTCTATGACATCAGTTGTGAAAAGATGCGTGGTATTGTGGATGAGGTACTCTTAAGGGTTGTGATCATGTATGTTATGTTTCAGACAATAGGGGGACTTTTTTTATCATAGTACAAAAGAATATCTATGGGTCATCATAGTGTGTATCTTAGAGTTAATGTACACTAGGGTGAGTTAGAAAAAATATGTATTTGACTGGGAGAATGAGTTCCACCATGAGGTGCGAGTTGGTTGAGGTATGATTTGTATGGCTTAGATATAGAGAGCGATAAAATCCTTTTATATATGTGAATCTAGTTTTTGGAGTTGATACATTCTAATCATTCAGTGATGGACTATGATATAGGTGAGGTAGGTTGTTAGATCCTTTGGGAGTGTATGAAACAAGCAGTCACTTTGAACATTGGTAGTGGAACATAGAGAGTGTTTCACAAAGTGGGTTTAGGCTAGAGGGATAACTAGGAATTCTAATGGGTTTTGAAATGTTACTCCAGTTTTGTTAATTATTTGTTAGTTTTGGGAAATTGTGGGTATCCACATGGAATATTTATTTTTTGTTGAAGGTTCCATAAGTTTTGAAGCATGAGTGGTTGAATCAGATTTATAATTAATACATGGTTGGTGTCATTTTAGGGTGGTAAAAGTGTATGTTGATGCCTAATTTTGTTTCTATGAAAGTATCTGAATGAGTTTGGTTTGTTTTAATGACATTTTTTGATGATTAAAAGTAACTAGTTACCTTAACTTATAGATTTACTAACTTTTGTTGTGTGAACCACAATTGACTTTGGTCCAACAAGATAAGAGTTCCCAAATCATGGATGGAAACTTCATGTATGTAATTGACACCTATGGGTAGTGGTGGTGATAAGGTGTTTGGGCTTTCATGGATGAATTTTTTGTTCATTTTATTATAATTTTGATAATTCCTTGAGTCTAATGAATTTGAAAGATGAGGAGGAATGGCCAGATTAGTGACTGTGTTATAAACATATCTTTAGTTATGTATAACTTGTGTTAACTTGATATGGGCTCAATGAGTGATCGCATGAATGTTAGAGACAATTAGGTCATTGAGAAGGTCTATATTTAGTCTAATATTGGAAAATACATGATGACGTTGGGATGGATGAGCATTTTTCTTATGAAAAACACATGTTTTATTTCTATTTGATCATAGTGAAAAGAATGAGTTATTCATGAGACAAATGGTCGTGAATATGAGTGGTGGTTGATGTGTTTCCGTGTATACCATGAAGGTCATTATAGAAAGAATTGAGTGTGCTAATGGTGGTGATACCAATATTAATGTTGGGTTTACAATAGTTTGTGAAGTGGTATTGTGTTTTGGTTAAAAATCCCATTCAAGTTGTGGTGTTTGAGTGTGTATGGAACAGCGGAGGACAAGAAATCATGGGACATATAACAGTCCAAGGTTCCTCCATAGTGGAGGGTGACATCAGTGATGGATAGTTTTCAGTGGTGTTCATTGAAGAATTATGTGCATACATTTCACTAGCGACTATTATGTTCAATATGTTAACATCATTCAGGGTGCACTGAGAAGGACCTGACTTTACACATAGTGACCTAAATGCATTTTCGTCAGATATGGGGCACCTTATAGGTTACAATACTGGGGAGACAAATTTGGAGTCATTTTATGGTAAGAAAACCATTTAATAGTTATGATATTTTTCCTCTGTATGAGTTTAATGTCATTTAATACCATCATATTCATTCTCGAAATCCGATAGTGGGTAGCGATTAATGTTGGTTTTTTAGTTTATATAAAATCTAGAAATCAAAGTCTATGTTTGATGTCCATATTTCAATCGATGTGTGAGATATGGTGGATGAATTTTCATGAGTAAATTGGTGATAAAAATACTTCGACGGTCTATAGTGGTATGTCAGTCAAGGATGAATGCAACATACCATTGATTGTATGTGGTGGCATCAGGATTCTAATGGGAAATATTCAATGACATTTTTGATTCTTTAGGGAAGTCCTAGGGGCCATTAGTTGTAGGGTTACATTGAGTCAGGGTATTACCTTAGACTAAAGCATGTTATAGAGGTGATGTGAGTGTTTTTATCAAAGAGACATTGGTGAGTACTGTAGAGCCTAACAATAGTAATGGGGAAACATATGCTATGATGGTGAAGATTCTTAAGATATCAATAATGGACTCTTGTAGGTGCACATAGATGAGTTGTTATGAATTATATAATATTAATAATGTTATGTCATAGGCGATACATGTCAATACTGGCAGTTGTGTATAAATTAAGTTACTCTTCTAGTATAGCCTAACTCAGTTGGTTAATGGAGAACATATGAAGTGGGATGTAAGCTACCTTCTTTTACTGTTTTTTATAACTGATCTATGATAATGAGAATTTGTTTTTAGGATGAACTATGTTTCCTTTTATTGATATGTGGACAATAGAAATGAGATCCATTTGGGTATATTTGACAGAAATGTTGAATGCTAGAGTTGGGTAGAGTTCTTAGGGATTTTTTGTTGCGGTGAGTTGGGAAAATCATCTAGAATGTTCTGAACATGAGATGAGGTCACGTTGATCTATTTTTGATGGTTTAAGTACTCAAACAGAATTTATTTCAAAGATCTAATGAATATGGTGGGGGAAACCATGGATATCATGTGATAGGATGATAAATTTGATGGTAGTTTTGGTAGGTTGGGAATATATGATGTCTTGTTGTTCTTCTTTTTTTTAATTATCCCCGTCTTTGGTATTCATTGGTTGATTACATTGATATCGTTGTTATACTTGTGTTTTTCATTTTATATGGTTTGAAATATATTTAGTCCATTGGTCATAGAGTTTTAGGCCAGATTAGGACACTAAACGTGGTAGGAATCTAGATGTTCACCTAACTGATGCCATACTTGAGTCACCTATAGAGATTTAAATACCGGGGTGAGATCGATCCTTGTGATTTGGGCCATGAATTGTGGAGATAGTCATATTGAGATCATTCCCGTCATCTCTCCCATGGAAACTTAGTTCCTTGTTTATTTAAATTTTGTGATGGTTTAGTGGTGTTACACGGATGTTCCCAATTGTTTTGATGTTGTTAATGACAATGTAGAGGTAGTTGTGTCCATGAGGAGTTTAAGCTTGTATTGGTGGAGTACATAAGGAGATGTTTCATTGGGAAAAGACTGCTTCTTTAGAATGAGTTATGTGATGGTGTGGCCTTGGTTCAGAGAAATACTGGGTAAGAAATGTTGATAGATTGGCCCTATGGCCCAACCATGGGTCAAGGATTCTCTGTAAGGTTGGGAAGTATGGTTCGAGGGGGAGCCATTATAAGGTGGGGAGGTTCTATGATCCCATCCTTTCATAAATGTATGTAATTGAATAAATTTTGGATAAATATAATTTTTTGGATAATGTGGTATTTCATGGTTTTTGATGTATTTTGGGGCTGTCCTTGGGGGGGTGGGGGATGGGATACAAAAGATGGGAAAACAAGGCCAAACTTTTTGAAGAGTTTGGATGGTGCATTTTTAGTACAAACCATGTGTCTGACCTTGGAAACAATGTTTTATGGGGACCCATTCAGGTAGAGGCTGACACATGGTTACAAATCATTTTTCTAAAACATGTGTGTACTTCATGGAAACCACGTGGCTTAGCCCATATAGGGTAGAGGGAGCCTCATTGTTGGCACTTGGTTTGGATATCTATGTCTCCAAACAATAATGAACTCAAAAATTGGTAAATTATATTTTTCATTCTCAGTCATTAAAATTTCTATCATTATTTTCTTCCCTATTTATCCTCTAGTATCTAGTGTGATAAAAAATCCCTCCATGGAATCGAATATATGATTCTCAGTCTATTCATAGGATTTTGGAATGTGTTTCTGTGACAATTTAATATCTTTGTTATCATAACACTCATATTCGATCATTTTTCTCGATTAGGGTTTAAAAAATCCTTACACCTACCTAAAACCATAAAACCGCCAATTTTTTATAGGATTAAATATTGGGGATGTAATGGGTGGTTGAATATGAATGAAGGGTTGATGTTAGGAAAGGATTGTTCAATGAATGAGGTAGCTAGTCTTAATGAATTTCTCATAGTAATGTTATAATATATATGAGATTGTATTTGTAGAAATATATTACCCTACATCACTTTTTTTATTGGGGAATGTCATTTGGGACTTAGATTACGATGAAAACAACTTCAAAGACTCATTGGTCCATTTGGTGAGTGAGACCGAACCTAGGGCTATCACGACCCATCCTCGAGGCCCATGCCGTGACTACCCCAAGCCCGCCTTCCATAGGCCAGAGGCTGGCAACTAGCACCAAGGCGTAAATCCGGGTAAAAGGGAAGGCATTGCCTTTGTAAAGTAAACAAACACCATAGAGCAAGCAAACAATAGAAGTAAACACTAAGTAAAAACTGAGTACAACAGTAAGTGTAGAAAAGTAAGTGGGCCAGTATACAAACCCAAACTGAAAGTAAAGTACAACTCGAAAGGGAAAATATCAACTGAAAGTATTGTACAACTCAAAAGGGAAAACAAAAACTGAAAATAAAGCCACAACGTCGAGCTGTCCAATGGAAGTCCCACCTGAAGGGTGAGTACAGATAGCCTCCACATATCCTCGGGTCTAACCGTTCACTCCAAGTACATCCCGCCCAGTGGTCCACCTCCAGGTACTGTCCTGCTCCACAAGCCTCAACCACGATCAGCACTGTCCGTCGTCTGCAACGAACACAACATAGTGCGGGCATAGCCTGTGAATGGTTGAGTATAAGCTACTCAGTAGGGACCCCGAGACCCCCGAAGGTCTCCCAGAATCCACAAAGGATAAACCACAAAGGAAAGATACAATTACGAAGTAACATCCGACACTACTTAGGTATATGCCCATAAATATACCAAAGTCATAAATTCTCATTCGGCTCCAACATCCGAGCCCAAGTACAACCCAGTCGACATAGGAAAGCAAAACGTAAATCTACACAGGATAGAACAACACAATCCACAACAAAAAGAAAAACATGATTCATCTCACACAGGAATACTTCTTTGTATGACGATAGAGATGATCAGATATTGCCACTGATTCATCTATGCCATCAGATCCACAATGGATAAATAGGTACTAACCCCCGCAATGACCGACGAAAGATCTGACCCACACAGGATCGATAGGTAACTAAACCCTGCAAAGACCCACAAATGATCAGACCCACACAGGATCTATAGGCGCTGGCCCACATAGGACCGCTGAGCGCTGACCCACACAGAATCGGACCCACACAAGATCGGTAGCACTGATCCATATAGGATCGTTGAGTCCTGTAGTCGTCACCGTCGAATCCACTGAGGATCTCTGTACAGTCGTCATCGTCGTCGCAGTCGCAGCCTTCTCTAGGGTTCTCGTACACAGCAAGCTCGTTTGGGAGGATCCGCTCCACGAGCCGAGAGGATGATACATCAACTGACATGTAGTCCAGATTTGATGTATCCAAAAGTTTAGTATCGTCAACAGGAACTCAACGTCGCAGACGGTGCGTCAATCAGA
This sequence comes from Viscum album, assembly GCA_963277665.1. Classification (NCBI taxonomy): domain Eukaryota; kingdom Viridiplantae; phylum Streptophyta; class Magnoliopsida; order Santalales; family Viscaceae; genus Viscum; species Viscum album. The sequence continues at coordinate 513,860,609 of OY728125.1, forward strand.
CGCCCGGTCTGAGAGTTAATGGCTTTTTCGTCCCAAGGGCCCGATTGGTTTTTAAGTCAAAAACAACCCGACCGTACTCCTCCTGCATCCAAACCTCAGGATGTGTAATCCAAAATATCCATCCCACTTAGTGGAATCCATCAAAGTCGACGTCAGGCCAATCGGTCATCCGGAGCTCATGTTACGAGCGTTTCCACTCCGAGGGCCCTGTTGGTTTTGTGTGCGAACCAACCCGGTTGAACCCAAAGTATTCCGAAACCTTGAGTGCGATATGTCAAAACGACCGTCACGGTCCAAGGATCGCATCACCGCTAATGGTATGTCGATCGGAGGCCCATAGTACATGTTATGGGCGACATGCCGAAAATGGTCCGAAAACGGGGGGTCTGGGCCCGGACCGACCCGACCCAACCCCCCTGGGTCGGCCCGAACCAGATCAACCCGGATGGCGTGACTAAGCCCGGCCGGGGTGGCCCAGCCCAGCCTGGGCACGACCCGGCCTGGCCTGGGCGCGACCCGGCCCGACCGGCGGGGGGAGTGCGACCCCCGCGTGAGGGAACCGCGACCCCGCGTGGGGCCACCCTTGCCAGTGGATGCGGCCGGGCTACCGCGTCCCGTTCCCCTCCGGTCCTGCGCAGTCACGGTACTGCGTGCTTCCGTCGCGGCTTCAGCCACATTAGTTCCTTCCGGCAGCGCGCCGGGCGCCATTGCCTCCTGCCGCCAGCGCCGCCGTGCCGGCGTGGCGCGCATGCGGGCTGCTCCGCGGACCACCAGACGAGTTCCGGTGGTCGGAATTTCACGTTGTATTTGCCAAAGGCCCTCCCGGGGTCCGTCCTTCCCTGCGAGGACCTCACATCGCCCGTGCGGCTTGTTTTGATGACGTACGCCGTTTCGCACATCAAGAACGAAAGGGCGGTGGGTTCGGACTTGTTCGTTAGTCCGCACCCACCGCGTTAGCAGTTTTAAAAGTCTCACAACAATTTTAATCAAATGCTGCAGGTATAAATCACAATGATTTAAATGAATCAAACCTATACCTCGTCGTAGTCGCCGAACGTGAGTTCTTCGCGTAATTGACCGTCACGGAGGAAGAAGATCGTCGCGTCACAGAAGGGGTGTCACGTCGTCGCGGTACAGGACGTCACGTCAACGATCTCCGAGGATTAAAGAAAACACATAGATTTAATTGCACCAATTAAACCCATGTTGAGGATAAAATCCATAAAAGAAATTAAAAAGGTCCATAATCCCCTACCTCAATCGGTTGATGATCACAGATTGTCGTAAGGAAGGATCGTCGCAGAAGAAACGTCGCGGAAGGAGGATCGTCGGCGTCGCGGTACATGGTGTCGCGTCGTCGATCTTCGAGGGATCGGAGTTCATCGCATTCTTTTCATTCTTCATGTTCTTCACGTTCTTCGCGGAGGAGGATAAAGAACTTATAGTTTATCCAAAACCTCTCCACAGGCCACCCACATGTGTTGGTCATATTTTATTCTTATGCCAACAAACGAAAGACAAAGTTAAGAAACGAACCATTAATTCGATAAATTAATGGTAACGAATTAATTTCCCAATTAATAGGGGCGTTAATAATTTAAGAAAACGCACCGGTTGACTTTCAATTAAAAGGGGTTTTTGCGGGTGTGTTACTTAGAGGAAAAGAAACGGTGGGGTTCGTGTGGGCCCCACCTCAAAAATATCCTACCAAGAGAGTAGGATATTTTTAGTTCCACCCTATCCACTACAACTTAGCTTAAGAGGCATTAAGTGAAATAAAATAAAGTTGTCGCACCACTTTATTTAATTTCTTAACTTAACCCCAAAAATTAAAAAACCACATCCGAGAAAACGCAACTCCAAAAATTTCGTTTCTAAGCAAATACCAGCGCTGCGATTCCATCAGTGCCCTCGGAATTCGATTCCGAGCACTGGTTCAAAAGTTAGAAAAACCCGCTCATTCATTCACTAAACGTACCCAAGCCAAACTTCGGAAAATGATTCCGGGCACACCGGGCCTCAGAATCAGGTGCTGTCAGAAACTGAATTCTTATAAAATTCCAAAGAAAATTAAGAAACAAAATTTCCTTGAATTTTACGGGTCTATACATCACTACCACCTCCGGGCTTTACGTCCCCATAGAGATACATCATAAACTAGGGAAACAAATGTGGGTACTGAGCACGCATCTGAGACTCCCGCTCCCAAGTGGTCTCCTGGAGGTTCCCGTGCTTCCATCTGATGCGCACAAGAGGAATCGACCGTCCACGTAGGACCTGCTCCTGTCGATCCTCAAACTCCACTAGGACCTCCGCAAAATTCGCCCCATCATCAACATCCATCTCCCCATGGTCAATGATATGCGTTGGGTCGTGCACGTATCTCCTCAGCTGGGATACGTGGAAGATGTCGTGCACCTGGTGCAATTGAGGTGGTAGATCCAGGAGATAAGCCACCTCGCCAATCCTGCTGAGGACCTGGAATGGTCCGATGAATCGTGGATACAACTTTCCGCCTCGGCCAAATCACCGTAATCCACGTCGAGGTGAGAAATGCAAGAAGGCGTGGTCTCCATCCTCGAACTCTAGTGGCCTCGGCCTTCTATCATTATAAGACTTCTGCCGGCTCTAAGCTGTCCTCATCAACTCCTGGATGACCTGGACCTTCTCTGTTGTGGCCTGGACCATCTCTGGTCCCAAAAGTTCTGACTCCCAAGGGTCTCCCCAGCACAAAAAAGCTTTACATTGTCGGCCGTACAACGCCTCATATGGTGACATCCCGATGGTGGAGTGGTAGCTGTTGTTTTACGCAAACTCCACCAAGGGTAGGTGGTCCTCCCAGCTGTGACAAAAGTCGAGGACACATGGGCGGAGCATGTGCTCGAGAGTCTGAATGGTCCTCTCCATCTCACCATCCATCTGAGGGTGAAAGGCGGTGGTCAGTCGTAGTTGCGTCCCAAATGCCTCCTGTAACCCCTACCAAAGCCCGAAAGTAAAGTGAGCATCTCGATTGGAGGCGATAGATGATGGCACACCGTGAAGTCGTATAATATCTTGAACGTAGAGACGTCCCAATCTCTTCACTGAGCCCTTCTCTCTGATGGGTAAGAAGTGAGCCGACTTGGTGAGTCGGTTGACAATCACCCAAATGGAGTCGTGACCTCTGGTAGTGCGTGGAATTACAGTCACGAAGTCCATAGATATCCCGTCCCACTTCCACTCTGGGTCCTCCAAGGGATGTACCAAGCCTGCTGGTACTTGATGCTCTGCCTTCACCTGTTGGCAGGTGAGGCATCGAGAAACTAACTATGCCACAACCTTCTTCATGCCTGGCCACTAGTGTTGTCGTTTGAGGTCCCGGTACATCTTCGCCATTCCAGGATGTACCGCCAAAGGAGAAGTGTGAAACTCACTCAGCACCTCCTCCTGTAAACAAATTGGTACCAAGGTATGTCCTCTAAAAAATACTTTGTGCTCTTCTCCAAAGGAGAAACCATCCGGTGCCTGTCCTGAGGACATCTGTGCACGCCAATTCTCACAGTCAGCATCCCCATGATGTGCCTCCTTGACCCGCTGCAGTAGTGGAGGTGTGATTGTGAGATACTAAAGGAAGGATTCTCCATTGCTATCCACGAAAGATTTCTGTAAAGTGGCTAGTTGCTCTGTCGTCTCCTCAAGTAGCTGAATGCCCATCCTCATGCTGAGAGCATCGGCTACTACGTTCCCCTTACCAGGAGTATAGAATATATCAATTTCATAGTCCTGGAGGAACTCGAGCCATCGTCGCTGTCTCAGGTTCAGGTCCTTCTAAGAGAATATGTACCTGAGACTCTGATGGTCAGAAAAGAATGTAAAGTGCTATCCCGTCAGGTAGTGCCTCCATGTCTTCAGAGCGAAGACCCCTACAGCTAACTCCAGGTAATGGGTAGCATAGTTCTTCTCAAGCGGCCTCAACTGACGTGATCCATAGGCAATCACCACCCGCTCCTACATCATGACACATCCGAGTCCGGTCCCTGACGCATCGCAGTAGACTTCATATCCTACCCCCTCCTCCGGCAACCTCAAGATAGGTGCGCTGGTCAATCTCTGTCTCAGCTCATGGAAGCTCTGCTGACATCTGTCTGACCACACAAAGGGTTTACCCTTTTTTGTCAAAGCTGAGAGTGGTGCTACAACTCTGTAGAAGTCTGACACAAATCTCCGGTAGTATCCAGCTAGTCCCACGAAACTCCGCACCTCTGTCACGCTCCTGGGTGGCTCCCAAGCTAGCACTGCCTCGATCTCCGCAGGATCCACTGCAACTCCCGCCTTAGAGATAACGTGCCCCAAGAAGTGGACCTCACGTATCCAGAACTGACACTTTGAGAGCTTTCTATAAATCTGGTTCTCTCGGAGTGTTTCTAGTACAACCTGCAAGTGGTATGCGTGCTCCTCCTCAGTCGTCGAGTATATCAAAATGTCGTCGATGAAGACCATGAAAAATCGATTGAGGTATGGCTGAAATATCATGTTCATGAGTCCCATGAACACTAATTGAGAATTGGTTATGCTTAATGGCATAACCATGAACTCGTAGTGGCCATACCGACATTTGAAGGCCGTTTTCTGCATGTCCTCGTCCCGAACTCTAAGCTGATGATATCCTGTCCTGAGGTCTATCTTTGGGAACCACCGTGATCCTTTGAGGTGATCGAAGAGGTCTTCAATCCTCGGTTGCGGATACATGTTCCTCACTGTCACCTGGTTCAGGTGACGATAGTTGACACAAATTCGCAAGCTCCCATCCGCCTTCTTGGCGAACAACATCGGGGATGCCCTCGGTGAAACACTGGGTCGGATGAATCCCTTGCCCTGTAAGTCCTCTAACTGTACCCATAGCTCTCGAAGCTCAGCGGGGGACATACGATATGATGGATTCGATATCGGGGCTGTCCTGGGGTACATTTTAATATAAAATTCTACCTCTTTGCGTGGAGGTAGTCCTGGAACGTCATCAGGAAAGACATATGCATACTGATCCACCACTGCATGAAAACTAGGACTCTGCACATCAACTGCTCCTAGGATGAGGCTAGCCAACTGATGAGTGATGGGATGTCCCCTCATTTGTGTAAGTCCATCCTGTGCTGCGAAGGCTCCCTTCTCGCCGGTGATGGTGAACATGCTCCCGTCGGTGCGTACACATCGCACCTTGCGCCTAATACAGTCGATCTGAGCATGGACTGTAGATAACCAATAAATGCCTAAGATGACATCGTAAGGCCTCAATGCTACTACAAGAAGATCCCAGCCAAAGCTCTTGCCTCCTAGAGTAAGCTCAAACTTTCGGCACCAGTGCGTAATCATCGAGTCTGCTCCTGTAAGAGTCTCTAGCCGCAAGGATCGATCCAACAGCTCTGTCAGAATCTCGGAGCTCCGAACAAGGGCAGCAGATATGAAATAATGACTCGATCATGTATCTATAAGAACTACAACAAGGGTGGAATAGACATAGATTGTACCTCGAATCATCTCGGGCGCATCGTGGTCGTAGGCCTCCGCTGCCTGGAGTTATTCCTATCTCTTCCCGCCAGCTCCCTCTGGCCGGGGCGGACCTCCTGGTGGTGGTGGTGGTAGAGCCTGAAATCGTCGCCCACCATCTGCTGCTCGGCCAGCTCCTCTGCCTTGTCCTCCTGCTCCCTGCGGACCGCCACGGTCGACCCTCTGCCTCTACCTCGGTGGCCCCTCAACCGTTTGCTGCTCCCCGAAACGGCGGGTTGGGTAGTCACGAGCCATGTGGCCCTGCCCGCCGCATGCGTAGCACCGTATTCCTCTCGAATGACTGGCTCCACGCTGTGTGCCCCGCACAGCTGAACCTGTGTCCTGAGGTCGTCTGTCTAAGGGTCTGGTCTGCCTGGACCCATGAGTCATCCGTCGACTGCCTGCTGCAGAAGACTCTGCTACATGCCACCCTACGGTGGGTCTCGCCGTTGATGAAGGATCAACAAGAAAGCTCTCAATCAAAACGGCTCGCTCCAGTACTCTTTCCTGAGTCGGAATGGTGAGGGAGATTAGCGATGACCTGATCTCATGTCTCAATCCCTTATCAGAGGTCCAGGCTAGGAAGAATGGGTCCCGTACCATGTCAGTCGAGTAGCGCGAGAGATCGATAAATCTCGCTGAGTACTGGGCGACCGTCAAGCTGCCATGCCGCAGCTGAAGAAGCTCCTGGATGCGCACCGCACGGAGGGTGGCCGGGACGAACTCTGAGCGGACGAGGCTCTGAAAGTCTTTACAGAGAAGAGATGCCTCATCATGCACCTGGAGCATCAAGATTCACCATCGGCCCACTGCCGCGTGTAGTAGGCTCGCTGCGAGGATCACCATAAGGACTGCGGGTGTCCTCACTAACCGGAAAACTCGTTCCACTGCCTCCAGCCAGTCCTCGGCTACCTGGGGGTCCGTCTCCCTGCGGAACCTGGGCGGTCGCTAGATATGGAACTCATGCAGTGCACTAAGGCTACATGCATCGTCAGTGGCTGTGGCTGGAAGCATCGGTGGCTCGGAGGGTAGAGGTACCGCAGGTGCCTCAGTTGTTAAAGGGCCCTGTACCGAGGCCTCATCGCTCGGTGGGCTATCGTCACATACAACTCTTGGAACCCTAGCTGGATGCCATCATGGGGCCATCCTGAAAAGAGACAGGTGCGCCATGGTCAGAACAGTATACCTAGTGAGCTGACACAAAGTAATCACAAAGAAAACTTGAAACACACATGCAATCAATGTTTTCGTGCATTAAGTCAGAAATCAGAAGTCAGGGTCCTGGTGTACGGATACGTCGGCCGCCGCACCAACACTGGACTCCCTAGACTGATAACCACAACCAATACTCTTAACACTATTGCTTCACATAGAAAAAGATCAGAGTCCAAAGTTCTGCGGTAGAACGGAACTCCTCTGATACCAATTTTTCACGACCCGTCCTCGGGGTCCATGTCGTGACTACCCCAATCCCACCTTCCATAGGCCAGGAACTGGTGACTAGCACCAAGGCGTAAATCATGGTAAACGGGAAGGCATGGACTTTGTAAAGTAAACAAACACCACAAAGAAAGCAAGTAGTAGAAGTAAACACTAAGTAAAAACTGAGTACAATAGTAAGTGCGGAATAGTAAGTGGGCCAGTATACAAACCCAAACAGCAAGTAAATTATAACTCGAAAGGGAAAACAACAACTGAAAGTAAAGCTCCCACGTCGAGCTGTCCACTGGAAGTCCCACCTGATGGGTGAGTACAGATAGCATCCATAGCTCCTCAGGTCCAACCGTCCGCCCCGAGTATGTCCCGCCCAGTGGTCCACCTCCAGGTACTGCCCTGCTCCGCAAGCCTCAACCACGATTAGCACTGTCCGTCGTCTACAAGCAACACAACATAGTGCGGACATAGCCCGTGAAGGGATGAGTATAAGCTACTCAGTAGGGACCCCGAGACCCCTGAAGGTCTCCCAAAATCCAAAAGTATAAACCACAAAGGAAAGATACAATCACAAAGTAACATCTGATACTGCTTAGGTATATTCCCATACATATACCTAAGTCATCAATTCTCATTCGACTCCAACATCCGAGCCCATGTACAACCCAGTCCACATAGGAAAGAAAAACGTAAATCCACACAAGATATCACAACACAATCCACAAAGGAAAGAAAAACAGGATTCAGCTCACACATGAATACTTCTTTGTATGATGATAGAGATGATCAGATATTGCCACTGCTTCATCTAAGCCGTCAGACCCACAAAGGATCAATAGGTACTAACCCCTGCAATGACCCACAAAGGATCTGACCCACACAGGATCGATAGGTAACTAACCCAAACAAAGAGCCACACAGGATCGGACCCACACAAGATCTGTAGGCGCTAGCCCACACAGGACCGCTGAGTGCTGACCCACACAGGATGAGACCCACACAGGATCGGTATCACTGATCCATGTAGGATCGTTGAGTGCTGTTGTCGTCGTCGTTGATTCTACTGAGGATCTCTGTACAGTCGTCGTCGTTGTCGCAGTCGCAGCCAGCTCTAGGGTTTCCGCACACAACAAGATCGTTCGGGAGGATCTGCTTCACGATCCAAGAGGCTGATACATCAACTGACACATAGTCTGTAGTTGATGTATCCAGAAGTTCCGTATCGTCAAATGGAACTCAACGTCGCAGATGGAGCGTCAATCGGACGCCCGGTCTGAGAGTTATTGGCTTTTTCATCCCAGGGCCCGGTTGGATTTTAAGTCAAAACCAACCCGACCATACTCCACCTACGTCCAAATCTCGGGCGGTGTAAGCCAATATATCCATCTCACTTATAGGAATCCATCAATGTCGACGGCACGTCAATCGGACGTCTGGTGCTCATGTTACGAGCGTTTCCGCTCCGAGGGCCCGATTGGTTTTGTGTACGAACCAACCCGGCCGAACCCAAAGTATTCCGAAACCTTGAGTGTCATATCTCAAAATGACCGTATCGGTCCAAGGATCGCATCGCTGTTGACAGTACGTCGATCGGAGGCCCGTAGCTCAAGTTATGGGCGACAGACCGAAAAGGGTCTGAAAATGGGGGGTCTGGGCCCGGACCGACCCGCCCCCCCCCCCCCCATGGGGCGGCCAGAACGGGTCGACCCGACCCGGGTACGGGTTCGACCCGGATGGCGTGACCCAGCCCGGTCGGGGTGGCCCGGCCCAGCCTGGGCGCGACCCGGCCCAGCCGGCGCCTGCGCGGCCCGATCGCCAGGCGGGTCGGCTCGGCCGGTTACGGCCGAGCGGAGAGGGGGGCATGCGGCCCCCGCGTGAGGGAACCGCGACCCCGCGTGGGGCCGCCCTTTCCAGCGGACACAGCCGGGATGCCGCGTCCTGTTCCCCTCTGGCCCCGCACGGTCGCGGGACCACGTGCTGCCACCGCGGATTCAGTCGCGGCGGTTCCTTCCAGCGGCACGCCGGGCACCGCCGCCCCCTGCCACTGTGCCGGCGAGGCGCACCGGCGGGCTGCTCCGCGGACCACCGGACGTGTACCAGTGGTTGGAATTTCACATCTTCTTCGCCAAAGGCCCTCCCGGGGTCCATCCTTCACTGCGAGGACCTCTCATCGCCCGTGCGGCCTGTTTTGTTGACGCCCGCCGTTTCACACACCAAGAATGAATGGGGCGGTGGGTTCAGACTTGTTCGTTATTCCACACCCACCGCGTTAGTGGTTTTAAAAGTCTCACAACAATTTTAATCAAATGCTGCAGGTATAAATCACAAATATTTAAATGAATCAAACCCCTACCTCATCGTAGTCGTTGAACATGAGTTCTTCACAGAATTGACCGTCACGGAGGAAGAGGATCGTCGCGTCGTGGAAGGGGCATCACGTCATCGCGGTACACGGCGTCGCGTCGACGATCTCTGAGGGTTCAAGAAAACACACATATTTAATTGCTCTAATTAAAACCATGTTGAGGATAAAATCCACGAAGGATATTAAAAAGGTCCGTAATCCCCTACCTCAATTGGTTGATGATCAAATATTGTCGCGGGGAAGGTTCGTCTCGGAAGAAACATCACGGAAGGAGGATCGTCGGCATTGCGGTACACGACGCCGTGTCGTCGATCTCTGAGGGTTTGAAGTTCTTCGTGTTCTTTGCGTTATTCACTTTCTTCGCGTTCTTCGTGGAGGAGGATGAAGAACTTAGAGTTTCTCCAAAACCTCTCAACAAGCCACCCACATGTGTTGGTCTTATTTTATTCTTATGCCAAAAAACGAAAAACAAAGTTAAGAAAAGAACCATTAATTCGATAAATTAATGGTAACGACTTAACTGCCCAATTAATAGGGGCGTTAATAATTTTAGAAAATGCACCGGTTGACTTTCAATTAAAAGTGGTTTTTGCGGGTGCATTACTTAGAGGAAAAGAAACGGTGGGGCTCATGCGGGCCCCACCTCACAAATATCCTTCCAAGAGGGTAGGATATTTTGAGTTCCACGCTATCCGCTACAACTTAGCTTAAGAGGATTTAAGTGAATTAAAATAAAGTTGTCTCACCACATTATTTAATATGATATATCATGTGATGTCAACATTACCTTTTTTTAAAAATTTTTTAATAGTAGTTTGTCATGGTTGAAATGGAATCAAAATAATTGGGCCATTTTTATTTTTCAATGAGAAAGACACAGGATTCAAAGGGTGTTTTTAAGATGATTTAAAATATTTATTTTGAATACTTTTTTATACCATGATTTCTTTTTAGAGGTACATTGAGGCAGTATTCATTAATTTAATCAATGGTGTAGTTAGATGGGACTCATACTGATTATCTTTTGATGTCAAAATGTTCATGACATGAACTAGATGATAAATGTGCATAGTTAATGACACATCACAATGGATTTTTATGAATAATGATATATATTTTTAATAGTTATGGTTTGTGTAGGTAAATATGAAATGGTTCATAAATGATATTAATTTGAACTATGAAAAATTAACAACATCGAATAAGGTATTATTTGATATAATATATGTGGGGTATGGGGATATGAAATGAAAATGAATTTTTTTAATGGATTATTGTTTGAAGATGATTTATGTGTTGGATGATATATGAAGTTACAAGGTTATGTGTATTTTTTGGGAATTGTTTTTGAAATGTTAAATTTGGTATATGGTTCAATGAAGCATTGTAACAGGGCTTAGTAGTTGTGGGGTGTTGGAGTTAGGAAGCTACTTATATTGGTTAGGATATACTGAGGCTTTAAATGACACCCCAACAATGCATTGTTAAGGGAAGGGGACTGAGGATCTATTACCCAAATACTTTTATTTGATTAGACTACATTGAATGAGGCTCCAAGGCACGTGTAATGATATTGTCTATGGTTTTTTATCCAAATTCAGATATGGAACATGATGTATTACCATATTCCAAGTAATTTTAAAACATAGTTTTTAGTGTACATGTTATAAATTCCTAACATATGAGAAATATGATAAAATAGTTAATTAGTTATTATTAAATGTGAAACCAGTTCTCGGATAATTGATAGTTAAATTGGTAATTGTTATTGGAGAAACATGTTCTTTCTTTTTATGTTTGTTTATTTCACTTGTTTTTTTATATAAACTATTTTAATGACTAGTTATTGATTTAGAAATTGTTGGTGGTCGTCTACTGAGTTGTACTCACACTCATCTCAAGTCACCATTGAAATTGGGTATGTGAGAATATTATACTTGTTTTATAATATAGGTTCTAGAGCAGGATTTGATGTTTGGGTGTGCATGGGAAAACGAGTTAGAGCTTGGTAGATCCGGGCTAGTTTGGGACTCAGGTACGTGTTCAGGGTCTTTTAATGGTTTTTGATTTGGTTTATTAATGTATTACTACCCGAAATATACAATTTTCATCGTTTTGTTACAACACGTGTTGCTTGGTAAATTGGTTTCATTATCTCATTTTTTCCTTTAATTTTTTTCTTCTTGTTACTATATTTGTCTATATCAGTTCTGTTTTTTATTAATTTGATAAGTGGTTTTATTCTTCCCCACAACTTTCTAAAGAATTTCAGTGCTAGTTGATAACATATTGAATTCAAGGAGGTGTCCTTGAGGTCATGTAATTACCAGGATCAGTCCACCAGATACTGGGTACCGACTCAGGGATGTTACGAACTCAATATGGTAAATGAAAATTCCACTATTATGGCCTTGGATGCGAACCTTGACCAATATGGAAATGATTTTCAATGATTATGTGTATGCTAAAAACTTTATGCTTATAATAATGTTATGATCATTATTTACATTATTATTGATTATATTATTATTAAGATCATATTAACAACAAATAATTACTCACATACTCTTGTAAAAAATATTTTATAATAAGGATATGGTTTTAAAACTCTATTCTTAGGTTCTCAAACAAGTTTTCTATTAGTATGCTGATATATATCCCATGTTTACCCTTTCTGAGCATATTAGTTCACACATTCTTATATTTACAATCCCCAGGTTATGAAGATATGTTTTCTCTATATTATAAATATGAAGGGTGATATTTATTAAGTTGTAAATGGGAGATGATGTCGTCTATCTATTGACCGATTTGTTGGTTTCCATGTTTCCATTGGCACAAAACAATGGTTCATGTGAATTCGTAATGTAATAAATATATATCAACATGATTTAATATCTATATATGATAAGCCTGAGTCCTTATAGATCGTATTAAATGGTTGTTTATGTAAAAATTTAGAAACTAGTATTAGAATACCTTATTGAGATCCCTAATGAAATGTCTAAGAACAAGTCTAAGGATGATTTAATGTCTAAAAAATTTTATTATAATATTGGTAAATTATATAGTGAGTGGTTTCCAATAAATTAGATCCCTATATTTATACTAAAATCAGACGTTCTTATAGTTATCCTTTATTTTAATAAACTAAACGTACATATATTTTATTGGATACTTCAATTATTATACAAGTAGATTCCAAAATATCATATAAGTCCATCTACTTTTGAAATATGGAAACATAAACATTAGTACCTAGGTGAACTACGTTTGGTAAAAATAGGTTCTTCATGACTAGAACCCTTCTTAGATATATCATACATTATAGATATCATCAAAATATGGGAGAGGAAACATAAAGAGGGGTGATCTCAGATATTCATTAAATGTAAACAATCCAGACATGTAAGTATAAACATGAGAATAGGGGTATGAGAATGTGATCATAACATTAGAATATCATACAACTTATATCATAATATAATAAACATGAATCATTTTATAAAGCGTGGAAGTTAATAAGACATGAATAATAAAAAAATTTATGACGACAATACATGAAAAAAATAAGTATATGAAATTAAATTGTGATATAAAAAAGAATATAAGATTATTTACATATAAGTCAATGCATCACTTCCAAGGCCATCCTAGATGATTTGGATCAATCCATATACCATCTTGGTAGTCATGGTTAACTCTCATGGACATATTTTTAGTCCATGTTCACTCTCATGACTATCTTAGTCTATCTCATGAGAAAAAAATCATTATCCAATGCATTTGAAAGAGATAGAGGTCCAAACCATATCATAATGAAGAGATACATACATGATCCAAAATATCATAAAAAATAATATCCTAACCTATGAAATGAAATCAGTATCATAATCTTGAAGTCATATCACAACCTATGGAAAGAGATAAGGGTTTCATAATCATTTCATCTGAAGAATAACTTGTGAAAAGAAGAGTGTTTCAATACAATATATCTTGTTAAAGAGAAAATGTATACTATGTTCTTCATGTTTTTATTTTGGATGAAAGAATTTACTTTCATAGGTTATGTGATCATATGTTAGGTAATTTATGTTGTCCCTTGAATGAAAAATAAAATTGTATAATTTCTCAAACCCATAAGTGTCATTGAAATATACAGGTTTCATTGATTACTAGTGTATCACAGTTTTTTTTTGAGAAACTTCTCATGATTTTATTTACCAATAACCAAATTAACATGGAATGGTGTAAATTTTTAATATAAATATGAATTTAAATAATGGTGTATGGATTTTAAGTAGATACCGCAAAAAAAAACTAACGATTTATCAACAAAACAATCTGAGAAATTATGTAGAGTTATAAGCCATGATATTCACCATGCATATTTTGAAGTACTAACTATGTGGTGAAAAATGTGAAAAATATATTAATCATACAAATCTATATTATATATTGAAACATTAGGATATCAAGATTGCATAGATATGACTATTATATCCAAAAAATAATCATGATATCTATATTCCCTACCATTAGTGAAAGGTGAAGAAGGCAGTCGATGCTCTTAGTAGAAATGAACATGCTACTTTATCGATGATCTGGATTATGAAATACCCCATCATGATAGATACTTAATAGATGGTAACTAAAATCATAATTATAGGGAATCAATTCTACATTTTCAAATTTATTTCCCATTAATCCATCCAATAGAATATCAATGAGGAAAAAGGGATGATATAAAGACTCAATAGTGTGTAAAAGAAGTAATGAAAGGGAAGGTACAAGAGTTCCACATCAATGAGGATGGTTTTATTGAATTCTTTTCTAGAATTTGGTTTCATTCATCACAAGATATAAAATTATATCAATCAGGTAATTCAGATACCCCCTCTTTCCTTCTCCTTCATTGAAGTTCAAAATGTACCATGAATTTCTAAAACAAATTGAGGGGATAAAATGAATAAGTATATTTCTTATTATTCCTAAATATTCATATTATGTCTTCATGTTAAAGCAGAAACATATAATTCAATAAGTATGATTTAAAAATTTCATATACCCGCATGAAAATGCTATAATATCACCATATACATTTTTCAAAGTTCCCCAATATACATCAAAAAAAATATTGTGACAAGGGTAGCGGTGCATTCCATTGCTATGTCTTCACACTTCATTGATATTTTGGGAGATTAATCATATTAAAAATAAAAAAAATATATATCTAAAATAGGTGGTGAATATATATGGATTTCCAATTTCAACCATATAATATCATTATCCATTTTTTAGATATAAAGTTTTGATAAACCTCCAGCATGATTTGATTATTTAATTGTATTTCAATAAAGCCTATCACCACTAAATGATGGATAATCTGAATGGACTATTTATAAACTCAATGACATGCTAAAAGATAGTTGAATAGAATTGAAAATAATATGATTTCAACATATCTAATCACTGGATTCGTTATACAACAATATCATCCATTCATGTACACAAATGTATCTATATGAACCTGTATTTGGGGTGTGATGTTGAACTCCAACGTGTTTGGATTAAGTTGGTGAATGAAATCTATATGTCACTGTTGTTGATAATGATATGATTAATAATGTCTATTCTATCTAAGAAAATATAAAAGATACACATAGTTTCATTAAAATCTATTCTAACAGCCATTAGAGGAACTCATATTTTGATGTTGTAGAAAATATTTTCTTTTAAATATTATCATGGTAGAGATTCATGTGGTCAAAAAATAAATGTAATATTATACCTATATTCATTAATAATCTTGCGATCCTTTTTTCCATAACAGTATTAGCCTATTGACTTTCACTTCCTCTAAATATGTCTAATGTTTCTGATGTGTTATACATATCTGTCTTAAATAAGTACATACCAAATTCATCACATGTATTGAATCTAGATGGGTTGCAATTTGAGAATAACCTCTCTTATGAGGAGTGGCTAATGAATATCTTTGACCATATCGAAAATGTTGTATACATAAAAAAATAAAAATATCAATGTGTTGTGAATTAAAAATAAGTATGAAGAGGAGATATTAGAACCAAGGGAGAAATTTAAATATAAGTTCCCTTACCTATCCACATCAATGAATATGAGATAAAACTTTAAGGAAAATATTTTTACCAGGGGATGAAAGAAACAACCCATAGTTTTTAAATGATATATGTTTCATTTTAAAAATATTTATTATATTATTATAATATGGTACTAAACACATATAACACATGAAGTAACCAACAAGTTCCATTTTTTATTAAGTAAAATCCTTATAGTAGTTAGAATTTAAACCCATTAAAATTCTTAATATTATATTGGGGGAATAGAAAGAAAATTTAATGGAAATATTTAGATCTCCCCAATTGGCTAGAATTATCCCTCCTATGAACAATAAAATGTTAATGAATCAAAAAATTAATAAACCATTCAACATTATTTATAATTGAAATGTACATCCTTGAGATGAATTGAGGTGAATAGTGAATGAATAAATGAATGATGTATTTATTGGTTTTAATGTGACCCTTGTAACAATATTGTGAATGATCTAATTGTAACATGGTTGTTGGGTATAATAACTTTACCATTGAGATTAGTAACACTACCATTAACATAGTAATTATTCCTAAGAATAATTATAATTTCTAAAAAATATACATATCATGAAAAATATATGTAAAAAATCAATATTATATTTCCATAAAATAATGATCAAGGATAAAATGTAGATGAAAATATAAGACAATTTTTTTAAAAAATTATTTTAATGTATTATATAATATCATAATTTTTACATTAAAATTTATGATAACCAGTTTTATAAAATCATTATGATAAAAGTATTATTTTTTTGAATCACCATGATGAAATTTTTCTAGGGTATTTTATTTGTAAATTTCTTCAATATTTTAATATTTTGGTAAATAGAAAATATGTTGTTCTTTCTATAAGTGATGTATCTGGAATTATATCATTCATTATGTAGTAACTAAATAATCATTTCTATTAAAATATTTATGACTAAAACATATTTAATTTGATAACTGAGTAATTAAAATAAAATAAACAATATCTAAAAACCAAAAATGTAATTTCTATAATTTAGAATCTAATGTATTACATTAAAATAGTATTTTCTCAATTTTCCTCATTTTCAAATGATTAAAATAATGAATTCAGGATATAATGTGATTAAAATTATTATGAAATTTTATTTAATTAAACTATTGTTTATAATTTATAAAATAACATAATTATTAGGTTTACCCTCGATACAATACTTTATTCAATATTTTATCTCAAAAAAAGACATCTCCTCTAATATAGATAAACCAACTCTCCCTAGAGAAATCATTCATCACACACTTTCCCAACAAAAAGATCTAACAAAATACTATCCCATAAGCCTCATATAATCTGTATGGATGATCCATAGTAATCAAAATCTAATCATTAAGGGAGTCTAGTGGTGTATAATATGAGAAAAACTGAGAATATGGTTTGATATCTTCAACTCTTCTTTAAGATTTCCACTTTTATTCCTCATTTTCAACAACCAATTCAAAACTAAAATACAATAATAGAAATTATTTAATATTTTAATAGTATAATAATTATTTTACCCTAATATATAATTATATTTTTCATGTATTTATATTTACACCTCCCATTATCCTATATTAGAAAATGATACTGATAAATGTCAGTTGACCGCGGATAAAGACATTTCCAACATCTATTATACCACTAACATTATAGATGAAACTAATAAATTATTAATCATATATAAATAAAAATATATATATATTTCATCCTACATTATTTAATTATACTAATGTCTAAATTAAAAATTTTAAAATACTGAAATTAAAGAAAAAATGACTAATTTTAAATAAAACATGATTACATAATATTGTCCTTTTATCCTTAAAAAATAATAAACACAATAAATTTATTATAATTGAAAAATAGTCTTAACAATTAAAAAAATTCACTTCTAGATCAATGTTTTAATAAACATATGTTTTTTATTTCAGATGAGGAAAATCAATGAAATAATGATGGATTTAATGTTAATGGATTCTATAACCCAACTAATTTTCATTAGATTAAAAATATGCAAAAAACGTTTAAGTATATATATTCCTTTAATATTCCTTCTATATAATTTCATTATTTTTCTATTTCTATTTTAGGGACATACATTTTTTATCCCATTTAAAAATGAATATTTAGCCAAAATAATGTATTTTCATAAAAATATAATTTCCAAAACTCATCCTTTATATAACTTTAGTTGGTTATTCACCACTATAAAATTATTATTTTTATACCAAATAATATTTCCCCAATTAATTTGTGAAGAAAAAAGGATAATTTATGGAACTATTCATTATGAAATCGTTTTGATAAAAATTCATTTCCAATGTTATTTCCAGAATCTATGATTTTTTGTGGGACCATGATTATATTTATTCACAATGTTGATGTTATCATTTATTCCCATATATTATGTATGATAATGATGCTATATTTTTTCAAAATATTGTTTTGTATTTGACCACTATGTCATAATGTTTCATTTTTTTCATAAGACATTGTCCGTAACATTATAAAATTATTCTCTATTCATTATGATGATGTCCATATTCTTGTAATATGATTATAATTCTTATTCCCACCCATGTTATGATTATTAATATCCCATATTCCTCCAATTATAAGGATTTTATCTCAAACCATTTATAGATTTATCTCCTCATGTGAATAAATGTACTAAGGAGAATATGAGCTTCTATAAGGATAAATAATTATTATTTAAATAAATACTTATGTTTTATTATGTAAGATTTTTGTATTAGCTAACTTTTCCCACGTCACTAATATTTTGATCCGAGGTTTGTAAAAGTAATATTTTTTATATCATACAAATTATTTAATTTTAATGTATGGAAAATAGAATCATTATATTAGTTCTTATGGTTGTTGTTTAGTTAATTTTTGACATTGGATTAAAATAAGTTAGTGGAAAAAAAATTCTATGTATAGGTAAAACATCCTACAATAATCATTTCACTAGAAGGATATATTTAAGGACTGCATAATATATTAATTTTGATTTAATTTTGAAAAAAAATAAATTATATACTCAATATTTATTTAATTATGTTTTCTTCACATGTTTTCTATTTTTATAAATTGGGAGAACCAGGTGGAACTAGTCCAACTACCCATGAAAGAGATAATAAATTATTCTTCAAATGACAAGGACAGTTCCATAGAATGTGGAGTTAACCAATTCATGGAAGTGATTACCTAGTTGTCTCAGGATATGAATAACTACCTTGGCTATGGAGAATAGAAACTTTCTCCAATGAATGTTAAATTTGATATCAACTATTTTATGTGGAAATTTCAACCGAAATTCTATGGAACTTCTGATTCAATTGTTATGTAACTGTAGGTCAACTCAATGAATATGTTCTTTTCTGTTCTCCAATAATCTATGAATAATAGGATGTGTCTATACATCTATTGTATAGTTATATAATTTGATCAATGGAGTGTTCTGATAAAGAACCATAGGACAATTCCTGAAATAAAATAAATTAATTAGGAAAAATCATAGAAAATATTTATTAACTAGTATCTCTATCAATCTCTCCAAATGTTGTTAGAGAGATAATTATTAGATCTGAAGAAAAATTAAGGTGTATCTATCATTATTTATAAGCAAATCAACACATGTATTTCAAACAATTATTTGGGATTTGTTATTAATAATGACTGAAAAATAGATAGATAATTTAGTGGATTAAAACCACACCTTTGAATGGATTTAGTTTTATGATAATTTGGGGGTTTTATATATGTGTTTTGATGTTATATTGAAGTAAATATGGAGATCATATATTGTTCCTTTGATCATGTGGATAAGAAGAGGTGAATGTATTTTAAGATGTTGAGTAAAATGAGAATGAAGTAATTAATTCCTAATAACCAACACGTCAAAAAATTAGGAAAAACCACAATGTAATTCCATCAAAGGGATAGGGAAATGATCAAGTGGGGTAGATAATGCCCTCATTATCATTAATTTCATAGAGATATGAATAATATAACAAACTTAATGGAAGAAATAAAGTTACCACCTAATACACCATCAATTTTTTATATCTTCAACTATAGGGAGTAGGAGAACTATGTATGCCCTTTTACTAAAACATGTGTCCATCAAGTTAAATAGAAACTGAAAACACTAAATACGAAGGATTATTTTTTGTATTATTCCATCACTACACTTTATGTAGAGAATAAATATGAAATAATAAAAGGTATAAATTATAATCACAGAATAATAGATGATGATTTATTTAATTCTAGTTCTACACATTCATTTATATCGTAAATTTTGGTATATCTATTTATTCGAATACAAAATATCATGAAGTATAAATATCTATAGAAAATTAAATAGTAAAACCATTAAAACCATAGTAATTGGATCTTATCCTACTATTTTATATGGTAATATTCTCTTAGAAAACTAATAATACATCACATCGTAGAATTTGATTCAATAATGGAAATGGGTTGTCTCCTATTATATAGATCACATCTTAATTGCAGGGAAAAAGAGTTCATGTTTCATATTTTGAAACATCATATTATCGTCTACAAATTATAAGAAGATCATGAATATCCATTTGAATATACCTCGATGGTGTGTGTGAATATTCCATGTGAACAAGTAATCCTAGAACATAAGGTTGCATATATGTAAAGTACCATATATCAGAAAATTAAATTTTTTGATGAATATACTAAATAATTTATGGTGACTTACCCAGACATCCCTCATATGAAGTAGTATAGCTTTCAATAGAACATATAAATAGATCCACTCAAATATATACATTTTTATATATTATATTCTATATTGAACTCATTGATTTAAATAATCAACAGTAATATTATTTGGAAAAATGGTTTAAAAACCCTACTGCATCCCCAAGGGTTGTAACAATGATATTTGTGAATAAAAATTATTTATCTATTAGGATTCTTATCTATTAATAAGATACTAAAAGAATAACCTAGAAAGATAATGTATCTCTTAAAAGGGATTGTTTATTGTTTCAATAAACTATGAGGAGTTCAGAACTTATCAATAGTTGATATTAATAACAAATATCATATTATGACGGTGAAAATGGATGATATTCATAATAAGGACATCCATACAAGTTACATAAAATATGATTTTATAGTTATTACGTTCATATTTACTAATTCTACAGAACATTATTGGATTTGATGAGTTGAATCATCAGACACCATCATGAAATTTTCATTTTAGATTTTACCAATGATAATCTCATTTAACATAAGTAAATGATGGACCATGAATAACATCTAAAAACTATGATGGTTACATTAGAGAATGAGTAAAGTTTTGTTATGTTTAGAATGTGTGACTTTTGGACGTATCATATTACATTCCTGGGTCAAATGATAATATGTGAAGGAATATTCGTGGAGCCATCAAAGACAAAAAAAATTGTGGAATGGACCAGAACCAATAGGGTTATTGATATCCATTATTTTCATATCTTTTAAGGTTAGAACCAGCATCATTTTGAAAAAAATAGCAAGATATTCCAGACTGTAAGCTAACATAACATGGAAAAAGGTAATGTATGTATGGATATAAGAATATGGTGAATGGTTTAAAGAGAACATGAAGAGTCTAATCACTGCATCTATACTCACATTACCAATAAGTAAAGATGTTATTTTTTATATAGAGACTCATAAATAAATTATTGGGTTTTTAAACATGAGGACTGAAAAATTGATAGCTCATACATCATTAAAACTAAAGATCCATAATAAAAACTACACGATGCCAGATTTGGAGGTGGTAGTTGTTATCTTCACCTTCTTGATTTTGATGAACAATCTCTCTGGTGAGAATTGTAACATATATAATGATCAATAGTGTCTAAACTATATAATCACATAGAAAAATATGAACATGCCTCAAACAAGGTGGTTATGGAAAATCATGGACTATGATTTCTATATTCACTACTCTCCATGAATATAGAACGAGGTAGTTGATTGCACTAGTACAAATAAACATGATACTGTATCCATGATGTATTTTGAGAAAGACCATATTTTTATTGAAATAAAAAAGGATGAATTTAGAATTCATAATAATAGGGAATACATCCCACCATGACCAAATGATTCCCCAACCATAATTTTTAATATAAAATCAAAGAGGTATAAAGGGTTGTTCTAGAGCTAAAAAAGAGGAATTATTAATAAATTGATGTTGCATTACTTAAACATTGATGAGGAATTTATCATTTTATTTAGAACTATAATTTTTATACCCACATCACTTGAGAAAAAAAGGGTTATTTGATATTTTTCATTGCCTATATTTCCCCATCCATCATAGAAGTATCAATATGTACCATTATATTTGATATCACTTCTGATGGGAAAAAATGAAGATTGTGATTCTTGAGTGTATATCAAGATATTTATATGTTAACAAGTTAAATAAGATATAAATTTTTCTATGGGGATGACAAAGCCATTTCTTATACCCACATGGAAATTGGAGGAAATCACCATCAACATTTTCCTTGTTCTCTTAAATACCTAAAAGGAAATGAATTTGATACTAGAAGTAGTGGACCAACTCACCAAGATTGTACAATTAATCATAATTTTGTATGATTTATCACATGAAAATATTTACATGAAATATGTAAAGGAATTTGTGAAGATGTTTGTGGTGAAAAATTCATTCATCTCTCGTTATAATTGATGTTTCACATCTAAATACATGATATGTATTTAACATTAATTAAATAACGAAATAATCTTTAGTTTTCCCTATCAACCCCAAAAAATAGGAAAATATGAATGTATTATTTATTACTCGATGATGTGATGATATCATTTTTAATGTAATTTTAAGGAGGATGAGAAAAAATATCCTAGTAGCTAAGTTATCATATAATAATAACATACACTCATCTATTAAAATGGATCCATATTAATCCTTTTATGTGAATTGATGTATAAATCCAACATATTGGTATGAAGTTTATAAGGAAATTTACATGAACCAAATCTTCTGAAATGGATTATATAGATGGTTTAGTCAACTAAAAAATAGATTTAATATTCTTAGTAGATGAGATATGATATAAATTCTAGAAGTGAAATTATGATTAATGTTATAAAATAACTTTTCCATAGAATAACACCTGGGAAGAAAGTTATATGTTCTATAAAAAAGGACAGATAAACCAATATAAAATGGATTTTTTGAGATCATTGATCACATTGGTTTAGTTTCCTATCAGCTTATATATCAACTAAATTTGTATCAATTTTATAACATGTTCCATGTATGTATCTCGAGGAAGTACAAGTATCATCCCACACATGATATAAATATGGAGTTATTATAGCTAAAGAATATCCTCTCATATTTGGATCAAATAGTGATTATCATACACCATAATGACAAATATCATTACAAAAAGACAATTTACTATGTCAATGTGTTATGGATGAACCATAAATCTATTCTGTTGACATTAGAACTAGAGGAAATAGTGGAACAAAAGATTCGTAACCAATTCTCAACGATGAAACTGAGCTGAAATTTAAATGATTATGTCTCTATCATGGGGAGGAGTAACAAACCATATTTCATAAATGATGTTGGTTTCTTGAAATAAGTTTTTATTATATAATATTATATTTTATTAAAAACATACACCACATAGAGAGACCAATAGAAACTTTCTCATTAATAAATATCATTACATTTATTAGAAATTGTTCCCATTAAAATTAAATAAATCAAAATGGGGAATATAATTTAAAATAGATAATATACATTGTAAACATTTCGATCACTGTGATTCCGGTATAATCATCAATCCTACAAATAAGAATTTGGATAAGGGAAAAAATATCGGAAAATGAATTGAAATTATAGAAAATGTAAATTTAGATCCTTTAGAGGTATTACGTTTAATAATTAATTATGTAATGGAGTATTATTTTTAATATGTATCATGATCATTGGAATTACAATGTGGCCATTATAATACAAACTTAACCATTTTTATTAATAACATAACAATTTAGAATAGTAACAAGACCGTTAGAATAGTCATTTGACCTCAAAATAATATTATTTAATATAAATAATATTTATCATGAGGAAATTATTTAAAAAATTATTTTAATTGTATAAAATAAATATCATGACTAAAACTAAAAAAGCACATTTTCCATAAATTGAATTTTAAGGTATTTCATACTAATCATAAATAAACAGTTAATAATTAAAATTCATATTTCATAATATTATTATGATAATATTAATTAAATTTTTGAAATAAATATTTAGAAATTCTAAAATTGTAATTTTTTGTAATATTATGAAATAAATTATGTTTCATGTGAATAGTGAAAATAATTTTTTTTCCATAAATGAGGTATCTTGAATTACATAATTCATGATGAAATACTATAAAAAACATTTTTAGAACATGATTATCAAATAAATAATATTTTAATTGATGAATGAGTCATTAAAATACAATAAACATGATTTCAAAAACTAAAAATAAAT
Source organism: Viscum album (assembly GCA_963277665.1). Classification (NCBI taxonomy): domain Eukaryota; kingdom Viridiplantae; phylum Streptophyta; class Magnoliopsida; order Santalales; family Viscaceae; genus Viscum; species Viscum album. The sequence goes on from OY728125.1 coordinate 513,884,653, forward strand.
TTTCAAAAGTCTAAAATCTAATGTATTACATTGAAATAATATATTATCATTTTCAACCTTTAATTTTGTTTAAACAAATAATTTTAGAAAATAGCATGATTTAAAGACATAAATTCATGTTTATTAATTTAAATCTGGTTTATAATTTCAAAATTATCACGATTTTAGTTTATTATTATAGATATAGTATTTCAAAAAAATTTAACTCGAAAATACCCCTATCATCTAATATAAATATCCCCTCTCCCTACCCATGAAAGACCACTCCTACCACACTTTCCAAAGTCAAATATCTACCTGAAACCATTATCTGAATCCTTTGAGAACCCATACAGACAATATTGAGTAATCTTACTCAAATCATCAAGGGATTCTCATTTAGTAGAACAGAAGAAACATGGATAAGATTGTGTGTTTTCATTAACCCTTCTGTGTGTTTTCATTTTTACTTCCCCGATTTCACTAGCCATTTAAAAAAAATTCTTCAATTAATTATACTGTATATTATTTTTTTTATTAATAATTTCAAATGAAAATAATAAGTATATATTGTTTGTATTTATATTTTATACCTCCCATTCACATCCTTTGGAAAAGCATCCTGATAACGATCATTAAAGTACCAAAAAATCATTTTCAACTTATTTTATATCACATACCATATCGATTGTTATACAATGTTATTTATAATATGTAAATTTATGAATATATTAATTTCAGAATTATGGAATTATATATAATAATTTATAAATAACATTGTAAAAATAGTAAAATCAAAGAAAAATATGAAATTGTATCTAAAAACATGATATCAAAATATCTTCCCTTTAACCATGGATATTAAGAAATATAATAAAATGATTATAATAGACAAATGGTGGTAAAAATTTAAAAAATCAATTTTCTATGAATCTTTTAGCATATATAGTGTTATTATTTCAGAGGAGGTATGGAGATGATATATAGATGTATTTAATGTAATTTGATTTGCAAACGAAACTCCTTTTAACATGTCAATCAATATTTATGAACATTTTCAGTATAGATATTCCTTTAATATTCCTTAAATATCATTTAACTAATATACCCTTTTATTTTTACGGATATCGATGTTTTATTCCTTTCTAAAATGTATTTTTATCAAAATAAAAATATTTTTCAAAAAGAAACATATTTATTTTCAAAAATCATCATTGAATCATCTTGAATTGAATCGCTATCACTCAAGAATGATTATTTTTACACCAAATGTTACTTCAAATTTATCATGGAACCAAATATTTTATTCTTGAAACAATAATTTTTGAAATCATTAGGATACCTATTCTAATAAATGTTTTATTTCATGACTAATATTGTTATACATTCTATGTGTCATGCCTGATTATGATAATTTATGTTTTTATGAGTGGGGAAAGGCTTATATATACCTTCAATGAGTTTGGTAATATGATGTTTCATGGTGTGTTACCTCCAATATAAATGAATATAATTATACGCATATTCAATATGATTATTTTATCATTTATACAAATATGTTATGGGTGAACATGATTTCGGATCAGGTTACAACTATGTGTATTATTTATCACCTAAGTCATGATGTTTCGTTTTTATGAATATTCCACATACAATGACATTATCAAATGATTACACCATTATTTTAATGAGTATCCTATTATTATAATATGATTATTATTATTATTCTCACCAATGTTATACTTATTCATGTCCCTTATTCCACCTATTACTGGGATTTCATATTACCCATATCATTGATGCATATCCTCAGCTAATTATATGCTTTATGGAGAATATATGAATTTTATGGGTAAATAATAACGATTTAAATAATGGAATATATTTTATTTTTTAATGTGATGTATGAATATAATTTTACAAAAATAGTAAACCGTTTTTTCTAGATATTTATCATTATTACACTTATTATTGTAAAAATTGTGTAATAGTCATGTAAAAAATTAGAGTCATTATAGTTGTTATAAGAGAAATTGCTTGGATATTTTGGCAATAGTTATTATAAAATTTCATTTTAAAAAATATTATGTCATTGAAAAAATAAAATATCCAAGAGAAATGTTTTTAGAAAACTTCTAATAGCATGGATCCCATAATATATTCCTTTTGAATTAAGTACGGAAAAAAATAAATTTTTTATCCATGCATTGTTGACATCATTTCCAGCTATTACATGTTTAAAAAATGGTGTAAAACTATAGAAAAATTGAAAAGAACTGAGGTATGGGAAAATTAAATGATTTTTTGAATGAAATACATAATTCCTTGGTAGGTTTAGTTCAAATCAGCATCATGATGTATTGAAATATTTCTAAATATATGTACAATAACATGATAGATGATGAATATAATCATTCTCCCAAAAAATGAGAAATTTTTATATAGTATTTTATGTTGAAACAAATATAAATATTATATGGATATTTTGATCCACTTTTCATAAAAATATGGGGTTAATATATTTGTGAAGATCTCTTTCATTCTTAAATTTTTTATTGGAGAAGGTTTCTCGAGAACATTATAAATAAGAAGGAGAAGCTAATCAGTAGTGGGAGTTGATAATGAACACCCAGATAAAGGATAAAGTACCATAGATGGGCATGGAAAATATTATAAATGTATATTTTTACAAGTATTTACCTAGAACTCTTTTAATTATGGTGGATAAATGATTCATAAAGATGAAAAAAAATGAAATTAAATCTCTTAATATTTACATGAAAAAATCACAATGCATAAAAGATATACCTATAGAATATATATTAAAAATGATATATTAGTATATATATTTTTATTATATTAAAACCATTCCATCCAAGTGACCTATCTATAAAAAATCTTTGGATTTATGCTCATCTGATTTAATGAGGTCAAAATTTTGAGAAGGATTCAAGATATTGGTTTTTAGAAATGTGGATTAGAAGAGAAGAATCAAGTTTTTAGATTGATGTTATTATCAAAAATGAGGAAGGAGGATCCAACAAACCATGTGTAAATAATATAATAATAATAATCATGATATTTATTTAATGGAATATTGAAATTTATCATGTTCATGAGGGAATCCCACCATTCTCATAAAAGTCAATTATACATGAAGAATCTAACCGTCCCGATAGAATAATTGAAGAAACCTCTTTATTCTCCACACATGGTTCAATGAATAATATAAAGTGAGTAACTATAATATTTATAATAGTTCACTAATCCACCCGTCCTTTATTCTATTAAGAGTTTGATCCATCAATGCAAAAGGAAAATGGGAATGTTTATCCCACCACTACATCTAAAGTGATGTGTGAAAAAATATTTTTTGTTTATAATTAATATTCCCTCAAGAATTGAATTTTTTTTTATTTTATTATGGATCTATTAATTCTTTTATATATTACAGGTTTTCAAGAAATATTTAATTGAATCTCTAATACATTCATCTATATATATCTATAAAATCACCTAGTGATGCCATTATTGATCCCGAAGTGTGGGGTAAAACCCTTGATAGTGTATATGTAAATATTTATCAATTGAATCTTGTAATACATCCTTAGGTGTAATTAAATGTTATATAAGTAGGGGATTAAATCTAGTTATATAGAGAATACATCAATGGTAGATAAAAGGAAATATCTTTGAACATTCTAAACCATCCCATGACTCTTTAAAAATTACATGATTATCATTAAAATTATTTATAATATACCTTTATAGTGTTGGTGGGGATAACTTGTGAATAAGAATACCTATGCAAAATGGATTCATCGTAGGAAAACATCAACCTTGAGGAAATTCACACTGTTATAGAATGAATGACCTATTTTTAAAGAGTTTCCCATACTCCCTAATATCATGAGGTAAATGTATGAGTATATCAAATATCTAGATCCTATATAGTATTGAAATTACACTATATTATGGTCCCAATTGATCTGTTGGAGTTATGGAATTATCTACAAATACATTTCAATAGAGTTTTTATACACCATAGTGCATCACCTTGCGGTGTGACACTTATCTTTGTAATAAAAATGGACCACTCAATGTGGTTATGTATCATTTACAGGGAGAATAAAAATATCACCAGAAAGGGCATGTCTCCATTTCCATGTATTTGAGAGTAGTTTGATCAAATATTATGGGAATTATACTTTTAAAATGTTGATCTTCAATCAGGATTACACCAGCTGAAGGTGTATAATAAAGATATTCATAATGTATCATTCTATATAAGTTATAGGAACTATAAGTTCATAGTGATGCCTTTTAGAATTATAAATTATGTAGTAATATTCACGTAATATATTAATATAGTATTTAGATAGTAGATAAATAATATTTTGTTAGTTTTTATCGATGATATTCTCACTTATACCAAGTTATAATATGAACATTAATAGTGTATAAGGATTCTTTTTGTTGATATTAATGGTGTTTAAAATATATACTATGTTCAAAAACTGTGAATATCATATTAAACAATATAATCAATGGAGAGTGTGTTTTTGTGGACCAATCAAGGACAAGAAATTTTATAATGTCCCATATCCACTTTCGTTATAGAGATCTATATTTTTCATAGATTAGTACGGTATACAAATATTTTGTAATTAAATTATCATTATTTTCTATCCTGATAAACTTGGTAACATAGTATGGGTTAATGTATATATGGATAGAAAAATGTAAGGAGATATATTAATCGGTCAAAAAGAGGTTAATCATTATTCTTACACTCACAATACCAATATTTGGAGGTGGTTTGGTGATATAAAATCATTATCTAAAAATGTTCACGATTCTTTTACTCAAGGATAATAAAAAATTGATAGCCTAAACATAAAAAAACTGATGATACAAGAGAAAAACTACCAAATTCTTGATGTAGAGTTAGAAACAATGATATTATACTTGAACAGATAGTTACCACACTTATATATTTAGAGGTGTTAAAATATACATATGATAGATATGTGAGTATATATTTAAATAAAATGATTACAACATCCATCAAAAAAGCTTGTTGGAGATAATTAAGGACTGTAATTTATCTATTAACTTCCACCCAGTAAAGGATAATATGCTAGCTGATTATCATAGTTGAAATGAACCTGATACACAATCCAACAACAATGAAATGTTTTTAAAGACAATAGATGATTTATTTTAACAACATTAAAAGTAATTTTGTTTTTTAAGTAGACAACATGTTTCTTCTTAAACCAGCTTAGAAGAGATTCATGTGGTTTTTATTGAAATATATGTTTTTCCCAAGGTATATTCCCTCTTTTAGATCCCAGATCATAGAGGATCATTGGTTGATTGTCTTTTACTTCAACCAAATATGGATAACATTTATGATGTGTTCAAATGTATCTCTTGAATAATTTAATACCCTAACCCCCACATGTAATCAATAGAGAGGTGGTACAATGATATAGTGACCTATTATATGCGGAGAATATGATGAAAACCCATTGTACATAGAAAATTTTCACCGCAATTAGAAAAATTATATTTTAAAACTGTTGTAGTGAAAACATAAATATTAAGAGTAAATAATAATACCAGATGACACAATTAAATAGATTTACCCTCACCTATTCTCTAAAAATAATAAAAGTGGAAATTTCTTCTATTGCCTTTCTAAAGTGGATATGAATGTAATAACCCAGAGTCTTTAAATTAAATTGTTCTGTTTAAAATAAATTTTTATTATATTATATTATATATCATTAAACATAGGAAAAACAAAGCGAAACCACTAGACTATTTTTTTATTTATATATATTGTAACATTATCCTAAAATCAACAGCAATAAAATTCCAAATATTAAATGATTGAAAAAATAAAATTATAAAAAATTACTATGAATTTTTTTTGATAACCCCAATTGTTATAATCATTCATCCCAAAAACAACACTATAAAAAAAATTATTAAAACAATAGATATTTTAGAAAATGGAAATGTTGAAATCTGAGATAAATTTAAGTGAATAATTAATTATTGAATTGTTTAGTATTTATATATGATAATTTTTTAGTTGGTATAGTAATGTGGCCATCAGAATAGTAAAATTACTATTGGGAATACTAACATGATAGTTAGGATTATGAACAATCCCATTAGAATTATAATATGACATCAAAATAATATATTATAATATTAATAATATATATCATGATTAATTTAGGTAAATATATATTTTATCATTCCATAAAATAAATATCATTATTAATAACTAAATGAAAATATAACCATATTTGTAAGAATATAAATTTTAATGAATTTTGTAAAGATCATAATTTTAATAATACAAAACATATTAACCTATTAAGGAAAATAATTATGATAAAATGAATATAATTTGTCAAATTTCTAAATATAATTTTCTAAATTGAATTTTTTTCATAATTTATAGAAATACATTAATTTTCATATGACTTGTAAAAATACATTTTTTCTATAACTATTTTATCATTAATTACATCATTCATAATTTAATAATTTAATAATAATTTATATATCACTAAGAATGACTAAAATATATTTATTTTTTAAAATAATTCATTAAAATACAAGGAAAATAATTTCCAAACCCAAAAAGTAATTTTTAATTTCGAAAATATAAAGAATTAAATTAAAATTAAAATTTCTTATTTTCTCACCATTCCTTTTTATTAAAAAAATGAATTCAAATTATAATCATATTAAATTATGAAAATCATGTTATATATTAAAAATAAAGTTTATAATGACATAAATATCATTATTAAAATCTTTTCCTAAGATATAGTATTCTATTCATTTTTTTAACTCAACAATACCCATCTTTTCATGTATAAATAACCCATATCCCTTCCCTTGAAACCCAATCCCCCGACACTATCCAAATCCAAGGATATTCCCAAGCAATCGCTTTTTTCATTTATGATCCATATAGATACTGATCCTAAATATTTCAAAAATAATGTATGGATTCTAAGGTTATACAATGGAAACAACACCAAGAAGTGTGCTTGATTTCATCAACTCTTATTTTTTTCATATTATATTCAATAATTTATTTATCCCATTCAAATATAAATATTCTATGATTAATAATAAAGTATTTTTATATCATATTAATTATTTTTAAATAATATAAAAACTTATTTGTTATGCATTAATATTTTATACCTCTTTTTCCCTCATTTGGACAATGTTCCCGATAACGATTGGTTAACTGGAAACAAGTAAATTTCCAATTTATATCACCAGCAATTATAGAAAATTATACAATATTATTTATAATATATATATATGTTTGTGTGTGTTAGAATAAGTATATTTATTTCACTATTCTAGAATAAATTATATTAATGTATTAATTACATTGTTCTATGTTGTTAAATCGAAAAAAAAAGAAATATTTAAAGAAAAAATGACTTCAAAATATCATCACTTTAAACATATAAATTTAAAAAGATAATTAATTAATTGAAATTGAAATAAATTGGTAATTTTCTATAATTTAACTCAATATCACTATTTTTATGAACCTATTTTTGATATCCAAGTGGAGGGAAGGTTATGAAATAATGTGGGATTTAAGGTAAAGGAATTCTCAAACCCAGCTTATTTAAATTGCGTTATCAACATTTCTTTTCATTTTCAATATGAATATTCTTGAAATATTACATAAATATGATTTCATTTATTTTCAAAATATTATTGATATATATGTTATATTACATTAAGAAATATATTTTTTGTCAAAATATTATGTTTTTATAAAATAAATTCCCTTTCAAAATACACCTTTGACTCATCTTGACTCATTTCTTATTCACTCATGAATAATGATTTTTATGAATTATTTTTTATCATCAGTTAATTTATCATCCCAATATATATTCAATAAACCTTTATAAATTAAATCCTTCTAAAAATATTTTATTTCCATGGTTTATTTCATTATTATGGTCGTCATATGTTCTAAGTGGAATGGATGATTATGAATATTTATGATGTGATGGGTGTGCCCAAAATTATATATCACACTATTGAATTGGGTAATGTGATTTATATCATGATATATTTTTTCATGGAAATTATTATTTCTATGTTTATAAGGTTTTTTATGATTTATGCATACTTGTTATCTATAATATTATTGTTACATTGGTCACATCTATGTGTAGTATTTGAACACTATGACATGATGTATCATTTTTACGACCATTATACATTCCAGGACTTTATGAAACGTCTCCACCATGATTATAATGATGATTATATTCTTATAATTTTAGTATTATCATTATGCTCACCCATTTAATATTTATCCATATTCTTTATTCTACCTATCATTTGGATTTTATCCCACCCATTTCATTGATGTATATCTTTCTGTGACTACATTTTATAAGGAGAACACTAGATATTACAAGGTCAAATAATATGCATTTAAATAAATTGTTTTTTATATAAATTTAATTTTTGATACTCATATCCCCAAGGAAATAAATAATTTTATTTTAGATTTGTAACACTACAATGTTTTTTGTCATAAAAAAGATGAAATAATAATTTAATAAAATGTAGGTCCATTATAGACGTTATCACATCAATAGTTTTGGTAAATTGGGAATTTAGAATAGAAAACTATTGTTTAAATGATATTTATAATTCTTTTTATTGGTAAAACATCCTTGAATAAGTGACTTTGAATATAGATAAAAATATAAATCGTATAAGATATGCCTTTCTAGTTAATTACTCTAGGATAAAAATAATTATTCATTCTTATTTGACATATGTTTTTTCCTCAAAATGTTTGTTTTTAAAAAAAAATTGACAATGAGAAACCATGAATATAACCCATGTAAAGGTCAATTCAATGATTATGGAAATGATATACGTAATGCCCTGGGGAATTGGTTAAATGATCATTATGATTCTTACTATATTTACACAGACTATATATAATTACCTAAACCATCTAGAATATCCACCTTCCTCCAACAAGAATTAACTCGCTATAATTTCTTTTATATGGAAACAAACACTAACATTATATTGAACATTGAATCCAATTTTCAATGAATAATGGGTTAACTAAATGGATACAATGTTTTTTTAAAATACATTGTTCATAAGAGTTGAAGGTGGTGCTGGACTTCTATCATTTATTTGGGGAAGTTGATAAATGTTGAAAATTGATAAATATCACCAAGGCCAAGGATAATATAGATAAAATAGAGAGGGAAGACTATACAAAAAAATTCAACTTTTTCCCTCTACCACGTTGAATAAATATAGAGATAAATTCCATAGATATGAAGAAAAAAGATGACAAATCTATAATTATTTATTATGAATACATTTCATGACATCCAAGATTGTCCTAAACAATTATAGAAAAATAGATAAATTATTTTGTTTATTAAAACCACACAATCAATGGATCTAACTATTTGAGGTTTTTGGATATATGAATATGTGGATTGATTTTCTATCAATGTAGATATTAAGATTAGATATTGGTTTTTAATAAATGGTGATAAGAAGTGAATAATTGATTTTAAAGTATGTGGTTCAAATGAAAATTGTGTAATGTGGACCCGACAACCCACATATTAATTAATGTTTGAAGATATATCATGATAATTTCCTCATAATAGTGGTGAAATGTTATAGGTGAGGAAAATAAGGCCATGATGATCATGAATGCCAACGTGACATGAAGAAGATGGCCAACAAGATAGATGAAATAAATGAATCTCCTAATACACCACCCAGGGTTTAATTCTTCAGATATATGGGGTAATGATATTATATAATAAAACATACTAAACCATGGGTCCTTGAGTGTAATAAGAATAAAAATCCACAAAATCCAAAGGAATAATGGGAATCTAATGCTTTCACTACAACTAATGTGAAGTTAAAAAATAAAGACTTATAAGGTAATCTTTCTATTTAATCACAAATTGAAAATCTCTTATTCTATTTTGGATATATGTGTTCAATTATATAAGTAATGTTTACAATAGATTTATAATTGATTCCTTGATATCTTGATGTAGAGATATCTATAAAAGGCATAGTGTTGTAACAATTCCAACCAAAACATTGTACTATTCCCCTATTATCATATGTGGGAAGATCCATTCTAAAAAACGTTTAGTAGTTCATTTGGTGATATTTGACTATATACTATGCATAGATTAGATCATGCTATATACATAATATATCATATATTTCGAAATGTAAATATTACTTAATATTAAGAACCCTCCCTTGATAATATAAAAATTCAACGAAGAAAGGGAATCTCATTTTGAAAATACCTCAATGGTGTGGGTGATAATACCATGTAAAGAATAATACATTGATGAAATGGTTGTTTCGATGGAATAAACTGACCATAATAAAATGAACATTGTAATTTAATGAACAGATGTATTTACTAGATAATCACACATAATTACCACATATTGTGAGGTAGATTTCTCAATAGATCTACAAACATGAGCCACTGTTATCTCTAAATAAACCAATAGGAAGTTCCATATAGAACTATATTAGTTAAAAGAGAATCTGCAATACAATTTGGAAAATATATTCATATAACATAGTGTATCTCTTTGGGGATGGCCTATCATCTTTGTTATGAAAAAGGATGGATCAATACAACCTTGTATCAATTTCTATGATCTTCACATGGTCACCATAATGGTCAAGTATACAATTGAAAGTATTAACATATTATTTTTCAAAATATGGGGAGATCATAACTTCATAATGGTTGATCTTCATTCTGGAACTCCTCAATTTAATGGTAGTAATGTGGATTTTCATATGATGGACTTTTGAACAATTGTATAGACACTTTGAGTTCATATCTGTTCTTTTATTACAAACTAATTCCACTCAAATATTCATTGATTTTATGAAAAGAGTCTTTATAAACTACCTCAATAATTTCATTATATATTTTATCTATGATATTCTCAATTACTAAAAGAGATATTAGAGTCATTAATAGAAAATAAGGATTGTGTTAGTGATATTAATAAGGATAAAATGTATTCTAATAAGAAAGTGTAAATTTTTGATGTATTAAGACATCTTATTAGGTATTCTGGTCACATATGAATGAATTTTTATGGTCACTTCAAAAAAACATTTAATTTAGTAATAACCAACACTAACTAGTGTCATGAAAATAGTCATTATACTTATCATAGAGAGGTTATACCATGATTTTTTGATGAATTTATCTTGATTGTCTACTATTCTATCTATGATAACATGAAAGGGGTTAATTTTTTAACGGATTAAAAAATGTGAGGAAATTATTATATTACTCAACAAGAGGATAATCACTACACATTTACTCATAGTGTAACAGATTTGAGATTATTTTGTTATATAAAATTTGGATTCAAATAATGGATTGGGTTGTGTACTCAAGAAGAATGAAAACTACCTGATTCATGATCTTGAGTTAGCATTTGTGATCAATGCATTGAATATTTGACTGAACTATCACTATGGTGAGAAGTGTGACATATAGTCTAAACATAAGATTTTAATGTTCATTTTAACATATAGTGAACACAAAACATGTCAATAAAGATGGGTATAGCTAATACAGTTCTAGTATTTCTATATTCACTTCTATCCTATAATGTTGAAAAAGTAAGGTAAAATTATTTGTATAAAATAAAATACTACTTTATATATGATTTTAATTGTGAAATACCCTATCATTGTGGAATTAAAAAGAATATATCTTGAAGTCATAATAGTGGGGAATTAATTTCTAATTTCCAAAATGATTTCGCAACCATCGTTCCAATAAAATATCATGAAGTTGTAAATGGTTGATATTGAGATTCAAAAGAATGTGTATGAAGTAAAGGAAGTGAATCTTCATGAGTATCACATTGCTGAGGATGGTGTCTTTTTATTTTGAACTATAATTTATCTTATTGAATCACCTATTATAAATATAGATCTATTATCCAGTTCTTATATAATATCCTTTACAATATATACTAGAAGTACCACGATGATCTTTAATATTTAAGAACATTTCTGGTGGGATGACATGAAGAAAGAGATTACCGATTCTACCATAATATGTATGGTATTTCACGATGATAAAGTAATTAATATATGTATAAGGGGTTTATGGAACCATTTACAATACCCATTTTCAAATGGGATAACATCATAATATAATTTTACACACATCTTCAAAGGAGTTTTAAAAGAAACAATGTTACATGGGTAGCCGTGGATCAATTAACTTAGACTGCCCACATCATTTCAATTTGAAAAGATTTATCTCCTATAAAACATTTACAATATATATTTATATTATGAGATGAAGATTCATAGGGTTCCATATTCAATATAATCTGATAATGATACAAGAATAACCTCTAGATTCTATAAAAGTATTAATGGTTATATGAATGAATAGTTGTATTCTAATACGAACTATCAACCCAAAATTGAAGGAAAATCATTTAGGAACATTTAGTCGCATGATGAAATTTGAAGAGAATTTTAAATGGCAGGTAATTTATGATGGGATCAACATATCGCATTAGTTTAGTTCTCATACAATTATATACAATAATAAAGTATTCAAAATGGATATATATGAATATTTGTATGGGATTTGGTGTAGAATACTACATTTATTGGATACTGTTAGAATTAAAAAGCTATATGTACCTGATCTTGTATAGGAGATGATGAATATTTTTTAAGCCATCCATCAACATGTCAAATGTAGACTATGTTAGGAGAAGAAATATTCTCACAACCATCAAGGTTACTTGTAGTTTGATGTAGAAAAAATGTTTTACATGTAATATTGCTTTGGAAGAAAAGTGATGGAGTTTTGATCGAAAGGGAATCATATCCCTATGTACATTTTCCCCTTAAATATACCTGATATAATCAGAGTAGTGGCCTATTATCCTGATCTTTATCAATATATCGAAGAGTTTCAGGATATCATCTGTGTATCGCTTCACGAGAAGTACATAGCTGAACTTTCACATTTAAAACATTCAGTGGTAGTATAATGGGGAAATGAAATTCAATATGAGGAGAAACTTATGATGATCATAGACGATAGAGAATAAGATAAAAATAATAATAAAACATACCATGTCAATGCTTTTTTATAGAAATAATATATTTGAAGAGGTGACATGGGAACTAGTGGAGGCATTGAAACAAAATTACTCTCACATATTCTCAATCAAGAATGTTAGTTGAAATATCAGGTATGAGATTTCTAAACAGGGGGAAAATGTGACAACCCAGAGTTTATAAATGACATTTTTTCAAAATATAAATGTGTATAATATTATATTAAATAGTATTAAACAAATAAAACAATTAGATAATCCATCAAGATACTTATTTTATTAATTAAGATAATTATAATAGTCAATAATTAAGCATATTAAAATTGTAAATATTTTATGGGATAAAATGTATAATATTGAAAAACCACAATATAATTATTTGGATCCCCTTAATTGGCTTAAATCATCACTACCATGAACAATACATGAGGAAAGAATGTAATATTAATATATCAATCAATATTATAAAAAATGAAAATTCCAAACATTGAGCGAAATTGAGGTGAATAATGAAAAAATGAAAAAATTAGTATATATAGGAGGCAATGTTACAGTTGGAGCACTAATATGACTGTTATAATTGTAATTGGCCGTTGGGAACAATAACATGACCGTTGAAATATATATTTTACCTAAAAATAAGTAAATAAAATATAAATTATTTTTATTATTTATAAAATAAATAAGTATAAATATTATAATTCTATAAAGTAAATATCATGAATAAATATTGAATTTAAATATAATAAATTTCATAATAAATTTTATTTTAAGGTATTTTATAAAAACAATAATTATAAAATTAGACATTAAAATAAAATATTTTTAGAAATTACTCTAATAGAATGAATTTAATTTTTTAAATCGTTGTTTTAAAGTTCTCAAATGTGTATGTATTTATAATTTTCTGAAATACAATTTTTTTTAAAAAACTATATTTTTATGGTGAATAGTCAAAATATATTTTTGTCCAAAATTGTGATTCTTTGTCTACCTCATTCATCATGTAATAAAGAAGAAATAATTAATAGAACAATATTATAAAATAAAAAATATTTTCTTAGGAAAAATTTTCGATAAAATAATATAAAAATGATTTGAAATCCAAAAAACACTGTTATGAAGTATAAAATCATATATATTACTTTAAAATATTATATTATCATTTTTCCTCCATTCATTTTGATCAAACTAAATAATTAAAATTATAATTTCATTCAATGAATTAAAATTAATTTTCATTGAAATATGGTTTATAATGATAAAAATATCACTATTAAATTGTTTACATAGATATAGTGTTTTATTAAATAATTTAACTCCACAATTCCCCTCACCTTATGTATAAATAACCCGTCTTCATCCCCTTGGTAGACCACTCATCCCAAACATTTTATAGCCAATGATGTACCAAAATACTCTCACATTAGTGTTTTAAAATCTATACGGATGTTTTGGAGGAATAAAACACTAATCATATAGGGGGTCGTGTGCCGTATATGGGAAGCAACCACAAGAAGATGGCATGATTTCATCAACTATTCATTCGGTATTCCACTTATCTTATTCACTTTACCCATACCTTCCCAAAACATATTCTATGATTAATTATAGAGTCTATTAACATTATATTAATTATGTCAGCCATTTGAATATATATATATATATATATATATATATTAAGCCTCTCTTTTTCCTCCTTTAGATAATGTTCCGAATAACGGTCGGTTAACCACTAACAAGGATGTTTTGAAATTCATTTATGTCACCATCCATCTATATGGTTATACTAAATTATTTATAATATATATTTTTATTTATATATTTATCTCAATCTTTCTAATTTAATTCCACTAATAAATAAATTTTGTTAAACAATAGGTAAATCAATCGAAAAAACATGATAATAGACTCTATAAAACATGATATCTAAATGGATTCCCTTTTACCAAAAAATTATGAAATGTTATAAAAATTTTATAATAAATAAATAGTGTTATAAATTTATATATTTCACATCAATAAAGTTTTTTAGTAAGCTTATGTTTATTATTCTTTATTAAAATTGATGAAATTAAGTGGGATTCATTTTAAAGGGATTCTTGAACACATATTTTTTCTATAAGTTATCAATATTTATAATCAATATCAGTATGTATGTTCCCATAATATTAAATAATTTATTTAACAATTCTTCTAATTTATTTTTGTATAAATATATATTTTATTTTTTACAAAAATGAATTTGGTTACAAATAAAATGGATAAAAAAATATTCAAAAATATATGTCTAATTCATCTTCATTCGTTGCCCCTTCACTCTAGAATGATGTTTTTTATTCCAAATATATCTTCCACAATTAATTTCAAAAAAAATTATTTTATTATATTAAGTATTATATTTTAAATCCTTATGAAACCCATTATTTTCTCATGGTTATTTCATGGAAATGATTGTTATATGATGTATCTAGCATGCATGACTATTAAAATTTATGATGCAATGGGTAGGCCATTACATATATATCCATAATATTAATTGGGTAAATTAATATATCTCACGGTATTATATAAACTATTTTTCAACATGATACGTTATTTACTCAAAATTATGATGTCTTTATTTATGAAAATATGTTTTTCAAGAACATGACGTTACATTTTTTATCAAATATGTGTTGAATTTGACCATAATGACACGATGTTTCATTTTTTATGAATATTAGACATTATATATAATTTTAAAATTTTTCCTTTGTGATAATGAAGATAATTATATAATTATTATATAATAATGATCATTATTTTTAGCAACTCTATATTGACTCATGTCTCGAATTCCACATCTTACTATGATTTTTTCTCACCTAATTAATTAATGTATATCCTTAGGTGATTTGATGTAGTAAGTAGAATATGTGATATTAAAATGTTAAATAATAAGTATGTAAATAGATGTTATATTTTATTATGTACAAGCAATGTATAATCCTAATTTTCCAATGAAGCTAAACCATTGGATATGGTATTTTTAATGTTATTATTATGTTTGTCTAAAAAATCATGTAATATAAATTAATGAAAATGTAGATTCCTTATATTGGTTATCATAGTGATGTTTTAATTAATATTTTAATTAGTATTAGTCAATTTTATTTAAAATCTTTGATATATGTCTATGTATAGTAAAAACATCCAATAATAATCATTATAGAAAAATGATAAACATTAGGATCCCATAAGATACGCCTTTATATTTAATTACATAAAAGAATAAATTATTTAATCATTCATTTTTTACATACATATTGTTTATAGATTATCTATTTTATAAAGTGGTGTGAACTAAGGGAAACCCTTTAAACCCAAGTGAGGGACTATGCTATGATTTTCCAAATGACATCCCCAATTCCATGGGAGGTGATGTTCAACAAGTCATGAAGATTAATTACATGTTATCATAGGCTATGAAAAATATCCTTAACTGTATGGAATATTCTAATTTATCCAAGAATGAAAAACTTGATATAAAGTCATTTATTAAGAAACAACCACTAATATTTTTTTTATCCATCATATAACATTTCATGAACAACATATTATCTTAATGTATATTACATTTTATATACTCTAGTAATATAGAGAGGATAATGTGAACCTATCTATTTATCCCATAGATATAAAAGCTGATCAATGGTGGCTGTTGATAAGGTAAAACAATTTATGGGATGAAATATAATAGATGGTGTGGAAAGAAACAAGGAAAATTTTTATTAACAAGTACTTACCTTGAAATCATCCAAATAAATCTAGAGAAAAAATTATTGAAGATAATGGAAAAGGAAGGTAAATATAACATGATTTATGAGGAAAGATCACAAGGGTTTGAATATAATTTTCAGTATTTATTATCAATGATGATATGAAAATAGATTTATTATTTGTTGGAGAACATATATTCATCCTCTTAAGAGGGAATCCCAAGGGCACGGAACCCGAGGTATCCCACATCAATTGTGGGGTATCATATTTTGGAGGAATTTCTATGATGTATTCCTCATCTTCGCATGTTTAACATGGGGAGGGCTGCATGTTTAACATCTTACAGAGAAGGTGTGAGAGTGATCTGAACATCCCGTATAGATGGATCATATTGGTACATTCTTAAGAGGGAGTACATGGTGGTTTTCCAGATGGAGGATCATAAAGCTCAATGAGGACAAATCTGCGGTGGTGTTTCCCTTATTGGGGAGATATCACATCATAAATGATGATCTGGACTCCACTGAGGGAGGATTAGGGAGAGTGCACCCCAAAAGAGGGGACACCACGGTTTATCATTTGATGGGATTGGACCTTATGGGGGTTTCATACATACCCTGTGTAGAAAACATGGATCAAAAGCCACTTAGTTTGAATGGGTGATGAATTGGGGTGTACAAAAAGGAAAATGACCTAGAGATGTGATCGGGAATACGCATGGTTAACGGCCCATCGCAATAGGGACACTATTGGTTGAATGCTTATAGATTGTGTGGGGATTATGCAGGGTAAGATTCCGGGGTGCCACATGGAGTGGCGCTGAGATTAATGGCATGATATCATAGGGATGTAGAATCCCATGTAATAATCCGGATAGATATGGATTGTTGAGAATGGATGGGGGGGGGGGTAGGATGCAGCCGACCTGAGGGAGATGGTAATGTTTGTATTGGGCCTCAAAGAGTCTTATTATGTATCCCCATGGAAGGGAATCAAATTCCATGTAGTTTGGGGAGCTGATAAGACACCTAAGGAGGAAACCTACATGGATGGGACATGGAAGATGTGGATCCTCCAGGTTGGGGAATGACCTTATCTAAACACATAGGATCGAGGGAAATACTAGGATGACACATGGGTGATGGCCTTGAACCTTAGTGAGGCTTCTTAGGTGTCCCCATGGAAGGGAATCTACATCCCTGTAGTTCAAAAGGGGGGGGCATAGAATTGGGGTGCACATAGAGGAAATCGAATTGATGATGTACTGGGCCATACGCATGGTTAGCAGCCTGAGGTTATTCTGACTCTCAATGGGTGGACCATAGATGTGGGTCCTAGTGAAGGGGAAAACAATGGATTATTGTTGATTAGGGAACACAACATCTTTTCAATGGTTGGGGTTTACAACGGATTACCTTCTATTGGTGAATTTAACAACATACCATTGATCGAGATACAATGGATAACCCCTGAATGGGGTTCCAATGGCTTATCACTGAATAGGGTTCTAATGAATTACCACTAGTTAGGGAACACAATGGCATACCACTGGTTGGTGTTGGACCTCCAGGAGGCTTCCTACAAACCTTTCCTAGGAGACTAGGATCAAAGCCCACATAGTTCAAATGGGTACAATTTATCATCTTTCGGACTAAATGGAGCATATTGTTTAACTTCATGTAGGATGTGGTTGGGCTGACATGATGTGGTAGGGACCAATTGGTTTAGGGAATGAATCTCTTGGAGGTTACCTATGTACCTTTCCTGGGAAAAGATGAAAGTCCACATAGTTCAAGTTGGGTTTTGAGAATTGACATAAAGGGGTTCAGATCAACATGTGTTGGGCATTAACCTCAGAGAGGCTTCCTACGTACCATGCCATGGAAAAGATCAATGTATGGGTAGTTCTTAATGATTTGGTGAACTGATGGGAAGGGGGGATGGATCAACATGTGTTGGGCTTAAACCACATGGAGGCTTCCTACATACCTTGATTTTACATGGATCAAATTATGCATAGTTCGAATGGGTTTTGGAGAACTAACATGAAGGGGGTTCAACACCAATTGTTGTTGGGATTCAACCACTAGGGTCTTCCTACGTACATTTCCTTGGCAAGGATCAATTTCTGTGTAGTTTTTAATTGTTTTTTCTGAACCGATGTGAAGGGGGGTCGACCCTAATGGTTGTTGGGATTGAACCTCTATGGTGAGTCATACGTACCTCGCATTGGCAAGGATCAATGTACAAAAATTTCGTAAAGGTTTTGGGGCTTACACGCTAAGGCGGCCCTGAAAGGATGACATGGTAAATGCTTACTCTAAACCCATGTGAGTCATGCTTGGTGTGAGAAATAAGAGGTAGTAAAGAATTGAATATCATGGGGAAATGGTGCGGCCATGAAGGATGGTGAATGGGGCATATGTATAGAAGCTTCTTTGGTGCTGCTAAGGAGTGGTAAAAATGGATGGGGATTACGCGTGGATAATGCACGTGTACCGCTGAGGAGTGGAAATGGTGGATGGGGCTTACGCATGAACACCACCCATAATCTCTTCCTCACGTCTTTCTATTGGGGAATCCCAACTCACTGGTGGGTTTAGGCATATAATTGAGGCCTATACCTATGCACATGATCACAAGTGGGATAACTCCAAGTGGGTTGGAATAAGTCCGAATAATTGGATATGAAAAGTCTGACTCACATACCCAACATTCGGAATGCGGCGAGGGTGGTGTAACGATAGAGGATAACTGTTGACCGTGTTTGAAACAGAACATCCATTTCGTGTTAGTATGAGATTGGGAAAAACAAATGGGGGTCTACTGTTGACGGTGTTCAAAACACATGACCTGACTCGAAGGGTCATCCAAAGTCTTTTGGGGAATTTTCCAAGGATGGTAGGTGATCCAAGGTGGCATGGTACCACGCCACTAGGGGGTACCTTCAGACATTAAATGGGATAATGATCCAAATTAAGGACACATAAAGTGTGAGGTAGAGTGATGGAATTCTCAAACGGTTTCCAATGCTCTTTAAATTCTTCTACTGTATTCATGGCTTGAGTTATCTTATGATTTCCTCATAAGACATCAATTATTTGGAACAAGAGGCATCGTATTATTGGACTATATGGAATGATACATTTTATAGTCATGTATATAAGAATGTTTTCATCTTATGGTTGGTGCAAAAGCCATCTCTAAATTAGAGCAAGAGGCATCCTATATTTGTCATATAATGTGTACTACAATTTATTGTCATGTAGAGAAAAATTTTGGCATATTATGCATTGTGTATAAGGAATCTCTTGTTTAGATCAAGAGGCATCCTATGTATGTCACAAGGTGTGTGCTATTGTTTATAGTCATGTAGAGAGGACTGTTGGCATCTTATTCTTGGTGCATAAGTCATCTTTTGTTTAGAGTAATAGGAATACTATGATTGTCACATAGGGTGTGCGAAATTTTATAGTCATATATATTGGGAAATTTGGAATAAGGCACATAGAAATCGCTAGTGTTGGGAAATATTCAAGATCTACCCTTTCATGTAGATCTTGGCATATGATTCAGGTGATGGAGTTTGGAGGAGTTGCTTGAGGAATGGTTCAACTCAAGGTACTCATGGATGTGATGATGAGAACATCAACACTGGGCATGTGAATAGGACCAAGAGGAATATGTCGACTCTAGGTGATTCAGGTTGTGTGTTGGAGTATCTCAAATCATTTAAATCTGTTGTTGGAAGGAGTGTGCGCATAAGTGCACGATGAAAAATTTCGATGTCCCGGAGAATGGGGAATCGAAGAGCATGGGGACTCATGGAACATGGAGTCTCATGGATCATGGGGTCTTGTGGAGCATTGGTCCTCACAGAGAAAATGGGATTGAGGAGAAAAGGGGATCATGGAGAAAAGGGGTGAGCGAAGGAAGGAAGATCTTAGAGAAAAGTAGTTAACGAAGACATGTGTCTAACGGAGCCAAGCTGATCATGGAGGAAAGAGAAACCCGAATGAGATCCCTTGTTCACAAAGGGTGGAGTCCTTTGTGAAGGGAATCGGTTCGCGGTGCTTAGGAGATCTGTGAAATTAGAGATCAGCTGCCCGAGGGGTGTCGTGACATTCCATATGAAGGGGGGTGAGTTAGCTAATTATTGATCATAGATGTCAGTAGAGTGTTCCGCGAAGCACCAATGTGCATCACAAATCACAAATGCGTGACACGAAGCACAAATTTGCGCTGCGAAGGAAATCATGCTTCGTAACCAGAGGGAGTTCCCTCAAATTTCTAGTAATCAAGGAGTTAACAATCATCGTCCTTTTTGGCGCTCACAGTGGCTCCGGTCAAGTTCCCTCATGTTAATCACAATGACAGATTTGACCATCATCATCTTTTGTAGAGCTTACAGAGGCTCTAGTCAAGTTGCTTTGCTCTGCAATTGTGGATGTAGCTTCGTGAATGGGCTCCGTGAGCTAGTTTTCTAGCCCAACATCAAATGCACATAACTCTTAATCTGTAATTCCATTAGGTCCCTATGACCTATTAAATCGATGTTTCTGAAATGGGATATGATCTTGGTTCGTGTATAAGAGCATTTGGAATATTTTTATATGCATTTTCTGGTTCCATCAAATGCCCCCCCTAAGAAAAGTGTCTAACGAGGATGAGGTGGGCGAGGCGGACCGCATTCTGAGGAAATGACTGAGGAAAACACATTCCATGGGGTCTATTGAATTTTGATTTCATTGGTAAAAGACATAAAAAACATATATGATGTGTGATCAATGGTAGATAGAAAAAATAGGAGATAATATGAGGTCATTAACCTGTATGAGACTGCTAAACAATGAAACCTGGGAGGGGATTAGATTAGGAAATCGATCACTATTAGGATTATCATAAAAGAAGGATTACAGCTGGATAATGGGGATCCCTAAACAACTGATCTGGATCTCCAGGAAGAATTGGAGAGACCTGACTGGATAATGAAGCTCTGAGAACAGTCAAATTACCATTTTCCTAGTGTTCTATAGTGAACGAGGCGGGTAACTCTAGGGGTGTTGGAATTAGTATGATCACGGGGGAGTGGAAAGTGTTAATCATGATACCCAAAATTTGCAACACTATAGGGATGGTGTGACAATGAAGGATAACTGTTGACCGTGTTCGAAGCACATTATCCTTATTGAGTCAGCCTAAAATGGGGATAACAAATGAGGGCCGACCGCTGACCATGACCAAAACACAGGGCCTAACTCAAAATGTCACCAATTAGTCTTCCAAAACATTGGCTTAAGATAGTAGGCAATCCATAGGCCGAGAATCCATACTATTAGATGGTTCCTTTAGACCAAAAAGAGGATGATGGTATGAATAAAGTGCATACAAAGCATGGAGTCTGGAGTAATGGGTTGTTTGAATAGAGTCCTACACTCTTGAAATTATGCCAACGTGGTGGAAACAAAATATTTTGATGCATATGTCTGATCAGGGATCAAAATTATTTCCATGCTGGAACTCTCTAGAGAGGACCTGTAAATCCTTGTAGTTCTACATCATACGAATTCCTAAGATGACTGGAATAGTTTAACGTCATATGACCAGGATGTTGTACATAGTTTTATGGTCATTCTGTCAGGATCAAGGTTAACAGTTTTACGTAATGTTACATATACTTTAGGCTCATAGTTTATGGTCATAGAGAGTGGATCGTGATCAGGGACGATGGACCAGAAGGGTTAATGACCTCAGGGCTAGGCCAAAGGCAAAATTCTAGGGTGGTACTACATATCCTATAAGGATAAGAATTAGGAAAAATTTAGTTCTTGAAGCACAACATGGAAAATGAACAGTGATAGTAGGGAGAATCCTCTCTGGAAGGTAAACTGGTGCATCCAATGATAATCTTAGGGCATCTTGAACTTGTTCAGGGTAGAACCACAGTTTCTTGTCATGCATTGAGGACATCAGGAATCATATTGTTAAACATTACACGATTGGATGAGGAGTGGCGTGAGATATCCTAGTAAAAGAGTGTGTGATGCGGTAGCTATAATCCCAACGTGAATGAGGACATAAAGAGTTTTCATCACACCACATATCCCTATAGAAAGTTCTTTAGGTCATGGGGCCGGAAGTGAATGTTTGGATGGTCCCGAAGAAAAGCGGTCAAGAATTCCTACATATCCCATTAGGATGGGAATCATGATGGACGTAGTTCTGGGAATAGTGTGTAACATCCCAGGTAAATAAAGAATAATACATATTTCATGTTTATTAATATTTTTGAATTAAATATTATCTTTACATTAAAAGGGTTCCT
Source organism: Viscum album (assembly GCA_963277665.1). Taxonomy (NCBI): domain Eukaryota; kingdom Viridiplantae; phylum Streptophyta; class Magnoliopsida; order Santalales; family Viscaceae; genus Viscum; species Viscum album. The sequence continues at coordinate 513,907,939 of OY728125.1, forward strand.
ATGTTCGATAGCATACCCGATACTCAGCAACAGGTTTCTTTCAAATCTTACGTGGCACACTAATAATATAATATTATAATTTTAAATGGTAGTTAACTCTGAGCCATTTTATTGGAGAGAATGAACATAACTAAACTACAATATGACTATACAAGATTGTTAAATGTATTTACATTATCCAATAAAAAGTTAGAGTCTTAAAATGTGAATGAATCTAATATTAAGCATAATTTTCATTAAAAGGCCGATTTATCGCCTTTTAATTGAAAACACGTTTAAATCTAGTTTTGTTCACTTTCATAAATTATATATGACCAAATAAAAACCTTCTTTATAATGGGAACATTAATATTTACTTTTTGAAAATTTTTGGAATTTTTCCGAAAAAGTTCATTTATTAATGAATAGTGAAAATTATTGTATTTTAATTCAAAAGTGCCTTTTAATATAATTTATTTATATGGTTATATTATCTTTTTAATTAGTTTTAAAGTGAAATTAAAATATATTTTTACCATTTAATCCAAATTTGTTCATTGAAATTAATTTCACTTTGAAATTTGACATAAACAAGTATCAATCGTTTGATAGTTATTCTTTCTTAAAAACACATTATTTGTTTTGATAACGGGAATTAATTTTAACATTAATTAATGCCACTTATATGTTTTGAATTTGAAAAAATAGGAATCATTTTTGAATTTGGAATATCAAATATAGCTTAGGCTGACTTTTTTGTATTTTTCTGACAAACTTAAAATTTTGATGAATAGTGAAACAACTTCGTGGTAGTTAAGAAACGGACTTTTTCATTTAAATGAAATTTTACCACTTCTGTGAATTGAATTTCAAAAACCTGACATTCATGGTTGTTATCAAGAAGTAAATTGTGGTTCATCAAGATGAAATTTTTTTTTGGGAATAATAACTTTTGACTTTTATTTACCATGGTTAAAGGTAAATAGGGTAATTTAAGGTTAAAAGAATACTATAATAATTCAAAATTACCTTATCATTTGTCCAAACCATATTGGTTGAGTCATTAACGACAATGGGCATCTTTGGGTCGATTTTGGGACCCCATTGAGCCACATGGGAGTGAAAATGAAAATTTAGATTAATTAACTTAAAGTAAAGGAAAAAATGAAAAAAATCGAATTTCTTTTAGTAAATTAATTTTTAGAAGGGGTTATATAAATTATATTTTTAACTATAAATATTCATTGGAATGTTAAATGGATTTCATATATATATGGTATTTTCTAATAATTTTTAGACATCAAATAATTTGAAATATTTACGACACAATAATGATGCAGCGTTTACCTCATTAATAAATCATTTAAATAAATAATATTATAATGATTAAAATAGAAACAGTTGTAATTCAACTAAAAAATAAGAATCAATATTATTTGTTTTTAGTGATGATAAAGAATCTCAAAAATCTCATCCTAGACCAAGGAAACACTTGTCCATTTCCTATTGGATGATTTTATTTCGACACTCAGTCATCTTATCTTCAACATTAATGATTTTTGGATCTTTTGAAACCGAATATAATTATATAATAAAATAATATTTTCACACTTTCCTAAAGAGAGCCTCCTCTCTCATTATAAAATGAAACCACTTATAAATAATTCCTCACACATCGCAAGCCATTTGACTTGTCCAAAATCTACCCAATTAAGCTCCATAAAGCCCTCTCCTGCCCTAGAAGAATTACCTTAGCCAAAAGGCACTTCAAGAAGTCCTTTGGTTCAAACAAAAGTGAGTTACCCAAATTGAAGGTAACAGTTTCACTTAAATTGTTTTCTTTTATTTTACTTCTCCAACCGCTAAAATCTCTTTCTTATTTTCTTTTGTAACAAAAACAGTATCCTCAATATACTAGGATGTTGTTATGAGAAGGATCCGAACTACACTTACACACACATCCATCTAATGGGTGAAGACCATAATGTTTTTGTGGATGAAAACAAAACGCCTCACGAAATGATGATTTTTTAATTATCTCCTACCGCCTCTCATGAGGGCGATTATGATGGCATTGTATTTATATATGATATATATTATGTTTATTTATTCATTATTCTTCCTTATTTTCCATTTATAGCATACCTTTATGGTTCCATAGTGGGTAAATAATAATATATATGATATTATACTGGAATTATATTATAACTATTTGTCATTATATTTTAATTCCATTGAATTAAGAAATAGAAATGGAAGTAGCGTTCATGCGTACCTACGACTTACTGTCTCCATGAACAGTGCATTTCATTTCTTACTTCCAAATGTTATATACTATTATAAGTACATGTATATAATCGATATATATGATATATATAATATCCAAATCATGAATATCATTTTGGATATAATGAACCTTTAAACACATGAAAAACATGTAATTATAAGAAGTCCATTTTTGACTCATGTACCAAATATCGACAAAACAAACATTATTAGCTTAAATTATAAAATAATGTTTATAACATGGTAATAAGTGATATAAAATGAATAATAAAATTTAAAAAGTATATTATGATAGTAGAAATTAACTTTAGTTTATTATTCAGGACGTTAATGAATGAACGGTTCAAGTCGGACACGACGTAAGGGATCCTACTTCTCACTTTCCTTTTAAGTACTCTCTTTTATGTAACTTATTCTAAAATCATATTTATTATTTTAGGTGATGTTCTGTTATATTTATCATACTTTATGTTTTATGTTCATATGATGAGAGACCCTATATTATCTCATCAATCCATTTTTGGATGTTTTAAGTGGCGCCATTAGGCTGCCGAATTTTTGTATGGGATTGCTTATCTCACTTTCAATTCTGTGAGATTTCCATTGTTCGCCCCTTATTTATTGCATGCGGTGTATTTACTACACATGAATGTATTCCCTGTGAAATACACTTTAATTTATTGGTAATTACATATTCGTTTTATGATCCTTCTTTCATGTGGTTTATGTTTCGAACGATTCCAAATTGGTAAGGGAAGCTTTCACCCACATCTTTTTAAAAGACTTTATTTTGTTATGTCATTTAATTTACATATTTTTATGTTGGGATATGTTCTTATATATCCTTATTGATGTAAATTTTATGTTCATGTGATGAGATACTCTTTTTATCTCATCAACTCGTTTTCTGAATTTTAAAGTGACGCTCTTTGGCTGTCGAATTTTTGTTAAGGGACATCCTAACCCAATTTCAATTCTTTGGGTTAAACTTCTACTTGTTGATTATGTCATGATATAAATATGTGTGAATGACCTCTGATTGTCTTACACATAATATCCTATTATATTGGCTGTATTTATATTTGTCACACATAAATTATGTCATTGATTTATCCTTAATCTAGGCATACCGTCTTTATAAGGGATTGCGTCTCAATTTACATTCCATTAAGACTTCATTATTTTTGTGCACCAATTCACTCTCATATAGTGTATATACTATCCTTTTACATATTATATCATTAATCATTTTATTCTCATGAAATATAAAGTTATGATTAAATTTTATTCCTCAATTATTTGTATTCAAGCATCTCTCATTTTCATAAAAACTCTTTAACTAAAATATCGTTTTAAATGTTTTAAATATTTATTCTTCTATATATTTGTCATCAATGTCCATGATTCCAAAATAGTTTTTGTATATATTTATATGGACACTAATGTTTTAAAATGTTAATTTATTTAAAATCTTCATAGTGTTATGTGACACATTGATTCAAAAATATATTTATTAAATGTTTTAAATGGTTATGAAAATGGTTTGATAAAGCATTGTTTATTTCAATATATTGATATTATATATTTTTATTGGAATGTGGAAATGTTATCTTTCCTTTATTATTGTTTAATGTGTTATGTTATGGGAATTGGGCATTGTTTACGTATATGGGTGGTTCCGTGATAAACCTACGGCTGGTGAGCCCGATATAGCTCTCTGATGCATTGGGTAACATGACCGTGGTAAATGTGAATGTTTCTCCTAAGAGATTTAGAGAATATACTATGATGGGTATTCCAAATGTGACTCCCTATATAGCTGTGATAGGTACAATGTATGTATGTTATGATTTCCATAAGTTACCTTTATGATTTATGAATTCTATGTGTTAATCATAAATCCTATGATTTTGTAAGGTATGTTATGATTGAAAAGTATTGGTTTAATTGATTTTTAATTATTGATGGGATAATGTTTTCATTCATTATTTTATAACACTTAGTGAGATTTTTATGCTCATCCCATGTTTTTGAAATGTTTTTCACAGGACTTAAATATGAATAGGGTCAAATATTGGATCATGGAAAAGACATGCTGTCTAAAACATAAAACTAGACGTGTTTCTTTTCAACAGTTTTTATTTTATGATAAAATTGATACTGAGTAGTATTGTCTACATGTAATCTTAATGTTTTTATGTATTAGTTATGGCCTAATTCTCTAAAACTCTAAACCTGAAAAGATCCTCAATGTGAATTATTCGTTTAATTAAATATTATGTATTGTTTTAAGGCCGGGTCCTTATAGTTGGTATCATAGGTCGGTGTAGATAACATTAGGGATTATGTATTTTCGTTAGATATATGGTTAGTCCCTATATATTATTTCAGTTATATACTTGTTTAATAATATTTTCAGATCAAGGAAATTCCGTTACAAATGGAAGGATGAGGATCTAAAACGATATTCTTATCTCTTCCTGATGACATGCTTGCAATAATTATTAAAAAGTCGCAATAAGATGATTATGAAACTATTCTATAGCATAAAACTCATTTTCAAGTAGTTGTTTGAGATATCAAACAACTCCACTATACCTCGTTATCATCGTGGATCATGGTTAGTATTTAGAAAAATACTATTTTCAAAATATTCACATAATTCAAGAAAGGTAAATATTATCATTTCATTTCCAAATATTTTACCTTATCACACGATTTTGAAGCATATTATGATTTTAAAAAAGGTCCGGAAGAAGGAGAACCTTGATCAACATATTTATATTTGATTTTAAAATATATTCTCTCATCACATACTTATGGTATATTAAAAGTACTGTTAATTGAAATTTTAAACTCAAATTCAGTTTGAATGTTTTATAGAAATCATGTTTTATCAGATGTTTTGAAATTATATGTCATACATGATTATTTTCTAAAACTATTTTTATGTGAACACCCATATCATCCATGTTGTACAAGGTGTATTTTGATGGGGGAAGAAAATGATTTTGAAGGATCACTAAATCATTGTTGCAATTCATGGACCTTTTTAATATCTGAACAAGATGACGATGAAACCAAATGGACACAATGATCAAGGTATGATGTTCTTCATTTTGGGGATTGTTTTATTTTATTATATGGTGGTGAAATAAGACTTCATGAATTATGATGTTGAGATCATAATGAATTTGGTTGAAAACTAGAGTTATAAAAAAACCATTGAGGTTGAAACATGTTAGGGTTATTTTTGAGGTTTATAAAAAGGACAACACGTAGGATGGGTGACAACCTGTCGCAACCGGCAAGGCTACAAGAATCGAACCCACCACTGAAGGGCGACAAGGGCACATCGCCTACCACTAGCCTACTTGAAGTCCCTGGTTAGTATGACTTATTATTTTAGTAAAATGAATTTATAGAATAATAATATGTTGATTTTTGGAACTTCTTTTTTATCAAATGGATATAAATTTTATAGAATTATGATTTAGTGATTAAGTGATAAAGGTTGTGGTGGATTACGTTCTTTATTTTGAGGAAAAACTATATACTTGAGGGATATAGAATACCATGGGATTTCAATTGTGGAATAATGGTTGAAATTTTTGATTGGAAGAATCTATGTTTTTATTATATAAACATGATGATTAGATTTATTTATGAAAATAATAAACCTATCATGGAGAATATGTGATTAGGCTAATTACTTTTCAATATGAGACTTTATGAGTAACTTGTGTTACTTGGAGATAAATTTTAAGATTTATCTTGGAAGTCTATGTAAGTAAATCCTCATGAGATTCGGGTTACAATCACATTTTGGATTAGTTTTGATGAATTTTAGGGAAAATTGTTTATTGAATGGTCTTTTTTGAACATTGGGTATTGTTAGACAAATTTTGGAGATTAAGAGTAGTTTTTCTTTATGTAAATGTTTATCCTTTTGGGGGATTATCTAATATTATACTAAATGTTTTGGTTTTAGTAATTATCTAAAGACATGGGAAATATATATTTCATCTTTTGAGGATTATGTGATTCTCTCGAAGTTGATTATAGCGCTATTAATGTGAAAAACAATTCATCCTGAATATTCATCGTTTAGAGAAAATATGGATTTGTGTTAGAAATCTAGTAAAAGATGAATGTCTATTTGAAAAGTAAGTACATTTCCTTATGTCTTTGGTTAAGCTCATAAATAAATTCCTCAATGAAATGTAACTATAAACAAAAACCATGTTCGCTAATTTTTCCTACTGGGGAATCAAAGACTGTTTAAACCATCCCAAGTTTGTGCTTTTCTGGTGGTTAACATTCTCCTAAACATGTTTTATATCACTCTCCATTAGAACATGATGGTTTGTTTTCTCCTCTATATCCTTGTTTTCATAGAATCCTAGTATATGTTTTCTCGGTAAACCATTTTACTTTCCTTCCTTTTTTTAATGTGATAGTTTTATTGATTCTTTTTTCTATGTGGGGATTTCAATGAAGTTCCCGAGAACAATTTTAAAATTGAGAGGACCCAATTCACAAAAGGGGGTAAGGATGTAACATCCCAGGTATATGAAGAATAACTAATATTTCATATTTATTAATATTAGTGAATAAACTATTAACATTACTTTAAAATGGTTTCTATGTTCGATAGCGTACCCGATACGCAACAATAGGTTTCTTTGAAATCTTATGTGGCACACTAATAATATAATATTATTATTTTAAATGGTAGTTAACTAATATAAATTGTATTAGAGAGAATGAACAAAAATAAACAACAATATGATTATACATGATTTTTAAATGTATTTAAATTATCCAATAAAAAGTTAGAGACATAAAATGTGAATGAATTTGATTTTAAACATAATTTACATTAAAAGTTCGATTTATCGCCTTTTAATAGAGAACTATTTTTAAATATAGTTTTGTTCACTTTAATAAATTATATATGACCAAATGAAATCCTTATTTATAATGGGAACATCAAAATTTAATTTGTGTAAATTTTTGGAATTTTTCAGATAAAGTTCATTTTTTAACGAATACTGAACAATATTGTATTTTAATTCTAAAGTGCCTTGTAATCTAATTTATTTATATGGTTAGGTTATCTTTTTAATTGGTTTTAAAGTTGAATTAAAATATATTTTTACCATTTCATCCCATGTTGGTCATTGGAATTAATTTCACTTTGAAATTGGACATAAATAAGTATGAATCTTATGATAGTTATTATTTCTTAAAAACACGCTATTTGTTTTGATAACGGGAATTAATTTTAAAATTAATTCATATCAATTATATGTTTTGAATTTGAAAAAATAGACATCATTTTCGATTTCAGAATAGGAAATATATCTTAGGATGAATTTTTGGTATTTTTTCTGAAAAACATCAATTTTTGATGAATAGTTAAACCACATAATGGTAGTTAAAAAACCGACCATTTCATTTAAAAAAATCTATCACTTCTGTAAATTGAATTTCAAAAATCAGACATACATGGTTGTTATCAGGAAGTAAAATTGTGTTCATTAAGATGAAAATAATTTTTGGTGAATAGTAACTTTTGACTTTTATTTATCGCGGTTAAAGGTAAATAGGATAATTCAAGGTTAAAAGAATATTATAATAATTAAACATTACCTTAACACTTGTCCAAACATTATTGGTTGAGTAATTAACGACCATGGGAATATTTGGGTCTATTTTGGGACCCCATTGAGCCACTTGGGAGTGATAATGACAATTTACATTAATTAACTTAAAGTAAAGGCAAAAATTACAAAATCAAATATATTTTAGTAAATTAATTTTTAGAAGGGGGTATATTAATTATCCATTCGACTATAAATATTCATTGAAAATCTAAAACTATTTCTTATATAATAGTATTTTTTTATAATATTTAGACATCAAATAATTTAAATTATTTATGACACAATAATGATGTAGTGTTTACCTCATTAATAAATCATTTAAATAAATAAGATTATAATGATTAAAATATTATCAAAAACATATCCATTTCATATTGGATGATTTTATATATAAAATGAGTCATCATATCTTTGACCTTAATGATTCTTGGACCTTTTGAAACCGAATATCATTATATAATAAAATAATATTTTCACACTTTCCTAAAGAGCCCTTCTTCTCCTTTTAAAAGAAGACCACTTCTAAAAAATTACTACCTTATATAAAGCCATTTGTCTCGACCAAACTCTAACCAATTAATCTCCCTACATCCCTATACTCTCCCTAGAAGCATTACCTTAGGCAGATTTCACTTCAAGAAGTCCTTTGGTTCAAACCAAATAGAGTTACCCAAATTAATGGTAACAATTTCTCTTAAATTATTTTCTTTTATTTTACTTCTATAACCCCTAAAATCTTTTTTATTATTTTATTTTGTAATCAAATTGTATCCTCAATATACAATGTGGTTGTTATGAGAAGGATTATAACTACACCTACACACACCTCCATCTTATGGGTAAAGAACATAATGTTTTTGTGGATGGAAACCAAACACCTTACAAAATAATGATTGTTCAATTATCTCCTACCACCTCTCTTGGCAGCCATTATGATGGAACTGTATTTATATATGATATATATTACATTTATGTTTTCTTTATTCTTATATATTTTCCATTTATAGAATATCCTTATGGTTTTCATAGTGGGTAAATACGATAATCTCATTAGAGGATGTGCGGACTACCGCCCCCTCAAAGTTATATAACTCGTTAATGCCTTATGTGGGACATATAAAGGATGTAATTAATAATAAAATATATGATATTATACTGGAATTATAATATAACTATGTATCATTGTGTTTTAATTCAATTATATTTAGAAATAGAAATGGAAGTAGCGTTCAAGCGTATGTACGGCTTACCGTCTCGATGAACGGTGCATTTCATTTCTTCCCTCTAAATGTAATATACTATTATAAATACATGTATATGATTGATATATATGATATATATAATATCCAAATAATTAATATCATTTTGTATATAATGAAACTTTGACCACATGAACAACATGTAATTATAAGAAATCCATTTTTGACTCTAGTACCAAATATCGACAAAACGAACATTATTAGCTTAAATGATTACATAATGTTTATAACATGGTAATAAGTGATATAAAAGGAATAATAAAATTTAAAATGATTCTTATGTAAGTATAAATTAACTATACTTTATTACGCAGGACGTTAAAGAAAGAACGGGTCAAGTCGGACACGAGGTAAGGGATCCTACCTCTCTCTTTCTTTTTAAGCACTCTCTTTTATGTCACTTCTTATAAACTCATCCATATTATTTTAGGGGGTGTTATTTTATATTAATAGTACTGTAATTTTTATTTTCATATGATGAGAGACCCTATTTGATCTCATAAATCCATTTTTGGATGTTTTAAGTGGCATCGTTAGGCTGCCGAATTTTCGTAATGGATTTCTTATCTCTCTTTCAATTCCTTGTGATTTCCATTATTCACTAATTATTTATTTCAAGTGGTGTATTTACTACCCATGAATGTATTAAATGTTTAATAAAATTTAATTTATGGGTAATTACATCTTAATTTTATGATCATTATTTTATGTGGTGTATGTTTTCAAAGTTAACAAATCGGTAACAGAACCTTTCACCCTCCTCTTTTTAAAAGAATTCTTTTTGGTATGTCTTTTAATTTACATATTATTATGTTGGGATATGTTCTTCTATATCCTTATTGATGTAAATTTTATGTCCATGAGATGAGATAATATTTTTTTCTCACCAACTCATTTTCTTGAATATTAAAGTGACACTGTTGGGATGTCGAATTTTTGTAAAGGGACATCTTATCCCAATTTCAAATCTTTGGGTTAAACTTCTACTTGTTGATTATGTCATGTTATAATTATGTTTGAATGACCTTTGATTGTTTTACAAAAAATATCCACTTATAATGGGTGTATTTATATTTGTCACATAGAAATTATGTCATTGATTTATACTTATTCTAAGGATACCATCATTATAAGGGATTGCGTCTCAATTTACATTCCATTGAGTCTTCAATATTTCTATGCACCAATTCACTCTTATATGGTGTATATACTGTCCTTTGACATATTAAATCATGAATCCTTTATTTTTAATGATATTATAAAGTTATTATTAAGTGTTATTCCTAAATTATTTGTATTCAAGCGTCTCTCATTTTGTTAAATACTCTTTATCTAAAATATTGTTTTAAATGTTTTAATGATTTATTCTTCTAAATATTTATCATCAATGTTCATTTTTTCAAAATGGGTTTTTGATATATTTATATTGACATTAATGTTTTAAAATGTTAATTTCTTTAACATCATAAATGTGGTATGGGACACTTTGATTCAAAAATCTATTTATTAAATGTTTTAAATGGTTATGAAAATGGTCTAATACAACATTATTTATTTCAATATCATGATATGATATATTGTGATTGGAATGTGGAAATGTTATTTTTCCTTTATGCTTGTTTTATTTGTTATGTTATGTATATTGGGCATTGTTTACGTATACGGGCGATTCCATGATAAACCTAGGGTGGGTGAGCCCGATATAGATCTCCAATGCATTGGGTTACGTGACGGAGGTAAATGTGAATGTTTCTCCTAAGAGATTTAGGAAATATACTATGATGGGTATTCCAAATGTGACTCCCTATGTATCTATAATATCTATAATGTAAGTATGGCATGAATTCCATAAGTCACCTTTATGTTTTTTTATTTCTATGTGTTATTCATAAATCTTATTATTTATTAAGGTATGTTATGATTGAAAAGTATTAGTTTCATTTATTTGTATTTATTGATGGGATAATGTTTTGTTTCCTTATTTTATAACCCTTACTGAACTTTTTATGCTCATCCCATGTTTTGGAAATGTTTTACACAGTCTTTAAAGATGAATAGGGTCAAGGAATGGATCCCGGAAAAGTCATGTTGTCTAAAACATGGAACTAGACGTGTTTCTTTTCAATGGTTTTTATTTTATGATAAAATGGATACTGAGTAGTATTTTCTACATGTAATATTAATGTTTTAATGCATTATTTATGGCCCAATTCTCGAAAACTCTAAACTTGAAACTATCATCAATGTGAATTATTCGTTTAATTCAAGATTATGTATTGTTTTAATGCCAGGTCCTTATACTTGGTATCAGAGGACGGTTTAGAAAACATTAGGGATTAGGAATTTTTGTTAGACTTATGGTTAGTCCCTACCTATTATTTCATTTAAATACTTTTTTAATAAACTTTTTAGATCAAGGAAATTTAGTTACAAATTGGGGGAGGGGGATCTCAAATGACATTCCTCTCACTTCCTGATGACGTGGTTGCAATAATTATTGCAAAGTCATGTTCAGATGATTGTGAATATTTTTCTGTCATACAACTCACTTGCAATTAGTTTTTTTAGATATCAAACACCTCCACTATACATCGTTATCATCGTGGATCATGGGTTGTATTTAGAAAAATCCAATTTTTATAATATTCTCATATTTTCAAGAAAGGTAAATATTATCAAGGCATTTTCAAATATTTTACCTTATCATAAGATTTTGAAACATATTATGATTTTAAAAAAGGTGATGAATAAGGAGACCCTTGAGGAACCTATTTATATTGGATTTTAAAATATAGTCTCTCAACACATACTTATGGAATTTTGAAAGGATAGTTAATTGAATGTTTCAAATCAATTCAGTACGAATGTTTTATAGAAATCATGTTTTATCAGATTTTTTGAAATTATATTTCAGACATGATTATTTTCCAAAACTATTTTTCTATGAACACACATATGACCCATGTTTTAAAATGTGTATTTGGAAAGAAAAAGAAAACGATTTTGAAGGATCTCTAAATCATTGCTGCAATGCATGGACCTTCTACATATGTGAACAAGATGACAATGAAACTAAATGGACACCTTGATCAAGGTGTGATGTTCTTCATTTTGGGTATTGTTTTATTTTATTATATGGTGGTGAAATAAGACTTCAGGAATTAAGATGTCGATATCATAATGAATTTGGATGAAAATAAGAGTTATAAGGAAACCATTGAGGCTAAAACATGTTATGGTTATTTTGAGTAAAAAGTACAACCCATAGGTTGGGTGACAACTCATCGCATCCGGCAAGGCTGCAGGAATTGAACCCACAACCAAAGGGTGACAAGGGTACATCTCCTACCACTATCCTACTTGAAGTCCCTTGTTAGTATGACTTATTATTTTAGTAAAATTATTTTATAGAATAAGAATATGTTTATTTTGGGAACTTATGTTTTATCAAATGGATATACCTTTTAAAGAAAAATGATTTAGTGATTAAGAGATAATGGTTGGGGGGGAAAGCGTTCTCTCTTTTGAGGAAACACTATATGCATAAGGAAGATAGAATACTACGGGATTTCAATTGTGGAATAATGGTTGAAATTTTAGTTTGGAAGAATCTATGTTTTTATTATGGACACATTATGATTACATTTATTTATGAAAATAATTAACCTATCATGGAGAATATGTGACTAGGTTAATTACTTCTAAATATGAGACTTTATGAGTAACTGGTGTTACTTGGAGATAAAAGTTAAGATGTATCTTGGAAGTATATGTAATTAAATCCTCAGGAGATTTGGGTTAAAATCACAGTTTGTATTACTTGTGATGAATTATAGGGACAATTGTTTATTGAATAGTCTTTGATGAACTTTGGGTTTTGTTAGACAAATTTTTGAGATTAAGAGGAGTTTTTCTTTAAATAAAAGTTTATCCTTTTGGGGGATTATCTAATCTTATACTAAAGTTTTTGGTTTTAGTTAATATCTAAAGACATGGGAAATATATAGTTCATATTGTTTGGATTATTTTATTCTCTCGAAGTTGATTATAGTGCTCTTAAATTGAAAAAAAATTCATCCGAAATATTCATCGTTTGGAGAAAATATGAGATTGTGTTAAATATATAGTAAAAGATTAATTTCTACCTGAAAAGGAAGTATATTTACTTATGTTTTTTGTTAATCTCATAAATAAATTCCTCAACTGAAAATAAATTTAAACAAAAACCTTGTACGTTATCTTTTCCTACAGGGGAATCAAAGACTATTTAACTCATCACAAGTTTGTGATTTTCTGGTGGTTAGCTTTCTCCTAAACATGTTTTATATCACTCTCCATCAGAAAATGATGGTTTTTTTCTCCACTATATCCATGTTTTCATGGAATACTATTATCTTTTGTCTCAGGTAACCATTGTACTTCTCTTCCTTTATTTTAAACTGAAATTTTTATTGAATCTTTTTTCAATGCAGGGCTTTCAATGAAGTTCCTGAGCACGATTTTAAAATTTCAAGGACACAATTCTCAATATGGGGGAACGATGTAACATCCTAGGTAAATGAATAATATTACATATTTCATATTTTTTAATATTTTTTAATTAGATATTAATTTTACTTTAAAATGGTTGTTATGTTTGATAGCGTACTCGATACGCAACAATAGGTTTCTTTGAAATCTTACGTGGCACACTAATAATATAATATTTTTATTTTAAATGGAAGTTAACTCCTAGAAATTTTATTGGTGGAAATGAACAAAACTAAACTACAATATGATTATACGTGATAGTTAAATTTATTTACATTATCCAATAAAAATTCAGAGGCTTAAAATGTGAATGAATCTAATTTTAAGCATAATTTACATTAATAGGCTGATTTTTTTCCTTTTAATGGAGAACATTTTTTAAATATAGTTTTGGTCACTTTAATATATTATTTATGACGAAATGAAATCCTTTTTTAGAATGGGAACATCAAAATTTTCTTTCTGTAAATGTTTGTAATTTTTCCGATAATGTTCATTTTTAATGAATAGTGAAAAAAATTGTGTTTTAATTCAAAATTGGCTTTTAATATATTTTATTTATATGGTTAGATTATCTTTTTTGTTGTTTTTAAAGTGAAATTAAAATATTTTTTACCATTTAATCCAATTTCGGTCATTAGAAATAATTTCACATTGAAATTGGACATAAACAAGTATCAATCTTTTGATAGTTATTGTTTCTTAAAAACATGTTATTTGTTTTGATAACGGGAATCAATTTTAAAATTAATTAATGCCACTTCTATGTTTTGAATTTGTAAAAATAGACATCATTTTTATATTCACAAAATGAAATACATCTTAGGCTGATGTTTTGGTATTTTTGTGAAAACCTTTAATTTTTGATGGATAGTGAAACCACTTAGTGGTAGTTAAAAAACTGAATTTTTAATTTAAATGAAAATTTACCACTTTTGTGAATTGAATTTCAAAAATCTGAAATACAGGGTTGTTATCAGAAAGTAAAATGTGGTTCATTAATATGAAAATAATTTTTGTTGAATAGTAACTTGTGACTTTTATTTACCGTAGGTAAAGGTATATAGGTTAATTCAACATTAAAAGAATATTATCAAAATCCAAAATTACATTAAGACTTGTCCAAACCTTATTGGTTGAGTCATTAATGACCATCGTCATCTGTGGGGCGATTTTGGGACCCCATTGAGCCACATGGGAGTGATAATGACAATTTAGATTAATTAACATAAAGTAACGGCAAAAATTACAAAATCAAATATATTTTAGTAAATTAATTTTTATAAGGGGTTATATAAATAATCATTTTGACTATAAATATTCATTGGAAATTTAAAAATATTTCCTACATAATGTTAATTTTTTATAATTTTTAGACATCAAATAATTTAAATTATTTATGACACAATAATGATGCAGTGTTTACCTAATTAATAAATCATTTAAATAAATAAGATTATAATGATTAAAATATTATCCAAAACCAGTCCATTTTCTATTGGATGATATTATTTAGACCATGAGTAACTTTACCTTCGACATTAATGATTTTTGGTCCTTTCGAAACCGAATAGTATTATATAATAAAATAATATTTTCACACTTTCCTAAAGAACCCCTCCTCTCCCTTATAAAAGGAGACCTCTTCTAACCAATTCCCCACACATCTCAAGCAATTTGGCTCGACCAACCTCTACCCAAATAATCTCCCTACATCCCTATTCTTCCCATAGAAGCCTTACATTAGGAATAAGGCACTTCAACAAGTCTTTTGGTTCAAACCAAAGAAAGTTACCCAAATTAAAGGTAACCGTTTCTCTTAAATTTTTTTCTTTTATTTTACTTATCCAACCCTAAACTATTTTTATTATTTTATTTTATAACAAAACCAGTATCCTAAATGTACTAGTATATTTTTATGATAATTATCCTAAATACACATCCACACACCTCCATCTAATGGGTGAAAAACATAATGTTTTTTGTGGATGGCAACAAAACGCCTTACAAAACGACGATTGTTCAATTATCTCCTACCGCCTCTCATGGTGGCCATTATAATAGAAATATATTTATATATGATATATATTATGTTTATGTTTTCTTTATTCTTTTGTATTTTCCATTTATAGCATACCTTTATGGTTTCCATAGTGGGTAAATACAATAATCTCATTAGAGGTTTAGTGGGCTACCGCCCCCTCAAAGTGAGATGACTCGTTAATGAATTATGTGGGATGTATAAAGGATGGAGTTAATAACAATATATGTTATAATATACTGGAATTATAATATAACTATTTATGTTTATTTTTTAATTCCATTAAATTAATAAATAGAAATGAAAGTAGCGTTCATGTGTATGTACGGCTTACCGTCTCCATGAACGGTGAATTTCATTTCGTACCTCTAAATGTTATATTCATTTATAAATACATGTATATGATGGATATATATGATATATATATTATCCAAATCATGAATATCATTTTCGATATAATGATATTTTGACCACATGAACAACATGTAATTATAAGAAATCCATTTTTGACTCAAGTACCAAATATCGACAAAACAAACATTATTAGCTTAAATGATAACATAATGATTATAACATGGTAATAAGTGATATAAAAGGTATAATAAAATTTCAGAAGGTTCTAAATAAAGTTAAAATTATCTTTAGATTTTTATTCAGGACATTAAAGAATGAATGGGTCAAGTCGGACATGAGATAAGGGATCCTACCTCTCTCTTTCTTTTTAAGTACTCTCTTTTATGTCACTTCTTCTAAGATCATATTTATTATGTTAGGGGATGTTCTTTTATATTAATCGTACTGTAATTTTTATGTTCATATTATGAGAGACCCTATTTGTTCTCATCAATCCATTTTTGGATGTTTTACGTGGCACCGTTAATCTTCCGAAGTTTCGTAAGGTATTTCTTATCTCACTTTCAATTCTGTGAGAATTCCATTTTTCGCCACTTATTTATTGCATGTGGTGTATGTACGTCCCATAAATTTATTCCCTGGGTAATAGACTTTAATTTATTGGTAATTACATCTTCAATTTATGATCCTTCTTTCATGTGGTGAACATTTCGAAAGTTACCAAATCGGTAAGGGTACCTTTCACCGTCCTCTTTTTAGAAGACTTATTTTTGATATTTCTTTTAATTTACAACTTCATATGTTGGGATATGTTAATCTATATCCTTATTGATGTTAATTTAATTTCCATGTGATGAGATACTATTTTTATCTAATCAAATAATTTTCTGAATTTTAATGTGATGTTTTTAGGCTGTCGAATTTTGGTAATGGGACATCTCAACCCAATTTCAATTCTTTGGGGTAAACTTCTACTTATTGATTATTTCGTGATATAAATATGTGTGAATGACCTATTATTATTTTACACTTAATATCAACTTATTTTGGGTGTATTTATATTTGTCACAGATAAATTATGTCATTGATTTATCCTTAATCTAAGGATGTCGTCTTTATAAGGGATTGCGTCTCAATTTACATTCCATTGAGACTTAATTATTTCTATGCACCAATTCACTCTTATATGGTATATATACTGTCCTTTGACCTATTATATCATGAATCCTTTTATTCTCATGATATTATATAGTTATGATTAAATGTTATTATTCAATTATTTGTATTCAAGCATCTCTCATTTTGTTAAAAACTCTTTAACTAAAATATCATTTTAATTGTTTTAAAGATTAATTATTCTAAATATTTATCATCAATGTCTGTGTTTTCAAAATGGTTTTTGGATTTATTTATATGGACATTAATGTTTTAAAATTTTAATTTCTTTAAAATCTTCAATGTTGTATGGGACACTTTAATTCAAAAATGTATTTATTAAATGTTTTAAATGGTTATGAAAATGGTTTGATAAAGCATTGTTTATTTCAATATCTTGATATGATATATTTTGATTTGAATTTTAAAATGTTATGTTTCGTTTATACTTGTTTTGTGTGTTATGTTATGGTTATTTGGAATTTTTTACGAATACGAGTGGTTCAGTGATAAACCTAGGGCAGGTGAGCCTGAGATAGCTCTCCAATGCATTGCGTAACGTGACAGAGATAAACATGAATGTTTCTCCTAAAAGATTTAGGGAATATACTATTATTGGCATTCCAAATGTTACTTCCTATGTAGCTATGATAGATACAATGTAAGTATGTTATGAATTCCATAAGTTACCTTTATGATTTATGATTTCTATGTGTTATTCATAAATATTATGATTTTTTATGGTATGTTATGATTGAAAAGTATTGGTTTCATTGATTTGTATTCATTGATGGGATAATGTTTTATTTCCTTATTTTATAACCATTACTGGTCTTTTTATGCTAATCTCAACTTTTCTAAATGTTTTTTACAGGACATAAAGATGAATAGGGTCAAGGAATGGATCAAGGAAAAGTCATGTAGTCTAAAACACTGATCTAGACGTGTTTCTTTTCAAGAATATTTATTTTATGATAAAATGGATAATGAGTAGTATTGTCTACATGTAATCTTCATGTTGTTATTTATTTGTTGTGGCCTTATTCTACAAAACTCTAAACCTGACAATACTCTCAATGTGAATTACTCGTTTAATTCAAGATAATGTATTGTTTTAAGGCCAAGTCCTTATAGTTGGTATCAAAGGTCGGTTTAGAAAACATTAGGGATTAGGAATTTTCTTTAGACATATGGTTAGTCCCTAACTTTTATTTCTGTTAAGACATTGTTTAATAAATTTTTTAGATTAAGGAAATTCAGTTACAAATGGAAGGAGGAGGATCTCAAATGACATTCCAATCGCTTCCTGATTACATGCTTGCAATAATTATTGAAAATTTATGTTAGGATAATTTTGAAACTTTATGTAGAATACAACTCACATGCAAGAAGTTGTTTTAGATATCAAACACCAAAAACTATACCTCGTTATCATCTTGGATCATGGGTTGTATTTATAAAAATCCTATTTTCACAATATTATCTTATTTTGAAGAAAGGTAAATAGTATCATGTCATTTTCAAATATTTTACCTTATCACATGATTTTGAATCATATTATGATTTTAAAAAAGTTACTGAAAAAAGAGACCATTGCGCAACCTATTTATATTTGATTTTAAATTATATTCTCTTAGCACATAATTATGGTTTTTTAAATGTACTGTTAATTGAATGTTTCAACTATAATTTAGTTCAAATGTTACATAGAAATCATGTTTTATCAGATGTTTTGAAATTATATGTCATAAATGATTATTTTCCAAAACAATTTTTCAGTGAACACCCATATGATTCATGTTGTACAAGGTGTATATGGATGGAGGAATCAAATGATTTTTATGTATCTCTAAATATTTTTTGCAATGCATTGAACTTCTACCCTAGTGACCAAGATGACGATGAAACCAAATGGACACCATGATCAATGTATGATGTTCTTCATTTTGGGGATTGTTTTATTTTATTATATGGTGGTGAAAAAATACATCAAGAATTACGATGTTCATATCATAATGAATTTGGATGAAAATTAGAGGTATAAGGAAACCATTGATGTTAAAACATGTTAGGTTTATTTTCGAGTTTTATAAAAAGTACAACATGTAGGATGGGTAACAACTCGTCCCATCTGGCAAGGCTGTAGTAATCGAACCCACAACCGAAGGGCGACAAGGGAACATCGCCTACCACTAGCCTATATGAAGCCCCAAGTTAGTATGACTTATTATTTTAGTAAAATGATTTTATATAATAAGAATAATTTGATTTTTGGAAATTATTTTTTATAAAATGGATATACTTTTTATAAAAAAATTATTTAGTGATTAAGTGATAAAGGTTGTGGAGGAAGACATTCTCTGTTTTGAGGAAACACTATATGCCTAAGGAAGATAGAATACTATGGGATTTCAATTGTGGAATAATGGTTAAAAGTTTAGTTTTTGAAGAATATATGTTTTTATTATGGACACATGATGATTATATTAATTTATGATAATAATTAACCTATCATGGAGAATATGCGATTAGGTTAATTACATTTCAATATGAGACTTTATGAGTTACTGGTGTTACATGGAGATAAATGTAAAGATGTATCTTAGAAGTCTATGTGATTAAATCCTCATGAGATTAGGGTTACAATCATAGTTTGGATTACTTTTGATGAATTTTAGGGAAAATAGTTTATTGAATGTTCTTTGATGAACTTTGGGTTTTGTTAGACAAATTTTGGAGATTTAGAATAGTTTTTCTTTATTTAAAATTTTATCCTTTTGGGGATTATCTAATGTTATACTAAATGTTTTGGTTTTAGTTTATATATAAAGTCATGGGAAATATATAGTTCATCTTTTGTGGGTTATGTGATTCTCTCTAAGTTGATTATATCGCTCCTAATGTGAAAAATATCCATCCTGAATATTCATCGTTTTGAGAAAATTTGAGTATGATTTAGAAATCTAGTAAAATATGAATGTCTACATGACAAGTAAGTATATTTCCATATGTTTTTGGTTAAGCTCATAACTAAATTCCTCAATGAAAAGTAACATTAAAAAAAACTTGTCTGTTAACTTTTCCTACTGGGGAATCAAAGACTGTTTAACCCATCACAAGTTTGTGATTTTCTGGTGGTTAACATTCTCTTAAACTTGTTTTCTATCACTCTCCATAAGAACATCATAGTTTGTTTTCTCCACCATATTCATGTTTTTATGGAATAATAGTATCTTTTTCCACGGGTAACCTTTGTACTTCTCTTCCGTTATTTTAATGTGATAGTTTTATTGACTCTTTTTACAATGTGGGGCTTTCAATGAAGATACTGAGCACAATTTTAAAATTGCAAGGACACAATTCCCAAAAGGGATGAAAAATGTAACATACCAGGTAAAGGAAGAATAAGATATATCTCATATTTATTAATATTTTTGAATTAAATACTAACTTTACTTAAAAAGGGTTGCTATGTTCGATAGCATACCCGGTACGCAACAATAGGTTTCATTGAAATCTTATGTGGTACACTAATAATATAATATTAATATTTCAAATGGTAGTTAACTCCTAGACATTATATTGGAGGGAATGAAAAAACTAATCTATAATATGATTATACATGATTGATAAATGTATTTAAATTTTCCAATAAAAAGTTATTGGCTTAAAATGTGAATGAATCTAATTTTAAGCATAATTTACATTAAAATGCCGATTTTTGACCTTTTAATGGAGAACCCTTTTTAAAAATAGTTTTGGTCACATTAATACATTATATATGAAAAACTAAAATCATTTTATATAATGGTATCATCAAAATTTACTTTGTGTAAATTTATTTAATTTTTTCGATAGAGTTCATTTTTAATGAATACTGAAAATATTGTATTTTAATTCAAAAGTGCCTTTTAATATAATTTATTTATATGGATAGATTATCTTATTAATTGGTTTTAAAGTGAAATTAAAATATATTTTTACCATTTAATCCAGTGTTGGTCATCGGAATTAATTTCACTTTGAAATTGGACACAAACAAGTATCAATCTTTTGATAGTTATTGTTTCATAAAAACACGCTATTTGTTTTGATAACAATAATTAATTTTAAAATTAATTAATTCCAATTATATGTTTTTAATTTTTAAAAATAGATATCATTTTTGAATTCTAAATATCGAATATATTATAGGCTGAATTTTTGGTATTTTTCTGAAAAACATTAATTTTTGATGAATAGTGAAAGCACTTAGTGGTAGTAAAAAAACTGACTTTTTCATTTAAATAAAATTTTACCAATTCAATGAATTTAATTAAAAAAATCCGACATACATGGTTGTTATCAAGAAGTAAAATGTGGTTAATTAAGATGAAAATAATTTTTGGTGAGTAGTAACTTTTGACTTTTATTTACCGCGATTAAATGTAAATATGGTAATTCAATGTTAAAAGAATATTATAATAATTCAAAATTACCTTAACACTTGTCCAATATTTATTGGTTGAGTCATTAACAACCATGGGAGTCATTGTCTCTATTTTGGGGCCCCATTGAGCCACTTGGTAGTGATAATGACAATTGAGATTAATTAACTTACTGTAAAGACAAAAAAGACAAAATCAAATATCTTTTAGTAAATGAATTTTTAGAAGGGGTTATATAATTTTTTTCGAATATAAATATTAATTGTAAAGATAAAACTATTTCCTATATTATGGTATTTGTTTTATAATATTTAGACATAAAATAATTTAAATTATATATGACACAATAATGATGTATTGTTTACCTCACTAATAAATCTTTTAAATAAATAAGATTATAATGATTAAAATATTATCCAAAACCTGTAAATTTCTTATTGGATGATTATATTTAGACCATGTGTCATCTTATCTTCTACATTAATGATTTTTAGACCTTTTGAAACCGAATATCATTATATAATAAAATAACATTTTCACACTTTCCTAAAGAGCCCTCCTCTCCCTTATAAAAAGAGACCAATTCAAACCAATTCCCCACACATATCAAGCCATTTGAATCAGACCAAATCTCCCCAATTAAGCTACCTATATCCATCTCCTACCCCTAGAAGCCTTACCTTAGGCATAAGGCACTTCATTAAGTCCTTTGATTCAAACCAAATAGAGTTACCCAAATTAAAGGTAACATTTTCTCTTAAATTGTTTTCTATTATTTTACTTCTCCAACCCCTAAAATCTTTTTATTATATTATTTTCTAACAGGAAAAGTATCATAAATATACTATGATGTTGTTATGAGAAGTATTCTAACTGCATTTACATACACCTCCATCTATTGGGTGAAGAACATAATGTTTTTGTGGATGGCAACCAAACGCCTCACGAAACGATGATTGTTCAATTATCTCCTACCGCCTCTCATGGTGGCCATTATGATGGCTTTGAATTTATATATGATCTATATTATTTTTATGTTTTCTCTCTACATCTATATTTTCCATTTATAACCTAACTTTATGGTTTCCATAGTGGGTAAATACGATAATATCATTAGAGGAAGTGCGGACTACCGCCCCCTCAAAGTGATATGACTCGTTAATTCCTTATGATGGACATATAAATTATGGAGTTAATAATAATATATCTGTTATTATACTGGAATTTTATTATAACTTTGTATCATTATGTTTTAATTCCATTAAATTAAGAAATAGAAATAGAAGTAGCATTCGTTCGTACGTACAACTTACCGTCTCCATGAACAGTGCATTTCATTTATTACCTCTAAATTTTATATAAAATTATAAATACATGAATATGATGGACATATATGATATATATAATATCCAATTTATTAATATCATTTTGGATATAATGAACCATTGACCACATGAACAACATATAATTATAATAAGTCCATTTTTGACTCAAGTACCAAATATCGACAAAAAGATCAATATTAGATTAAATGATTACATAATGTTTATAACATGGTAAAAAGTTATATATAAGGAATAATAAAATTTAAAAAGATTCTTAATCAAGTAGAAATTTACTTTAGTTTATTATTCAGGACGTTAAAGAACGAACGGGTCAAGTTGGACACGGGGTAAGGGATCCTACATCTATCTTTCTTTTTAAGTACTCTCTTTTACATCACTTATTCTAAGATCCTCTTTATTATGTTATGGGATTTTATTTTATATTAATAATAATGTAATTTTTATGTTCATATGATGAGATTACCTATTTGATCTCGTCAATCCATTTTCGAATGTTTTATGTGGCGCAGTTAGGCTGCCGAATTTTCGTATGGGATTTCATATCTCACTGTCAATTCCGTGAGATTTCCATTATTTGACACTTATTTATTTCATGTGGTGTATGTACTGCCCATGAATGTATTCCCTATGTAATGAACTTTAAATTATTGGTAATTACATCTTCATTTTATGATATTTCTTTCATGTGGTGTATGTTTCGAAAGTTACCAAATCGGTAAGGGAACCTTTCACCCTCCTATTTTTAAAAGACTTATTTTTGTTATGTCTTTTAATTTAGATTTTATTATGTTGGGATATGTTATTCTAAATCCATATTAATGTAAAATTAATTTCCATGTGATGAGATACTGTTTTTATCTCATCAACTCATTTTGTGAATTTTAATGTGACGCTCTTAGGCTGTCAAATTTTTATAAAGGGACATCTTAACCAAATTTCAATTCAATGCGTAAAACTACTACTTGTTTATTATGTCATGCTATAACAATGTGTGAATGGAATATTTTTGATTTACACTTAATATCAACTTATATTGGGTGTATTTATATTTTTCACACATAAATTATGTCATTGATTTATCCTTAAACTAAGTATACCATCATTATAAGGGATTGCTTCTCAATTTACACTCCATTGAGACTTCATTATTTTAATGCACCAATTCACTCTTATCTGGTATAAATACTTTCCTTTGACATATTATATCAAGAATCCATTTATTCTCATGATAGTATAATTTTATGATTAAATGTTATTCCTCAATTATTTGTATTCAAGCGTCTCTCATTTTGTTAAAAACTATTTAAATAAAATATCCTTTGAAATGTTTTAATGATTTATTCGTATAAATATATATCATCAATTTCCATGTTTTAAAAATGGGTTTTTCATTTATTTATATTGACATTAATGTTTTAAAATGTTAATTTCTTTAAAATCGTCAAAGTGGTATTTACCCCTATCATATTTTCATTTCTTATATCAACATTTTTCTTAAGTATAAGAATCAGATTCATACCTAAAAACTTGGAATCATATAATACATAGATATGAAGCATTATGTTTTAGGATCCGAATTCTGGATATGAACTCTAATGAAGATCCACTCCAAATTCTAGATAAAAACTCTAATGATGTTCCACTCCGAATTCTGGATACGAACTCTAAGGAAGTTTTACCCTGAATTCTGGATACGAACTCTAATGATGTTCTACTCCAAATTCTGGATACGAACTCTCATGAAGTTCCACTCTGAATTCTAGATAAAAACTATCATAATGTTTCACTCCGAATAATTGACTCTGAACTTTTATGAGTTCGACTCTGAACTTTTATGAGTTCGACTATGAACTTTTATGAGTTTTACTCTGAACTTCTATGAGTCCGACTACGAAATTTTACTAGTTCAACTCCGAACATCTATAAGTTCAACTCCAAAATCTATTTGTTTAGGTTTAGAATTATAGTGAAACAAGACTCTGAATTTCCTTAGAAATTCAAACTCCATATTTCTGCGGAATTCAGATTCTTAATTCCTACAAAACGGAATCCGAATATCTTTAATTATAGACTCCGAATTCCATTTTGGTTAGACTCCAAAATTTTGTTTGATTACATTCCGAACATCAGTTTTAATTATACTTACACTTGTTTCATTAAAAAATGATGTCGTGATTCCAGTTATTGACTAACCGTTGGTTAAGTTACATGTGTCCAGGTCCCTATGAAATTTAAAGAGAAATATGAATGTAGGGGGAGGGAGCCGTCTGTTGGAGCTTTGCCGATAAATAAGAGCTCATTTGAAAAGAAGACACAACTTTGATGAGACAACATTGACACAACTTTGACATATGTGCTTACATGCTGTTGAAGTGATTTATAGAGAGAGAGGATCTTATAAACTCTCATGATTCGGGCAAAAAGTTTGAACGGCTTGTTAAAAATTTTCCTTCTGCAGACATTCTTCGTGCGACTCTGATTGTTGATGATTACAAGCGAGGGATTTCGGGGACAAGAAGACAGAGGTTCCAACACCTTGATGTTGAGGGATTCCTTGCTGAGTAAGAAAAAGGTGTCGACTACCTGATAGTTGAGGGCTGGCATGGATAGCAAGACAGACTCTGATATTCGTATCTAGGGATTACCATGGTGTGGGTAATATAGTCTTTCTTGATAGTATAAATCAAGGGACCTTTATCCAAGGTTGTTGGACACCCTCCTCTTTGGGATAAAATTGTAATTGTTTATTACATTTAGTTTTACTAATTTTTTTCCGCTGCATCTTGTATTTTAAAGTAAAGTATAAATTTCTTATACTTCCTTACTTTTACTCTAATATAGTTAGAATCTATATGCATTAAGGTAGAATCTTATTCTTTGTAACTTTAGTTAAGTCCTATTTTTAGAATCACTTTTCTGGAATCTATCAATTCTTTAGTACTCATATAGGTCTTGTGAATTATCTTGTTAAAACATGATAAACATAACCATATTAAAATTTCCTAATGGAATTTTTAAAATGTACAATTCACACCGCTCCTGTATCTGAGAATATCATTCTTATTTCGATCCTAAGTTTGGTATTACAGAATATATCATACTCTGATTCATACCATCCTAACACACCGTAAACTCCCAAATGAGAACAAGGGAGAGGGGGGCCGAAAAGGCCAAGGGAACTATGTTTAGGCCACAGAAAAAAACTCACAATCAGTTTCAGTTTATTGTATTGTAGTGAGGATGATGGTGATATTAGTTTAAGGTCGTAGAGTTTGGACCATAGATTCCCAGTTTAATGTCATGTGTGTGGGACAGATGGGTTGAAAGAATGAATCACCATATCTATTATGTGGGATATAACAGAATGACAACAATGATTGAGGATTACTTCTGACAATGTTGAAAACAATGTCTAAACATTTTTTTTCCAGGGATGGGGGCAAACAATTGATCGTCGACCGATTACAACATTCACAACACAATATTTGTGTCAATTTGACAATAGAAATCCTCAAGGATGATGGCCTGAAATGGTAGGAGAGACCTTAGGCCGAATATCCAATCCATTTGGGGATCTATTTTGATGTGAATGATGGAGAAAACCCAAATGATGGGACACATGAAGAATAGTGGGACCTGTACAGTTTAACATATTTTGGCAAGGATGATGAATAGAGGGGTGTCTCAAGGGGATGTATGCGGTGTAGAAAAAATAGACCAACCACAACACACAATCTTAGGTGAGAACCAAGGACAAGGGTCCATGAAGGCCGATGGACCTGATATGGGAAGTCCTGGACTGTTTTCAGTTTAATGGATTGCAATGAGGATGATAGTGATCTTAGTTTAAGGTCCTAGATATCGCACCACATACACATGACCCTTCATTCGGGTATTTCTTCCCAAAATTCATTAGCCCACATGAGCAATTCATATTGTGTGAATCATGTTATAGGACCCGGATCACCCCAACATATAAGGGTACGACAACAGGACTCACAATCCTACCCAAAGAAGACTGATGATTGAAGGGATAGTGGGACAACATAAACCACTACACCCAATACTTTGGACATATGGGGTTCTTGAAAACAATAGATGATATTTTTTGAACATGTTTGAAACACAACATCCATATCGTGGGACCCACAGTTGGAATAACCAATGATTATCCACCACTAACCATATTCACAATGTGGGACTTGTATCAATATATCATTCGAGGTCCTTAAGCGAGTTGGCATAGAATGATAGTATATCCTTTAGGTTATGTATCTATACCATTCAGGGGGCCTTTTGTTGTGAAAAATGATGTCGTCCAATGTAACCGGAGTGTGTGAATCATAAATGTGCCCATGAAATTTAACGTCAATAAGGATGATGAAGGAGGTCGAGATCTCTAGGGGGAGGGATGTATTTTGCGGTCTTGATGAACCCGACATAAAGGATGGAAAAATCGAACACCTCACCATGTTTTTTCACCCAAGGGGAGATCCTGATGATTGTGTCTAGGCTTACAGACAAAATTCCTTGACGTTCATACATATCCCTTAACGATGGGAATCAATCCAAACATAGTTCTTGATGGCCATTTATTTTAGGGTCATGCGGTGAGGACATGGGAGAATAGAAGAATGTGAAGGGGGAAATTGTCCAATCATTGTAATCTTGAAATTAGGGAGGCCAAAAAATCTTAAATAAAACCATGCGGGATCGACCAAGAGAACTATACCCATAACGGATAGTCAAAGAAGAATCTGGAGGATGGACTCACGAAAAGGTGTCTGAGAATTCATATGTGCACCACATGGATGAGAATCAAGCCATACATAGTTATTGAATTTCAGTTTAACTTCTTGAGGGATGACCTACAATTTAATGTTATACATGAAATAACCATTTAAGGTTGTGTTGGACCAGATAATGTTTAACATCATGCATGATGATATATTTTTTAATGTCATGTGGGAAATAATAGTTTAATTTCATTTAATAATGGATGCAGTTTAACACTTGTCTGTATGACATACAATATAATGTTATGGGAGAAATATGATGATTAGTTTTACATCCTTTAGCTCAGAAGAATAATTCATTTTATCAACATGCGCTAAAGGCATCACAGTTGATGGTCATGTGGACTGTAAAGCTATTTAACATAATACAAGATTATAATGACATGTTTAACATCATGAAGGATGAAGATGAGTAGTTTAAAGTCATGTTGGAATATAATGAGCAGTATAACATCGTGACAGATGAATATTAATAGTGTAATATCATGCATGACGATAATGATCAGTTTAACATCATGAAAGACAAAGATGAGATGTTTAAAGTCATTGCTAACGATAATGTGTAGTATAACATCATGAAAGATGATGATGAACAGTTTTAATTCATGCAGAATGATAATGCAGTTTAACATAATGCGGGAAGAAGATGAGTAGTTTAATCTCATGCGGGATGAAGATGAGAAGTTTTATGTCATGCAGGATGTTAATGAGAAGTTTAACATCATGAAAGAAGGAGATGATAAATTTAACGTCATTAAGGACGTAGATGAGCAGTTTAACATCTTACGAGATGAAGATGAGCAGTTTAAATTAATGACGCACAATATTTCATTTTAACGACATGTGGGACGAATATGAATAGTTTGACGTCTGGTGGATAAAGTTGAACAATTTAATGTCATGAAAGAAAATAATGCAGTTTAATTTCATACATGTCAAAGATGAGCAGTTTAATGTCATACAGGATGATAATGAAAAGTTTAGTGTCATGACTGGTGATAATGCAGTTTAACGTAATGAGGGACGAAGATGAGCATTTAAGGTCATATAGGACGATAATGAGCAGTTTAACATCATGATGGATGAAGATGAGTAGATTAACATCATGGCACACATAAATGATAATTTTAATTCATGTATGATAACGACGAGCAATTTAATGTCATGTAGGATGATAATGAGTAGTTTAGTGTTAGGATGTACAAAGATGAGCAATTTAATGGCATGACGGACGTTGCTAACCAATTGAACAACATGCAGGACAATGATGAGCATTTTATAGTCGTCCAAGATGATAATGTGCATTTTAACATTGTGATGGATGAAGATGAGCAGTTTAACGTCCCATAGGATGAAGATGAGCAGTTCGAAGTCATTCAAGATTATAATGTAGTTTAACGCCATGAGGGATGAATATTAATAACATAACATCATGCAAGACAATGATGTATGTGTCGCTCGACTATATTAGTACACATCATACCAAAACTATAAATCCCATGTGAGTCTTGCTCGGTGTCAGAAACAAGGAGTAATGACAATATTTTCCTGACACAAGGAATCACATAGAAAGGGGACTAGAGATATCAGATCGAGAACATTCATGTGGCATTGTCCCACACACTCAACATGAAAATATGCATGGAAGGTTAACACCATGGTAGTTAGAGTTCAACCTAAACAGAGGGG
This sequence comes from Viscum album, assembly GCA_963277665.1. NCBI lineage: Eukaryota > Viridiplantae > Streptophyta > Magnoliopsida > Santalales > Viscaceae > Viscum > Viscum album. The sequence continues at coordinate 513,937,470 of OY728125.1, forward strand.
TTGGAAATAGAATAAAAGGTGAATCATAGTGTTCAGAATCGGGATCGCGGTGATGGTGGTGTAACGATGAAGGATAACTACTGACCATGTTAAAAACACAACATCCATATCATGTTACCTATAATTATTATAGGAAAATTAAAGACAACTTATGACCATTGATGAAACATAGTACCAAATGAAAAATCTCATTAGATGTCTTCTAGGGCATTCCCATTATGGTAGGTGAGCCAATGTGGCCCGAGGAAGTCCGTTAAGGGGTCCCTTAAGACATGAAGGAATGTGTGGATCCAATTAATAGGGATTCAATGAATCAAGGTGATGGATTGAGATTATGTCCATTTCTTGTCCTATACTATGAGTTCTACACCACAGCGCATCAGTGCGTGTTAGTGGTAAGACATAGCTGGACACAGAGAAACAGACCCTGGTGTTGCATATAGTTTATGTTCATATTGCAAGGACCAAAGGTTCATATATTAAGGTCATAGTGTTTGATCCTGGTGCATAGTTTAATTCAGTGTACTAGGATAAGTGATGGATGGTGTTTAGGGTCACAATTCTTTGACCATGGTTTCTGTAGTTTTAGCTCACATAGATTTGACCATGGTTGCTGCTGTTTTAGGTGGGGTAGCATAGACCAGAATTTTGTACAGTTTCACATCCTATGACCAAGACGTTGTCCTATAGTGTAACTCCATGTGACCAAAATGATGTTTAATATGCAGTTTAATGTCATGCTACTAGGCCATGTTTATTACATAGATTAATGTCAAGGAACAAGTATGTGAAACCAAAATGATGTTTTCAGTAGTGGGATGGTCATATGTACCCCATTCAGGTGATTTGGAACAAGGAAGGAATCTACATTATTGGATTTACCAAATATCCACAAAGCATAAGCATGGTTGTTCTTCATGCGTGAGATGGGATACCTCACTGTGGACATTATAAGGGCCACTGGGAGGACCTTTTTGGGTGAAGAAATGTGGTAGTTGGGATGATACAAAGTGTAGAAAGGGTGATAGTGATGACAACATGACCTCAGACTGAAGGGGATTTGGATCCTAGAAGGTAAGGGAGCCTGGAGCGTTGGTATGAGGGGGGAGATGTAGTCCAGACGGTGTGGAAGCTAGGATATCAGTACAATGTGGGTGATGGATCCCGGAAGGTGTTGAAGTCGGTACATCGGTACGACAGGGGAGATGGTGCCCAAAGGGTGTTGAAGCCAAGATTGTCGGTAAAATGGGGTGATGGAGCACAAAAGGTGTTGAAGCCTGGAAGTTGGTATGATAGGGAGATGGAGCCCAGAAGGCGTTGAATCTTGGATCATCGGTGCGATGTGGTAGATGGATCCCGGAAGGTGTTGAATCCTAGATCATCAGTATGACGGGTTGATAGAGCCCGTAAGGTGTTGAAGCCAGGGATTCAGTAGGATGGGGTGATGGATCCTAGAAGGAGTTGATGCCTTGATCATCGGTATGACTGGGTGCTGGAGGCCAGAAGCTGTTTAAGCTTGGATGTTGGTACGACGGGGTGATGGTTCCTAAAAGGCATTAAGGCCTTGATCGTATGTACGATGGGGCGATGGATTATAGATGGAATTGAAACATTGACGTTAGTACTATAGGGTGATGGATCCTAGAAGGCGTTGAAGCCTGTACATTGGTTTGATGGGGTGATAAATCCCAAAAGGAGTGGATGCCTAAATCATTAGTATGACGATGGCAATGGAGATCAGAAGGCATGGAAGCCTGAAGTGTCGGTACGAGGGGGGGGGGGGGATAGATCCCATAAGGGATGGAAGCCTGGAGCATCGGTACGATGGGGACGATTGATCTCAGAATTCGTTGAAGTCCTGATGTTTGTGGAGTAGGGGAGATGGACCCCAGAAGGAATTTAAGCCTAGATCGATGATATGACGGGGTGATAGAGCCCAAATGTCATTAAAGCCTTGAGGGTGGTACAATGTGGCGATGGATCCCAGAAGGCGTTGATGCTTGGATTGTTAGTATGATGGGGACATGTAGCCCATAAGTCGTTGAATCATGCATGTTGGTTGGACTGGGTGATGGAACATGAAAGGATGGACTTGACACATGGAGTACCTCTGTGATAGATTTTATATATGTATGTGGAGGACCTTTATAGTGGATTTTCTCTTTTGGAGTTTTACCATTGGATTGTGTACGATTTTTTCCTACGCGGCCCACGAGGGTGGAAGAGTCGAAGATTATCCGATAGAGTTGGTCGAAGATTCCCCCTGCACAGCCACATTAGGCGGTAGAATCGTTCGGGAGCCGATGGATTATGGGAGTGGATTTCCAATGCGCAGCCTATTATGGTGGAATTGTCTGCGAGGAGCTGATGGATTTTGGTTGGATGCACTCTATGTGTCCTCTTAAGGCGGTAGGGTGAGTGATGAACCGATGGAGTCAGGGGGAGAAATTTTCATGCATGGCCTCTTAAGGTAGTGACGCTAGTAAGGAGATGATGTAGTGAGGGGACACCCCATGTGCGTCCATTTAAGACAGAGGAGTCAACGAGGAGCCGATGGATTTTGTGGAGGATGCCCCTTGCGCATCCTCTAAAGGTGGCGGTGTCAGAGAGTAGTCGATAGATTTGGGGGGTCAGATGCCCCCTACGCGGCCTCTTAAGGTGGTAGAGTCGACTAGGAGCCGATGGAGTTGGGGGTGGATTCCCCATGTGCGGATTCTTAAGGCGGCGTAGTCTGCGATGAGAAGATGGAGTTGGATGGCGGATTCTACTTGCACAACTACTTAAGCTGACATAGTCAGTGAGGAGCTGATTGATTTGGGGGAGGATTCCCCATGCACGGACTCTTAAGGCTAATGATTTAGTGAGAGCTGATGGAGTATGGGGCAGATACCCCCTGCGCGGCCTCTTAAGGTAGAGGATTATGTGAGGAGAAGATGGAGTCAAGGGGCGTATGGCCCCTAATCAACCACATAAGTTGGAAGAGTCAGTGAGGATCTGATGGATTTGGGGGCGGATTCCCCCGGTGGGGTCTCTTAAGGTAGTGTAGCCAGACGGGAGAATATTGTGTCGGCGACAGATGCCTCATGCACTACCAATTAAGGCGGTAGAGTCAGCAAGTAGCCAGTTTAGTCAGGGGTGGATATCCCCTGCACTGCCTCTTAAGGTGATAGATTCTACAAGGAGCTGATGGAGTTGGGGGAGGATTCTACCGGCATGGCCACTTAAGGCGGTAATGTCGGTGAGCTGCTGATGGATTCGTGGGAAGATTCTCCCTGCGTGGCCTCTTAAAATGCTGAAGTCGGTGAGGAGATGATGGATTCGAGGGTCGAATGATCCATGTGCGGCCTATTAAGGTGGTGGACTCGACGAGGAGATGATGGAGTCAAGGGAGGATGCCCCCCCTGCATGGCCTCTTAAGAAAGCAGAGTCGATGAGGAGCCGATGGATTTGGGTGGTAGATTCCCCCTTGTGTTGCCTTTTTTTGAGGCAGAGTCCGCGAGGAGCCGTTGGAGTCGGGGGATGACCCCCCCTATGCGACCACTTAAGTCACATGAGTTCTCGAGGAGTGAATGGTGTTTTGGGTGGATACACCCTACGCGACCACTTAATGCGGCAGAGTGGGTGAGGAGCCAATGGAGTTGGGGGTGGATAACCCCTAATAAGCCTCGTAAGGCCGCTAATTAGGTGAGGAGATGATGGATTCATGGGAGAATACCCCATGTTCAACCTCTTAAGATTGATGAGTTGGTGAGGAGCTGATGGAGTCAGGGGCAGATTCCCCTACGTGGCCTCTTAATGTGGCAGATTCGGTGAAGTTCTGATGGATTCGAGGGTGGATGCCCCATGCACAACCACTTAAGGCGTTGGAGTCAGCAAGGAGGCGATGCATATGGGGTAGGATTCCCCGTGCACAGCCTCGTAGGGTAGTGGATAGGCGAGGAGCTGATGGAGATGGGGGGTAGACTCTCACTGTACGACTTTTTAAGGGGGTTGAGTCAGCGAAGAGTAGATGGATTTTGGGGGGTGTATGATCCCAACGCAACCTCTGAAGGTGGAGGATCTGGTGAGGAGCCGATGGAGTTGGGGGTGGATGCCCCCTGTGTGACCTTTTATGGGAGCTAAGTCGGCGAGGGGTCAATGAATTCGGGGGAGGATTATCCAAATTTGATCTCTTAATGTGGTCTAGTAAGTGAGGTTTCGATGGATTCACGGGCAGATTCCCCCTACACGACCTCTTAAGGTGGAGGATTCGGCGAGGAGCCGATGGATTCAGGGGAGGATTCCTCCTGCTCGACCTCTTAATGTGGAAGATTCAGGGAAGATCTGATGGAGTTGGAGGTAGATGACCCCTACACGGTCTCTTAAGGCGGCAGAGTCGATGTGTGGATGAAGGATCGGTGTCAGATTCCCCATGCACTGACTCTTAAGGTGGAGGAGTTGGCGAGGAGCAGATGTTGTTGGCGTTGGATGATGCCGGCAGAACCTCATAAGGAGGAGGAGTCGGCAAAGATCCGATGGATTAGAGGGTAGATTCCCCCTTCACAGTTTCTTAAGGCGGCGGAGTCGGTGAAGAGCCGATGGTGTCGAGAGAGGATACCCCCTACGAGGCCTCTTAAATAGGCGATTTCGGTGAGGAGATGATGGAGTTGGTGAAAGATGCCCCATGCAGATCCTCTAATGGTGGCGGAGTCGAAGAGGAGCAGATGGAGTTGGGGAGGGGATGCCCTATGTACTCCCTCTTAAGGTGGCAGAGTCAGCGAGGAGCCAATAGAGTTTGGGGCAGATGCCCCTGCGCTGCATCTTAATGTGGCAGAGTCGTCCAGGAGATGATGAAGTTGGGGGGCGCATGCACCGTGCATGTACTCTTAAGGCGGGGGGGGGGGGGGGGGGTTCAAAGAGGTGATGGAGTCGGATGACAGATTCCCCCTGCGTGACATCTTTACATGGCATTGTCAGTGACGAGTCTATAGGGTCAGCGGATGATGCACCTAGGAGGACTCTTAAGGCAGTGGGGTCGGTGAGGATCTGACGGAGTCGTGGAAAAAATTACCCCTATGTGGCCTCTTAAGGCGGACAAGTCAGCACATAGCGGATGGATTTAGGGGCGGATTCCCCCTGTGTGGCCTCTTAAGGAGGCAAAGTCTGTGAGGAGTCGATGGATTCGGGGGAGGATGCCCCATGCTCGGCAACATAAGGTGGCGAAGTGGGCGAGGAGATGATGTAGTTGGGGTAGGATACCCCCTACATGTCCTCTTAAGGTGGTGGAGTCGGTGAAGAGCCGATTGCATTGGGGTGGGGGGGGGGGGCAGATTCCCCCTGCATGGCCTCTTAAGGTGGCGTAGTCAGCGAGAAACCAATGTAGTTGGGGGCGGATACCCCCTGTGCGGACACATAATTCAGCAGAGTCGTCAAGGAGCGGATGGTTATTTGGGGCGGATACCCCATTTGTAGCCTCTTAAGGTGGAGGGGTCGGGGAGGAGATGACAGAGTCAGGGGGGGTAGATGTCCCATGCGCGGCCTCCTAAGACAGAGGGGTCGGCGATAAGTCGATGGAGTCTGGGGAGGATGCCCCCTCTGTGGAAACTTAAGGAGGTTGGGTCCATGATGTGCTTATGAAGTCTAGCGGCATTCATCTATTCTTCGGGGACTTTTTCTCAATGATCAAAACAAGATGATGGGATGTCGGTTCCTCCTTCCGTTGATTCCTCCTTAGAATTTGATTCCTAGTTTAAGTCTCCCGTAACGATTAAGTCATTGTACGCTAATCTCATTCTTAGTGTCATATCATTGTGGATGCCGATTAATTACAGTTCATCCATCGGGACATTCCAAAGTGTCTTGATAGGGGAGAAACCTTTGGTCAAAATACATGAAAACATCAGTTATGTCGAGGCATCTGTGGATGTGTACAAATTGGTTAACCAATATACTTCCTCATAAGATGGAATCTCAATGGCATAGAACCCGAGGAATCCTTTGTAAATTGTGGGTTATCATATACCAAAGGCTTGTATTTGTGGTTTTCCCTGGCATTCCATGTTCAAGATGGGGTATTCTGTATATTTAACGTCTTGTGAATACTATATGAGAGTGATCAAAACTTCCCATAGAGACACATCAGATTGCTACGTCCCTAGGAGGGATCTCATGGAAGGTTTACTAGATGGATGGATTAGAATGCCCAATGAGGACGGATCTGAGGTGGTGTGGCCCATATTTGAAAGATATCACACCGTAATGGATGATATGGACACCATTGAGGGAAGATCCTGGAGAGTGCTCCCCGGAATGTGGGACACCATGGTTTGCCATTGGCTAGGATTAAACAATGTGATGGATTCCTATGTTCCCTGTATAGACGACATGGATCAAAACCCACATAGTTAGAAGTGGTGATGAATCAGGGTGTACACAAGGGACAACGACCTAGAGACATGCTGGGGCATACGAATGGTTAGTGGCCCATCGCAAGAGGGACACTCATGGTTGAATGATTTTGGATTGTGTGGGGATTATCCATGGATAGCTGCCTGGGTGCAGCATGGAGTGGCGTTGGGATGAATGGCATGATTTCATTTGGATGTGGAAGCCCATGTAAGAATAAAAATGTATATGGATTGTTGAGAATGGATGGGGATGATATGGAGACGACATGAGGGTGATGGTTTTGTTGACTTGAGCCTCAATGAGACTTCCTATATATCCCTATGGAAGGGAATCAAAGTCCACATAATTCGGGGAGACAATGGGACACCTAAGTAGGTGACCCACATGGATGGGACCCTCGAGGAAGTGGAACCATCGGGTTGGGGCATGATCTTCCTGAAACACATAGGCATAAGGGAAAGTCCAAGATGAAACATGGGTGATGGGATTGAACATCGGGGAGGCTTCCTACATATCCCTATGGAAGGAAATAAAATTCCATGTACTTTAAAATAGGGTCATATGATCGGGGTGTACACAGAGGACATAGACCCGATGATATACTTGGGATTACATGTGGTTAGTAGCCTAAGGTCGTTCTGAAACTCAAGGGGCGGACCTGAGATGTTGGTCCCAATGAAGGGGACTACAACAGTTTAACATTGATTTGGGAATAGAATTGATTAACATCGGTTGGATTTTATAATGGTTTACCATCGATCGTGGAATGAAATGTATTACCATTGATTTGGATACAATGGCTTACTGTCGAATGGGATTCCAACAGATTACCACCAAATAGGGTTCCAACTGCTTACCGTTGGTCGGGAAACACAATGGATTACCGCTGGATGGGGTTGGACCTTATGGTGGCTTCATATGTACCTTTCCTAGGAGACAAGGATAAAATCCCACATAGTTAGAATAGGTATTGTTTAACATTTTTCGGAATGAAATGGGGCATATAGTTTAACGTCATGAAGGATGAGGGTTGAACGGCATGAAGTGTTCAGGACCAATAGGTTTTGGGATTGAACCATAAAGATACTTTCTACATACCTTGCATGGGAAAGGATAAAAGTCCCCATATTTTATGATTGGTTAGGCGAATTGATGTGAAGCCTGTCGGATCAACAGGTGTTGGGATTTACCTAAGACAAGATTCCTACAAAAACTAGCCTTCAAAAAAAATGAAGTCTGTATAGTTCAGAATGGTATAGTTAATCAACATGAATGGGCCAAATCAATAGGTGTTGGGCGTGATCCTCAGGGAGGCTTCCTACATAACTTTACATGGATAGGATCATAGTCTGCATTGTTCGTAATGTTTTTCATGAACCGATGTGAAGGGGGGTCCGCACCAATGGTTGTTGGGCTTGAACATCTGGGGGGCTTCCAACATACCTTTTCATGGCTAGGATCAAAGTATATATAGTTTAGAAAGTTTTTTGGTGAACCAACATAATGGGGTGTCGACACCAATGATTATTGGGCTTGAACGAATATGGGGATTCTTTCGTACCTTGACTTAGAAAGGATCAATGTCCAAGTAGTTCAGAATAGTTTGGGGGCTTACATGCTACGACGACCCAGAGAGGATATCATGGTCGATGCTTACTCAAATCCCATGTGAGTCATTATTGTTGTGAGAAACAAGAGGTAGCACAGACTTGACGATCATGGTGAAAATGTCCATCCACGATGGATGGTGAATGGGGATTACACATAGAAGCTTCCTCAGTTATTCTAGAGAGAGGAAATAGTGGATGGGGCATATGCATGGATGCTACTAGTGTGCAGAAAATTAATGACAATGGAGGATGGGACGTACACATGGATGAATCCCATGATTTCATCCTCATATAATGTTATCAGTTCATCCCATATCACTGGTGGGTTGGGCCATATAATTGGGGGCCACACCTATGAAAAAGTGAACAAGTGGGGTAATACCTAGGGCATTGGAATCAGTTTGAGAAAAGGGAGATGAAAAGTGTGAATCACTTGCCCGATATTCAGAACATGATCAGGGTGGCATGAGGATAGAGGAAAGTTATTGACCGTGTTCGAAACACCGAATCCATATCAAGGTAGCCTAATGTGGGTAGAATCAAATGAGGGTCGACTGTTGACCGTGTTCGAAACACATGACCTAACTTGAAGTGCCGTCCAAAGTCTTTTGGGGCGTTGGCCCAGGATGTTATGTAAGCTAAGGCATCATTGGACCATGCCATTAAGGGGTCTTTTATAACATGAGGGGAGATGAAGCTTTGAATGAATGACACGCAAAGCATGAGGTTGAGTGATAGAATGCTCGAACGTTTTCTACTGATCTTAAAATTATTCCATTGTAATTAGGGAATGAGTTATCTTATTCTTTTCAAATAAGCCATCACTTATTTGGAGCAAGAGTAATCTTATTATTGAATGATAGGTCATGGTATAGTTTATAGTCATATATAGAGGACTGTTAGAATCTTATGCTTCATGCATAAGGCATCTCTTCTTTAGTGTATGTGGAATTATATATTTGTCAATAGGGTGTACTAAAGTTTATAGTCACGTATAGAGGACTGTTGGCATATTATCATGGTGAATAAGGAATCTTTTGTTTAAGGCAAGAGGCATCCTATGTTTGTAACATATGGTGCGCTACAGTTTATAGTCATATAGAGAGGACTATGGGCATCTTATGCTTGGTGCATAAGGAATCTCTTGTTTAGAGAAATAAGAATCCTATGTTTTTCATAGAGAGTGTTCTATAGTTTTAGTCATATAGATAGTACTATTAGGTATAAGGCGCTTAGCAATTACTGGTGTTAGTCCATATGCAAGAGGTTCCCTTTCTAGAGGATCATAGTATAAGAGTCAGGTGATAGGGTTTGGAGGAGTTGCTTGAGGAATGGATTGACTAATGTTACTCATGGAAGTAATTATGAAAATCTGAACTCTAGAAATTTAAAATGAACCAAAAGGAATATGTCGACTCAAGCTGTTTCACTGTGTGTGGAGGAGTATATAAAATCATGGTATTCTGTAGGTGGAATGTGGGTGCGAATAAGTGTTCTTCATGGAAGAATGATCCTCATATTGCATTGGGTCTCATGATAAAGCTTCGCAAAGGAATGCTACTCGAGGAGCATGGGGTATCGTGGAGCATGGGGTCTCATGGAGCATGGGGCCTCGCGGAGAAAAGGGGCTCACAGAGAATAGGGGCTCACAGAGCAAAGGGGCTTGTAGAGAAATGGGGATCATAGAGAAAGGCATCCCAAGTAGCAAAGATCTTCACGTAGAACCACGGATTGTAGAGAAAAGCATCTCATGGAGCCTAGTGGATCGCAGAGAAAAGTGTCTCGTGGAGCCGAGAGCAATCCGAATGCGCTTCCTCTTTACAAAGGGCAAAGACCTTTGCGAAGAGAATCACATCCCAGTACTTAGGAGATCTGTGAAATGGGAGATCAGGCTACCCATGAGGCAGCATGACCGTCCATATGAAGGTGGGTGACATGGCTATTTATAGGCAATGGAGGCCTGAGGAGTAGGAAGTGAAGAAAAAATGCGTGTCGAGAAGCATAAAGTCGCGCCGTGAAGGAAAACACGCTCTGCAATAGGAGGGAATTCCATCATGTATCTCAAAATCAAGGATTCGACCATCATAAACCATCAAAATTCTCATATAGGATCTATTAATGTTACCTCATGTTCTTCATATACACAGAGTCGACCGTCATCGACCTTCATGGAACTCACAGTGGCTCCGGTCAAGTTCCTCCACTATGTGATCCTAGAGGGATCTTCGTGAATGGGCTTTGAGAACCAATTTTGTAGCCCAACATCAAATGTCCAAAAATATTTATTATTAACTATTTCAGGTCTGTAAGACCTGTCAAATTGAAGCATGTGGAATATAATACACAGATTTATCATGTAATGAATCATTTGGAATAAATTGTGAACACAGTTTCATGTTTCAACATTCCTCACAAAGTCATGTGTTTTATTTTTCACTAACTCATTAAATTTCGGGTGATAATGATTGTTTGAATTAACATATGTCATATAAATGAAATAATTATTATATTCACGACATTTTTAACATTATTAAAATATAATATATCATTTTATTTCTTCTCCTTTAACTCAGTAAAAGATGGTAATTTTGTTAATGTATGTGTGGACTGTCGTTATGAGGAAGTGATGTGACTCCCTTTCCATCACAAAAATACATGTATGATATATATATATATATATATATAAATAAAAAATATTGTAAATATTCTATTATTATAATTATTTAGAAATAAAAAATTTCTTACTCATTTCCATAATGATTGTTGAAAAATGGAAATGTTACTCATGTGTATGTATGGCCTATCTTCATGTTGAATATGAAATAATTAATTTCATAAAAAATAATTAATTATTGGTAAAAAATGTATAATTAATTTATAAATATGATAATTTATCAATATTATTCTTATTTTGTTTAGATAATGACATCTTCGATGAATATTCAACCCATCGAAGTCATTTTTGTCTCTCAAGTCCAAAATCTTCAACACTCCCAACACTACTTAATTGAATAAATAATTTCATATAAAATTTTATAAGTAAAATAAAATCAATTTCAAATAGAAAATATATTATTACTATCATAAATAACTTAAATATTTTGTTATTCAGGAATATAAATAATTCATGCGATGAGTCAGACTTTTGGTAAGAGACTTCCCTCCACATCACTTCATTGAGGAATATTATAATTTTAGGCACATAACTTTTATTAGATGTGGTATATACATCCCCTATTATATGTAATATAATTATAATCTAAAATTTAATTTAATATAATGATTATATTTTAATTATTTAATCTAATGGGATTTGATATGAAAATTACCAAGAGGTAATTAATTTGACATCTTGATTAATTTTCATTAGGATATATTATTCTATTGTTTTTTATATTAAAATATTATGTGTGTAGTGATTGTTTACCATCCAGTATTGTAATTATAATTATTTTCTGTGGAATTAAATTTGAAATAAATAATTGATTTATTGGTTAATTTTCAATTCAATGTTTTGATCTTTGTTAGGGATTCTTTCAAAATCACATTTTAATCGGAATTATATATGCTTGGATTCCAATGGAAGAAAATAATTTAATCATTGTATAATAAAACCATTTTATTTTATTCCTATATTTTTATTCATGATATTTTCATGTTATATTACATTTTTTTCCACACATTGTTTCATAAAATAATTGATCAATGATGTCATGAAAATCAGACAATATTTCTCTCTTTTGTTAGAAATCCATTCTCTTCCAAAACCTTATTTTTTTTAAAAATAATTTTTTTTTCATTTACCATATGAATTATTAATGGTATTATTAACCAATTTAACTTTTAAATAAAATTTAAATGAATATTGATGACATTTTCTAATAATGTAATCTTTTCATTTAATTAAAAATTTTAATAAGATAATTTTTTACATATAAATAATGTATGGTGTTTCCTAAAGTTCAGAACAATCTATGTTTTACATATTCCTAAATAAGATTCAACAGTTATTTTAAAATAAATGTATTTTCAAATATTTTTGTGAATTTATTTGTTTTAAAATGTGGAATTCAAAATGATAACAATATTTTGCTCAATGATGTTTTTGATGATCTTGTATTGTGTTTTTATTTTCAAATGTCAAAAACCCTTTGTTATACATATACTCATCATTGGATTTATACTTCTCAAACCATACATATTCTTAATCACGATTTTTTTGTTATATTTATTGAAAGTGTAGTATATAAATTCACATCCTTAATTCAATTTAATCGTTATTATCATTCCTATAAAATATTTTATTTCATTTGATAATTGGAAATTAAATTTCTCAGAAAAAACAATATTAGTTTAGCAAAGATTATTTTATTTCATAAATGGTATATCAGTTTTAAATATGGTTTTCTGAATTGAATGTTATTTTTGTATTTGTGGAAATATTGAAAAATTCATATTCATTAATCGTTGTGGATTTTTTATGACAAGAAATATTTTTCAATAATTATATTGATAAATAATTATATGATGAATGATATTGGACTAGAATTGGTGGGTTGGGATTGATATTATATAGCCCCTTAAAGCATCGATAGACTCATGATAAGAATCAGTAAGCTACAATTTAATATTTTTCAACATATTGATTTATACTCTCCTTTGAAATATATTGACACTAGAAGTATCATATTATAATGAAAACAACATCGAATTATTAATATTTTATTCATTATGAATTTACTTATTATTTTCTATTTTATTTTCTAAAATAAATTTCATCTGGATGCATTTCATTCTATGTTTATTTATTAAATGGAATTTGATTTCAGTTATTTTCCTTTCAATGCTGATTCTACCATATCTTTTTATCCATGAAATTTTTGAATTAAAATTATCAGTTAATGATTTTCATTGTGATATTTTTGATCAAATAGAAATTGAATTATTTTAATTATCTTTAAATCTTTAATCTTCTTTATCTTATTATATATGATATTTTTTTAATAATATTCGCTCTGGATGTATTTAATTATTTGTTTTTTAATTAAGTGGAATTTTATTTCACTTATTTACTTCTCATTATATATTATAACTTATACTATAATGATAGTAATGTAGTTTAAATGGAATGTGTCTTCATTTATTTACATTTTTATATTTATTTTTATTACTATTCATGATAAATTTCATTGTACATATCCCTAAGTACGTATTTATGCACACCCTTATTTTTTTCCTTTCCCATGAATCCTGTAAGTCAAAAAAAATATATACAATGATATGGTAGGGATAATAATGTTATTATTGAAAGAATGTTGTAATTTGTGCTTTCATATGAAATATGGGAATTATATATATATATATTTTATCAATACAACTAAATTATTTGGTTATTTGGGATTTCATTCATTGTATAATATGATGATGTAATATATTAGACACCATATCCATGCTACTAAGATTGATGATATTAAAATTAGTTTGGTTGTAAGGAATGAATCTAAAATCCATAATAGTATTTTAGACAACACATTAGGTGATTTATTTTTTCATTAGATACATAACATTATTTGTAGGTAAAAAGTGAATAATTATAACAACGCTAAATCAAAATACCCAAAGCTGATGGTCATTCATTATAATTAATACTTAAAAAACAGAAAATTACTAATATTATAACAATATTAACATATTTCTTCATTACAGATAAATGGAAATTAAGATAAAAAATAATAATATTCAATATATTTTATTACATCAGTTTTTATCCCTAGACCACCTGTGTCCTCATTCATGGTTTCCCTAGGACATATGAAAATGATATAAATAGATTATTACGGAATAGTAGTAACAGAATTCTATATTAGTAGATGATGTGGAATAATACTCAAATATATAATATAGAAGGAATACAAAGTTTAAAAATTACTTATATATGATTAAAAACATTGTATATCTATGACATTGAAAAAATTATCACATGGATAACTATAATTGATATTCTAATTATTGAGTACATAATGTTTGCAACAAAACCATACCATCGATGCCTTATGATAAGAGATCATAATTACAGTAAATGAAAATATATATTCCCTTATGCTATTTTGTATCTTGAGACCTACAATTGCATTGATGGGATATATAATTATAATCCCCAATAATAAAAATATATGTTCAATGAATTTATTTTATGAACGAAATTAATTAACAATAAATTATATTAATTTTTGTGAGGAACTAATTAAAAAAACATGGAAAAGTATTCAATAATCATAAATTTAGAAATACTATGTTTTCATATTATAATTATTTCCCCAATATTGTTAATGGAATAATGTTATAGGTAAAATCTACTCTGTTAATATTTTGAAAAATATGGTTTTCACACCATATTTTGTAAATGGTATAGGGTCTACAAAATAATTTTTAAATTGAAAAATATTGGTTAATTATTAGAATAAATTTATGAGATAAGAAAAATTGATGTTGTAGAAACTAGTAATGTCTATTAATGAAGGTTTATAGTTATAGAGAATATAAACCAAAGAATGGAAAACATGCATGAATATAACCTTAAAAATATTTATTTCATGAAATAAAAATAGAAGTTAATGATAAAATGAATAACAATATATATATATATATATATTTAATGTATTCACTAAATATATTATAGATGAGACTTAGAGAAATAATTGTAAATAAAGAAACATTACATAAAAAGTATGGAAACATGGAAGGGAACACATAACATGTTTCTATATTCACATTGGACGCTCTTCTAACAACCTAAATAATAAAATTATTCTTTTTAATTACTTTATTTATCATAAATTTTTTATTTCCGAAATTTTATTGTTTTTATTTGATTAGTTATCATATATTATGAATTTAATTGAATAATTAATAATTTATCGTTTGTTTTGTTTTTTTTCTATCATAGTTACAAAACCAATTCAATTTAATCATATATTTAAAATATAACCACAAAATAGATCAAAAATATTTATAATATTGAATTATACTATTCCATAAATAGTTTAAATTCCAATAAAATTCCACAGTAATCATTTTAAAAAATATTTAAATTGAATTTGATTTTCTGATTTTATCATCATTATTATCTGGATTAGTTAATCGTTCTAGAACCATGAACATTTTGAAATTATCTTATTAATGTTTTTCTAAATCATGAAATAAATTTTAAATAATATCCAGAAAAAGGAATGAGTGAAAATTAAAGGTTGTCTGTAGTTTAGGGACCATAAATCCACGATAGGTGAATTTTTTTTATGTTTTAATAAAATTGTAAAAAAATAGTTTAGATTTAGCAAAAAATTATGGAATTGTAATTTTTTTTTGTAAAATTTAATAATAAAATATGTTATTCAATGTGAATGTGGATAATTGAAATAAGAAAACATCGATGTTGAAATTTTTTTTTATATAATAACGACTAATAAAAAAGGGTTCAATGAGAGGTAATAGAAAATATATCATAAATAATGGGATAAATGGATGTAAATACATTGGTAATGTAATCGTGGAAGGTGAATAAATGACGGTTGAAAGGAGTTTTAATGATTAATAACCTCAAATAATAATGGAAAGATGAAATTAGGAACCCTTACCTTTTCTGTGTGTCACCTCCTTTGGATTGAGTATAACACCTTTATAGGAGGGTGTTTTGGTTATAGCTGGGTATATAGAATTAATATATATTTGTTTGGAGATGTATTTTTTTGTTCATTTGAGGAATATTTTGTTTCATAAATGATGCTAAAGGTTTGGAGGAGGGGGTTATATAACCAATTGGGAGGGGAATCTAAAAATATCTATTATTATATTATTTAGAAATGATACATTGAATACTATTGATTTATATAACTTATTTTAATGTTTGGGGAATAATATAGTTTTATTTTACTTTTAACAAAACCAAAAATAGAATGGAACATTGTAAAAAGTTTATGAAAATTAATAAAAAAACATTTGTTTTTTATGGACATAAAATATAATATAGGCTCTAATAATTGATATATACATTTAAAATTTTTATAAAATATAATTTAATTAAATTTTTTTTCTTAAAAGTATTTCTATTTGGGGAATTGTTTTTAATTTTTTTAGTACTATATTTATTGTGATAATTTCATAATGGTTATGTTGTAAAGAACATATAGTTTTTCATATAATCAAGGAAAATAATCTTTCATTGAAAAATAAAATAAACAAACCATATTTTACATAAAATGTACTAATTTAAAAAAAATTTCAAATTTTTTTGAAAAAATAGTTCAATGTTTATGAAAAATATTTATTAAGTAAAAATTTATTTTCTATTTTAAATTAATTTTTTATAAAAAATCATATATAAAAAAATCTAATATAAATTTTAGATATTTAATAGATTATAATTATAATTCAAATAGTTATACATACAACAAATAATTACCAATTATACTATTAACATATGATATTATATATTTTACAACGTAATTTTATATTTCATATAGAAGTCACATTACTATTAAAAATGTTATGATATTCCTAAAATGGCCAAATTAATAATTATTAATATACTTAATTCAACCTTTTAAAATTAATCAAATTATTATTTTGGATCCTTTTCCTTGTCTATTACATTTGTTGTAAATTATTTATAATATAGATTTATCATTTATTCTCGTAATTATTTATCATGTATAGTCCCTATAGTTCATGATTATATGTATCTATGTATTATTAAGTGTTTCATAGTTGTATTTATGTCTTCTATAGTGAATTCAGTTTTTTAGTTATGTTATAAAATTATGATTAAATAAATTTAATGGTCCTGTTGTATATTTATTATTATAGTATATACCATGTTCTTCATTATACCCTCATAATAAATTCCATCAATAAAATTTTTGGGTATACATCAATCCATAGGAAATTGTGTTTCATATTTCATCAATACTTCTTTAGGCTCTTAAATCACCTCCTGAAACTTCTTTGCCTTCTTATATTCATTTAAAAAATAAGATGGCTAACTATATTTTAATATTTCCCTTTTTTAGGATCTTACATAGGTTCATTATCAATAGAGAAGTGATGCTTGAGATCTATTTCATTATAGGTGAATATGTCAATTCATCCAGAAATTCTATTTTAATGGAAAAAAGAAATTATATCACACTTCTCTAATTCTCTCTAAAATAAAAAAAATATGATATACCGTTGACATTTCTTTTCATTATTACTAATACTTCAAACTATCATTAATCACGATATCATTATGAATATATAGTCCCATACATGGAACTCTAAATCATTTCTCCAATTATATGTATTTTTTTTTTCTTTTTTATTTGTATTGATGCGTTTCAAATACTTCACATATTCATAGTTTCTGCAATAATTAGTTTTGGTCCCAATTGATTTCATTCCATGACATTTTCCGAACTATATAAAGTACATAATATCTTCCCAAACAAAGCATTGTATTGTTCCATATGAATGATAGAGAGGAAGATATTATAGTATATGAATTATATATATAAATTTCTGATGTACCTAGGAAGTCAAATGATCTTGACCTAAACATATTCTATAATATTTGGATTTATTTTTGAAATATTCCATCCATTTGATAATGAAAGGTTGTTCCGAAATGAATATTTTTGTTAAAATAATTTTATATAATACTAAAAAAATATTATCGGAAATAAAGGGAGTGATCATATTCAATTTATTGATCTTCACACTAATTCCTTAAAATATTTTAAATATAAAATTTATGATGTACCTAACAGGGTTAATCCTCCATTATTAGTAGGATGTTTGTAGAATATGTTAGTTAATCAATGTTAACCAATATTTCATCATTCCTATTGGGTTCCATTTTAAATTTAGAAACACATTCCATTTTGATATTATCCTACATAAACATTGTTATAGAGAGATATTGTATAAAAAATGTTTATTTTTTTCTCTTAGCCTTTTCTTGTTTATATAATAATCATCTTGACACAAAGCCAGTGGCATTCGACACTATGATGTCCCATTAAATGTTTTCTTCTAATTATTTAATTTTAGTAACTTTATCTAACAAATCCTTTCCTATAATATAGATATAAATCAATATTCATTCTAAATTACATTTTGGAAGAGGCTTCACATCCTAAATTAGTAGTTTGTATTAAAATTCATATATTGATCATATCTTATAAAAATATCATATTATATCATTGAAGTATAAACGTACTCAAAATAAAACTCAACTCAAACCACCAACTGTTTTATTATTTAATATTTAATATTATAATTACATTTTTGTCAGTGTTGAAAAACATTTTGAGATGGATTTATTGATAGTTTAACATCACCAAAAATGTAAAAATGAAACTCCACATTATACTGATTGAAAATTAGATATTTATTTTAAATTAAATTTTTTGAAACTGTTGGAAAAATCTCAACTTCCATCCATAAAAACAATATACACAGTATGATATTAAAAAATTATTGAAAGAAAACAAGAAACTTTTAGAATAAATCTTCCTATATACTTTTTTTAAAAAATTAGTCACCATTTTATCTAATGTGTAATTCATAACGTCTTGAAATTGATAAGACATATTTCACAAAGTAAGGATGAACACCTTAAAAATTATATCCATTTAATTGAATTCTCTTCCCAAATGTTGATATTTATATTTTTTCTAATCACTCTAATCATTTTTTCCAAAATGAATTGATCCTTCTTCAATCATGTCTTCATCTTAATTAAAAGTATGAATAACCTAATACCATTGAAATAATTATTCCTCATATTGAATAAGATTATCCCATGACATTTCCCAAACATTCTCACTATTTTTCCAAACTGTTCCATCCATGATCTCCAATGGTGTATCAATTTTTTCAACCACATTTTCTAATAAACCCAGATGGAATTCAGAGAAACCTAAATAGTCACATTGAATCCCAGTATCTGAGACCAATCATTCATCATGTCACCAACTATATAAATATCACATTCATTATAATTACCATATTAAACAATTTATCTTTTATACAGATAGTTTTATCTAATAACATTCACCTTCTCATTCATAGAGGGGAAGAACCCATTGTCTTGGATCCATCTTGTTGGAATCACCTGTTTTGATAATCCCAAATCATTCTTAAACATTAATTATGATGTATTAAACCTTTGCATTAATCTCATTATTCTATGCTTAAACGTATTTTATTCTAAACAGTTCATATTCTTACTCTCATAACTTTACTGTAACAGCTTACAGTAGTATTTACATAAGTTTGGTATTGTTAGCTAACAGTCAGAGTTTTCTTCTCAAAGTCACAGTTACAGTTAACTGTCACCTTAAGTTACTGTTACAATAAGTTCACAGTTACAAGGTTACAGTCGAAGATTAATACAAGCCTACAGTTACGAGTCTTCTGTTATCTATTGTCAAAGCTCACAGACGAAGGTTACAGTTACAAGACTTCTGCTCAAAGTTTTCTCTGCTCAAGTTCACAGTCGAACAAGCCTACAGTCATAAGTATACAGTCAAGGTTACAGTTAGACAGCTTCTGTCGACTAAGTCTACTGATGATCGAAGTCTACAGTTGACAAAGGTTACAGCTCTACAAATTTGATGTTACAAGTCTACAGCTAGAAAGGCTACAGCTACATGGAGTAAAATCTACCTTTGCAAGCCTACAGACAGCAAGCCCTTTGTTGAAGTCAGCAGTCAGAAGGAAGTCCACAGTTGAAGTCCACAGTGACATACATTCTTGACCAGTTTATTATTATTATATTTCTACTTTTTCTTTACCAATTTGATTAATACTAATCTAACGGTCATGTCTAGCAAGATGAATACATCTAACATTATTTATTGATATTTGCAGACATATCAAGAAATAATACAATGTACGAGGAAGATCGCACGTGCAATTCCAGACTATTTATCTTGTCGGCCTCGGGTGAACAAAAAGGGAATATATGGAGGAGTATAAAAAGAAGAGAGAAGCATTCAAGAAGCAAGACATGAATGGAACAGTTACACTGAGTCTAACATCTACAACTGAGAAGGAGATACGCATATACAAAAAAAGGAAGAACTCTCGAGCATTCATTCTGAAGAACAAAAGAGTCTCAGTGAACCGACTGAAAGAACCGTCTCCTAAAAGCCATGCTGTGAAGCACTCAAACTCAAAGAAGCTGATCACTTGAACATCTGGAAGTCTGGAAATCCCGACACTCTGTTTTAGTGTCAACTTACAGAAAAAGGACCAAAGCGTCAAGTCACTCATTCCTACGAGTCGAGAACTGATCTGCCAACACTATAGAGCACTCTAAACCTTCTTCATTCTATCTATTGCTCTACTGTGTTTTAGTTTTCTACATTTTGAGCAGTGTGTGTTATCTGCTGTATTAAACACACACACTGACTCCTGTACTTTCACTGGAGGATCTGTAAATCCTCAGCAAACCTTTTTGCACCCCATTCCCACTGTGGATAGTGGTAGAGGTCTCGTGACCTGGACAGCTTGCTGCTGTTGTTTGTTTTCCCACGAAGAACTGTGGTAGAGGTCTTGTGACCTGGACAGTGTGTTCACTGTTGTTAACCCCGATCCAGGGTGTGGATCATTCTTATATAAAATTTTGAGAGGACTAAGTCTCGGCTTGAGACTGAACCTCTTGGTTAATTCTGTGTGTTTATAGTTATACTCTATATCCATACTATACATATTTATTTCATATTCCGCTGCTATTACTTTGAAATATAATCTATCTTCAAAGCTACTTTGATAATTAAATTCGCAAGTGTTTATATCTGTTATAAATCAGTAAGTTAGTTTCAAAAGTTAATTTAATCATAAGATTAAGTTAACTGAGAATTAATCAATCTTTGAGAAACAAATTGAACCTTTATAATCTATATAAATTCACTACAGTTTAATTTGTTTTTGAAATTGGGGGATTTTGATAGAAATTGTTTTTAACAGAAATTTTAATTGGAACTCAATTCACCCCCCTCTTGAGTGTCCACTCCGACCAACATTTGGTATCAGAGGTTGTGTTTAGCTCTGTTATACTTGCTCAAAGTTTTATTTTAACTCTCTGTTTTTAAACTGTGATTGTAGTTTTATCTAAAAGATCTTAAATTTCTGGTAGTTCTAAATTTTATCGCTTTAAAATATTTTCTAGAATTTCCTTATGGATAATAGACTAGAAGGTGCTGCTACTAACAGGCCACCCTTCTTTAATGGTGTGAATTATGCCCAATGGAAGCTCAAAATGAAAATTCATTTGGAAAGTATGGGTTTTGATATTTGGACTGCTATAGAGTCTCAATACAAGATTCCAGAAACTGAAAGAATAACTTGGGATGAACCTACTAAGGTAGCTTACAATAATAATTGTAAGGCTGTGAATTCTCTCTACTGTGCTCTAGGAGATGAGGAATTCAATAGAATTTCTGCATGTAAAACTGCTTTTGAAATCTGGGACACCTTAGCTGTTTCTCATGAAGGAACAACTAATGTCAAGGAAATGCGGTTAAATACTTATACTATCAAATATGATAACTTTAAGATGAAAGCTGATGAACCTATTTCTGATATGTATCTCAGGTTTAATGAGATAGTCAACACAATGAGCTCACTCGGGAAGATTGTTCCAGCAAAGGAGCAAATCATGAGATTATTGAGATGTCTGCCTGACAGATGGAGAGGCACATCCGTTTCAATTAGAGAATCCTGTGATATTGGAACTTTTCCTGTCAAGGAGCTAATTGGTAAGCTGATGATGTACGAAGAAGAGCTAAAGTGAATAAAGAGGAAGATGAGGAACCAAAACGAAAATCTGTAGCTTTTAAGTCTACTGCATCAAAGAGCAAAGACAAGGAGAAAGTGCATATACCAACTGAAAGCTCATCTAGTGAAGACTTAGATTCTGACAGTGATGCCGAGATGGCACAAATAGCAAGGAGATTCAAGAAGTTCTATAGGAAGAAGAAGTTCTTCAGAAAACCAAACTACAAGGGTAAGTATGATAGACAAGGTAAGTGGAAGAAAGATTGGAAGAAAACTGATAAAGAAGAAGACATAGTTTGCTATGAATGTAAAAGGAAAGGACACATCAAAGCTGACTGTCCTAAGTTAAAATTCAAGAAGAAATATGAGTACAAGGACAAGAATTATAAGAAAGCTATGAAGGCCACCTGGAGTGCTTCAGAAGACAGCACAAGTGAATCAGATTCCAGTGATTCTGAAAGAAATCGTGCTAATATGTGTTTCATGACAAACACATCTGAGGTAACCTTAGACACTCCCACTTTAAACTCTTATTATTCTGAAGGTGAAGCAGAATCTGGTTCTGATTCTGAAAATATGTCTAAAGATGAATTGACTGAATACTGTAATATGCTGGAAGAAACGTGTAATGAACTAAAGGATAAATATAAGTCTTTAAAGAAACAGCATGCTCTTACTGCAAGTGTCAAGTCTGCACTTGATGTAGAAAAAGAAAAAAATGTTCAATTATTAAAGGAGAATACAGAACTGAAACTATCTAATGAACAACTTAGAAAGGACTTAGAAACATTCACAAATGGAAAAGATACTCTAACCCAACTGCTAGGAAAGCAAGTTTCACCTAAGTATGCTACTGGATTGGGATACCAACCTGGACAAGACAGTTTACTAAAACCCGATTTATTTCCAAGTCTGAAAAAAAAAATCCTGCTAGTTCCAGTTTTGGAAATTCATATGCCTCAACTGGTTATTTAAATAGTTGTCGATCAAGTAAAGTATATCTCTCTAAATCTGTTGCATCTATTAATTGTATGGGACCCATAAGACAAATCTGGGTACCTAAATCCTTGATTGCTAACATATCTGGACCCAAGAAAATCTGGGTACCAAAGTCATTTCTTGTCTAATCTGTTTTGTAGGAAATCTGTTTGAAAAGCAATTACAAGAAGGTATGGTACTTAGACAGTGGATGTTCAAGACACATGTCTGGGGACTATTCGTGCTTCAAAAGCTTAATAAAGGTTGATGGAGGATATGTCACTTTTGGTGATAACTCAAAAGGAAAAATCATCGGCTTAGGCCAGATTGGTAACACTGACTCAGTATTAATTTCCAAAGTTTTATTTGTTGATGGACTTAAGTACAACCTGCTTAGCATTTCTCAATTGTGTGATGATGGCTTTAATGTCAAGTTTGAAAACAATTCTTGTGATGTTTATAATTCCAAAAATGCTTTAATATTTTCTGCCTTAAGAAATGAAAATGTTTATGCTGTTGACTTAAACACTTTAGCTAAACATAATGTTACTTGCTTAAATGCTTTTCATAAAGAGTCTTGGCTGTGGCATAGGAGATTAGGACACTGCAACATTCATTCACTTAGAAAACTCTCTAAGAAACACTTAGTTAGAGACTTACCTAAGCTTGAATTCCCAAATGACAAAGTGTGTAATCCCTGTCAAAAGGGAAAACAACACAAAGTCTCTTTTAAACCAAAGAAAGAAGTTTCAACTTCTCAACCACTTGAACTGGTTCACATGGATTTTTTTGGACCATCAAGAATTTCAAGTCTAAATGGGAAGCACTATGTTTATGTTCTTGTAGATGACTTTTCTAGATACACTTGGGTATATTTTCTAGCTCACAAAAGTGAAGCCTGCTCTTCCTTTGTTAAATACTCTAAGTCTGTAGAAAATCTTAGTGGACTTAAGATTAAGACCTTGAGGAGTGATCATGGCCGTGAGTTTGAGAATCGAGAATTTGAATCTTACTGCTCACACAATGGCTATTCTCATAACTTTTCTGCCCCTAGGACACCCCAACAGAATGGTGTAGTGGAAAGAAGAAACCGAACCCTGCAAGAAATTGCTAGAACTATGCTCAATGAATATGACCTGCCAACTTACTTTTGGGCTGAAGCTGTTAATACAGCTTGTTATGTCATTAATAGAGTCTTGATCAGACCTGTTCTAAAGAAAACCCCTTATGAGTTGTGGAATAATAGGAAGCCTAAGGTTAATTACTTTAGAGTTTTTGGTTGCAAAGTCTTTATTCTGAATACTAAAGATAATCTTGATAAATTTGCTCCAAAAAGTGATGAATGAATTTTCCTAGGTTACTCTATGTCTAGTAAAGCCTATAGAGTGTTCAATAAGAAAACCAAATGTGTGGAAGAATCTGTTCACATCAAGTTTGATGAGACTGATCCACATGAGTCTAAAACTTCTCTTGAAGATGTTGAAGAAGACTTATCTGTTCTGGACCTAAATGACAAATCTAAAGAACCTGCAATAAAAACATCCAGTTCTGGACTTTTTCCAGAATCTTCCTCTGTGGAACCCGAACCTATAGAGGAACCTGAAATCTCTAGTCCAACCTTTACCAAATCAACTAGGATTCTAATGAATCATCCTTTAGATGCTGTTGTTGGTAATCTTGATAGAGGAACACAAACTAGAGCTTCTCTAAGAAATCAGGTTGAACATCAAGCTTTTCTTTCACAGCTTGAACCCAAAAATGTCAATGATGCTATCAGTGATGAATTCTGGGTAATGGCTATGCAAGAAGAACTAAATCAGTTTGAAAGAAACAAAGTTTGGGAATTAGTGGAAAGACCTAAAGACACTCTTACCATAGGCACTAAATGGGTGTTTAGAAACAAAGTTGATGAGTTTGGTAACATAATCAGAAACAAAGCTAGGCTAGTTGCACAAGGGTATAGTCAGGAAGAAGGAATAGACTATGAGGAAACCTTTGCACCCGTGGCTAGACTAGAGGCCATTAGGATATTACTTGCTTATGCTGCTCATCTGAATTTCAAACTATATCAAATGGATGTTAAAAGTGCTTTTCTAAATGGATATATAATTGAGGATGTATTTGTGGAACAACCTCCTGGTTTTACAAATCCCCATTTTTCTAATCATGTTTTTAAACTATCTAAAGCTTTATATGGTTTAAAGCAAGCTCCAAGAGCTTGGTATGATAGGCTCAGCTCTTTTATTATTTCAAAAGGATTTACTAAAGGGATAACTGATCCTACTCTTTTTATTAAATGGATTTCTAAAGATGTATTAATAGTTCAAATTTATGTGGATGATATTATTTTTGGATCTTCAAAAAATTCTTTATGTGTTGATTTTTCAAAAATAATGAAAAATGAGTTTGAAATGAGTTTAATGGGAGAACTCAAATTTTTCCTTGGATTTCAGATCTTTCAAAATAAAAATGGTATTATTTTGAACCAAAGTAAATATATTAAAGATCTTCTAAAACGTTTTTTTTGGATGGCACCAAAGGCAGTGACACACCTATGAGCACCACTTGCAAGTTGGACAGTGATGAAACTGGTGAACCAGTGGATCAAACCAATTACAGAGGTATGATAGGTAGTCTACTGTACCTTACTGCCAGTAGACCTGACATCATGTTTAGTGTATGCATGTGTGCTCGATTTCAAGCCAATCCAAAAGAGTCTCATTTGACTGCTGTTAAAAGGATTTTCAAATATCTAAAACATACTCCCAATTTGGGATTATTTTATCCAAAAGGACAATCATTTGATTTATTAAGTTATTCTGATGCTGATTTTGCTGGCTGCAAGTTAGATAGAAAGAGCACCTCTGGAACATGTCACATTTTAGGCAAGTCACTAGTATCTTGGTGTAGTAAGAAGCAGAATTCTGTTGCATTGTCTACTGCCGAAGCTGAGTATATAGCTGCTGGTAGCTGTTGTGCACAAATCTTGTGGATGAAACACACTTTACTAGACTATGGATATCAATTCAAACATGTCTCTATAAGGTGTGACAATACAAGTGCTATTAACATTTCAAAAAATCCAGTATCTCATGCTAGGACAAAACATATTGATGTGAGACATCACTTTCTGAGGGATCATTATCAAAAAGGTGATATCACTCTTGAGTTCATTGGCACTGAACATCAGTTAGCTGATATTTTTACAAAGCCTTTGAATTCCGAGAGATTAAGTTACATCAAACATGAGTTAGGTATGATTAACTATAGCACAGTTGAAACCTCACAGTTGAAACCTCACAGTTGAAACCTCACAGTTAAAACCTCACAGTTGAAACCTCACAGTTGAAACCTCACAGTTGAAACCTCACAGTTGAAACCTCACAGTTGAAACCTCACAGTTGAAACCTCATAGTTGAAACCTCACAGTTAGACCTCACAGTTGAAACCTCACAGTTAGACCTCACCGGTGTACCTCACTGTTACATCTCTCTGTAGGCTGTTTCGCTGTTTAATCTTATTTTATTTTTGCGGGAATTCGAACCGTTTCTTTTCTTTATACTTTTATTTCTAAATCCCTAAATGATAAAATTGAGAACATCGAACATATCTCAATCCACTCATCTCGACCCTTTCTCTCTCAAGTCCTAAACCCTAAACCTTCAACCGAACCTCGAAACCTCATTCAGTTCCAATGGCCAGAACAAAGCGACCCCCGACTGTCAATGAAGATGCACCAATGCCGAAGAGGACTCAAGTCGAATCCAGTGGCACCGGGAACGCCTCGATAAGACCTGTTAATCCACATCTGACTAAGAGAGAAATAGTTGCTGAGATGGAGATAAGTGAAGAGTGGATTTTATCGAGCAGATCATTAGTACTGGCAGTGCTTAATGATCAAGGATGGACCGAATGCTTCGCAAACAATAATGGACCATACTACCCGAAGCTGGTGAAGGAGTTCTATGAATATCTACAGTTCGAGGAAGAGGATGATCTGCATAGACTGGTATCCAGAGTAAACGGCAATGAAGTCAGTTTTTCATCCGTTGAATGGGCTGCATGTTTAAGAGTTCCTCATGAGGGTATTTACAACTACTATTCTGGAGCGGCTCCTCCAAATAGTAGAATCTTTGATCATGAGACGGCTCTGGAAGAATTGACAGGCAATGGCACTGTAAGGAAGATTATTGCTACTGAAATGAATGGAGAGGATAGGCTTCTGTTTAAGTTTATCCAGCATGAGTCCTAGAAGAGGAGATTTTGCAACTCTGAAGCATCAGGATATTTACTTGATGTACTTATTAAAACATGGAAGGAAGGTCAACCTTTGTAGGTTGCTGATGTCTCAGATGGAGGACATGATAAAGGCAAGCTCAAAGTCAAGTGCCTTGTTTCATGCTAAACTCATTTCGGTTATGTTGAAAGTGAAAGGTGCAGCTGGAAGTCAGGAAGAGTTGATAGTGGCAAATAACAGTGTATGTATCTCGAAAGTAATCTGCAAATTCATGAAGATCAGTTGGAATGCCTGGAAGAAATCATGGGTGAATGATGAGGAGAGAATCTATGAGAATTTTAGCCCTTCTACTCATCCCTCTAGACCGAGAGATAGGAGAGATCCAGGCTTAATGCCTGATGAGCCTGAACCTGTATACTCAGATGATGAACAGACTGCAGTAGTTGGTAACTCTGCAAGAGAGAACACTCCAATTGATGAAGGGAGTGATCCTGATACTACTCACAGTCCTGTCAGGACAGTGACGTTTGGAGCAGCAAGCCCTCCAAAGGAACTACCTAGTAGAGAACCTGTTCTAAGAGACAGTGAGACTGAGACTACAGAAGAAGAAGAAGAATCTCAATATTTTGTCAAGGACACCTCTGATGAGGGTGATACAGTTGAAGCAGAAGAGGCTGGAGCTTTAAATGAAAATCAAGAAACTGTTGCAGAAGAACTTAGTATGAGCCCTCTGATAGGGTATACAGACAAGTCAGTGTCTGACCAGGAAGCAGGAGTGGTCTCTACTACTGTTGTCATGGAAGTGGTTGATGACCCAACAGAGAAGGAGGCTAACCTCACTGCTGAACCTACAGAGGAAGCAAGTATGGAACCTGCTAGAGCTACAGAAGAAAACTTAGAGTTACCCAGAGTTGAGCAGATAGTAGAAAGTGTTCAGAAAGGACCTCCAAGTGAGGGGGAGCGTATTGGTTCAGTCTCTGTACTGTATGATATAGAAGGATGGACCTCAGATCCAGGATACATGGTGTTAGGACTCAATTATGAGGATTCAGATGAGGAAAACCAACCACCAAGAAATCCAGTCATCCTATCTAACAGCTCTCCAGTGTTAGAAACTGAAAGATTGGACACCAAGGAAGACCTTGAATCCTTAAAGAATGAAATGAAGGAGACCATCAGACAGTCTGTTGCTGAATTGAAAACCAGTCTTTTTGATGAGCTGAAAAATGTAGAACAATCCTTAGAACTATCTCTAGGATGTGTTGTGGGAAGTCCAATCAAAGAAGTGATGGATGAAATGAAAGTGTGCCACACCCAAATTGAAAGCTGGACTGGAGCAGTAGTGGCCCTCAGACAATCAGTTGCTTCTTTAACTGCCCTGAGCAGTTCTCAGGCACAAGTGGCCAGTGAGATTCGATACATCAAAGAAGTGGTCAAGCAGTTTGTGGAAGTATTTGAGGCTTTCAAGAAATCAGTAAAAGAACACTTTAGCAATCAGGATGCTATCATTCAGAAAGTGATTGGAAATCTGACTCAGTCTTTCAAGGAGACAGTGGCATTCTCAGTCAAGTCCCTTCCTTCAACTAGCTCTCCGGTGGACCTTGAGCAGTTTAGAAGCCTGCTCAGAGAAGAGCTTACTCAGGCCCGTGCAAATGACACATCAGACCTACAGATCCTTGCTACTACAAGAGAAGTCAGTGGCTTTGTTCGTGAGCACCTGCAGGCTGCTACTGCTTCTCAGGAGGCCATCAAAAGTAAAGTGGATTATTACTTTGATCGGATTTTCACCAAGCATCAGTTGAACAATCACTTCAAGCTCATGCTAGAAACTATGAAGCTGCCTCCTATAACTCAAGCCTTCAAAGAACAAATTAGCAAGCTACGAGAGTTGACCCCGGCTTTGGATAAATTCTTAGAAAACAAAGATGACTTCTTATCTGCCATGGACAGAGGAGGAAACATCATCATGGATTTCAGGAATCTGCTCCTACCTTTTCTTCATGTGGACTGCACACCTGTTATAGTTCCTCCTGCCCTACCTGTCTCCAACCCCAGTGGTTCTTCCATAATGTCTCCTGCTGATGCCCTCAGAAGCCTTAGACCACTGATCCCTCGGCAAGCTACTCACTACAGGCCTTCAGGAGCCTCTGTTGCTGCCCCTCCAGACATTCCTGCTGCCATTCCTCAGCCTGTTGATCCTTCACCTCCTGCTCCATCTTCTTCCTCCAAAGGAAAAGATCCCTTACCTCCAGATGAAGAGGATTGAGTCTGTTTATGTTTTTTTTGATAGGGATCATGTATTCACATTTTGGGTCATGTATTGTCCTCCTTATTAATACAATGTTTCTTTTCTCTCTCTCTGTCTTTCTTTTTGTTAATCACAAAGGGGGGGAAATAAAGAGAAATAGATAGGTCTCTCTGTCGTTCTTTTTGTTAATCACAAAGGGGGAGAAATGGGGAGAAATAGGAAACTCAAGGGAGAAATGAACCTATACAGAGAGGAGAAATCCTTGCGGATTATACCTAATTTTTGTGCTCATATTGCTAATACTGTGTTTTGCACACTTCTCTCTGATACTTCTATATTTCATACTGACATAATTTGTGATTATCAAAAAGGGGGAGATTGTTGGAATCACCTGTTTTGATAATCCCAAATCATGCTTAAACATTAATTATGATGTATTAAACCTTTGCATTAATCTCATTATTCTATGCTTAAACGTATTTTATTCTAAACAATTCATATTCTAACTCTCATAACTTTACTGTAACAGCTTACAGTAGTATTTACATAAGTTTGGTATTGTTAGCTAACAGTCAGAGTTTTCTTCTCAAAGTCACAGTTACAGTTAACTGTCACCTTAAGTTACTGTTGCAATAAGTTCACAGTTACAAGGTTACAGTCGAAGATTAATACAAGCTTACAGTTACGAGTCTACTGCTATCTATTGTCAAAGCTCACAGAAGAAGGTTACAGTTACAAGAATTCTGCTCAAAGTTTTCTCTGCTCAAGATCACAGTCGAACAAGCCTACAGTCATAAGTCTACAGTCAAGGTTACAGTTAGACAGCTTCTGTCGACTAAGTCTACTGATGATCGAAGTCTACAGTTGACAAAGGTTACAGCTCTAAAAATTTGATGTTACAAGTCTACAGCTAGAAAGGCTACAGCTACATGGAGTAAAAGCTACCTTTGCAAGACTACAGACAGCAAGCCCTTTGTTGAAGTCAGCAGTCAGAAGGAAGTCCACAGTTGAAGTCCACAATGACATACATTCTCGACCAGTTTATTATTATTATATTTCTACTTTTTCTTTACCAATTTGATTAATACTAATCTAACGGTCATGTCTAGCAAGATGAATACATCTAACATTATTTATTGATATTTGCAGACATATCAAGAAATAATACAATGTACGAGGAAGATCGCACGTGCAATTCCAGACTATTTATCTTGTCGGCCTCGGGTGAACAAAAAGGGAATATATGGAGGAGTATAAAAAGAAGAGAGAAGCATTCAAGAAGCAAGACATGAATGGAACAGTTACACTGAGTCTAACATCTACAACTGAGAAGGAGATACGCATATACAAAAAAAAGGAAGAACTCTCGAGCATTCATTCTGAAGAACAAAAGAGTCTCAGTGAACCGACTGAAAGAACCGTCTCCTAAAAGCCATGCTGTGAAGCACTCAAACTCAAAGAAGCTGATCACTTGAACATCTGGAAGTCTGGAAATCCCGACACTCTGTTTTAGTGTCAACTTACAGAAAAAGGACCAAAGCTTCAAGTCACTCATTCCTACGAGTCCAGAACTGATCTGCCAACACTATAGAGCACTCTAAACCTTCTTCATTCTATCTATTGCTCTACTGTGTTTTAGTTTTCTACATTTTGAGCAGTGTGTGTTATCTGCTGTATTAAACACACACACTGACTCCTGTACTTTCACTGGAGGATCTGTAAATCCTCAGCAAACCTTTTTGCACCCCATTCCCACTGTGGATAGTGGTAGAGGTCTCGTGACCTGGACAGCTTGCTACTGTTGTTTGTTTTCCCACGAAGAACTGTGGTAGAGGTCTTGTGACCTGGACAGTGTGTTCACTGTTGTTAACCCCAATCCAGGGTGTGGATCATTCTTATATAAAATTTTGAGAGGACTAAGTCTCGGCTTGAGACTGAACCTCTTGGTTAATTCTGTGTGTTTATAGTTATACTCTATATCCATACTATACATATTTATTTCATATTCTGCTGCTATTACTTTGAAATATAATCTATCTTCAAAGCTACTTTGATAATTAAATTCGCAAGTGTTTATATCTGTTATAAATCAGTAAGTTAGTTTCAAAAGTTAATTTAATCATAAGATTAAGTTAACTGAGAATTAATCAATCTTTGAGAAACAAATTGAACCTTTATAATCTATATAAATTCACTACAGTTTAATTTGTTTTTGAAATTGGGGGATTTTGATAGAAATTGTTTTTAACAGAAATTTTAATTGGAACTCAATTCACCCCCCTCTTGAGTGTCCACTCCGACCAACACATCTTTTTTAGACTACCTTTTCTCCATTAGATTATAAATATATGAGTAATATTTACTTAATTTGAATTTTATCCTCATTTTCATGATGAAACTCCATTGATCAGTGTTTTATTTCAGACCCATGTTTTTCTTGTGCTATAAAGACCTCTATCATGTACTCAGTTAGAATGATCATATATGATTTAGAAATATGTACCCACAACTCTACCAATGTAAATAATTACCTTTTTTGGATATCCATTAAAATTCCAAATTTCCATTATCCTTGCTATGTTTATCAGTCCCCAGAACATCTAGATTTTTATTATGATTAACAGATGAAAATTTCCTTATTAGATTATGGTCTCTCCACTATATTCACCCAACCCCCAAAAAATCTTGAGAGACATTCATTTTATTCTTAAAAACCATAGATACCACTTCCTCATGTGAGGAATAATTTCTATGTCAAGATGTTTCTTTATTGGAAGAAATATTGGAAAAAATGATATCCCTTTTAAGAATATATTTTTCACAAATTTCCCATGACTTCGGCACTCCCTACACAATTGGATTATCATCACCAAAATCACATCTCATATGGTTGAATATTTCTACCACCATTGGATTAGATTTTCACTATCCTTCCACAAATTTATTTGGTCCAACACCTATTGCATTATTTCTTCACAAATGATCCACTGAGATGGTTTATGAGGATTCCAACCCAAGAGACTATCTAGCTAATTGATCAAGGACTATATATTTATCTTTATTACCTAAACTAAATGAGGTGAAAAGGTGACCCATATGGTTTTTAGATAATAATAATTTTTCCAATATTCCATGACCACCTCTTGTTCAATTCAAAATGATTCCCAATATGATATCTAAATACCCTCCTCTGGTGGTCTTGAATCATCAACTTCAATGAATATACACGGTGAAATTGGGTGATAAAAATAATTTGTCATACTCTTGGATCACAAAGAATTTCTAACCAGTATCCCAATAATTCATATAATAGAGGGGGTTTGAAAGGATAACATATGGTCTAGAATTTTTACCCTCATCACCATCATAGGATCATCAAAATTCTTATGATAATCATATAACCATTGAAATCAGTATAAGAGACACTAATTATATGATTTCTATGCATTAGAATAGGAATGAGTCATATATTCCTCTGAAAAATAGTATTATAATGGTATGTTGTATGAGAAGTACCACCACCACTTAGTCTTTAATACCCAATGATCTGAATATGTACATATCAAAGAAATGGATTGAAGAAATTATTTATTTAGCAGGCCACCAAAGAAAGATTCACTGTGCTAGAATCATATTTAAACTCAATATTTTAGATAGATAGGTGAGGTGATAAATTATATAGATCTAGAACATTTTAGATAATATAATTAGTTGGTAAATTCAGATGAAAGTTTTGGTTTTATAATTCACCAGTAGTTTTATATATTTTATCTACATCATTAATTCATTAATTTAATCTTTTTTGTCAACATAAATAAGTTTTAAATCCCTAGTAGAAAAATTATAAAATTCATGCATTAATTTTATTGAAAACAAAAACTAAATATTTAACCATAAAATTGATCAATTCACAACATTATGGTCTGTTTCAGTTCCATATTCATTATAACAACTCAAATTATACACATTTTAATTAATATGGATATCATTTAATAGTGATGTTCCCAATGATTTCATAGAGATAGAGTATATGAATGTTATGATATATATTTTATTAAAAAAGAAACAATTATTAATTTTTATGACACATTAAGGATATTTATGTGATAAAGGGAGATTTGAGTACCCTAGCATATGTTTTTGATGTTATTGATAATCTATTGAAACTGTAATAAAAATATATGTCGAGGATATTATGTGTTATATATCACTCTAATATTTAGATAAAAAATTATTTATTTTTCGGGGAAGATACACTTATTGTATAGAGGCCATTAATTATTTTATGATCCATTTTGATAATTAAAAAAACATTTCTTTTTGTAAAAATAATTTAATTTACCTAAGTAATAGATATATCTTAAAAATAATATTTTAACTTATTGTTTGGTTGAATAACCAATTGAATGAATCTAGAAATAGATTAATCTAATAAAAAGGATATAATGAAACATTATCCTACATTATATTTATACAACTTATATCTATGTCTTTTAGGTACTCTTAAAAATCATCATTGTGATTAAGATGGATCATAATGTATCAATTTATTATCAATATGATGATGATGAATATTGATAATTAATGATAAGTAGTTTTACCATTTATATATGATTTAATTGAGAGGGATCATGATATATATTAGGACATATAATTAATTCCAATGTTGAACGAATACTTTTTTAGTTATTTAATAAATAGGTAAAGAAAAAAATATATCATAGTTAGATAAAATAATTTAATTATCATATTCATTATATCATTTTCTCATAGGGAAAATATCTGATGATAGAGAATTGTGGACATTTGTATCTATCATTAATATAAAAAATGAAACAACATACATGTGTGAGCTTTCATGTGTTGTTTAAAAAAAATATGAAATGAATTTATCATTTGAAAATATATTGAAAATAAACTCAAAAGAGATTCTCATTATATCATAAAAAATACCAATTAAGATATTTCATCATGTCTAGTAAAATTATTTAAAAAAACAATTAATTTTTTTTGATAATTGAACACTATTTAGTTTTGAAGCTCTTTTACCTATTAAAATTTATATGAATCTTTTTTATTTTTACTTTGTACGCACATATATTAAATAATGTTGAAGAAAGTAATGTGAATAGATTTTTTTAAATGGTTTAGAAATAATGTTAAAAAAATACACTTTATCATTTTCAAATCATGTTAAGACATAGATTCCCAACTAATATTATTTTTATCACTAAAAATTTGGAAGGAAGAAGATTATTATTAAACCTATATTCCCATATTAAATAGGATGTTGATAAATGTATTACATAAGAAAAATGACTTTACTATATTACCCAATCGTAGGGGTCATTATATTGGATCCCACTGTAATCTAACTGGAACCAAACCTATCGATTTTCATCATTTAATTACCAATATGATACAGATCATAAATAATATATATGAAGGTCACTACACCGAAATATATATTATGTTTTCATAAAAATATGTCATCATATGAGGTAATATATTCAATCATGGATCTTTAAACTCAGCCTCATCTTACAACCTATCATCTATGTTCTTCATGAAATTAAATGTTTAACACTCTTCGCTCAATACTGTTTGAACACATCCCAATAATTTATCATTTCTAGGAAATATATAATGAAATAGAATGATCCAGAAATCATTCTCTGTGATATATCAATAATATATCATTCCTTTTGTTCATATAATG
This sequence comes from Viscum album, assembly GCA_963277665.1. Classification (NCBI taxonomy): domain Eukaryota; kingdom Viridiplantae; phylum Streptophyta; class Magnoliopsida; order Santalales; family Viscaceae; genus Viscum; species Viscum album. The sequence continues at coordinate 513,972,467 of OY728125.1, forward strand.
GAGTGCCACAATTGGTTATTTGATCTAATCATCGTTTTATTCTTCTTATAACTCAACCATCAAAACATGGTCAAATTCAAAATCTCATAGATACCGAAAACAATATTTTACAACACAATTTTGGTTGGTACAGTAATTCTACACTAGGAGTAATAGTTCAACAAAGCCCCTACATTATCCTTCCTTCTTCTAGAGTTCACAAAATACTCTTATAAAACATCCATAAAAACAATATAGCATACGAAAACACACTCCTCAATAATTTTTTTTCTTCCTATGGCACTGTATAAGATGCTACAATTATTAAATGTCTTCTCATATTCTAATAAGTGGAATAGATTAGAAGATATTTTATAATTCAAATAAATCATATTCATATGAAATAACCAATTATTTTAAGTAAATTATTTTTTATTGTATGACATTAATGTCTTGAGAAAAATAATTAATGTACTGTTTTTCATCTCTACTAGATAAGTTATTTTTAAAATTAATTATGATTAAGTTACTATTATAATATATCTCATCATCTTAAGACTTATTTTTTAAACTCTTACCTGATTTTGTTCTTATTATTTATAAGATATGAACAATACATAGCAATAATTGTGTCTTGGTACATCTCTTTGTTACCATCAAGTAATATTTTGAAAGAAACATCTTAATATTCATCTTAAATCTATATAAAAAACATGGAAAATAAATGTAACACTATTAAACTCATTAATCTTGAATAATAAATACTTCTGGATATTTATTCACTTAATTTAATCACATTTAAGCACATGATTTATTATGTTGTTTATTGAGTTATTTAGTATTGTAATTCATCCATTCAAAGAAGATAAAAATTATATAGTGTTTATCATAAATTTTATATTTTTATTATCAATATAATGATATTATAATTACAATAATATATTAGATCATGATGGTTTAGACTATAATGATTAGCTCAATATCTAACATGATAAAATTAATTTTGTCTTGAAAATCAAATAAATTTATATCATCCAAGATTCTCATCTCAGCCACAATCTCCTTTTTTTGTTCTAAATTATCTAATTCATAGTTTTTATGATTTAACAAAACACCCAATTTAGTGTTTGTGATATTTAGAAAATTGGGGATAAACTTTGGAATAAAAAAAATACTTTAATCATTAGATTTTAAATTTGAAAATTTTAGTTCATCATTTTATTGAATTCTTATAAAAATTCTATGTATTGATAATAATAAATAATAGATGATGGCCATTATGGTTAATGATTTCATCCATAATAGGGAGATCCTTATGGTGTTGATGCATAAATTGTCGAAAATTTCTTTATATGGATAATGCTATTATATCTTGATGATGTATACATTAGTTACTCACAGTCCTCCTAAATATTTAATGATCTCCTTTGTACATATAACCACTTGAGTATATATATAAAATAATGGGGTGAGATAAAATCATTGTAAGTGGAAGGATAACATATAATGAATGAGAGACACAAATCTGTATTATATGGGTGAGAATAATCATTATCATAATGTCACAAGAATGAGTTCATAATCCAAATATTGTGGGAATAATTTTAGAAATGCTTGTAATGTAGATTATAAAAATAATGGAATAGTAAAACATAATAGTGAAATACCACACACTATTTTGAACACTGATAGCATCATGTTCATATATTACATATTTTTATATATCATTAAATTATAATTGTATAAGATAAATATATCCTTGTTCATGAATAATACCTATAATATTATGATATGCATAATAATACCCAAGGAATTAGAGGTGTATTTAATTTTGGGACCACTCGTTACATTATAAAATGCTTGTAATCATATATATCCCATTGATAGGGAACATATAACCATCATAGTCATGAAAAAAACCTTTGAGAATGAATTTTTTTCATTAGTATTTCATAAAACAAAATTTTACAGATTTACCTTTATATTTTCCAAATGAATAAGAGATGTTATATTTTTGACCTAAATGACCATCATTCATCCTTGGAGAAGAATCAACTCAAGTGGAGTCAATGTGATGTTTTTTAAAATAATATAGTTTTTAAAATTCATTGAATCTTACTTAGAAATTACATTCCCAATGTAGAAATATATATATACAAAAATATAAAAAGGGAAGGAATAGTGAAAATTCATTTTAACAACACTATAGAAAAAATCAAAGAAAAAATACATTGGAATAGGAGATGACCCAAAAAGGGAATGTTTGGTTTTGGAATCCCCTAACCATAAACCTCGATTTATTTTTTCATTTTTCCACCTCCCCTATAATGAATTTGGGTTTATGAAAGGGATGAATCTAAAGATAATTATGTTTATTTTTACACTCTTGAAAAAGTACAATAATTGTATTATCTCTATTAATTTACATTGTTAATGGTGAAATGCCTTGAGATCATACATTCTTTTAAATATACAGTCATCGTTTGATTTGGTGATATTTATATATTTATAATTATAAATTATTAAACACTAAAAAATTATAATTAAATTATATATATATATATATTATAAACAATATAATGTTCTCTTACCTAATTACTATGATTACGGGAGAGTTGGAAGCATCAGAATATGTAGTTTACTAACAATTGATGGGAAAATGTGAAAAATATGTGACATATATATAATAAATGTATTTATTATAAATACCCTTTTTAAAATTATATTAACATTATAAATATAATTTTAACAGAATGTTTATTTATTTTATGATTTTTTTCATTTGAAAATAATTAATGAATATGGTATTCGAAAAGGGTTAATGAAATATAAAGAAGAAAGAATATTATCTCTTTATTAATTTTATTAATTTTTTGCATCCTTTGATATTATAAAATATTGGAATCTAATTAACCCATAATACACCTAAGTATGATAAGGGTATTATGTTTTTTCAATTAGTTATATATTTGGATTTGGTATATGGATGGGAAATGGGTTTTCAAGGGTAGGGAAATGGAGTATTTATACTTTAGGGGAAGTGTATTTTTGAGTAAAAATAACGAATCAAATATAATTTCATGTCTATAGTGTTTAAATGTTTTTTCCTCAAATTTAAAATCATATTTAAATAGAATTTTTTTTTGGATTTTAAAAATATCTAAAACATTTAACAGTTTGTTAAAATAAGATGTGGAGAAAGGAAATATTTTAATTTTAAGGACATAATTTATAATTTGGAGAACACATTTTATCATTGAAATTTTAGTTTATTATTTTTATGAAAAAAAATTTTCATATCAAAATAGGTATTTCCATCCCAAAGATATATAATTTATTGGGTAATTATTATATTTGGGTGATATTGTTAAAATTCATTGGTTATTAAAAAAATTAATTTTTTTACTATTTCATAAAAAATTATATATTTTAGAAAAATAAAAAATGAAATAACCCTTAAAAAATATTGACGCGATGATTATAAAATTAAATTCATTTTGAAATTTTATTTTTATAACATGTAATTTAAATTTTGAATTAAAATATTATAATTTTTATAAAATACAATTAAATAAAAATTATTCAAAAGTCTTATAATTTCTTTATGGTTTTAATCATATCATTTATTTTATTGAATTAAAATATTAATATCTTAATTTATTACCCAAGATAAAGTTTTGTTATATGTCATTTTATTATTTTGAGGTAAAAAAAATATTTCATCAATTCGTATACGTATCTCAACTATGAAGTTAAAATTATTAATGGTAAGGTTACTATTTATAATGATCTGATTTTTATTAATAATGGTTAAGCTACAATTAAATTGGTTATATAAATCTTATAATGGAAAAATGACCTCATATAAATAGATTTTGATTCTTATATAAATCATTCACTAAAACTCTATAAATGGTACTATATTTTCCTTTTCTAAAATACTGACAGGTTTATTAATCTTTTTTATCTTCTACCTACTATTTTTTTGGATGTTATGAATCATGAAGATTATGATGAACAAAATTTTCCCTTCAATTTTTATTATTTTCATTTATTTTTCCCATTATAATATTTTCTATTTCCAGGGGATTAATTATAAACTAATTTAACGATATCCATTAATTAATTAATTTGTTGTACATTTTTCTATATGTTTCATGGGTATAATATATATAATATAATATAACGCACATTTATTCCATAGAACTTTAATTTAGAATATTTATATAATTAGATCACTAATGAACGTATTGGGTTTTAGTCATTAAAAATTATGATAAACCGAAAGAAGTAGAAGAAAAATTATTTTTGAGATGGATGAGGTTTATACTGGGTACACTTCATTTGTATTCATCATTTGATAATTATTATTAAGGGTTATTTATTTATATGGAAAAATGATTTGATCCTTATGAGGTGTTTGGTTTTTGTTTATGAATCCACTGAATTATCATAATGGATCATAACGACCATTATTCATATTTCAGAATTTTTCAAATTCCCTATAATCATTAAAATAAAAAATTATTTAAATGAAAATAAGTTTATTTCAATTAAATATATCATTATCAAAATATTATCCTATATCATTTCTATAGTATATATTGCAGACATCATTCTTGGTAATTCAAGGATGTTTTTAAAAAAAATTATAAAAACACACGCTAACTTATCTACCTTTAATAATTAAATAATCAATCTCCCTACTTGTTGGATTATTCCAAGGAACATAACAACAATTTTAGAAAACATTATCAAAATTAATACTTCTCATTTACAATATGATCATCTCTCATTCATCATTTATAATTCATTTCTCCCCATGAATCCAACTTCATTATCCTTTATAGAAATAAATATCTAGCCTTCTCGTGTCACATTATAATATAATATTGATGTCAAATGCATGTAATAAAAACAACAACTCACTTAATTTCATTTCATCACACATTGTCCTTATAGAGATATTAAATTCAACTAAGTAGTCATTAAATCTAATTTCCTTTCAATATATTCCTTTTGATTTGTTATAAATTCACAATTTTTTGTTACAGAGTAATTTATATGGTCTCCCAAATTGAAAATAATTTTAAAGGAGAAAAGAATTATTAACCCCCTTATTAATTGTTTATAATGGTTTTTATCATCCTTATCTCAACATAAAATCTCCTTCCATTTAATATTCTTACACATTATAGATTCACCATTTGATCCATGAGAACAGGGAGGTACTATATTAATCATAGTACTATTTTATAAACCCACCAAATAAAGGTCTAGTTGAGATAACATGGTCTAAAAAATAATGTTCTTAACATATATAATATTAATTCCTATTATCCAAATAAAAATGTGATACTATATCAATCATTTTTTATCAAGGGGTTGTCAAAATATATTTTGAAGAAGTTTCGTACACATTATCACCACACGAAATAAAATATCAATTCATTTATAGTGAAATTTATATTATCCCATTTTTTTGAAATCAATCTATATTGATGAAAATAGCGTAAATGATTTTAAATGGGATGTGAGGATGAAAATAATAATTCATCCTTATATTTTCATTTAATTGTCTAGATTTCTAAATTTATGATTGTGGGATTAAATTTATGTTTCATGAACTTGTTTCCCATATCCCCCTAAATGGATGTTTTTTTCTTATCACTGGATGTTTCCATGATTTTACGATACCCATTAGCATGTTCGATATAAATAGAGGGTTGAATTCCAATTGAGATAACCCATGATGGAGAATCTATAAATATCTATAAATCTATTTCCACTTTTAAATGATGTATAGCCAATAATATACGTTAATCCCCCATATAATCATCAATAATAAAAGTGAGATATACAGTTAATATCAATTTCCAAACCTAAAAATTCCTAAGTATTATTCTATAAAATACTTTGAATTCAACTTGATATTATTTTATCTGGGTTTCAATATTTTAATTTCTTCTTGAATAATTTCATTCATATTAGATTTTGTTTTCTACTTAGTTGAAATAATATTATCTACACTAGAATGTAATTCCCTTGGATTTATTTCATACTATTCTATAATCCTAGCCTCTTTCAAGGGTTTTCTCCATATTACGAGACACACTTTAATATTCTATGTCATCTTTTATTCATGTTATTAGTATTTTTATCAGAATGATTAATATTATTTTCCATTAGCACATTAACATTTTTCTTCATTCTTTCTTTTTCTTCACCTATTCAGGGCTTTTAAATTTTATCAATGTGGCCATAATTATTTTACAATCCAACCATACTTGAATTATCTTTTTATATAACCTTATTTGTAAGTCTCTCAGACACTACACAAGGAGTTCCAACTTGCTTACCAATCAAATTATCTCCTATTTGGATTAAATTCCATTAATATTAAAATGTGAGTCATTATTTAATGAGTTTCATATCCATTTTTAGATGTATATTATATGGCCTTTCATTAAATATGGTAATAACATCTTTCACATAGGTTTTAAACAATTTTTAGATGTTTTCATTGATTTATGAGGAGTTCCTTATTCCTCAATCTTCCATATTTATTCATCTAATAAGGAAAACATATTATTATTATATTTTATCACATATTATATTGTCCTTATACATCAATCATAACAATAGTTTTATTGTATTTTAACATAATGAAAATCACCATAGAAACAACCACATGTATTGCATAAATCGCAAAACAATTCTTTGCCTTAATATTTTTTTGAATCCATATTCTTCCATATCAATGAAATCAGATTGTGTGTAGAATATTATTATAAAATTTTATATTTTCTATACATTTATCTAGTAAATATTCTTTTTATCTATACCATTAATAAATATACCTTTTCTGAAAAAAAAAATTATAATAAAATATACCAACTCTTATTCTTTTTTCTAGTTCATGTAATCTATCTAGATTTACATGACTATGTATTGTAGGTTAGATCACTAATTTTTTGGGATTCTATTAGTGTGGGAAACAATTTCATCAACATAATAACCCCATAATTAATTATTTATTGGTCGGATCGTCATTATATCTCCGACACATTTTTATAGATACTATATTTTTTTCATTCACATATATGATTATTCATTCAATAATAACTGAATTAACTAAAAAATATATTCCCCTTTTTTATATTCATTTTATCGAATGTAATCAAAGGGATTGAATGATTTTATTACCTCTATTACAATAAATAATATAATAAATATTATTTTTATTAATTATGGATGATGTACATATACTAGTATGTTTTGAATATCAATATTCGGTGATTCCTTGATTCCTTAATATTCCATTCAACTCTAGATATTTCATATTAAGAAAAGTTTCAATTATTTAAATGATTTAACAATATATTTAAAATACTTCATAGCCTTTAATATTTTATCTCCTTTCCCTTTACTTGTCCTGTCTTGAGAATTTCCTAGACATTTCAACATTTTAAATTATACATCTATGTGAGATGTATTGACATAAAAGTGAGACATATATTAATTTATCAAATTCATATAATGCATCCTTTAAAACCGTATCTAACTTTTCCTTCTCATAAATAAATATTTTTAATTATTTATCATTTAAATAAATTAGTTCCATATAAAGTGTGATAGAATATTCTATAAAATTCAAAATATTGTTGAGTGTTTTATAGGAACTCATTTTATTTTTTACTTATTCTTCTAATGACTCAACTAATATTTTCATTTGGGGCTTATCATCATGAATAATACTGAAAATTATTAATATAAAAATCCACAATTAATTAGGTATTTTATTTAATTTTCTCGCATGTTTTAGGTCTTAATTAAATGAAATAAATCCATTACCTCAATATAAATTTCAGTCAAAATTAGTATTTTAATAAAAAAAATCTAAAAACACAACAATCAAGACATTCATATATCTATTTATCATATTTCACTTCTGAAAACCATTATATGTTATTTTCCTTTTTGCTAATTTTATTCTACAATTTTTAATAGGAAACATAAAATTTAATTTTATGAGAGATGAAACTAGATTATCCATATACAGAACTTCAGAAACCTATGAAATTTTAATATAATATATGTCAGGATACAAAACTATAGAATGAATATTTTCTTTACCAACCATATATGTCCATCTATAATTAAATATGTTATGATATAATTCATGATCAATATAGAGGTAACTTACTATTTGGTACTAATTTGGAGGCCCAATGGATCTTGTAGTCACAATTGAGATATGGGTGAATTAGGTGGGATCAATTTATTTTAACAAAAACAAATTCTTCATTTGATACAAAAATACATTTTTATTAAACATTTTCATCAGGTAATATATAATTATATATTTTTTATAACTGATAATACACTTTGATGTAATTAATATTTCGAATGTAATGATGGAATAATTCTTATACATGATTTTGTTAAAACATGTAAAACCTACTCCTTGTCTCTTTCAACTCCTTTCAACACACAAAATCAACAATAATAATATTCATACAATTTTATGTTTATTAGATAAGATTATCATAAAAATAATTCTTCTTTATTAAAATGTAATTTTATCATCATATAACATAGTTAAAATGTCTTCACCCAAATATGCATGCAATTGGATATTTCAGCTATATCCCATAGATGGTATTCTCATCTTCCTTCTTCATTTCAAGTAGAATAAGAATCATAGAAAAGTATGTCAATAATCATAAAAATATGATCTTCTTCTTATACATAGAAATTATTTTTATACATTAATGTTCTTTATCTACTACATATATTACACATCATTTGTTGACATCTTTTCTTACAATATCTTCATGAAACAAAATCACTGAAAATATCGGAAACAAAAACCATGAACAGAAGCTTGTAATAGATATTACCTATTGAATATGTAATGAAATTAATTACTCATCAAATATTCTATTATAATATATCAATAAATTGGTTTTCTCCTTATAAAAATATTTTTGTGCCATATAAGTTTTTATTATCCTCTACAATTATTATTATCTGTAATCTTCCACTCATTCAACCAACTTGAATTATTATGATTATTAATTTATTAGAAATCGAAAATATATATTTCTTCTTCAACAAAGTCTTATAAAATCGTCTTATTCATCATAATTTTTTTTGGTTCTATGAGAAATTATATATTCAACTTTCTCCCTCTACGAGAGTAAAAAAACTTCGCTAATCCAACTCTTAAGAGTACACTAAAATATAAAAAACAATATACTCAATAACATTATTATCATATTAGTTCACTCAATAAGTGGATGGTATTTTGGTGTCTTTATGAATTCCTATAAATTTAAATAAATTATAGATATCGTGTAAGTTAATTATATTTTACTCACATATAGAAACCCATGATTTTGGTTGTCTCCATTTTCAAAGTAGCACTATTGTGTCTCTCAAAATACATCCAATGTACCCTTCTTCTGTATCTTATATGAATAAATATTATTCTTTAATCATTTTTAGGATTAATTTTATCTTCTTCTAAAAAAAATTCAAACACCAATCCAACCACCAATCTTCATCATATGATGTAAAAAATAAAACAAAAAGAGTGTGATTATGTTCATATAATCAATTAAATATTTATATATTCAATGAGAAGCATGTAATGATTTATATTGAATTTATAAAAACCAAATAGTAAAAAATATATAACCTCTTAATCAAAAATTTTATTAACTAATAATAAATCTAGGTTATTTTGTTCCTAAATGTTTTTCACCCTTAATATCCTTTTTTTATCTTACATTTCCATATTTAATATGTTATGGAATTTATTCATTTTAGGATGATTTGAAATATCTCAAAATAATACTACCATTTATCTTATTCTAAGTATATTGATTACATTCTTCTCACATAAGAAACCTAGACTAATATCAAATAGGAATTGATTTATAATTTGATAAAAAATTCAACTTCGTCATAATATTCATAAAAATATAAAAAGATCAGTTCAACTAAAATGATCACATTACTATTGATATCCCATTTAATTGTTCGAAAATCAGTATCCTCATAGTTTTTATTCAATAATTACACATAAATTTGACATTGTTATGTTAATAACATTTAGGATAATCTTTGGAATCACCAAATTGATTTTTTCATTGTATTTTAAATCTACCATATTTATTTTTTTTAAATATTTTTTCCCAAATTATCATATTTTTTTATGCATATACAGGGTGAAAAAATATCCCTTAAGGTCATGTAACTCATATATATGGTGGGTGATCCATATTATTTCTATTCATATATCATTTTCATAAACCTTATAAAGTTGATTCTTTTAGAGAGTAATGTTGTTTTTGAAGAGATGATTAATAATTCCTTGAGCCTATATGTTTAAGTACATATTCTTATGAAAATAATTGATATTAATCATTATGTTTTATGAAGGCCCATATATGGTTCTAGAATTATTGTTATATAGAGTTTCAATTATCACAGGTGGGAATCGATCATATGCAATCTGTAGTAGATAATACTTATGCAACATGATTTGTTTTTTATTTATAGGGGATGCTTTTTCATAAAATGTAGATGATGTTTATATAGATTTTCAATTTAACATATAAATCACAAAGAGAATCCATATTATTTTTATTGTTTTCATAATCCCCTGACATGTAAAATCTAAAAAATATACAGAAGAGATTATATTTTTTACATTTTATTTTGATCATTTCAAGGCCTTTATCAAAGAGTTTCTAGACACAAAACACACCACAATTTACACATTCTATATCAATTATGGAATCATAAATCTTCCCAAAATTTATATATATTTTTTCATGAATAATAAATCATAAATCTCCCATTAGATTAATTATTAAAAATAACTTACCAATTTTATTTAATGTATTGGACAAAATAATCAACTCTAATATAGTGTGACTTCTTAGACTTATCACTATGAAACCAACTTCAATCAATTTTACCAAATCTAACTGTAATCCATCAGAGTTATCTTTTTAATATGAGATGAATCACAGTATATTTTTAATTCGATCCAAAAAATAAACTCTTACCGATTTAATCAAACATTAACATTATATTATCAAAACTATAGGTAACACATCTCTAAATTTCAGGTCATTTAAATTATGATATCAACCAATATTATATACATTATTTAAGTAATTAAGGGAATTGTAAGATAGAGAAAATGTAATAATGTTACATACTCCATTCCATGGATATAGATAATAAAATCATAGTATACATCAATGTTTAATGGAGGATTATTTATAAATCACTACCCAAAATGTTCAAAAAATATATTTTATTACTTTAAGAGATTATAACAGATTTAAAAAGTTATTTTCTCATTAAATATATTCTATGTTGTTTTAGAATCCATTATCTATTACATTTAGAAAATAAATTCTTTGTTTCCACTACTATATCTTGGTCATAAGTGAAAATGTTATTGGTTCAGGATGTAATGGTTTTGGATTTGTGGTTGAATGATCGGGAAGCTAAAAACATGAAATTTTTATAATATGAACATATTAATAGTTTAGTAAAATCTAAAAAAGGATTGAAAAAAACTTCATTTTTAATTATGGAGTAATAGATTCAGCTTTGGTTTCTATATCTCAAGTGAACAAAAAAATATATGTCATGAAAAGAACCATAATATTGTGGTTCATTTAGTGATAATAACATATAGATGTTGAATTTAAAATATATTTTGAGTGCATTGCGGATTTTAAGACTTACTATTTTATTTTTTTTGTATTTATCTTTCCATGGAATATGTATACCTTCCATTTGGAAAAAAGTGAAAATATTATGTATTTTATGACTAAACAAAAACATCAATGAATATGCGAAATAACTATATAAATTTATTGTCCTAATTTTGATACTAGTTTAATAAATTAATTATCAGAGATAAAGATAATTTCATTAATTATGAGAAGAATAGTACAAAAACTATTTTTTATATCGAAGGCTCATGAGGAAGGTAATGATAGATCTCACAGGCATATAATAACTGATTATTCATCATAGTTACACTGTTTGTTTCTTAATATACATATTGGATTTGAGAATAATAAAACTAATCTACTAGGTTATTATTTTCATTATTTAAAATAGAAAATAGACATGTACCACAAAACTAGAATTATAAAACACTTGTATAATATTTAATAAATTATACCAGTGTGTTGTACTTGTAATTTATTAATTATATGTGATTTATTTTTATGTCTTCTATATTTATAATCCTCGTAGTTACCAATATTGTTTCTATTATGGATATATATAGTAATTGTTATAGAAGGTATATTATTTTTAAAAGTTCAAAAAATATTTTTTACATCGGTTCTTTTAGGTTTTAACGTCAGTTATTGTGGCTATGTTTTATCATGAGTCGAATAAAATAAAATTGGTTAACATCAGTTAATATAATACATGTTTAACATATTATTTGTACTATTATTTACATTTAAATTTTTATAATAGACATTGAATGTTACACTTTAGGTCATTTATAAAATAACCGATGTCAAAAATATGTTTTTTCAGTTTTTTACATCAATGATTTCATAACTGACGTGAAACATATATTTCATAGGTTAGTTATTTTATAAACAATGTAGAAATTGTCATTTATTTCGTAAAGACGATTAATCCATTAGATAAAAATAATTGATCAACAAAAAAATTAAAAGAAACATAATAGAATCTAGAGAATGAATCTTAAATATTTGACATAATTTTCAACCTTATCCTATTCTTCATTGATTTAATTTTCTTTAGTTGACATATCTTATGCAGAAAAATATGATTTGGTGACTTTGATGATATTTGAAACTATGAAAGAACCTATTTCATTTTAACATATTATAAATAGGAATCCTTCTTGGTAAGAAAAATGGAATAATTAATATGGGTATTAATTCATGAAACCAACAAAAAAAATAAATTAAAGAAAATTAAATTTTAATACGAGGAAAAGATTGTCAAAGGAAGAATTGGTAAAACTATGAAGAATATATTATTATTTAAATCAATGATTTGTTGATGATGGTTAAAAGATTATACTGAGAAAGTAATACATTTAGATTGAGAAAGCATATAAATACACCTGAAAATGGAACCATGGTGTAATAAATTGTATGGGTAAATTGAAAATTTCAAAGGTTTTTTGTCAAAAAATTAAATTCCTCTTTGGTGTGATGTAAATTTTTTTCTTTTATGATTGTTATCTTGAAACCATGTTGATCACCCACATTTTTTTATTGATTTTATCATTGTTTTTAAAATAACCAACATCAAAAAATAGTTTATCACGTATGTTCTTCAAAACCAATGTGATAAATGATATTTTCTTGTTTTATATGTCAGTTATTATTTAAAACTGCATCAAAATGATTCTAACATCAGTATTTAAATAACCGATTTGGAAAGTCCAATGTAAAATATTTATATATACTAGTGTAGGAATAAAAATTGGAGAATCCTTCATATAGAAATCATACAACTGATTCAACACCACTCTCATTAGTTAAGAATCACATTAATTATTCGTAAACATGGAATCAAATATTAAAATACGATCAATGATAATCTATCAATTGATTTAGAAGTTAGGTTTGATATTTTTTCAATTAAAAATTGTATAGTTATTTATATTAGGATCTTGAATTTTTAAATATAACGGAAGTATATTTTTCATTTTACCTATCTCTAAATTGTAATATTTTTTTTAAATTTCATACTATATGGGGATTTAAAAAATAATAATATTCTTATTTAGTTGATTCAATTACTATTTGGGGTTCTAGATGTCATTCTCAAGTGAATGAATATTTTTTATATGTTTCATGAGTTATCATATGATATGGAGTTATTTCATTTGACTCTAATTTATTTTCTTATTTAATCTTGTCATATTGAATTTTTTAGTAAAACCTATAAATTTTTATTTACTTTATTATTATTATTAAATTTTAATTTCAATGAGTACTAATAATTTTGTTAAATAAAAAAAATGTTGTGGTTAATATGAAAATGAAATTATTAAATTTATTGGAATAGTATCATGAATTATTATTTTTTCAATTTCTATAGATCTGAGAATTGAAGAAATATTCAAGTTGATATTTCAATTCATCAATAGATTTTTCATATATCTCAAAGAGATTTTGATTTCATAATAACAATTTTGTTTATAGATTAAATACTATATTCATTCTTATTAATATAATTTATTGATTGATCAATTCAGCATTACAGTATAATGGGGCGATCTAAATGTGGTAAAAAATAATTGCCTGAATGATCAATAACATGTTATAAATGTAGAGAACACTAAAAAATTTTAAATTACTACTACTCATTTCGATCTTATTTTTTAGATGGGTAATTCAATTTTTTTTATTAATTACTATAATAGAATATTAATAGAGTAAAAACACAATAGATATAAATTTTAGTTGATTTTTAAAACCAAAATAATCTTTAAATATATTATGGAGGAATATATTGAAAATGGGGATTAATCTATATATCCATTAATGAATTTTATCAATGGAAAATAACATGTGAAATATAATGGTGATTTGTTAGGAATGATAACTTAAAAGATAAATGACATGAACTTATTTGAACTAATTGAGTTGAAAGGATTATAATATATATTCTAAAAAAAGAAAAATCATGATATGAACACCATAGAAAAAAAGGATCGTCATTATAATCATTTAAAACAAATTCATTGTAATAGAACACTAGAAACAATGTTGTTAAAAAAGAAAGAAACTAAAATAGGAATAAAAACAGATGAAAACAACCAATAAATATTAATGGAGATTAATTTAATGGATGATAAATAACTATTAATTATTATAACATAATTAGTGAATTATTTTATTAAAAAATCTATAACTACTAATAATAAATTCGTACAAATAAAAATAAATATAATGGATAATCACATTAATCCCTTGAAAAAAATGATTTTTTACAAACATCTTTTCATTATATATGAATTTTAAGATGTAAAAGAAATTATGAAAACACTAAAAGATCTCTAAAATGGATAGTAGATCAATAAATGTAAAATAATTATTCGAATCCTCTAATTATTTTTAAAAAAATTAAGAAAATTAGAATAACATTTTCAATAATTTGTGGGTTGATACTATCAAATACCTAGAGAATGATAATTAGTAAATGAATATGATCACAAAAATATTAATTGAAAATAATTTTACTATACATATGATATATTAACATCAATGAAGAAATTGAAATCAATTTCATGTGGAATCCAACATATAAATTCCAAAAAATGTGTTGAGTAACTGATATACTAAAAGAAAAATGTTGAAACCACTCTATTTCAAAATTTTATTAATGATATAAAATGAAAACATGGGTTAGTAAAAATGGTCATCAAAGTATTATTAATGTGGAAAAACACCAAAAATGGGGAATACAAAAAATAATATATAGTATGTGTTAATAAAAAGAATTATATTTAATTTTATAAATCTCATAAAACCATTATTGTTATAAGGATACATCATCCAACTATCATATATTTGTTAATTTCATATAGATAATCTTCACATACATATAATTGGATTATATATTCAAAAAATTAGGGGAATTTTATATAAAATGGTTTTCTTATAATATAAATAAAAAATGTTCTTTATATAAAAAGTAATTTACATTCATATGGGTGAATACTGCCACTGCATACACTAAATCATCAAGACAGAGACAACTAATATAAAAACTCAATATTGGTTCAGGTAGCTCTAGACATGGGTTATCAATTGTGTAAACACATAAGTAATAACCACATTCCTCTTCATTAACACACAATAAATTCCAACTAAAGAAAAATAAATGAACACTATAGGATCACCCCCCCAATGGTAATATTTGTATATAATAACTATCAATCCTCTTCCTCGTATTAAAAATGGATTTTTTTCATTTATAATTCTAGTAAATTGAACACCATTTTTATATCTATGTTTTCAAAGGGGTAATAATTCTTAAAAATTATATCAAAAACCACAGATAGTACCATAGAAGTATGGGTAATAAATACACCTCTACCACACTCATTTTTTTTGGAAATATAGATATAAAATTGGTTCAGGAACCTCAATAAATTCTTCTATTATACATTTTCAATGATAGTGTAAATAGTAATGTTTTTAATAATTAGAACCACAAACTAGTCAAATAATGTAAGAATTATCTAGTTCATAAATTTTATTAATACTATGGGATAATTACTCACAAAAAATGTTATTCCCCATGAAAAATTATTTCTAGTAGTGATATAAAAATGTTATCTTTGGAATACCCCCTCATTAACACTAGGATTGTGGTAGCCAAAAAAGAGAAAAATCATTGAGAACAAATCACTCTTTCCCACTAGTAGTCAATTCAATAGATCCTTGATTGGGAGAACATTTTATTAACACCACTTCATTCTAGTAACTTTAATCAATGTATATCCTCAATCTCTCATCCACCTTCTTGAAAAAACAATACCATAACCACCCATGGGGATGTATTTTATTTTATAAATACCTTCTCATTATGGTCCTTTAACAGAATTCTCATTCATTAGATCTCAAAATGATTCATTTGATATTATCAATAAGATATCAGTGATGAATCGTGGTGTAAGAAAAAAAATTAAATTAAATATATTACATCTAAGGCTGTACTAGATCATATTTGGGGAATATTCTTATATAATCATCTGCTTCAGTAAGAAGATATATTTTTCGAGAGAATTTTACATAATGTTCCATGCATAAAAACTAAAGGAAGATAAGGTGTATATTTCTTCCCATAATCAATAACCATTAATCCAAAGAGTCATTATTATTATTGACACTGAATCTCATCCTATCAGTCTATTGGATTATAACTCTATTTTAGTGCAATTCTCTCTTAATAGTCACTGTGAATAACTACTCCCTACACTGAATGAAGTCATATGGAATAAGCATAACAACCAAGAGGTTCTACATGAATCTATCTCTTTAAAACACAATCTCACTCTATTGGCATATGTGAGAAATATAATAATTTACCCATATAGTATCTTATTATCAAAACTGTTGGGATAATATGAAACTATAGTCTATAAATATCATATGAGGGACACATAATTGAATGAATTATTTATGATTATTTCTATACATTCAAAATTCATCCTGTAAAATAAAAATATCATGCATTGATTAATCTCATGCATAACATGATTATATCTCTCTATATCATATAACAATCCCCAACCTCAAATTTTATATTTTTTGGCTTTATCATGGAAGAAATGGGTGTGGTTGTGGCTATGTATGTCATTACATTATAATCCACTTGAACCTCTATCTCTTATGGATCCTCCAGCCCATATATTTTCACTTCCTCCGTGGTGGATTCCATGTCCACCCTTGTGAGATCCCTGATGACAGTGAAACCTCTACGATATTGGTTCACATGTTATCTAATAAACATCTGTAGTGGTTCATGGCATCATTTAACATTCCATGTGAGTCTTTATTCTAAAATAAAATAATTTTCCATCTCAATACTTATTATACCCTTTACACGATCCTTATACATTAGATCCTTATGTCTGTGTATAGTAAAGGGAATTCCTCTTGTATTATGATCCAAAAGACATTCATCTTCTAACATCTGTATGTGACTATACTCTATGATGTATACAATTAGAATTGTTTTCCATCTCCTTATCTTCTAGGAATATCTCTATCAAAAAGCCATTCTCTATCACCCCAACATAGTTGAAAATACATAGAGAGACTCTATTAGAACAAATTTCCTTGTGTATGTCCTATTGAGGCTTCCTTTAACGAAATTATCCATCTTATAACATGTTGAGAGAGTGGATTGTATTGTAACTGCATCTAAATAAAAATACATAATATTGATGTAAACCTTTTGTAACTCCAAAAATCTATACATATGAATGTAGTTCAAGTTAAAATGATATTAATCCTCATGTAATAATCATAGAAACTACTTACATTAATATTTCACCTCATCATGGGTCTAGGAGACTAGAATGCACAAGTGTTCTTGAAATCCATAATGAATAATGGTTGTAGAAAATACCATCTTTTCAGTCATTGTTTTAATGAGAATAAAATAATAAATCTATGACAGAAACCAAAAATATTCAACCAGATGGTGTGGATAATAGGTAATCCTAAGAAGTCTCTATAACTGAAAATCACATAGTGAAAATTAACTTTGTCCAATTTCTTGTTGTCCCTCTTTATAAAATGACTTCTTAACTTGAAGATGAACATCAACCTATACCGCTACAATTACTTCCACACACCACTATTTTAGTGGAAGTATATGTATTTTCTCACCTTTTTGGAACTTCTAATGGCGAGGTCCTTTGATTAAGGCATAATCACTAAAAATGTTATCATTAAAAGAATTTCATGGTATCATAGTAGAATTTCAACATGAAGGAATCCGATAAAATAACAATACGTACCATGTTACGATGAATATATATGAGGATATGACTTAAGATTGAAATTAATTTCAAATACCCACACCTTTATGATTCATATAACCTTTTTTCTACAACTAGTTACTATATGTATGATGTTATTATGAATGTGTTTGTATTTTTGATGTATATAAACATTGGATATTTCATCATGAGTGGATTTTCTGTTATTGGTTCCGAACATGAAACAGATTAACATTGTTGATCAATGCTCCAAATCCAATCGTCAAAACACATCTAAATCTAAAAACTACCCCTAGTAAAGACCCATTTATAGACCACTCTATCACAACCATAACCATTATTTCATAATATAGTGTTATAGTTAGATGAGTGTGAAACAACAAGCTTGCCTCTAATACGACTGGGGATTCTGTCCTGTTCCATTAACACATATCTCACCTAATTTGAGGCCTTACCCTATGTTACCTATACACATGCAAACATCTTCATTAAAAATTTTATGGACAATATAAAACTTAAATTCTTCATTATTGTAACAATATGCATGAAGTAGAGACTAAGTTACAATAGCAGATAAAAAATAAATCCCTGAATAACGGGGGGATAGGTATGCACTAGCCAGTTGAATGCATCCCAAACTAAAATTCCTTATGAAAATGAAGGAGAAATCCCATATCAAGATCTTGGGCATTGAACTATATAATATTTCATAATCTCATTGTAAAAATACGACACACCCACTCAAAGTACACCAAAGTCTCCACTGAGCTGACTATTGACTATATAATAGAAAACAAATGCTCGAAGTTGTCATGTTGGAGTGAGTATATATATACATAGAATAATACCCCAAACCACATAAGATGTCAAATAATAATAATATATTATTCTGATCACACAAGAAAAAAGTTAATAGAAACCCTAACATTGATATTCTAAAATATAAGAGATCATGGTTCAATATAAAGGAATATTGATCATTACATTCATTGAAAATAACTACAAATAACTTCAAAATAATAAAAAATAGAGGTCTTTCACCTAACTAATGTGGTTTCAATGTCAAAATATTAATTTCCTCAACATCACCTATTTGATCATCGCCAAAATCCATCATCATGTGATAACGTAGAACTGAAAATTCCAACTAAAAAATAATTATGTTGTATAATTGATTATGAAAAAATATATCATCAAACTTGATGTGAAATTTTCCTCATAATTGGCTACTAAAGATCCCAAATCTAATTTTTGTTGAAAGATCGGCAGATGATTGGGAATCCAATAAATTTACATGACATGTTCATTAGGAGACCATGTTTCGTGAAGCTAGACAAGTTCCATGGTGTATTATTCCCTAAATATATATCCTCATACCACCTAGTGAAACACAGTGTGTTCTTATAGGTAAATGGTGTGTAGGAATACCCAGGGCCCGAGCCGTGAACTCCTTTTAGATGGTATGACTACATGGGTATGGTTATATAGTGTGTTGGACGATACATATGAGGTGTGACATTTAAGTTGGAATCAAAACCCTAGTTTATTCTAAATATTGGATAGATGGAATGTGGAGCCTCATAATACATGGTATTTAGATTCATTTATATATATATAGTAAATTATGTTCTCCTAAATATTGATGTTTTATCCATATTCACCATTTTAATAATTAATCAATCCAGAGTCATTTATAACCATATTTACAAATAACAATATTATTCCAAAACTACAATTTTGGACATCCCCCACAAGAAAATTAGTTCATCAGTGTATTTTATCATATTTTTATCATCACATACTCTTTGAATCACGGTACAATCATCCCTCGATAAGTTATTGAATTAAAATCCCAAACATCATAGCTATGTCACATTATAATCCCCCTGTATAAACGTACATCAATGATTCCTAAATATAATTATAAACAAACCATTGTTAGGTTTCGAATATTTTTTTGTACCATCATCCAATGGAAACCATTTATGAAAATATGTATAATATGGGTAGAAACGCTATAAACACATAACTGTTGAACGATCTATTTTTTTCTAGGATGAGACTCTATTAATTTACTGAAGACAGCTATTAAATATTTATTATATATTTCGATATGGAAACAATATTTATATGGTTTTTTAATTTCACGCATTAAAATAGTATGTTTGTAATTATTTTTTTATTTAAGCAATGGTTAAAAAAGATATGAAATAAAAAAATCCTTACATAATCAATGAGATTATGACTTGAGGGGAATGATTTAAATTGATGTTATTTATGATATATAAGAATTTACTTTTGATGAAAAGAATCACCAAATCCATTCATAAATAAATTGATTTCATTTTATGGTTGTTCTCTCTACATTAATTTGTAATCAACAATGGTTTTGAATCTCCCCCTATGGAATTCCCATAACATGGATGAAATATAGGATAATTGTTTGAATAAATCGATTAATAAATATATTAAATTTTTATTTAATCAATCAAGAATCCACTCATTAAATATATTAGTCCAGCAGTCCAATGATAATGATGTTAATACCATTTCTACATTCATAACACATACTTGATCTAATAACAGTCTTTGTTTCCACATTAAAGACCCTGATCAATGGGAATTCCATTAAACCTAAAATACTATATGTTAGAATATTAATATTTTTAATATTTTTAATAAATTTATTGTGTGGTTTTCTAACACTTTCAATGACATGAGTCCTCTAATGAAAATCCCTTAGATATATATAGAAATATACAAGTGGTCAAAATATCCACACCATATTCATTAAATTAATTTTTTAAAAACATTCACCTCCATGTATTCGTTATTATCAATCTTTAAAATTTACATTATTTTCTATATTTAATTTCATTTAAATTTGATTATAATTATTCTTTTTTTAATTCACCTGAATACTGTATCTATAAATCCATATGATAATTATTAATTTATTATCGACTTATTTTTTATTACCATCTAAAAAATACTAGATTCTTTAAAAAACCTCAAAAATAAATGATGTAATGCACCATATTCTGTCTTGGAAGTCAAACAATATATTGTCAACTGCTTATCTCCTAAAATTCAACATATCACCAAAAATGTTGAATGATACTCTATTGATAGAAAAATGGTCATTTCTCCTTCTTCATCAAAAAAATAATATAATAAATAATGGATTTAATTGATGAATTGTGATATTTATTATTTAGAACTATATCAATAATTTTATGTCATCATATAAATTATTATTCAATAAATATAAATTCCAATGTTATCATTTAATTTTAAAAAACCTCAATGTTTTTTAATCTTATAAATATTATATAATACAATTAATAAATTATGCTTCTCAAAAATCAAACACCCTTTACTGTAATTTCTCAATATGATTGTACATATATAATATTCTGAAAATTTTTTATATTGTGGAAGATTACACACTATTCCAAAATTATTCCCAATTCTATTTAAAAACATATTCATTATCAAAAAACAAAGAAAACATTATAGGAGAACATACATTTCGAATTTATATATCCCTCAAATAATAATAACATACATAATATATTTAATATATTATTCCTCTAATTATAAAACTCCCTTTGTTAAAAAAATTATATTATCTATAACAAGGGTTGACATTCATAAATTTTAAAAATATTTTCAATTTATACTTTGAGATAACTAAGAAAAAGTATTATATATCAATCCCATCTAATAAAAACTATACACTTCTCTATAATTCAAATTTTTTTTCCCAAAAAACACGACTCTTACATTTAAAATACCTTCTTATTTCAAACAATATTTAATATTTTTAGATTGATTCCCATATCAAAACCATCAATATTTCTACATTTAAAATTTATACTTAAACCCATTGGAGAAAAATAATATGACTTGGGTTGAGTAAAACAAATCTTGGTAAAAAATATTAAAATTTGGAATAAAATTAGTACTTTGAAAAAATGAAATCATTAGAGGGAGTTTTCATTACTAAAGAGATAATATTTGAGATCTAAGTATTCAATTATTCTATAAAGAGATTTCATTGCAATTATTTTTGACAAAATATTTTTTATAAAACCACATTGTAAAATATATATTAATTCATTAATCACTTACCAAAAAAATCCACAATAGAAGATCATAATAATTATTTTCATTTATAATCAAATATATTACCTTTAGAAATCTAAATAATTATGTGGAAATGAATTTTACTGAATAAATAACCCACAGTTGAAACTTTTGGAACCATACAGTCATCATTAACACATGAAATAAGATAATACAATATTATCATTACAAGTAAACTCCATCACATCATATGATTGTTTACCTCTATACATATTCCTTTATAATTAACATACAGTAGATAACACTATTAATTCATTAGATTAATCAACATTAACTGAATTCTCATAAAATTAATATACATAAATTAACATGATATCTTTACAAAATTCATCGATGTTTTTAATGGAGCCACCCATCATATAATGAATATAGTCCCATACGGGTTTGGGATCACATTCTGTTCCCACCTAATTCCACAACTCTCAGATTTCACATATAAAAATAAAAACAATTAATAAATTAAACTTTTCAATGTATCTTGAAATCAATAAATTGTTTAAGTTTCACATTTGAAGAATAAAATCTCAAAAAGTGACATTTTTTCTAAATTAGAATTGCTTTAAATTATCTCATAAAAATGAGATGAAATATCATTTTATTTTCATAACATATAAGAACAAAAAAATACATGTGAAATGAAAATTATATATTCTATAATAACACATGAAAAAATAAATGAATATATTCATAATCAATACATGACATGAGTACGAAAAAAGTATATTTTTGACATAAACATTAAAACATACTATTTGTTCTTTGTTAAATAAAAAATATGAACTAGGATGAAAAATGATTAAATGTATCATTTTTAGAAACATTATAACGAGTTTAGGATATTTTAATATTTTCATATATAGTTTTAGAAAAAATTATTATAACATTTTAGAAATATTGGACTTGAATGTTGAATATTATGGTATGAAAATGTAAAAACAAGTTTTAAAATGAAATCTCTTTCCACATTGGAAACTGTTAAATAAAAAGAAAACAGAAGAAGATAAATTTAAAATCATACATAAAATTCATTAATTTTAGTAATTTATTTATAAATTAATTTTATATTTTAGTATATACACCACATAATTTTTTTTTGAATTTGTAAGGAGTATAAATGAAAAGAAAATTAGATAATAAATACTTTCTCTTAGTATAGGTCGTCATGTATGTTTTTTAAACAATTTATAAACATATATTAATTATTTAATTTAAATAATAACTTTTGAATGTTTTATTTTTTTGTTATAATCCCTTTTATTTTATTTATATATACTAATATAATAATTACTGAATCAGTTATGTTTAGGTCGAACATTTTTAGAACGTTCGGATCATCATCCCAAATCAATATCCATACATTGACCACGGTAAATGAGGGCTTAGACTCATTATAAAAAAATTAATTGTGTTTTTATTTCAGGCCATAACCTTTGAATGAGGATGATTTGAATCCTTCTTATTCTGAGTATAGTACAAAATTGGGTTCTTTGGATTTTTGTGATGAGGAGTTTCAAAGGGAGGAAGATGGTGATGGAGGTTTGATAATCAATTTTCAACTAGTAATTCCTCTCATGAATTTGAGTATGATAATACCTCTCATGTTGAGGAAGGTACTCCACACAATGATTGTGGAAGAAATAATTCAATTACATGAAAATATGCAATGAAAAAGGGGGTCAATTAATCTAATGAGTTCATAAAAGATGCACATTTTCTAGGTATAATTGATACTAACTATCATTTTTAGTAAGAGTGAGAAGTGAATGAAGGTAACCACGAGGTGAACCTATTTGGAAAATGGGGAGACATCTCTGATAATGGAAAGGATAATGCTGGCAGCATGGTATAACCATCCTACTATGACATAGTTCAGGGTGGGAAGAAGAATATGTCTGACAATGCGAGATCTATGACTGCCCCAACACGAAGAAGTTCGTTGAAATACTATTCCTGTCTCCCAATGCCTATGTCTACCGTGTCTTCTGTTAGGTAGGAAGGAGAATGATCATCTTTCTTGAGAATGTGTATGTAGTCTTCTAAAGGAATTTATATCTTTGGATAAGATGAATCTTAGGAGGATGTATGCCAAGATTCCAAAGCATTACAAATACTCTGAATGGGAATCGACTACTATGGAAGAAACAATCTATCATATATGTAGTTACATGTATGATATTTATAATCTATAGTTGTTTTTCATCCTTGTAATATTTGTTTGGTGCGCTTTTATTTTATTTTATTTTAATAAATGGTCAATGTATTTCTCTCTGACATAGGTATCCCTATAAATCATAATAAATATACATCTGAGGAAGTGTTTTAGAATGAAAAACATCACTTCATGGATATTGTAGTCCACATGTATGCAAGAACACCGTTATAATTTGCAAACTGATATATTTTTAAGAAGTTATGTAATATATTTTATATCAAGAAGTAATATTATTTAAATAACTTCATATATATTAATTAAATATTTCATAATATCCCTCATTGTGATGTAGTGATGAAAAATGATTCCAATGGATTCATGATGTTTGATTTCCACACCTATCCATGTGTACTATTTTAATTTCCCATAGGATAGTAAATGAGATAAAAATTGTTTTTACATCAACATATTTAAATTAAAATATTTTAAATATTCATATTTTATCATATTATATTTGATAAAGAATATTTTTTAGAGGTAAAATAATAAATAAGTATGAAAAAAACTGTAAATATTTATCCATACTCTTTAGAATTCCACTATAGGATTATACAATAAAACAAATATGTGGGTCATTTGTGTGATGAGTGCCTCCATGAAATGAGTATAATATTTTTTAATGAATTTGGGTTTTAATTTTTCAAAATAAATGTCTTATTATGTTTTAGGAGTAGAGGAGATTAGGTACTGTTTTAAATGTGTGGTATGTGTAAATATTGTAAATACATGAACTAATAAAATATATTATGTTTCTAACTCATTTTAAATGTTTTAAAGGTTCCATA
This sequence comes from Viscum album, assembly GCA_963277665.1. Lineage (NCBI taxonomy): Eukaryota > Viridiplantae > Streptophyta > Magnoliopsida > Santalales > Viscaceae > Viscum > Viscum album. The sequence continues at coordinate 513,998,148 of OY728125.1, forward strand.
TCATCAAATATAATTAATAAACATTGAAAAAATAAAAAAATATAAACTAATGACTTTCATTCGTATCATTATCACATAGTTTTTCCCCTTGTTATCCCTTTTAACAGTATTTGTGCTATCAAATTCATCAATTTCAGTGGGTCAATAAAAAATATGAAAATTTTAGGTGATGTATATATGAACTATTTATAAAATTATTAAAAAAATTTCATCCATTTTTGTTAGTATCATTATTTTTAATAATTATTTACTAACATAAATATATATTTTAAAATTTAAAAACAATTTATCTTCATTTTCCTAACTATTCCTATATAACATAATTAAAGAATCAATATAAAAAATGAATCAAAAATATAGATTTTATAAATCATTTATAAATAATTATTAATAAATTATTTAATGGAATAATAGTTTTTATATAAAAAATATGTTAATTATTTTACAAATAATTTACTTAATTTTTATATTTCTTTCACAAGTTTTGCATCGAAAATGTGTAAAAATTCAAGGTTGCTGCACCATAAAAAAATTTAAAATAAATTTATCTAATAGAAATGATTTATTAATTAAAAAAATTTATTTATTACATATCATAACTGATATATATATATATATATTCATATTTATGATATTAAAAGATAGAGAGGGACAATTTGTAGTAATCCATTACATAAAACAATATAAATTTTATAATCAAAGGAAAGTGGTAACAAATTCTATAATTTAAATAATATGATTAATATGGTTGAAATAAATCCATTAAAGGAAATAAGTGAATTTTTTTATTCATATTATTTCATTTACTCATATTTTTAATATCCTTTAACAGATTTTAGCCTATACCATGGGAAAAATATTTACCATGTTAACTATTCAATATGAATAAAAATGAAATAGAACATATTAAATAATTTTTATATTATGATTATAAAGATTGAATCCGTTATATATTATTTAATATCTTGATGATTTATTCATTAGTTTTAATATATGTGAATGAAATATAATGAAAGAATGTTTTAAAAAATAATAATTTTAAGCATGAATATTATTTTATACAAAAATAATGTATAATTTTGTTTTTTATTAAATTAATTGGATTATATATTATAAAACTAGGTTAAATTTTATTTAAAATGAATCCAAAATAGAATTATACATTCTAACAAAAATAAAATAATTGAATAATTTTTTATAAATCTGAATTATTCACTATTCCTCAAAAAATTATTCCTTTTGGAAAAATCCACAGAATTCATCTTTTGATAATTTTCATACGTTTATTTCAAAAATTATTTCAATATTTTCAAAAAAGTTTTTATGTTATATAAAAAAATAGAAATATACATTCATAAAATTAAATAAATGCCATTTTTTGGAAAAAATGATTTTTTGAAGACCAAAAGGAAATTACACTGACTCTATAACATTTATACACCATTAGATGAATGTGATTTTATTTTTAGGATTATATGACATATTAATGTAATTAAAATAACTCATATTTTAATACTATCCTTTTTTATTTTGATAAAAAAATATTGCATATGAACATGCTTTTTGAAAATTATATCCATTATTAATATACCAAAAGAGTTGGGGTCAAGCCCCTTTTTAAAAAAAAAGAAAAATGAAACACAAACCCCTTTTTAAAGGGGGTATGGGAAACCCATTACAAGCAATAAACCCAAGAGGAATCAACCCACCACAAATCCTTGGACAACAGAGAACACGTTACCCAATGACCAGAAAAACAAATTTCAAACAAAACACGAGTCCACAAAAACGATGCAAAGCCCACATAGGTGCCCGAATCAAACCTAAACACCGACCACCAGCGTCATCGCCAGATATTCACTATCGGAAAGCCTCGATGATTATCACCCACCCGCAGACCACCTCACGTCGGTCACCCCAATGCTCCGCATCGTCAATCAACCGATCTCGAACAGATCTGGCACCGAGCCAGACCATCAGAAGGCACTCCGAGAGAACGATGTACCGCCGAAGAAGCCCAGGGAGGAGCACCATCAAGAATCTGCAAAGGGAGATGCCGCCGAAGACCGGACGAGTCCCGCCGCAAGACCGTTCCACGCCGTCGTCTCCAGCGCCATCACACCAGGACCGATTCTGATTTCATGTTTCCTATTAATATATTTGAATATTTATATAATGAAATATTTTCATCATATATATCATAATGTTTTCAGCACAATCCATTACAAAAAACCTAACAGATACATTTTAACATTCAAAATTAAATAAAAATATTTCAATATTATACCATTGTTTTTTATGCAATGAATTATTTGTCGTAAATGAAATAAAAAAATGTTATAAAATCATTGGTTTTACATTCTTTCTTGTTAATGAAATTGAGTCCTAACCATAATTAATTTTTTACGAAAAAGATTTTATAATGAAAATGAAAATAAACAAAGATGTATATTTTCACATATAAATTAATTTATATGTTGTTTAAATAATTTTTAATCTAAATTTATGCATGATTTTCCTAATGAGTACCATGGTATACGAGCTATATTTTTCACAAAAGACTCAATTGATTTATTTTAAATTTTCATAAGTATTTATTTTTCAAATTAGATGGAGAATTTGATAAAATATACATACATTGATTATTTTCATTCCTTATGAACAAGTTAATCATTAAGTTGTTCCTCATTGAACTATCCCAACTTGAGTGCCACACATTTTTTCTCTAAGCCAGTTGATTATGAGTCCTCATGCATAACTTCAAATATATTAGGGGCTTCCAACATGAAGTGAAGGTGGGGTATATAACATGGGGAGGTAATCCCCACTTTATCAAAACAGATCATAAGTGGAAATAAAAATCAAATACCAAATGATATAACCCATAATCATTATAATACCATAACCAATAAAAATAGAGATCATATGATAAACAAAAATAGGTAAAAAATCCAATATATATAAGTTTAAATGTAAAAATATAAATGATTCAATTGTCAATATTAAATAATAAAATATATACACATTGAAATCTTAATGAGGGTGTTGACATCATGTTTTGTACCCTCATCCATTCTACATCCCAACTTATCTACCTAGCATAGGGACTATTCCCTTACCATGCCATCATAACATAAAGTCTATTCATGTACTGACCCCAATGTCAATGTAGGTTGTGAATAAAACACAGTTGTCCACCGTTAACATAATATAAAACAATATCAAATTTATAATTGTTAATGTATATTTCTACAAAACAATTTAAAAAAATATAAATAGTTATCAAATTTAATGGTTCAATAAATAACAAAAAAAATATTAACACGGTTAATGATGACACTCGAACCATTAATCCCTACTTTATCATGTACCAGTGTCTGAACCATATATCACATAGGGAATCATAGTTAATTAATAAATGGGAACTGATTATACATTTACTTTCAATTAAAATCATAACAACAGGGAACCATAGTCTAATTCCATCATATTGGGCCAAGAACATCATTTATAGATCCCCATAGTCTGTATAACAAATAATCCTTTTTCGTTCAATTCATGGTCATCACATAAGGGGTTTTGAATCATCAGTATGTTTTCCACTCATGTAGTTATCGAATTCTTGATTTTGATGTATCAATGTTTCCCGTACATGTTTATCACATATATCACATCATCACATATATAACATTTTTAATGAAAAATACAATTAATCATATTGTAAATTATTGATATAATGGTGTTACATTTTAATTTAAAAATACTACATGGTACATCACATTAATCACATGGAAAGAATTCTAAAAAAGTAACCATTAATCAATTTCAGAACATCTTATCATGTAATCCATTAACACTTATAGGTTAATTAAACATTTACCTTAACTATAATATTCAAATAAATTCATAATAACATTAATTGACTAATTTCATAATACCAACAATCAATCAATTCCACAATCCCAATAACCCTTCACTTTCATAATTCCATTAATTAATGAAAAAATTAACAAATCTAATTCAGGTTTCAATTCAAAAACATGGTAATTGAATTTAAACAATTAATTACACATAATATAATTCATGATAATGGTAATTTACATTTATACCACCTAACTCTTTATTATTTTTTAGAAGTTAACCAAATATAAAATCCCTAATGGTGTGGGAGATCTAGAAAAAAATCATATAAGAATGATAAAATGGAATAAAAACAACGAAAACCTATAATGATAAAAATAAAAATGTTTAATAACAAAAACTATTTATCTATAAATACATATTGCTTAGATTGGAAGACACATGGAGAATAAATAACATACCATAGAGGGGTATAACCATTAATTGTATATTTTATTCATCATCAATAGGGTTTATGGTGTATAGGAATCCATATGATATAACAATTAAATGATTAAATATTGATACACTTGAGCCAAGCTAAATTTGATTTAATATAAAGGGATCTATATTTTTAAAATAACGTTTTTGAGGGATTAAAAACCACATGAATGGTTTTCTGGGAAAGGGAACACAATTTTCCAAACCATGTTCCTTAAGTGTGTGCCTCTTTCTAAAGATAGAATGTTTCTACTAACATGGTGATTGTTTTGAATTTTTTTTACCAACCATGAAATTTCACTCTATTTGGGAAATCAATATTTTTCTGGGGCAGTGATCACAGTTTATTAAAAAAATGTGCCAACAATGAACTACCCCACAATCCTCAAAAAAACAAAATCAAATATAAAATTTCACCCAAAAATCCCCAATTTAAAACCCAAACAAGATACTCTAAAAAACGGTAAAATTGTAACATCAATTTAGAAAGATACATCTCCAAAAAGATTAGGATCATACATCTCCATAATATATACCAGTGCATCCTCAATCAGCAATCCCAAGAATCTCCAATATTATAAGGTAAACAGATTAGTCCACTTGTCCCATACATAAGATAATATCTCCCATGTTTCATCATAATCAATTACTTTTTTCCCATCACACCATCTACATTGTCTTTCCCAAAAATAGTTTGACATTCTAATCCAAATCATCTATCTGATGCTCCTCAAAGGTTGCATCAATCTTAAGCTAAACATCTTCATCTTCAATTAAATGAGAAGGGTCACGGTGATATTTTTGAAGCTTTGACATTAGAAAATTGTCACGTGTGACACTATACCACTATGATAGTTCCAATATATATGAAATTTTATTTATTTTCTCCACAACCTCAAAAGGACCAAATAAACTTGGGCACCAACATTCTTAGTCTCTGAATCATATGGTGTAATAAACTAGGCTACATCCAAAGGAACTCATAATCACCCAATGTAAAATCATTGGGAAATCTTCATCTATCAGAATATGTCTTGTGAATACTCTGAGTCGTAGCCATATATTATTCAATTTGATGAACCTAATCCTAAATCTATTATATGATATTTAGTTCTAATAAATCAATGTCACCTACCTCCATCATACATAGAGTTTATTTTCATAGAGTACCATAAATGGCCTCATATGGTTCCATATGAATAGTATCCAGTTAACTCTTGTTTTAGGAGAACTCAATGATATCTAGGTGATTATCTTATGACCCATAAAAATCAAGAGCACACACCTATATCATGTCCTCCAAAACATTTATAGTATGATCTAAATTCCCATATTTCAATCGATAGAAATATGTACTCACAAATAACTGTATGACCAAATCCATTGGTAATCCTGTAAAAAAACGCAATATAAAACATGTGTAATGGTATGAAACTACTCTTCTTAATTATATGTATAGATGGACTATCTACCAAGTGGACATGCATCCCAATTGATCCACTATGAATGTCTCCCATATATGAATTAAATTTGATACTTTCATTAATTAATCCAAAATCACCATAATTTCATCATTTTTCAAATATGTTATCACGTTAATGACCCTGATATCTAGAGTAACATTTTACATTTTCCATTTTAAAATGGTAAATGTCTATGGTAATTCAAAATGGAAATTATGCTCATCCTTCATCTATTGATAGGTGTATAATCATATCATGAACCCTTCAATTTCCATTTCCTTGCCTTTCCAGAAATACAATCAATATATTTCATGTTATATTTAAGTAATACCTTCAACAACATCCCACTTAAGTGGTTGAAATTAATACATCAAATCATGTCTTGTAATCATAGGAACAAAAACATGGTTCTTAACATTGATGATCTTGTCCTCATATATAGACCAATCAAAAAGTGGCTCCCCAATTTCAGGGATTTCCCTCAATTCCATACATTATGGATCATAATATTTCATCTCCCTAATCTGGTACAAAATATTTGGCTCCTGTGATATTAATAATAGGTCCATATTCTCCTAGACTTCTGAAACCACAACATTTATTTCTTCTTATAATGTCACATATTCTATTTAGAACTAGACTCCTTAACTACTTGATTATGGGGATTTCATCTCAATGCTCCGGCCACAATGTTTCCCATCCTGTTTATATATGCTACCTAAAAAATCAAATAACTTCATATACACAAACCACCTCAGCTTATGGAGATTGAAATATTAGTGGAAAAATATACACTTTAATGGCTTGTGACCAGCATACACAACAAAAATTTCACCCAATATATAAATATTCCAATACATCAAATCATAAACCACTACTGCTAACTATAAACCATGTATAGGGTAGTTCTACCCATGTGTCCTAGACTATCGTGACCCATACACCACAAATCGATCTCCCAATGTCAAATATGTTTCACATCCTATCCCATATGCATTAGAGAACATTGTATACTCCTCACCTGGGTAAGGTTGTATAAGAACTGATGTAGTAGTGAAAAGATTATTCAATTCATGGAAATATTTATAACATTATCTATACAACTAAAATTTAAATCTATTATTTTTCAAGTCCTAAATTGGTTATCCCATGGGTGAAATATTTTTGATGAACTTCATAGAGTAAATTGCTAATTATATAAAGATACATATATAAAAAAATTCATCTAAATCTCCAAAGAAAAAAACTACACGATCCTTATCCAGGCCAACTGAAACACCTTCCACTGAGATAATGTAACTCATGAAATGTACTTGATAATACCTGAATTGACACTTATTTTTCATTGTGTATAGTCGATGCTATATTAGGAATATCAAGACAATATCAATAAATTAGGCATGATCATTATGCGTCTTGAATTTAGAAAACATGTCCTCAACAAAACAATGAAAAAATGATCAAGGTATAAGTATTTGATTCTATTCAATAATTTAAAAAAATCTACAGACCATTTATCAATTATATTTGAATTATAACGAAACAGTAATGGTCATAACTTCATCTGAAAGTAGTCAAGAGTATATCAAAAGGTAGAACTCTCAACAGATGATACCATAACCATAATTCAATCATGTTAAAATACACTCTCAAATGGTAAAATATATCATTAATATGTGGAAGTTGAAATCGATTTTCACTATCATCTAGTTTAATTTCTAGTAGTTTACACATATATACAAATTCAGGTAACCCTTCATTGCCAAAAAATATGGAAAATGCCAAAATGACATGCTTTGATGGAGAAACTCCTTATACATCAACTATTATAATTAAGTATTTATCTTTGGAATATATATTGTTTCCATTATGTATGGAATAATATAAATGTATCATTTTGATGAATGATATCAATCATTACATCCACATACATCTCAGGTGGAATCCCTAAGAAGTACTTAGGAATGAAATCCTATAACCAATTCAAAATGGGTGGAAAAGATATCATGCTTCAAAACTCTGTAATACAGTAATAGTATTAACTATGTGTAATGACCCCCCTAGTTCCTAAATAACAATACCCTCACTGCCTTCTTGGATATACCATCCATTGTGATGATCATAATTGTCACCCTCAACAGATGTAAAGGCTACACACATGCAATAACAGTATATGTGGGATCATTATTCTACAAAATATTCCTTACCCATAATCAATTCAAATCTGGAAAAAAATCAAGATATAATGATCCCATAGAAACTCATACTAAAAAAACACATTATAAAAACACTTTAATAAAGTGATATCTCTTGATAGTACCCCCAATATATTATTGATCATCATAAACACACTCAAGAAATCCATTTTCATACTCAACCCATTAACATGTTTTTAAAATATAATGGAATGTGATGCACTAATTGTAAATACAACACTAGAAAGGATATAATCTATAATAATAATTCCCCTAACTATCATTGGTCTAACCATTCTATGATTGAGTTTTAGATGAACTATAATAAACTATCATACCCTTATTCCTTTTATAATATTATGAGATCCTATAGCTGCACCACCCTGGTTATTTGGGTGCTCTTTCCTAGAAGTACCGGTTCTACTACCTCGACCTCCACATACTGTATAACTCTATCTTACATAGGGTAGAAGATGAACTCCTTTATCCCTCATTCTTCGAAGCTCCTCCATCATTAAACATCTTTAATGGGCTCCATTCAAACTATTTTACATTTCATACACAGTTGCAAGATCGACAGTCAAGTAGTGTTTAGTGGAAATATATATGTTTCTGACCAGTCTTAGCAATGATTTCGTATATCACTTAGGAAAGGTCCTAAGTAAATTTTCTATCACATATCAAATATACTTGGTATCAATGTGGTTAAAAAATAGAATTTATTCTTCCCACTCATATAATACATACCTCATATTTATCCTTGAGATACCACCTACAACCCAATGTATGTTGTATTCTGGTATCCCTTAGATATGAGTGATTAATTCTCTACATAGAAATACATTTTCAACCAAAATATGTTAACTAGGGAATTAATATCATATTTAATACCTTCTTCAAATGATTTCTCCACATTCTCCTTGTCTTTATCTAGAGTTAGAAAAAATCATTGAAAATTCCTTAAGCGTCTATCATATCCCATCATGTACATGGTCACTTGTGAGATATTCATGAACTATACATCCCTCTTGTTAATAAGTGTATTTGGGTAAAAGTGGACTAAGAACTTATCATGAATGTCCTTCCACTATATATTATATAGCTATCAAACATGAGTCTGAATGTTTTAAAAATTATTCAGTTTACCATTTAACACATACACCCAATGTTTTAATATCTTCTCATCAAGAGTCTCTATGTGGTAAATAATAATCAATATAGACTCAATCCATATCTCATCTACCTCGGGTCCACCCTCTATAATAAACGTAAGAGGTTACATAAACTAGAACTACCACATCAATTCGATCATACTCATCATATTCTGCCATATATTTCCTTCTATAAACCATATAAACTAGGAAATTTATCATGATACTACTATCTTGATTAATCATATGGATATATGGAAGCCTTCAGTTCTACTATTGGAGGATCCTTTCAAGAAATTTCCTTTATCATCATATAATCACATATAATCTTATAGGTGTATCTCTAAAATTCCATATAAATCATTATGAAACATTACACTACACTATCATATTTACATAATAGGGATTTAAAACAATCAATCACATGGAATCCCCTATATCCCACCACTAAATCAAAACTTTGGTGATATAACTACCCTAAACCATATCTTCTCTAGGTTATGGTAAACTAAGGGTAAATATTTTTCATAATTAAATTTTATCTTTAGACACCATATAATATATATCATTTACCATATTTAATATATTTTTATAAAAGCCAATTTCATATTAGAACCCTTATTCATTTAAAGTACAAAATTAATTATATTATTTTCATTTAAATAACTCTCCCAAAACCTTCATGATAATTTTTAAAAAAGGATGAATGTCGCAAAAATTAATGATTGGACATAATTATGAAATTATAGACAAACATAATGACATACTAGATCATGACTAAATTATAAAAAAACACAGTATATAACAAGTTCATCTTCAAAGTAAAATTTATATCTAATTGTAACAAAAACAAAATAACAAAAATCCTACCTTGGGTGATGGGATTTTACCAACATACATGGATTATCCATTCCCATTAATGAGATATTGACCAGGACCCAATTAATCCAATATATAATTTTATCCTTTAACAAATACCATGAGAAACTAAATGAAAATATTACCACATATTATTCCACTTTGTAATATCCCATTCTAGGTACCACACACCAGTGGCCCAGGACGGTTGGTTATGTGACCTCATACATGCCTTATCATATGCCTGAGGTGACCGACTAGTATTAAGGACAATACATATAATAATGTTATATTATATAATCATTATTAAACTAGAATAATAGTATAAATAAGTATATAATATCCAAATGATTTAAACCATAACACGAATAATATGATAAAAATAAAAATCAATATCACAAGATAAAACAATAAGGAGAAAAAATATCAAAACTAATCAAGTATACTTTCTATTCATTTTATGTTTCAACATTCAATAAAAAAATACCAAAACATAGAAATACCCAAATATCCATATTGGGATTAAACGTCATGTCGTATTCACTAATCCATAATCCTTCCCAACTCATCCATCTTATATATGGATTTTTTCTAATATGGTTCTACAAACATAAATTCAATTGAGGTACCACTCCAGATATCTGATTAGGATGTTAGTAAACATCAACAATCAACCAACAAAAATGCATAAAACAATACCTAGTCTATTATAGTGTATGCAGTTATATAAAGAAAAAATTACAAAAAGGTAAACAATTATCACTTTTCATTCTTCATTAATCAACTAGATAAATTACCTAGATCCATGATGACACCATAACCATAAATACATCAGTCATCGCGTGCTAGAGTCTGAACCGTATATCACATAGGGAATCATATTTCATTATTTCATGGGATCCAATTATCCTTTTAATTTCAATTGACATAATAGCTACATGGAACCATAGTCCAATGCCAATATTTTGCGTATATAATTTCATGACTAACACCCGATGGGGTTTTGATGATTCCATACATATCCCAAACCTCATATTTATCAAATATGGGTTCTAAAAGCATCAATACATGTCCCAAAATCATAGATATCACATAATAGATTTTTAAGTATCGGTCCTTTTCCCACATGAATTTATCACATATATGAAAACATGACACATAAAACATCCTCAAATATATCACATTTATCAAGATTGATCATCATTATCCTTTTTATAAATCATTCAAATAATGGTATTAAATTTAAATTTAACAATACTATATGGTTCAAAACATTAAGCACATGGACATAATATGATGAATTCTCAATTAATCTATTTAACAACATTTAATCACAAAAATTATTTTCCATTTAAGGATAAAAATACATGTTAATTAATTCAAATTAATTAATAAATTAATAATAAAATTAATTGAAAAATCACATAATTATAATATACCATTATTTCCATAATCCTAATTACCTATAAATTTCATAATTACATTAATTACTATAATAATAAATTAATCCTAATAATTTTTCAAATGAAACACATGGCCGTTGAATATACACATTTAATCCCAAGTTATAAAATTCTAGACTATAGAAATTGACATTTATACCACATATCTTAATATAGATGATGGATGTTCAACCACTGAAAAATCCCCAAATTTATATTTAATTTTCGAATTCACATGTGCATGGGATATCTACAACCAATCTTATAAAATGATCAACTAGAACAACAACTAGAAAACCTTATGTATAAAACAACAACAATGGGTAATAATACACTCATCCTTGCATGGATATAGATACATGGGAGAGATGAAGCCACATTGAGAAGATATCAAATACTAGATAGGTTCTCATCCTTTAATTAGTTCACTAATTCATCCAAAATAGTGTTTATGTGGTCCTGGAACCCATTCAAAAGATAAATAATGGATTAATATGGTTAGGCCTGATTTTGGTCAATTTGGGGTTAATATCTATGGTTTAGAATATTAAATATTATATTTTCTGTGTTTTAAAAACCCTTTGAATGGTTTCCCAAATAAGGTCATATTTTTTCAAATGGTTTTCCACAATGGTGTGTCTCTAATTTGGGGTGCCTAATTTATACTAATAGGGTAGATAGTATGGGAAAAAATGTGTTGACCATGAGTTTACCCTATATACGGGAAAACACGTTTTCTATGTTAGGACGTACAGGTGGGAAAATCATGCTCTAAACATGAACTACCTAATAAATATCCACAAACATCCAATATTGTTATGTTTCACTTAAAACATCGCTAATGTAACACATAATCATTTTATATACAAAAAAGTGTAAAACGGTACCTGCTATTGAGAATGATACATCTCTAGAAATTTCGAGATTATACAATTGAGTAGTTATTTATCTTTTCATCATCTCATATTCTATGTGATTAATAACCATGTGAAATTATTTATGTTGCAGTTCTAAAATTATCATTTAATGAACATAAGATAGAGTAGAAAATGAAAAATTATTTCTACTATGTTAAAATAATAGTCTGATCTTGTTATGTTATGATCCTAAAAGAATTAAAATTCATATTATGGAATACTATAATATTCTCCAAATACTAAAAAATATAACCTAATGTTCAAAATTAATAATTTTATAAATGACTAAATATAAAAATATACAAATATTCTAGATCTTGTTGAGATCCAAAAAAACAATAATATTTGATCACACATTCATCGAAGAGAACTAAAAATCTGTCTCTACACAAAAACAACCACTCCTAATATAGAATCGAAATAAAAATATTCCCAAATCATATAATTTCTAAAATATTAAAAAAAATTATAAAAAAAACAAAATTACATAAAAATATTATAAATTCCATTGTGCTTTTTAATTATTACTCATCATTTTTGAATAAAATAAAATATTAATATATTAATAAGTATTTCATTGAAAGAAATGATATAGATTTCTTAATATAGTGGACTACGTAAAAAATAAATTCAATAACATAGTCAATAAATATTTTTTTAAAAATAGGGTAATCTATATAATAAAAAATATACGCAAAAAATATATTAGCACATTCTCCAAATTACTGCAACATATAGAATTTATTTAACAATATGGTTTTCAATATATTTAAACTTATTTATAAAGAATCATTCATAGTCAAATATTCTATTTAATAATAACAAAAACTAATCCCATGTGTTGTGATAACAAAAATCCTTCCATAAATATATTTAATCATCTTAAACCCCCATCACACAGAACCTAATGATGAATATTTATTCCATTAATTGACGATAAACCTTATATTTATTAGCTCATTATAGTATATAAAACTCTTAAAATATCGTTGTTTAAATCATTATAACATCTAATGTTATCCAAGCCCTTCCATTGTTATAAATTATAATTTTGTATAACATAAAAAATGCATAATTATATTATTTGTAACAAATGTTCCATTTTATGTGATTTCATGGTTCTTTTTAGTAAATATTTTTAGAGAATTTGGAAATAATATTACATATAAAACTCTTACAATTTAATGTGGACACATCAAATCAATACCTATTTTTTACAAAAAAAAATAATCTCCATTAATTTTAAATCATTTTTCATTCAAAACAAATGCTATTTGTTTAATATTAATACCCATAGTGGAAGGATTTGCTTTTCATTTGATCAAAGTAGTCCATAATCCATTTGTAAAAGCATTTATATATATTAATTAAATAAAATCATAGTAATGGATATATTTTAAAATGTATAGCCATTAGCCCTTAAGAAAACCACAAAACCAATATTAATGATTTCATTTTCTTGCGATAATATTTGTGCTCCAAAGAATCCCATATACACACATTAAATAAATATCACCTCCCAACTATTCTCATTAAAATGTTAACAAATAATACTGTAGAAATCAAAATTTAGGAAATTATTGCAATGAAAACAATAATTTCACATACATAAGATCATGAAATATCATTTAAATAAGGAGATAATTGTTATCCATTTGAAATAAAAATATATATATAAACCAATTTGAATTATTTTATAAACCATTAATAAACATGGGAAATAATATAATCTTAATATAATCACCAAACATAATAATAGTTATATTTATTAGGAGTAACATATATCTATTAACTTTTTCACTTCATAGGTGTAATTAAGTCTATATTTATTATATAAGTGTATCATATAGTAGTAAAAATTGTCACTTCAATGGAGTAATAATGTTTTTCCACCATATCTTAAGAGTGACTTACACCACTTAAACCTATCTCTATACCCAATGATTTATAAGGATTTACTAGACCAATCCATTATATAATGGATAGAGTCCGATAAGGGTTTGGGCTCATTACTGATTCCCACACTCTATAATGACATCAATGTTTCATATTTCCTAATGAAAACGTTTTATAACATCTAATTTGTCTCATATTAGGAAATAAAAAATGTGGTTCCTTATAATGTTAGATATACAAATTTTAAAATGATTAATTTAGTTTATATGAAAAAATAAATTCTCTTTTCTCATAAAATATATGAACAAATATCCTTTTTATTTAAAAAAATTGTAAAACAAAAAAAGGATAAAGTTATTATCACTATTAAATCATGGAAACATATAAAAAAGGATTAGTAATTAAAAAAGTAAATTACAATTGGAAAAACTATTTAGTTCATATATGTCTTAAAAAAATAAGTTTCTAGAATTGATTCAATAGAGAAGAGTACATGAAAAATTGAAATAAATATTTTTGATAACCATTTTAAAGATTCAATGATAGTTTAAAATTATCTTTAAAACTAGTATATGTAAAATATTGAAAAATTATAAATCCCATGAACAAGGAAGGGTATAATTTTGATTAGAGAGTATTAAAACAATTATTTATAGGAAATGTTTTACTACATATGTAGCTATTAAATAAAAAATAAATTTATGAATATAAAATTAAAAGGATTTTTAAACCTCATAAATTTAAATCAATTAATGATAAAATGAATTTATATAGTAGTATACACACCCCAAACACAAAAAATATGTGGTTAAAATGGCATGAGTCCTGAATAATGGTAATTAATAAAGGAAATGACTTTCCTCGAGTCAAACAAACAACATATTATCTTTAACTATTATATAATAAAACATTATTATCTTTTTAATTTTTAGGACCAATTTTAAATTTATAGCCTTTTGATTATACCTCCAATTTATCTATTTAAAATGTATTAAAGAATTTCATTATTGATTATGTTAATGTTTTATATTTTGATAATGATTGGTTTATTATCCTAAAAAAACAATTGTATATTGACCATGGTCAAATAGAATATATTATTTCAGTTAAAAATTATTAATAATGATTTATTAGAAAATATTATATATTCAATGCAATTTTATAATAATCTATTAATGGAGTACATGAAAAATAATTCACATCACTATGTGGATGTGGAATTCCAAACATACGGATGAAAAACATCCACATTTTCCAATAGAATTAAGTGTTAACAGTTAATGACCATATTATATTTATTGAGTCATTATAATATCTTTAATGTCGAATATATTCATTATAAACATAATAGAAACTATCATTGTGAGGAAGTGATGAAATTTATCCACCTTGATTTATGAAGGTGGTATTCCACACCTAGGTAGAACAAATATTATCAATATCCAATTGAAGGAATGTTAAGAAGGTATGTAATATATTAGCTTTCCAAAAAAATTAAATCTATTCATGGAGGTTTTAGTCCACAAATTTATATGAGTGACGTTTTTTCTAATAAGGTGTTAAAATATATGAAAAATGGGTTTTTAGGAATATAATTATATTTTTGTAAATGTGAAAAATTTATTTAATCATATATGAATGGTTATAGTTATATTTTAATGATTTGGAAGAAGAAATAAACAAGAAAACACTCGATTATGATTTATACAATATCTTTTGAAAACCTCATACTTATTACAAATAAATCATTTTATATTGTAATTTCAGTGTAATTAGAACCAATTAGGCATAAATTAGATTAATCTAAATAGATTTTTACATATATTTTTCCTGATAAATGGATCAATATGTATGAGTAAGAGAGAATATGTTGTTCTCTTTTTTTGATTCGGGGGTGGAAATCATTAATGCATATGAAACATTAATATGTAATAGGTTTATAACTACAATAAAATAGATCCAAATAAATATATTATAATACCTAAGGAAAATAAGTTTGAAATAAATTAAATAAATAAAATTTATCCATTTTTAATGTGATTTTGAACATTATCAATGCATTATCTACAACTTTAGCACTTTTAACTTAAATTATTGTAACCACGTTTTACATCTATAATGTCTATGAATGTAATTTTAAAAATTTAAATTTAAAAAAAATAAAAAAATGTATGATATCGTCAAAACATTTACACCTTTTTGGTTGAATAGAATATTTTTTATTATCTTTTCATTATTTATTATAAATTTTAAAATTAAATAACATTTAAATTCATTTTCATGAATATTAATTTTTCTTGACTTCAAAGGAAGAAATATAATAATGGAATTTTAATATAAAAAATTTCACCATCACTTTTACTTTTTAATTATCAAATGAAATTTATTTAAAAACATTTTTATAAAAACAAAATAACATTTTATGAAAATAAATTATATTATGTTGGAGTATATTACACAATGTGGGATTGATGTTGTTTTTGAGTTAGGTGAAATTAAATCATCTTTAATATTAATCAAAATTAGTATCATAAAAAAATTATTCATTTTCATAATTAAAATTTATAAGAGTTCTTCACATATATTTATCTCTCTAAAAATGTATTATAGATATGAAATGAAAGATAGTTCCATGTTGTAATTATACATCAAAAAACTAATATAAAAATTTTAATCGAATAAATAGGGAACTAAATAGAAAAAATATCAACTATAGGTTTATTATGGAAGAAAAAACAAATAAATATAAATAAATTAAATTTTTATTAATATTTAGATTATTTACAATAGTTTTATTCTTGTTTAATATATTTTACCTTCCACCATGGAGATAAAGGTTTACCATTGTTAATAATCATTGCGAATAAAAATAAAAAAATAAGTTTAATATTATATAAATATGATGATTTAAAATTTGTAATAAATTTAATATTATTTTATTACCATAAGTGGTAAATATTAATTTCAATCAAACACTCTGAAATATAATGAAAACTTGTTTTAAAAAAATACATATTTCAGGGAGGAAATTCATTTTATTTATAAATAATGTATATTATTAACATCTATTTAATTCAATATGTAATTATTAATAATATTATACAAATATTACTTTAAAAAAATCCAAAAAATAATTTTACATTATTAAATAAGTGAAATTTTTTATAAAAATCATCATTTATCACTATTAACCTAAAATAAAATATTTTCAAAAAATCTGGAGGAACTATTATATGATTATTTTGACATGTTTGTTTCAAAAAGGATCCATATTTTATCAAATATAATTTATAAAATATGAGAAAATAAATTTAAAAATACATAGACAAAATTAAATTATAATCATTTGTGAATAAAATGTATTGTCAAAGTACGTAATGAATTTATAACCATTCATTAACTTGTACTGATCTTAAAAAAATGTTAATTTACATTACTAAATATACAATATATATGTTATATTTAAATTATTCATCTATTCATATTAACTTAATATTTTTTTATAAAACAATTCCACATATAATTTTTTGAGACATATATCATTTAATCATATATATTTATATTTTAAATTGAGTTTTTATTTTATTATCATGTGATAGTAACATTAAATTATGGAAAATGATTCTATAAATATTTACATATTTTAATGTGGTTACTTCTATTTTTTCCTAGAAATCCAAAAGTACGGTTAAAATTGTCAAAAATAAATGATAATGTTTTAATATTATATTGTATATTTTAGTAAACATTGAATTTTCAATGGTATATATAATCAAACATAATATCCTAAAATCCTATGTTGTTACCATAATGTTTACTCTTTCAATTTCTATTTTCAACTTCTTCATGCAAAATCTAAATATCATTGAAAATATGTTACTTATCTATGTAAACACCCAAGGACTTATCCAAATATCTAAATCTAGAAAATGGTTATGAATTAGTGTACTTTGTTGGATTTATAATATCTTTTTTCTCAAAATTTCAATATTCATCTCCATGTTCTAAAAATCAATTGAAATGAAATCTAAAAAATAAAATTAACATCATAATACCATCAAATAAATTCAAATATTATTTATAATAAATTAAGTAAAATAAATATATCTTAGATTAATTCAATTGAACTTACACCACATCAGTATTAGTTCTTCCTTATACAGAATCAACATATACTTCTACATGGAATAAAATTATTTAATATTGATAACTAATATGTTTCAATTTAAAAAAAAAGAACCCTTCATATTTATATAATAATTTAAATTTTTCTAATCCCAAGATAACAACAATACTTAAAAATATTCAAATATTCAAAGACTAATTCTATACCCACACATCCATGAAACATCTTCATAATCACAAATATTAATTCATGTATTTTTTATCTCCATGTATTATTTCGTGATATAAAATATTATATATATATATATATAAATTATTTTAATGACATCATCATATTATTATGATATTTCATTAAGAGGTATCTAAAAAGTGTATAAAATATCATTCCTTCAAACTATATTTTATTATTAATGTTACTTTAATAAAACAAATAGTAACAACTAAATCTAAATCTCATTTTATATATAATAAATTTACGTTTCATAGATTCAACTTCCAAAATTAGTAAATAATTAATTATATATTATATATAATCAACTGTGTGTAGACTGCCTAGATTTGAAACTTCATGATAATTATAATAATGCATGGATAATCCATCTTATTTATAAGAAGTTGTTTTTCATCAAATTTTGACACCATGCATATAGAAATAATTACCACTACAAATAATAAAATGAAAAATAAATATGGGTTAAATAAAATACTTATTAAAATTTATATTTCATGTTTTTCATTAATAAGCATTCGGGATTTTGGTATGGCTAATGACATGTGAGAGAGGTGATAATTTTAAAAGAGTAGGGGCTAAGGGAAATCATCAGTGAATTAAGGTGATGTTCAATTCATGTGGGAGGATCCATTTTTATTTTTCATGAATATTTTTTGTTTTATTAAAGAAATCAAGGTAGTTTTTAGCATAATAGTGACGGAAGAAATAAGGTTACTGATCATGGATATTGGAGATACAGAGACAACATAGATAGTTTAGTAGGAGGAATATTAATTCTGATCAATGGTTAACATTGTAGCATAAATGATTGAAATTATTGGATTATTTGGTATTTGAAGACTACATTTATGAATACATAATTTTAGTTTACCAAACCACACACTATGTATATAAATAAGTATAATCTATGATTTCCATGATTATTTTTAATATCATATAAAATGTAGTTACATGACACATTAAATGTTTAACCGTGTTATATGGGTCAAGATGTACGAAAGTACAAATTGGATAACCCCATGAACCACACTCACTATGTAGAAGAGATAAATGACATGAATATTAAAATAACATAATTAGAAGTTGTGGAAAACATTTATGTATAGTTTATTGAATGTAAATTCCATTTTATCCTAACTAAATGATGCATTTGTTGACCTAAAATTATTGGGTAAAATATATACATGATAAAACCCTAACTAAGGCTTGAAATCATGTCAATCAAATTATTCAATATGCAATATTTTTCATTTTGTTTTCAAATATTATCACATGTGTGTCATAATTTAACATTTGAGTACTCCATTATAGAAAATATTTTATATAGAATATGAAGGTGTCTAAATATTCACTATCAGCTGATATTTCCATGGAATTATGTGAAATTTGTGGTCTTATTAAAACAGAGTCTATAATTTCATCTGTAAAAGACTTATTGAAAAAATGAAAGGTTAATATAAACTGTGATACATAATGGTACATAAATTCATGTCCTCGTTAAAAATGTTCCAGTGTGCATTCCCACTTTTGATAGGGTGTGGGTCCTTTAGTCATGTACTATGTAACCTCCTCTGTCAATTCACATTCCACTTGATGCAGTGTGGGTCTTTTATACTGATTGCAATCCCCATGTTTAACAGGAATTGATCAGTAAGTCTTGTGTCCTGTAATAAAATTATAGAGATTTTTATGGTATTTATAAGGTCTAATTAGTTAGGTGCTTTTAGGTTTTTTATAACCCAAATATTATAAACATCTATTTCCATGTAATATTTTTCATCTAATGCTATGAATATTTTTATTTTCAATTATTTTTTTACCATTATCCATAATAGATATATTGGAATTCCACTAATTAGATTTCACATTTTTTTTCATTTTATTTATCATTTTGTCAATGTATCCTACTCGGTATGTCTATAATCAACACTTTGTTGTCTTTGTGCTCAGGCGTATTGAATTTTAATAGATAACACATAGTAAAAGGGTGAATTTTTTGGACATTATTCTAGTGGAGCTGGGGATTTGGGTCACTATTTGGTGGTGTATCTACTAGGGATTATAATGGAAGTTAGAGTATCATTTATTTCTATTTACTAGTAGTTTGAGATATATAAATATTTTTTGAACAACTAGATTTTATATTTATCACAATATGTGGAGTTTAATTTATCTTATGTTATTATATTCCTATTGTGTTTTGGATACTTGTTATGTTATTGTTGGTTATTTCAACTATCTATTTATTCTTATATTATTATAAAGAAATGTAATTATATGTATGATTTTTCAGTTAGTGGATCCCCGTTTTTTCATATGTTTTTTAAATTCAAGTAAGTATCCCATGATTAGAGGTAGTATTATAGATGAAAAATTCATCTTATCATCAGTCCATGTGGGATCTCAATTGGTAAATTAATGTAATAATGTCATGTCTATGGTTTGAGTAGCATGGTTATATTATTGGGTAATAGGGTTTTCATGTTTTTGTATAAGAATATTTTATAAATTATATTAATAGGAAATGAGTTAATTTCTATTTCTATGGAACTCAGTGATTGATATAGATATTCAACATATCAATTCACTAAAAGTAAAATAATTTATATATTCACAAGAACAGTAAGGAAAAATTTGAGGTGTAATACCATTATATAAAAAACGGTATAAAGTTTTAGTTATATTTATCATTCAATCATGTATCATATCATCCTAATATTATGAAATAATAATATGTTAATCTTAATAAATGATTCATGTCAACAAGTGGAAAGAAAGATTGAATTATGAGGTCGTGTAATGAGAATACAATTTTTATGACATAAAAATCAGTTCTTAATCAGGTGTGTAATGAGAATATAGTATATGGAACTAATTGGGAGGATCCTCTATTACATGAGTTGGGGGTAAATCATCCACCCTTACTACAGAGAGAATACCCACTCATAGAGAATACAATTTCACTACAATATTGGATGACACAACCATCAAGATGAGTTATTTTAACTAGATTCTATGAAAAATAAATAAACACATCCCAATCACACTATATAATTAAATGGTAAATGATTAACTAGATTTACTGACTCATATTTTCAATTTTCATTCAGAATGAAACTAACCATATGTGGATTCATTATTTGATGTATCTCTAAGGTTTATCTGTCAATTGTTTCATACTGAATACTTAAACTTATGATGATGTCAGTATACCAAGGTTAAAATTTTATAATTTTTTAGAGTGGAATATAATCCGGTGATGTTTAGGGTGGTTCATTTAGGGGTGATCTTCGGCCTTCTACATGGTAGATATTCCATTTTCAAGTACATCTCATGGATTGTAGATATAATGTGGTACACCGTAAACATGATTCAATATGGTTTCCATTAAGCCTTGATTTTTGAGTGATTTCATATGAGAGAGATCAAGACTAAAACTATTCAATTATGCATCCTCATCTATAACAAATTCATAGTACATTCTATAGTGATAGAGATTTTAATATAAGAGACACATCTAGTTTCTTAGGAAGGAATTTTTTTTCATTGTATACAATCCTAAACAACATCTTTTGGATGATATTCAATGTGGTCCCACCACTAGAGGTAGTATAAGTAATGGTTATAATCATGGGTAAAATCAATAAAGCGGTCCCATATGGTTTACAACCTTCAAGGAGATAAATCCTAATAAACATGTTCATGTAGTTGAAACATGGATAAAATTATTCTTAGTTAGTTGGAATCTGAGTATTTCAAATGCGAATTTTTTTATGAAAATATCTTTAAATGATAATACTAAAATAATGGGCTTCACCAAGCAATATTGGGTGACCCTTCTGGAGGTAGCTGGGTTAGAGGATATAGTAGTAAAGGATTATATATGTCTAAATATATTTTTAATCCAGTTATACCTCCACCATGTAGAGTACATTTTCAAATACAAGGTGTGAATGGTTGGTACTGAGTTAATATGCATGCAATATAAGGATATGATATGATATTTTCTATCATGGGTACAAGAAAAATTATATAACTAATCAAATATTCATCTTTAACTTTTCATCATCTGTATGATATATTCCTTTATTAGAACATCTATTATTCTCTTTGTGTATAAATATATATATAAATATATATTCTTGTATGGATTCTGTACTGACCCCTTCATGTAATGTATCCTATTATGGGAAGTCACCCTCTCAATCACATTAGTCATCAATGTGATAAAACTATTTGAAAATATATATTTTGCTAATTTATCATCATTGAAGAGGTGAATCCCTATAATTTTATTTGTATACAAGGATGGGGGATATTATTTCACTATATGGTGATATTATATTTAGCGGATGTGTTAGGATTCACGTTCACTATTGAGTGGGACCCCGTATGGTATAGGAAGGTCCAACCCTCAAGAGAATGTTGTTGATTTACAATAAATTAGAGATCCTAATTGTTTTGTTTCATCTATGTTGTAGAGGATATGATATCAATATTGGGTGACGGGTATCTGGATTTTTTTCCTATGTGAGGGTTTAGGGTTTTCCCCTTTATCATGTGTTTTATTTCTGTATTTATCTTCACCATGAGACTTTATTGATCTCATCTATAAATTATTAGATTTCCATAATTAATATTATGGAGCTGATGTTGTAGTTAGTGGTCCTTTAAGTGAATTGTTTCATTATACCCATTGGGTACCCCTAGGAAACACATGTTTCATTTACCTATACATTATATTGTTGTTTGAGGTTTTATATTGACTAACACACCCCAAATCACGTGACAATAAAAAATAGATACCAAAGTCTAGGTACTGATAACCTATTATTCTAGATTAAAGTATAAAAGGGTGTCCAAAAATAATTCTATCTCCTCTAAATATCATCTTTATTATGTTAATGTAGATCATATCCCAAAAAAAAATTATATAGGGTCAATATATGTTCTACTGATGTATTTTAGAGTAATGAATACTCATATTGTGCTTATTTTACTCATGGAAATGATCATATGGTGATGTTTGGTCTAGTTTTTTGTGTTTTTTTTCAAATATATCCTCATATGTTCTCATATAAATGAAAATAATTGTAATAATTTAAGGGTAATCATAGAAATAATATCTGAGAACAAGTTGTATGAAAATCTCTTGAAGTGATTTTTTTTGGATTTGGTAATTTCATTTCATCATCTGTTTCATCATGGATTATAAAGTATTAGTTTCTCCAATAATTATTCAATATTTAATGGATTGTGATAAATAAAATATTTCTTTTTAGGTGCTATAGACCCCGGAAAACGCGTCCAAAAAATTTTCCAAATGCTTGCATACATGATCCAAGATCGTAGTCCATTTCGCAAGCTTTGATTTGGTAGGTCGTAGGGCCCGAACGGAGTTACAGATTTGGAGTTATGGACATTTGAAGTTTGGCTGGGAATCTGGTTCGCGAAGCCCATTCGCGAAGCCCCCTCCGTGATCGCGGAGCGCCGCCGCGAAGCAATGAGAGGCTCCGCGAAACCGTTTGGCGTTCGCAATGCGCCGCGAAGGCCCCTCGCGAAGCACCGATGCAAAGCACCCAACCATCGCGGTCCCGCGAAGCTCCGGAGGCAGTAACTCTCCGCGAACGCATTTGACGTTCGCGAGCTCGCCACGAAGCTCCAGAGGAGGTACCACTCCACGAACGAATATGACGTTCGCGAGCGCGCCACAAATCTCCTGAGGCGGCGCGGGAGTTCTGCTTCACAGCGCCCCTGCCTATAAATACCCAGCTAACCCCCTTCTCCAGGAGGACGGCCACGACCATTTCGCCCCTTGGGCGGCCGAGCGGAGCTCCGCATTACGGCTCCGCGAAGCCATGCTCCGCGAGCAGCTTCCTTCGCGTTGCTGCTCCGCAAGCGGAGGATCCGCGTGACCAAGCTCCGCAAGAGCCCTTTGCTCCGCAAGCCTATGCTCCACGATGCTGCTCCGCGAGACCCCTTTGCTCCGCGAGACCCATTTTCTCCGCGAGACCCCTATGCTCCGCGAGAGATCATTGCTCCGCGAGGCCATTCTTCGCGAAGCTACTTCACGAAGACCTATGCTTCACTATGATCCTACCTTCGCGCCCACCGGTCCATACCGCGGGGCCTGCGCCCCCGCAACCCCGCTCAGGGTCAGTGCCGGGCTGCGGTCCTGGTTCTCCGGGCCGGTCCCTTCGCTACCGTCACAGACCCCCGCGAAAAATTGAGAGTCGCACCGCGAACTTTTCGGGCCGGGATGCCGGGATTTTCCATTGCGCCCTTATGCGCTCCCACCTTCCACATATGGAATACCATGATTTGATACACTCCTCCACACACCATGGAACACCTAGAGTCGACACATTCCTCTGGGTTTCATTCCATGTCATGAGTCGAGATTCTCATCATCAATTCCCCGAGTACCTCGAGTCGAACCATCCCTCAGGCAACTCCTCCAAACCCAATCACTTGGATCCTATGCCAGGTTGAACTAGAAAGGGCCGCCCTTGCGTAAGTCCCAACACCAACCATTTCAAGGCACCTTCTGCCTAATAGTCCTACCTACAAGACTATAAACTGTAGTATTCTCCCTATGTTCCAAACATAGGATGCCTCTTTCCCTATACGAGAGATGCCTTATGATCCTAGCATGAGATGCCAATAGGCCTACCTACATGAATCTAAACTGTAGCATTATCCCTATCTAATAAATGATAGGATGCCTCTTGCCCTAAATGAAAGATGCCTTATGCTCCTAGAATAAGATGCCTAATGCCATGTTTACAGTGGCATAGTTTCAAGAGCGTTGAAATCCGTTCAAACAATCCAGCACTCCACCCCACGCTTTGCGTGTCCTTCATTCAGATCTGCATCCATTCCCAAAGTCTGAAGGGACCCCCTAACAGTATGGATGGTAGACCCATGGTCCCCGTGCTGTCCTGGGCCAATGCCCCTAAAGGCTTCGGGTGACACTTTGAGGTCTTGTGTTTCGAATACGGTCTGCAGTCGTCCCCTCATTTTTTTGTCCCATTTTAGGCTAACGCGATAGGATGCTGTGTCGCGAACATGGTCAGCAGTTATCCTCTATTTCCATGCCACTCTCATCGAATTCCAAATGCCATACATGTGATTCACACTTTTCTTGTCCCTTTGTTTGCGATGATTCCAACGCCCTTGGCGTTATCCCGCTTGTGCACTTGCGCATAGGCACATACCTAAACCCACTAGTGAGTTGGGATGCCCTCATGACCAGACATGAGGAAGACATTACGGGCAGCTTCCTAGCGTAAGCCCCATTCACCAGTGCCACTCCTTAGTGGCACCCGGGCAGCTTCCTAGCATAAGCCCCCATTCACCAATGTCGCTCCTTAGTGGCACCCGGGCAGCTTCCTAGCGTAAGCCCCATTCACCAGTGCCACTCCATAGGGGCACCCAGGTAGCTTCCTAGCATAAGCCCCCATTCACCAGTGTCGCTCCTTAGTGGCACCCGGGCAACTTCCTAGCATAATCCCCATTCACCAGTGACACTCCTTAGTGGCACCCGGGCAGCTTCCTTGCATAAGCCCACATTCACCAGTGCCACTCCTTAGCGGCACCCGGGCAGCTTCCTAGCATAAGCCCCCCATTCACCAGTGACACTCCTTAGTGGCACCCGCGAAGCTTCCTAGAATAAGCCCCCATTCACCAGTGTCGCTCCTTAGTGGTACCCGGGAAACATCCTAGCATAAGCCCCATTTACCAGTGCCACTCCTTAGTGGCACCCGGGCAGCTTCCTTGCATAATCCCCCATTCACCAGTGCCGCTTCTTAGCGGAACCCTGGCAGCTTCCTAGCATAAGTCCCCCATTCACCAGTGCCACTCCTTAGTGGCACCTGGGCAACTTCCTAGAATAAACCCCATTCACTAGTGTCGCTCCTTAGTGGCGCCCGGGCAGCTTCCTAGCATAAGCCCCATTCACCAGTGCCACTCCTTAGTGGCACCCGAGCAGCTTCCTTGCATAAGCCCCCATTCACCAGTGCCGCTCCTTAGCGGCACCCGGGAAGCTTCCTAGCATACGCCCCCCATTCACTAGTGTCGCTCCTTAGTGGCACCCAGGCAGCTTCCTAGCGTAAGCCCCAATCACCTGTGCCGCTCCATAGTCGCACCCGGGAAGCTTCCTAGCGTAAGCCCCATTCACCATTTCCGCTCATTAGCAGCACCCGGGCAGCTTCCTTGCATAATCCCCATTCACCAGTGCCACTCCATAGCGGCACCCGGGAAGCTACCTAGCGTATGCCCCCAATCACCAGTGCCGCTCCATAGCGGCACCCGGGCAGCTTCCTAGCATAAGCCCCCATTCACCAGTGCCGCTCCTTAGCGGCACCCGGGCAACTTCCTAGCGTAAGCCCAATTCACCAGTGCTGCTCCATAGCGGCACGCGGGCAGCTTACTAGCGTAAGCCCCATTCACCAGTGCCGCTCCATAGAGGCACCCGGGCAGCTTCCTAGCATAAGCCCCATTCACCAGTGCCGCTCCAAAGCGGCACCCAGACAGCTTCCATGCGTAAGCCCCATTCACCGTTGCCACTCCTTTTCAGCGGTAAGCCGTTGACATCCCTATGAAGCGGTAAGCCATTGACAACCCTATCCAGCGGTAAGCCGTTGCGACCCAATTTAGCGGTAAGCCGTTCACACCCAATCCAGCGGTAAGCCATTGAAACCAACCAATTGGCGGTAAGCCGTCATCAGAAGAACTATGTGGTCTTTGATCCATGTCAAGGCATGGTACGTAGGAAGCCTCTTCAAGGATCAAGCCCGAAAACTATCATCATCCTTTTCTTTGGTCCTCCATCCTGGAGTAAGTCCCAGCACCATGGGTCGCCTAACGCGTAAGCCCCTCTTCGCTTCTCACGGACGCATCCTTCACGACGTGATCGTCAGGTCCTTGCAACCTCTTGTTTCTCACACCGAGCATGACTCACGTGGGCTTAGAGTGAGAACCGACCCTGACAACTCATCCTATGAACTAAAAGGTCTTTTATCCATGTGAAGGCATGGTACATAGGAAGCCTCCATGAGGTTCAAGCCCACCCGTCATTTCACGTCGGGTCTCACCCCGGTCCAGCATGACGTTAAACTGCATTCTGGTCCAATGGTAAGCTGATGCGACCCTTTCCCACCTGAACTACGAGGTCTTTGATCCATGTCAAGGCATGGTATTTAGGAAGACTCCATGAGGTTTAAGCCACATTGCTCGTTCGTTCATTCACGTCGAGTTTCTCCCTCGTCCAGCATGACGTTAAACTGTATGCCCCCTTTGTCCTGCATGACATTAAACTGCACACCCATTCACATTTGAACTACGAGGTCTTTGATCCATGTCAAGGCATGGTACGTAGGAAGCCTCCACGAGGTTCAAGCCCAACCATCATCTAATTCACGTCCATCACGACGCTAAACTGCAATTCCCGTCCGACGGCAAGCCGTTGTGACCATCCCGAACTACGCGGACTTTGATTCCCTACCACGGGGATATGTAGGAAGCCTCTTCAAGGCTCAAGACCAACTTTACCATCACCCCTGCGATGGTCCCATTTCACTCCCCCTCCACTTCATTCATCCATCCATCAACCATCCTGATTCTCACCCGGGTCGCCACATCCCGGTGGGATCATGCCATCCACCTCCTTGCTGCTCCTAGTAGCGCATGGGCCGCTTTCCATGTGTAATCCACATCATATCTCCGGGTCGTTGTCCTCTGCGTACACGCCGATTCATCACCCCTTCGAACTACGTGGGTTTTGATCCCTTTCCTCTACACATGGTACGTAGGAAACCTCCAAGAGGATCAATCCCAACCAGTGGTAATCCATGGTGTCCCCCATCCTGGGGTGCACATCCCTTGATCCGCCCTCAGTGGTGTTCAGATCAGCCATTACGGTGTGACATCTCCCCTCCATGGGGCGCACCACCTAAGATCTGTCCTCATTGGACGTTCTGATCACCCTTATTGCGTCTCCGCAAGACGTTAAACATGCGTCCTACCTCGTGATAAACATGAGATGCCTGAGGAAAACCTCGGATGACACGCCTTTGGCGTAACCGTCTCCGTAAGATGTTAAACTCGCGGAATACCTTGTGTTAAACACATGAAGATGAGGAAAACCTCAGATGCACACCTCGGGTTATGCACCCTTGAGATGCCCTCTTATGAGAAAGAATACAGGTTCCCCTATGTCCACACACCCAGAGATGCCCCGACATTCTTGATGTTTCCGTCTACTCCGACCGAAGGTCGCTACCATGTCAAGACCCTATGGAAAGTCTTGAAGGAAGTAGTGTAATTAACCGGCGTCCATGACAATATGGCACCAGGAATGAGATTCAGGAACAGCGTATTAAATCTATGAGGGAGACCCGGACTAGGTGACGAGTTCCGAGGAGGAATCCACGGAAGGAAGAACCGACATCCCATCATCCCGTTTCGATCAAGGAGCAGACGTACCTGAACAAGGAATGAATGCCGCCCGCCTTTGGAAAGCGAGAATGCGGGGCAACAGCCGCACGTCCTCACAGACGGATGCGCGCACCCCGGCGAAAGCATCGAAAACAGGTGCACAGCATCTTCATTATATTGGGATATTATTAGATGTTTAACGATGATTTCTATAAAATGTTAGCTCATATTATTGTTATTGCCCACAATATTCTAGT
This sequence comes from Viscum album, assembly GCA_963277665.1. Classification (NCBI taxonomy): domain Eukaryota; kingdom Viridiplantae; phylum Streptophyta; class Magnoliopsida; order Santalales; family Viscaceae; genus Viscum; species Viscum album. The sequence goes on from OY728125.1 coordinate 514,027,462, forward strand.
AATTCAGTTGGTATAAGATATATTAAAGTGATTTCACAAAAATGAGATAGACATTCACCAGTACTCACATGATTATTTTTCTAATGAAGTGGTCAGGTATGTGTTGTTTTATGACTTGGTTAGAGCTGATCATGATTGTGTAGAATTTCAGATGTTGGAGGTGATTTCTTATGGGCCATTATGGATTAACCCCAATTGAATATCTTTATGACTCATGATTTATATCGTACATTTTGTTTCACCAAGAATTTCCGAAGACACTATATTAATTGTTAGATATTCATATTCTACATGGATCACATGTCTCTCAGGTAATGTTTCTTCCAGTAGCACCTTAAATCAATGGATTTGTAAATGGATAAAATTCTACTTGACTATGACATCATGACAGTATATAATACATGTAATGGAAGCATAGTGGAAAATTCCCTTATTAGTATATCCCAATATATGTTGATATATGACACCCCACATGTATTCATAAATTTTTTGTTGCAGTGAATAAATATTTTGAAAATAATTTTCACCACTATTCCACTAGTAAATGTAATATCGAGTTGTATTGAATTTTATATTCTATGGTAAATCCTCACGAATGATGTAATAAGTAGTTTCCTACTATTTTGTTCTCAATTATTAGTTATAAAATTATAATTTATATAAAAATTTATTAAGTACAAATATATAAAAAAATAAGTATCTTTGAGAACAATATAGTCTTATTAAAAACATATATAGTAGAATAATTTTAGATAATGTTTTTTCTTAAAAAGCATGATCTCATTAACATGGGATTTAGAATATGGATTACTTTTTTATTCACAAAATGAATTTAATTATATATTTTTCCAGTTCCAATTGTCACTATATCATATTATTTAATCCCTTAAATCCAAAAGAACATAATGAAAAAATTAGTTTAACACCTCATAAAAATTTCAATAGAAAATCTAATAACTAAATTCATAATCTTATCATTCCTTACTGCATTGGTGGACATTCATTAATTGGTACAATTCATAAATAATATTTTATTATATAATTAAGAATTTGTCTTTATGTTATGTTAAATATTAATATTTAATTAAAAATGATAGACTATTAATTAAGAATGAATCACTGTGTTCATACTCTTATTCAATCATCCACTGAAAAATACTCACTCATGAGATAATGGATATATATAATGAATATGAATGTGTTCATAAGACATAATAAATGAATATATATATTATTAATTATTAAATAAATCATGTAAGATAATATAAAATACTAAATTATTAACAATATATTTAATTATTTTAATCAATAAAAATAATATAAATTCATTATTTATATCTAGAAATATAAATGTTTTCCAAAGTGTCCATAAAATATAAAAAATTCAATAAACTAAACATATATATAATCCCAAAATATGTTACACCATAATATCTATGATTATAGAAGAATGGAAATATCATTCATATATCCCCTTTATTTATTACAGCTATGTAATTCATTATAGATCATGGAAAATTATTAGGGAATGATTGAAGTCCACTACTCTCATTGAACATTTATCCCTTCAAGATCATGGTCCAATCTATGAATATTTAGGTTATAATTTAATTTTTATTCTCTCATTTTACCTTATTGGGGTGTAAAATGGTTTGACGTTATGGAATGTAATATTTTATCATCATTGGTTCTCTTTTCCTTTTCAAAAATATATAAATAAGGTGTTCATTATATTTGAATGGGATTCATCTTTTCTAAATTTATTTTGATATAGATTCATTAGGAATATAGGGTCTTTTTATGGGGGAACATATCCTTGTCTTAACATTACATGTTGCCAATATGTATGTTTATTATATTGTAATGATCAAGATTATGGTACAAATAATTCCCCATGTTTATCAAAAAGAGAAAATAAAAATTCCAACCACGTTTTGATGTTAGTTTTTTGCTGTGATATATAAATAACATTATTATTTTTTGCAAATATCTTAAAATTGTCTCTATGATATTATTTTATTTTATAATCAATAGATAACATAAATTATTACGATGTATTTGATTCATTTGGATGCTAAAATAATGGGAAAATATATATGCATATTCTGTTCATTAACAAATTCCCACCAGACATTTGAATTTTCTTATCAAAATAAGATATATCTTCTCAATAGTAAAATGATCACATAAATTAATTATGTCGTGATACATCTAAAAATCCATTAGTCTTTCAAATATTCTCCAAGATTCTATAAAGACTTTTTTTTTCCACAAAAAATACAAAACACAATAATTAATGTTGTATTTGATTCATTTGGATATCAAAGTCATGGATAATTTTATATGGATATCTTTTATGTTATAAAAATCCACCACACATGATCATATTATTATCCTGACCATAATATATGGGATTATGGAAGAAGGAAAATATCATCTATATCTCCTATTTCTTTGTTACACCTATGTAATTCATTTTAGATCAATGTAAGTTATTTGGGCATGATGGAAGTCCATTACTCTCATTGAACAAGGATTCCTTCAAGATCATGGTCCAATATATAAATATTTAGTATATAATTTAAATTTTTTATTCACTAATTTTATCTTATTGGTGTGTAAAGGGATTTGAAATTATGGAATGTAATATTTTATCATAATTGGTTCTCTTTTCCTTTTCAAAATATATCAATAAGGTGTTAATTATATTTGAATGGGATTCATCTTTTTTAAATTTATTTTGGTATAGATTCATTAGGAATACAGTGTCTCTTTATGGGGGAACATATCCTTGTGTTAACATTACATGTTACCCAAATATATGTTTGTTACAGTTTGATGATCTAGTTTATGGTACAAATAATTTTCCTTGTTCATCATAATGAAACAATACAAATTACGAACATGTTTTGAAGTTAGATATTTTTATGTGATATATAATTAACTCTATTATTTTTTCAAATATCGTAAAAAGGGTCACTAACATATTATTTTATTCAATAAACAATAGGAAAAACAAATAATAAGGATGTATTTTATTCATTTGGAAGCTAAAATAATGGAAAAATATATATGCATTTATTTTTTGTTAAAAAATTCCCACCACACTTTAGAATTTTCTTATCCAAAATAAGATATATCATTATAATACTAAATTGATAACATACATTAATTATGTTGTGATGCATCTAAAAAACCATCAGTCATTATAATCTTCTCCGTGGTACTATAACATATTTTTTTTCATAAACCATAGAAAAAACAATAATTTAAGTAGTATTTGATTCATTTGGAAATCAAAATCATGGAAAATTTTATATGCATATTTTTTAAGTTATCAAATTCCACAACACTTGATCATATTATTATCCTGACCATAATATCTATGATTATGGAAGAATGAAAATCTCATCTATATATTGCATTTATTTTTTACACCTATGTAATTCATTATAGATCATGGTAAATTATGAGGTCAAGATGGAAGACCCTTACTCTTAGTGAACATGGAGTCCCTCAAGATCATGGTCTAATCTATGAATATTTAGGTTATAATTTAATTTTATATTTTTTAATTTTAAGATATTGTGTTGTAAATGGGTTTGACGTTATGGAATTTTATATTTTATCATTATTGGTTCTCTTTTCATTTCCAAAAATATTTCAATAAGGTGTTTATTATATTTTAACGGGATTCATATTTTCTAAATTTATTTTTTATATAGATTCATTATGAATATAGAGTCTTTTTATGGGGGAATACAATATTATGTTAACATTATAAGTTACCCATATGTATGTTTATTATGTATGAAGATCTAGATTATGGTAAAAATAATTCCCATTGTTTATAATAAAGAAAAAATATAAATTCCAACCATGTTTCGAAGTTAGTTATTTTTCTGGGATATATAACAAACTCTATTAGTTTTTCAAATCACCGAAATAGTTCAATAACATAATATTTTATTTAATAAACAATAGAAAATAAAAAAAACTAGAATGTATTAGAATCATTTGGATGCTAAAATAATCAGAAAATATATATTCATATTTTTTTCTTAACAAATTTCCACCACACTTGAGAATTTTGTTATCCAAAATAAGATATATCATCAAAATAGTAAAATGATTACATAAATTAATTATGTTGTGATACCTGTAAAAACCATTTGTTTTTCTAATCTTCCCATAGATTATATGACATCTTGGATATTTGCATAAACCATAGAAAACACTATAATTTTCATTCTATTTAGTTCAATTGGATATCAAAATCTTGGAAAAATTTCTATGTATATTTTTTTTGTTATCAAATTCCCCCACACTTGATCAAATTATTATCACGTCAAAAATATCTGAAAACCCAAACTAAAATGTATACATGAATTAACAAGGGGGAAAACTATTTTTTTAACCTTATAAATATAAATTAATGACTAAAATATTCAAAATACTATAACTATATATTCATTTCAATCTAAAACACACATCAATATAAACTAAATTAAATATAGTCTTCCTCTTCTACCCACTTTATAAATCCTCTCTTTAATACTCATACAAATTTTGATCAAAATCATTAGAAGAAAATTTACACTTCATTCTATATCATTTAATTAGACTAATGAATAATATCATGTTTATAAAATATAGTAATATGACTTTATGTTATATAAACTCTCACTAAAAAATGATACCACATAAATCAATTGAAAAGTTTCATGTTAATCCTTTATGTTTAATGTGGGTAAATAATTTTGTAAAAAATTATAATCAATGGTTTCAAAAAAGGATGAATTCATAATTCAAAAAACATGATATTCAAATATTTTTAAAAATTATTATTTCCATAATATATTCCTGCAAAGAAATATATTTTCCACATCATTTTGTATCTTCCTCAAATGATAAAATCCTAAAACAATAAGAAAAGTCTTGACATTAATTAATTATTTTATTTTTCTCTTTGTTTCAGTGGAATTCATAAAAAATATTTACATACCCATATAACGAAGTATTGAACAAATAATACTATCCAATGCTCTGAATTTTATATTGATGGTAGTGTCCAAAAGGATGAGGTTGAGATGTTTAATAATTACTCATTCATTCCAATAATGGCTTCAAATCATCAATATCATGTTAAAGGTGGTATTATTTTTGATTAGAGGAATTGTTATGAAGCTAATGGTAAGGGTGATTCCCCTACAACCAGTGTCTATGGGCTCATCCACTCTCAAATTCAATGGATCTTTCCATGTCCTCTACATAAATTTACAATAATTACCCTATAATGAAGAAATTATGTGACATGGTAGAATAGGAGGAAGCATTACAGGGTTCTAAAAACTGACAATGTTCACCTCGCTACACATTACATTATAGCGATCCTACATTAGGGGGAAATGAAACATTATTGGACTCTCCACATGCAGTGGGTCTTGATAAAGGTTTTATCAATAGAATTAAAACAAGGAGACTCTCTAAGATAATTAATGGATTTCATAAATCCTCATATAATAATATGGTTAACAAGAAAAAATGAAAATGTAATTTAATATATAAATTAGCTTCCAAAAGAATGTCCTATATTGGAATTGTTAGGGACTTTCTAACTCTACAACTATTAATTCCTTGCACATGAATATTCAGGTACCCAAAGACTTGTTTCATTGGATTTCTCAACCCAATTATTCTTTATCTATTGGTTGAAGATATTAATAATCATGGTTTTCAACTTCTTCCATATAGATATTGTTCTGATCAGGTTGAACTTTTTGAGTATTTTCTCATGCTTACTTGGTGAAAGTTGATGTTTTCAACATTAATGAGAAGATGATCTCTTGAACTCTCCATTTTAACTATAGGAAGATTTTAATCTTAATAACTTATACAATTAATAGATGCTATGGGAGAATGATATTCTGGAAAAAAATGAGAAACTAAGGGCAGGTCTCTATTCCACAAGGTTTCTTGTTTGAGACTTTAACACAATCCTTTCGTTCAATGAGAATTTTGGTTACCTTCACTATCATATTTATCTCAAGGGATTCAATTATTTTTTTAACGATAATGAGTTTATTAAAGTCTTATATGCTGGTTCGAAATACACCTGGTATATGATATATCATTATATAATGGTTTCTATTAAAATTGATTGCGATTTTTTTAATGATGTGTCACTGGAAAAATTGGATTCTATTTCAATCATATTTCTACCTGGATTTTAATCTGAAAATAATCCAATTCATGTCACCATAAAAGTAGGGAATATATATTTCCATTAAATTTTCATTTCAATAATTCAAAGAATTTGAAAAGTGATTGTGATAGTCTCATTAGAAATTTTTGGCTCTACATGCATTGTGATTGGGGACCCAAATTCCCTATTAAATAATTTCTTTTCAAGTATAATCATAAAATTTCGAGTAATAATCCTTATAATAGGTTGGAAATAGATATTACCACTCGTTAATTTGATATTCATTTACTACATGACATGAATACTAAATTTTATTATTATCTAGACATTTACAAGGAATATAGTATTATTACAAAGATTAATTATCTCATGGAAATGATGGAATTTGTACATAATCGTTCATTCGAAATTAAGTTGATTCTAGATGGGTTTAAGAACAACGTATTTTTCAAATCCCTTATATGAGTTCAGAGGGAAAACCACCCCTTATATATTAATAATTTGGTTAAAAAATATTTAATAACAAGGAATTTAATTTTGATCATATTATTGATTATTACTCTAATATCTTCAATGGGACCAAGTTGGAGGGTACTTTGATGAATGGAATCAACCGTTACATGGTCACTTCTGAGGAAAAAACATTTATCATCAGAATTCCAATTGATTTTCAGATAAAAAGTTTTATTTCTAGCCTCAATTTTAGTAGTTCCCCTCAACTAGATGGATTAAAAAAATAGTATTTTCATAAGTATTTGGAGTTTATTAAAAGGTATATTTTCAATTTTGTATCAAATACCTTTACATCTAGAGTGCTCCCTTGGGGTATTAATGCTCAATTGATCACATTGATCCCCCAAATTGAGAATTCATTTGAATTCCATCTTTTCAGGCCCTTTCCATGGTCATTAAATTTTATATTTTTATCAGGAACATTATTTTTAATATGATTCTATAATTACTACCAAAATTTATCATTGAATCAATTTGGGTTTATTAATGGAAGATCTGTCAATGATTTAATTTTCACTAATTTACAATTTAATAAATTTCGCAGAAAATAGTGAATTTGAGGAATAATCTCCTTAAATATTGATATTAAGAATTATTTTGATACTCTATTTCAGAATTTTTTTGTACAAGGTGATTCGATGATTTGGTTTGAACAATGATTTAATTAATTAGGTTTCATCCCGATATAGATATTCTCATGTTTCAATTATTTTAAAAGGTTCCCCATAAGAGTATTTCACATGATGTAGAGGTCTTTATCATAGTGTTCTTATCATAGATTTTCTAATATCCATTGCAACGAATTATCTCTAAATGTTTATCAATCTCATGATCTCCCGTGGAAAGGTCAATCTAATTCAGACATATCGGTCTCTCCCTACCCCTACAAGCCACTTATATTCTAATAATATCATTGTTTTCCAACAAGGTGGTGAAAATAATATTCATTTTATGATCGAAATCATAAATCACCGTGAATTTGTTTTTGGGAAATGATTAAAATGGTAAAAATATTTTATCTTTTTTGTGAAGAGGTTTTCAAATGTTAGGAATAATTTCATTCTTTAATAGAAGGAAATGAGATAGGGGACCAGAACTAATAATTATCATTGGGTTCATATATATGGGGGTAGACCAAGAGATTCCTAATTTGTTGAAATTATTGATAAGGTCACTAGGAAAAAATAAAATTAGAATGGGATCTTTTTATCCATGTATGGAAGGATTATATTGGTTATGGATGTTATTATTTACAAATCTGTATATTCATTCATGGTCTAGAACTGGTTGATAGGGATTATCAAATGATTAATTATGTGTATCAAGAATATTATTTGGAGAGGGTATGTGAATGAAATAAAGTTGGTTAGTATTCCTTAGGGGTCTTTCTAGAGGACCTTATCCATTGGTTCCATGGGTATAAAAAATGTTATAGTTTCAAATGATTCTATTCATGATTTACTAACTGGGAGCCTCATTCATTGTAATTCCAATTTATGTGGTTCACAATGTATTATTTTTTATAAACTGAAAAATGTATGTGATGATTTCATTGATTCATTTATTTGATTAGAAATTAGGTATTATTTTTAGAGTATCACGTCATGATCAAGGGGGATTGTGAATAAGAGCTCTAATATAAATTTTTTGGTTTGATAATTAGACAGGTTGTTTACTCCATATGAATTTTCATCCCCAGGTTTGTGTACTAATGCTTATATTTTTATTAAATAATTTTTTTGATGCCCTCAACCTATCTTGTATTATGATATTCATATTATTGTTGATAATTATGATTTTGTTTCTTGACCATATTTTATACTCTTGTAGCAATTTGGAGATGGAAATTTTAATAGAAAAATCATCTATCTGCATGCCTCTAATAGAAGAAATATTTACATTAATTAGAAAAATATTTTCAACAAGGAGTGCATCATACCCTCTCAGTTAATACTTATCTGGAGGCTTTCCCATAAATAGTTCCCACTGATGATGTTCTTCATAAATTTGGTACTTCCCTTTTCTTTTGGTTTTTATTATTCCATCATCAAAGGGAGGATATGGAGCATCTCTTTCTAAGATATGTGACTACCTCATCTATTTGGAATGAGATAATTGAAGACTTCATATTTTATGTACTTACTTTTTTAGGATTTCAACCCCTTCTATGCATCTGTACATATATATAGTGATCTTCCCTAGTGTGTTCTCTTTTTAGCTATTCTATTTATGAAGGCTTTCACTCAACATGGTTGAGTCATAATTCCATTATTACTGATTGGAATTTATTTTATTGGATGATTTTTTATAAGTATCATTCTACTAATATTTAAAACACAATGGTGGTTTAGATGCAATATTGTGAAAATAGTATGCAAGACATAAACACTTTGAGAAAATTTAATGTTTTTAGCAACGTAAAACCTACTTTGGGTATAATTGAGGTTTTTTTGGTTTCCCCCTCCCTCAAAGGATAAAAATAAACATATTAGTTCCTCTATAGAAAAACCAATACCCTTATGTTGTGGCGATATTTTTCAAAAACATATAGAAAATTTAATTTTATTTTATATGTTTCCTATGGTGTGGCTACGTCTATTAGAACAGAGAAGATTGGAATCATTTGTGATGTATCATTTGCAAAAATCAAATTATGGGAGAACCTTTGGATGGAATTTGACTATTCCACTCTTTTGTAGGATATTAAGAATTGTTGTTTTTATTTCTCATGGAGATTCACACCTAAATGGTTGGAATTCATAAATCCACTTATGTGCCTAAACATCATTTTCACACATGTTATTTGGGAATATAGCATGGTTGTGTAAAGTATTGATATCATGGGAGTTGGTATGACTCTTACATGGTAAGACACACTCCTGGTTGATTAAATTCCATTTTATTAAAATTATTTTAATAATATCCTGATCTTTTGAATTTTATAATTTGATTTCATGGATAAATAACTTGGCCTATTTTTAATAGTACGGTTAAAAACCCACATATGATTTTATAACTTATGAGTGTGATCAATAAAATATTTCAAATATGTTAAATTATTTATAAAATTTTATTATTCTACCTATACTGGTAAATATAAAAAATTCATGAGATTATAAGGATTCCACCATTGCACATGAATTATTTATTTTCCCATATTTTCAACAATGGAGTGAATGGAATTATGGAAATATTTACTGTTAATGAATAAAATATCAAGGGGTGTCTCAAACATCTTCCCTTTCCCTTCCTGTTGGTGGAAAATACATATTGTAGATGGGTAGTAGCGTTAACCTAGAGATTTAATGTTTAAAGTACAAAAAAATAGTATGTTTTAGGAACATTTATGATATGTAGTTATAAAGCGCAAAAAAATGGTTAATGTCTATGTCAGAATTGGATATAGTGTTGTGTGTGGTGGTTTGGTGTTCCCCCAATTTTATAAGAATATAATAAAAGCTCAAATAAACTGGTGTGGTGTTGGATGGTTCATTTATTGTGTGTTCCTGGGTGAATTAAAGAGGTAAAGATAACCATTTTATGGACTTTTGTGTGGTGATGATAAAATATTCTCACCTTTTATTACTATTTTATATTGCCTACTCGTGGAGAGGATCCAGGATCCAACATGCATTTGACTATGCCATGTTTGAGTCTATGGTGATGTTTAAAAAACATCTAAAATCATTCATTAAAGGAGTAAATATAGGTGATATATTCATATATCACTTGACTAAGGTATAACCCGAAATATAGTATTTTCTCAATTCCATGCTAATGATATTCTACATTCCTCACTAAGTAGAGGGAACAAACTTCCCTATAAAATTTGCACTCCACATCATCATAGTTTTTGATGAATCCATATCCCATAATAAGATTTCTATCATCACATTTGAGGATTACAAACTCTTTGTTTATGGATAAATGAGTTCTTGGAAACAAGGAAAAATATTCTTCCCTTTCTCTCTTTCATAATACCCTTTTTTAATTGGAACTTATTTTTAGTGATCCCATCTCTTTTATTGTGAGTTATGAGTGTGGTGTTATGTGTCTTACTATGGGTTGCATAATATTGTTTTCCATTCCATCATGGTGAATTTTGATTCAATGATTCATCCATTATGTTTGTCGTTATCTTTCTAGTTATAATCATTTTATAGGTTCATCATTATCGTCATATATTATATTCAACTTTGATAATTACATTCCCATTTATTTAGTGGGTGGAACTAAGGGCTGACATAAGAAGATAATTAATTGTATTAATATTAAATATATTTGTTAAGGTAGTATTCAAATGTGTTTACTATTTTTTTTGGATATATCTAATATATTTAGTATGTCATGACCTATCCCAGTGGACCCCATTTCTTGACTCCCAAATCCCTCCTCCAATAGGCCAGGGGATAATGACTAGCACCGAGTAGGAATAATACTAACATGGGTGGTATTCCATAACAACCTGTACACATGAAAACTTCTCCACAGACTAAAATGATGAAATGTAAAAAACCACTACGTAACAAAATGAATGATTAAAACTAAACCCAACAAATAGAGTATGATGGGAAGTAAAGTATTGAAAGTAAACTGGGCCACAATAAAAACCCATGAAAAACAAACGTATGAAAATTACAAAGTCCAACCTGTAAATACAATTTTGTACTGGGACTGCTACTCGTAATTGCTACAACACCTCATCCTGTAGGGAACTCAGAAAGCTCAGTCATATTCTAGTCTACCCTAGACTTTTTCAAAAGGATGCTCATCTGCACAAGGCACGACACGTGCGGGTAATGCCCATGTAGGGGTGAGTATAACAATACTCTGTAGAGGACCCTGAAAACCACAAATAAATACACAAAGGAAAGGTATGATCTTCTCTACACATTATATGTCTACTGAACAGATAACATGTGAACACAAACAAGATATACTCAAAACCCCAACTCGTAGTCTAGAGACTAGTCACAAAACTACATTCCCCAACTAGGGATTTAGTTTAAAGATTTCACAAAGCACTCATATGGGAGAACTCACTCCACGAGTCTAATCACTCTGATGACGTCAATTTGAGAGGTAATGTCTGCTCGGAAAATTCACGAGAGATAGATACCCTCATTTTGGGAGAACACACTCCTGAGTGGGGAAATTTTTTAATACATAGATGAGGAACACTGTCGGGGTCTTGGAGAATACCATGACTCATCTAGATTCACCTTCTTAGAAGAGGATCGGTGCACAGTGAGAATATTCATGTTGATACCTAACTCTACATTGGGTCAACAATGGATAGAGGATCTCTCTCTAAGCCTCTCGGAGGGATACCTGACTCTCTCTCGGAAAGTCATACTGAAGGGATCATTCTCTTGGAAAAGGAAATGATACCTGAACTTTAGGGGAACGAGAGAAACAAGCACTAACCCAATCAAAACGTTTCCACGATACAATTGGAAATAAGATCAAGACATGTACTGAGAGGTACACGGCATATAGAAGTGTCACACACGGTGTCTTCTGACCTCAGGTACACCCTGTATACAACGGCATGTGTCGTATGGCTGGTTATATAGATGAAGGTATAAAGGATGTGTAAGAGAGTGACATGCCGTGTTCTTCTTTTCGGGGAGGACTTTGTGTATGCTGGCCATGTTCATGTACACGACTTCAACTCATGTGTTATAACTTGTGTATCAAGTACACGGGGTAACCCATGCTGTCATCCTCATATGGACTTGTTTTGGAGTAAATGGCTGTGTACTCCACCCTGTCTCTGTGTATCCCCTGGATATACACCGAGTCCCGTGTAAGGACCCACATGTTGTGTTCTTTGGAGAATACGTCATGTCATCACATCATGCACGAAAAACCCTAGCCGACACATAGCCCTGCCTACAAGCTGCGTTCTTTAGGATATGCGTCATGTTTTATAGATATTTTCATGATCGCAAACCTCCACCACCATGAATTGGGTGGAGCTCCTATCTTCAATATGGCGGTCCATTTTCCACAAAAAATGAAGATAAAAATTTCCCCGACATCCTAATGTCATTTACATTATTTCCGGCCCTCCGATTGGCCCTGAAAACTCATATTGATCCACCCGCGTGAAGAACGCTCGATGAACGGTCTCTCAGGATCTGATTCGATTCGTCATCTACAATTTTTGTTGCACCTCTGCTAGGTCATTACTATGTCAGATCTCCAAATGGGGATTGTTGGGTTACAGAAAATATGCACAATTATTTCTTGTTCCTTGCCCCACAATGAACGCAATGAACGTAGTGTAAAAAGAGGGGGAAGAAATCTAAATCATAAAAGAAAAGAGGAATGAACCTCCACTGTCATTTGTACCGACGTTGATCCACTCCCATTAAAAGGATTAAATAGGGTGAATCGAAACAAGGAATTCAACATCGTGCATTGATCCCCAATAAAAACCCAATATAAACCCTCCCATTAGAGCGCACAATTCGCAAGTCATCTTGTTTTAGGATGTTTTGTTGTATTCATTTTATTTCGAAAACAGGGAAAGGATGAATTGGAATACCAAACCCCTACCATGTAGAGGGATCTATCTATGATGAAGGGATTCTGTTGTCATCGTCGTCGAGATCCTTCAACACTATTTTCATTGCAATTCACAATTTTTATTCGTAGTCATTCGTCATCGATAGTTCTCTAAAAAGTTCCAATAATTCACTAGAGTTTATCGCAATCTTCTTCCAACGACCAAAATTTGATTAACTAATTAAAATGAGGTAACATGTTTCTATGTACCATTGCACTGTGGCATTAATGAGTCACCATTTTTGTTTCTGAGTCCATATGGCGCTGTATTAATTACAGAAACAGATTCCCCATCGCTAATCTACAATAGATGTTTCCAAAGAAAATAAAAAAATAAACCTTTCGAATTATTTTATTTTATTAGATTTTTTTGAAAACATCTGAAAATTATCATTTTCCCTCGACTGGTGCCAGTCGAGGTTATGCCTCTTCATAGGTAAATTCAACACCCCAGACAAAATGGTGACCTCATATTTTTATTCCAGGCAACATTTTATAAACTTCCACAATAGTGCACACCCACCAACATACATAGCCTAAAAAGAAGTTCAATCCACCATTCCGAGCTCATCGGGCATTGAAATGATGTGTTGTCTCTGCATTTGGTTTTGTAATAATTCCCTATAATATTTAAAAATAATAAATGGAAAATCCGACTCATTACATTCTCCCCACCTTGGGGCTTTGCGTCGCCAAAAATCCAAAAATAGGCTACTCAAAAATATGACAGTACTGGGCATGGATATGATCCTCACACTCCCACATACTCTTATAATGATTCTTGTGATGCCACCTGATATGCACTAAGGGAATAGATAACCCATGGAGGATCCTCTCATATCGATCCTAGATCTCTACCGGGTATGTAGAAATGGTTTCTCCACCCTCGATGTCCAACACACCATAGTTGATGATGTGTGATGGGTCATGCACATACCACGTCAACTGTGACATGTGGAAGACATCATGTACCTGATGCAAATCTAGAGGTAGAGCAATGCGGTACTCAACCTCATCAACTCTGTGAAGAATCTGGAAAGGTCTAATGAATCTCAGAGATAACATTACGCACCAGCCAAATCCTTGCAACCCTCTTTGAGGTAAGACCAAATGGAAGACGTGGTCTCCCTCCTCGAACTTGAAAGGTCTCTGTCAATTGTCATCATAAGACTTCTGCCAGCTTTGTGCAGTAATCATCCACACCTTGATGATCTACACCTTCATGATGGTAGTTCTCACATACTATGGACCCATGAGTGTTGAATCTTTGGGATCAGTCCAACAATGCGGTGACCGACAGGGTCACCCATATAAAGCCTCGAACGGTGCCATACCAATGGTGGACTGGTAGCTATTATTATATAATAACTCCACCAGTGGTAGTTGGTCCTCCCAAATGTGACCAATGTCCAAGATATAGGCCTGCAACATATCACCCAGAACCTTAATGGTTCCCTCTATCTGACCATTGGTATGGGGATGGAACGCCGTACTCAAGCATAGCTGAGTCCCAAAAGCCTCCTGCAACCCCTTCCACAAATGGGATGTGAATCTGGCGTCTCAAACCTAGACTATTGTCAAAGGGAAACCATGAATCCAAACAATCTCATGCACGTAGAGGAATCCCAAGCACTATACAGAACTCTGCTATCTGATATCTAGGTCGTGCGATGACTTGCTGAGTCAATCAATGAGCTCGTAGATTGAATCATGCCCATTGAACATTTGTGGTAATCCTGTTATGAATTACATCGATATGCCATCCCACTTCAACTCTAGAACTTCCAGGGTTGAGCTAATCCCACTAGAACCTATTTCTCAGCCTTAACCTATTGGCACGTAAGGAATCGAGAAACTAACTCGGCTACTGCCTTCTTCAGGCCTGACCAATAAAACTGTCGT
Organism: Viscum album; assembly: GCA_963277665.1. NCBI lineage: Eukaryota > Viridiplantae > Streptophyta > Magnoliopsida > Santalales > Viscaceae > Viscum > Viscum album. The sequence goes on from OY728125.1 coordinate 514,042,655, forward strand.
CAGACATCTGGGTACATCTTCATAAATCAAGGATGTACCTCCAATGGGGATGTATGAAACTCTCTCAGGACCTCCTCTTGCAATTCCAATGATACAATAATGCATCCTCTAAAAAATAAGTATGTGCTCCCCACCTTGTGAATATCCATCAAGAGCATGTCATGTGTATAACTGAGCACTTAAATACTCACAGTTGACATTCCCATGTTGTTCCTTCATAACTCATTGTAGTATTTGAGGGGTGAAACCCATCGACTAAAGGTAACCTGCACCCTCTCTATCCACAATGGATAACTATATCAAGGCCAACTATTCCATCGCCTCACTCAGAAGTTGTGTGATCGATCTATTGTAATGATCATATACCTCATTATTCCACTTCCTCGGAGTATAGATGATATCAAAATCATAGGCCTGGTAGAACTCTTGCCAACACCTGTATCTTAGATTATGATTCATCTACGAGAAGATGAACTTGAGTCTCTTATAGTCAGAGTAGATGATGAACTGTTGTCCTATAAGGTAGTGTTTCCACATATTCAATGTGAAGACTACTATTTACAACTATATATAATGGGTCACATAATTATGGTCATGTGGACTAAACTGGTGAGAACCATAATCAATCACTGCCTATCTCTAAATCATGACACATCCATGCCCAGTCTTTGATGCATCACATAAAACTACGTACCTGACACACTCTTCCAGTATTCTCAGTATAAGGGCTCTCTTCAAACTCTACCTCAACTTATTGACACATCCATGCCCAGTCTTTGATGCATCACATAAAACTACGTACCTGACACACTCCTCCAGTATTCTCAATATAAGGGCGCTCTTCAAACTCTACCTCAACTTCTTGAAAGCCTGCTCGCACATCTTTTTTCCACATGAAGGGTTTACCCATCTTGGTCAAGGGTGTTATTGGTGCTGATATTTGTGAGAAATCTAGAATGAATCTCTAGTAATATCCTTCCATCCCAAGGAAGCTCTGTACCTCCATCACGCTCTGAGGTAGATCCAATTCTAACACTACCTCCACCATGGCTGGGTCCTTAGCTACTCTAGCAGCAGAAATGAAATGTCCCAGAAAGTGGACCACTCGAATATAGAACTGGCACTTCAAGAATTACCCATAATATTTGATCTCTCAGAGTAAATCCAGAACCATTTGTTGGTGTCTCGCATGCTCCTCCTCTGATTCCAAGTACACAAAAATGTCGTCGATGAAGAATACTATAATTTGGTCCAAGTATGACTTAAGATCCGTTTCATAAGTCCCATGAACACTACGACGGTGTTCATCATGATGAAAGGCATTACCATGTATTCATAGTGACCTTAGAGGCATCTAAAATCTGTCTTCGATATATCCTCATCCCATACTTGTAAATATTGGTAACCTGAACGAAGGTCAACAACTGAGAAACATTGTCCCCTCCCAGCTGGTCGAAGAGTTCGATAATCCATGATAGTAGATACTTTTTCTTCACCGTCACCTGGTTCAGGTTTTGGTAATCCACTCACAACCTCAAACTCTTATTATCCTTCTTTGCAATCAAAACTGGGACTGCCCAGGGTGAATCTCTTGGTCTCACGAAATACTTTTTTATGATAATCCACTAATGGCACCCTCATCTTGTGATGCACTATGAGAGCTATCCAATATGATGATGAATACGTTGATGCCTTCCCATGGTGTAAGTTGATGCAGCTGTCGATTTCCCGGTAATGAGGTATTCCTGGAACATAATAGAGAAAGACACCCTCATACTCTTCCACTATTGCTGGGAACTGGAAGCTCACAAAATCTACTACTCTGAGGGAAAGTCTAGCCAACTAATGAGTGATCGGCTGTACCCTCCAATGCATGATCCCACCATGTGCTGCATGAGTCTCCCTTTCACCGAAAAAGGAAAACCGCGTCCCATCATTGTGGACACACCACACTCCTCGCCTAATGAATTCAATCTGGGAATGGACAGAGGATAACCAATCCATACTAAGAATGACATCTTATGGTCTCGACACTTCCAACAACATGTTCCAACTGAAACTCTCACCTTCAAGGGTAAGATCACACTATCTAAAAATGTGTGTTAATATCGAGTCTCCTCTTTTAAGAGTCTACAATTGTATGGATCGAGTCAATGGCTCCACTGTAATCTCAAGGTTTCAACCAAGAAATGTGGTGAGGAAGGATTGACTGGAACCTATGTCTACAATTACATCATCTAAGATAGAGAAGACAGAGATCGTACCTCAGATCATCCCTTGAGTCCCTGGTTCATATGCCTCGACTGCATATAATTGTCCCTTCCCCTGGCTCGTATCTCCCTAATCCTGGTGCATATCTAATAGAATCACGCCATTTTATCACATTAACTTTCATTACATTATACAAAACAAAGGATCTTTAAGGTTTAGTGTCTTGGAAACCAGGAACATAATACATGACAACATAAAACGTTGTTCTCAAACACTTGAAAGGCTTATTCATTGTTCATCCTCTGTTCATTACAACATATTATAACCTAGGAGCATACATAAAAGGAAAGGGTGAGTAGAAGGCCCAGTGAGGGAAACAAGGAAAATATTTTACATGTGAACTCTAGATACATAAAAAGGTCATGAAAAATAACTTTAAAGCATGAGAAAGAGATCATGAGGCATATCACAATAAATAATGTGTTTCATAAAATAAAGATGTGTCTACTAAATTTAACGTAGAAAATCATTTCCATTTCACCAAGGGTTATCCCAAAGGTGTCATTAAAAAAATTACCATGGTTATTCACCAAAGTATCGTTAAAATGGTTATCTCTAGAGATTAAGTCTTTACCCAATGCATTGGAGCGCTATCAGGGGGCACCCTTAATTTGTCTTTATTATCATGTGATCCACATATATCACCATTAATAATTTCATAAATATCCCATATATCAAAAAAGAAATGGTTTTTATTTCATAGTCATAACATTTGAAAAACTGCATTAAAGACATGATCTTTATGTCACTTTAAACGCACGGAAAATGAATGCTGGTCTCATGTATGTAAATACAAGAACTTAAAATAATATTTTTTGATATATATGTGAATACCCATTTAGAAGAAGGATCTTTGAGAATTAACTTATTAAAAATAATATAAATTGTGAAAAAGAGAGAGACATTTTGGGACAAAATTTCTGCAGCATAACAGCTGTGTTACAGGGTTTTAGAAAATATTGAAAGGGGTGTAATGGGTCACCCCCTCATAAATGATCCATAAAACATAAGAGGTACCGAATATAAAGGATATAATAACATGGTAATGAAATTTAAAAGACATATCATATTAAATGAAAAACATCGAAGGAAGACAAAAATAAGATTTCTCTTCTGAAAATTTTGCAGCATAACAATGTCTCTTAAAACATCAAAAAAATGAATTGATGAGATTGAATAGGGTCTCTCATCATATGAAACTAAAATATTAGTATGATAGATATAGATATAATAACCCTAATAATTGAAAGTAATGTTAAATACTTTACATGAAAAAAGATCTTGAAAATGAGAATTGTGAAAGAATTCCTTAAAAATTCGGCAGCCTAACGACGCAACTTGAACATGATTAAAATTTATTGATGAGAGAAAGAGAAGTTCTATCATCATATGAAAATGAAACCGAAAATATGATAAATATAAAATAACCCCCTCAAACATAAGAACATGGACCATAAAATAAATGACATAAAAGATAGTACATGGAAAGAAAGAGAGAGGTTGGATCCCTTACCTTGAAGAGTAACTTCGAAATCATGAATTTTGGGACCTTGGGAGGTTTGAAGGAACCGTGGTAGATCTCATTGGTTGGTAAGGAGACTAGAAAATTGTCAAGAATGATTTTGGAATTTAAAGGATTAGAGAATGGCTTGGTATTTATTGGGGAAGTGAGGGGAGAGGCATTAAGGGCCAAGGGACACCTCATTAGTGGTATTGGAAAAAAAGTGGTATGTCCTCATGGTATTGGCCACCTGGGACACCTAATAATTTATATTTTTATTCAAAAGTAGACCATCCCTTAAAATATCTCATGAAATCATCGTGATGCAGTTATGATGTCATTAAATATACAGAAACCCTAAAACTTTATTTTTACTATTCACTGAAAATTCCACTTTTTTTAGAAAACTCACAATAGTATTCCTTAAAATAATATCAATGCTCTGTATTCAAAAATAAAATCCATTTTATAAAAATAATTTTTTAAATATTTTTAATTTAATTATTAAATAAAATCACTATTCACCGAAATTTCATTTTTTTCAGAAAAAACCCCAAAAATTAACTATTTTTCAATCGTGATGCAGTTATGATGTCATTAAACAAACAGAAACCCTAAAACTATATTTTTACTATTCACTGAAAATTCCACTTTATTTAGAAAACTCCCAAAAATATTCCTTAAAATAATATCAATGATCTGTATTCAAAAATAAAATCCATTTTATAAAAATCATTTTCTAAATATTTTTCATTTAATTATTAAATAAAATCACTATTCATTTAAAATTCATTTTTTTAGAAAAAACCCCAAAAATTAACTACTTTTCAAGGCTCTGAATTCAAAAATAAACTCCATTTTATAAAAATATTTTTGTAACTATTTTTAATTTAATTTTTAAATAAAAACACTATTCACTTAAAATCATTTTTTCTGAAAATACCCCAAAATTACATTAATATAATATCGATGTTCTAAATTCAAAAATAAAGTCCATTTTATAAAAATATTTTTCAAAATATTTTTAATTTAATTTTCTATTAAAAAATACTATTCACCCAAAAAAATTAATACTTGATTAATAATTTCTGAAACTATTATTTACCTACTGTATTGAATCACATTACTTTATCAAGGTGCATATATTATATTAATACATTCTTTAAGTGATATTTCTAATCCATTTGGTCACATTACTAATCCTAAGCACTAAATCACTATTCATAAAATACTATTCACCAAAAATTAAGTTGATTTTATTAGAATCCAAATTTCTTACTGAACTCCTTTTCAGAAGAACATTTTTTGAAAATAATTACACATCATTAATCATTTATGGTTTATAAAAATATTTTAAAATATCTTTTTTTAATCCATCAATAATATACATTCTACATTTATCAAGACATTTGAAAATTAACAAACTTCACCATAAGAAGTAAACACAATTTTATTTATCTCAAAGGATTACACAAAGTAGTTATGGTATCCTTAAATATCCCCTTATAACTCCATCATAGGACCTAAGTGTAAGGTGTGATAAGGTGAGAGAATCTGAGGGCGTCTCTACCAACATTTCTTGAGTATTAATTTCTATCAGTTGGAACATCTCGTGAAGGCTATTCTATTCTAGCATCACATGATGAAGTTCGGCTTGGGTTTGGTCCACAGAAATGCCCATTGGTGCTACCTCCTTCGCATATTCTGTTAGACGGGCTTTGATTGGCTCGAGACTACTAGATGAGGCCATCAAATCTATTTTCTTTTTTAATTAACCAAGATCAATTGTATTTAGAGACAATAATCACAACATTTAGTTTCAAACAGTCATATTGACCAATGTTCATATGTCGAAACCCAACAGTCTCATTTAAATTATACACATGTTATCAAATGAAACGGTTTTTTGAGTATAAAATATAATAAAAAACAAAAATAGGAAACAAGATTTATTCAAAATATCGGGTCGTTACAATCATCCCACCTTAAAAAATTGTGTCCTCGCCTTTTTTAAAATTAGGCTTGGAAATTTCATTGAAAGTCCCACACCGGAAAAAGAGCCAGTAACACTATTACTTTAAAATAAAGAAAGGGAAGTATAAAGGTCACCCGAGTTAACCCATACTGGGATTCCATGTAGGAAAACATGGATATGGAGGGGAAAATAAATGTCCATGTTCTGATGGAGAGTGATAGAAAACATTTCTAAGAGAAATTTGACCACCAGAAAATAAAAAACGTGTGATGGGTTAAACGGTCTTCGATTACCCAGTAGGAAACATAAACCAACAATATATTTTTTATGTTACTTTTAATAATTTTTAGGAATTCATTTACAACATAGAATAAAAACACAAGGAAATATACTTACCTTCAAGTAGAGTTTCATCCTTTAATAAGCTTATACAAAGACTAATCATTTCTCTAAATGACGAGCATTCAAATAAGATGTGGTCTCATCAAGGCACAATAATCATATTCTAGAGAATCAAATAATCCATAAAAGAATAACTATCTATCTTAAAACATTTATCCCAAAAACCGAAAGGGTAAGATAATACAAATCTTCAAAAAGAAATAACCCCATAGGAAGGAAAACTACTTTAAATCTTCTAAGTTCCACGCTACTACCCAAAGTTCATCATCGACCATTCCATAAATAGTTTTTCTTAAAATTCCTCAAAATAAACCAAACTAATATTGAAACCCAAATATAAGAAGGATTTGATACAATAGTCTTCCAAGATAAAATTTATCATTCATCTCAAAACAACATCAACCACTCCTAACATCTTATATCAAAAGTAACTATCCTAAAACATATTTTCCCCAAGATAGGCTAATCATTTCCATAAGTAACATAAATTACTATTATTTCTCCTTAAATTCGTCGATTATTCAAAATATAATTCATCCATTAATCCTCTAATAAAATACCGTATTAATCTATTTACCACGATCATATAGGGTTCCCAATGTAATGAACTTCTTCAAAAATAATAATCATGTTTTAATCCCCAAATCATCTTTTTTTTCAACAAGAACATCTTCACAACATCAACATGTGGTACATAACAATATATGTTTTCTATAATGATATAAAACCATCTTAGGTAGTGACTCAATCTTCTTATAAACCATTAATGATATGATCAGAGGGCACACACTAAAATACAACATGACATAGAAAATTATTGCGAAGAAGTTACGCGTACTTTAGTCATCATGATCCTTCTTAGCATAGGACTTGCATTGTTCCATTGTCCTTGAAGATTTTTTATGCTCACTATGCTTCTCATACCTTCCAATAGAGCATTTCCTTGGATAATGTCCAACTTCTCCACATTTACGACATTGAAAAGTATAGGGTACATTAGATCGAACCTTATCTCTATTCATCACATTATCCAATTTTTTAAAGAAATTGGATATTTTATTCCATATCACCCAACACATAAAAAATCTCCCGTCTCTTTTGTGACATTATCCTTGGTTCCCCTTTCAACACGTTGTGCACAATGGAAGTTGGGTATTCATTCCCTTATCAACTTTATCGGATAAACATCCTTGAGACATCGTCTTCTTCTTACTTGATGAATTTGGGCATTCAACTATGTACCAATTATTAATTTTTATTTTTGATAGCTGGTTTTGAATAATAAAAATACTTTCAACTTGATATCTTGTCATCTCTATCATATTAATAGAGAAATAGTCACATTTCTTATCACATTTTTTGTTGGGACATTTTCTTCCATTTCCCGCCATTAACTAAGAAAAGAAGTATAATTAGGGGGCATAAATTCATAGCCAAAAATCATGATAAGGAAACTTAAATAATATAAGGATAAACTTGTAGAATAAATGTATACCCTAACTTGTGATCCACTAGGTTCCAATCTAGGTTATCCATGATCATATATTTATATGTGAATCTTTATTTTAATTTATCTTTGTCCCTTTAATAATGGTTCATACAAAGCTTATGAATTTACCAAAGCATTTCCCCTGGTAGTGTCAAACCAAGAGTGCAGCAAGGCCAATTGTTGTGCACCAGGTTACCCTGGGTCAATCCCGAAACGCCTAGTTAGAGTTTTCACTCCTAGGAACATCTGTTCCATAGACACCTCTTCTTGTTCGTATCCATATATGGATTTATTAGTTTATAACCCACATTATCAATACTCGCCAAATTATTAGGAAGATTTCCTATATTTAAAATTTTCTATAGGGTTATTATAATGTTTTCATATCCTAATTTTCAAAAATAACTAAACCACCCTTTGATTCCAACTATAGCGTCATGCCTTTTTATCATGTTATCTATGATTACATTATACAAAACTGAGGATCTTTAAGGATTAGTGTCTTGGAAACTAGGAACTCAATACATGACAACATATAACATTTTTCTCAAACACATGAAAGGATTCTTTGTTGTTTATCCTATGTTCAATAGTGAATCTCAAAACCTGGGAGCATACATAGACGGAGAGTGTGAGAAGAAGGCCCAGTAAGGGAAATAACAGAAACATTTTACATGTGAACTTGATATACATAAAAAAGTCATGAAAAATAACTTTAAGGCATATGAAATAGATCATGAGGCAAATAATAATAAAAATAATGTCTTTAATAACATGAATATGTGGATACAACATTTAACTTAGACATTAATTTCTGTTTCACCAATGTCCATCCACAAGGTCTTATTAAAAAAAATTACCATGGTTTTTCACCAAGGAATCATTAAAACAGCCATCTCTAGAGAGTAAGTCTTTACCTAATGAATTGGAGTGCTATCAGGGCACACCCTTAATTTTTTTATCATGTGATCCACATATATAATAATCAATAATTTCATAAATAACACTTATAGCATAAAATAAATGGGTTTTATTTCATAGTCATAACATTTTAAAAACTGTTTTAAAGAGGTGATCTTTATATCACTTTAATGCCACAGAAAAGGAAAGCGGGTATCATGTATGTAAATACCAGAATTTAAAATAGAATGTTTATATATATATGAGAATACCACTTTATAAGAAAGATATTTTAGTATTCATTTAATAAAATAAAATAATTTGTGAAAAACATAGAGACATTTTGAGACAAAAATTCTACAGCATAACGACTACGTTACAGGGTTTTAGAAAATATTGAAAAGGGAGGGGACATGGGTCACCCCCTCATAAATAAACCATAAAACAGTATAGGGAAAAAATATAAAGGATATAATAACATGGTAATGAAATTTTATAGACATACCATATGAAATGAAAAACATTGAACGGAGACAAAAATAAGATTTCTCTTATGAAAATTCGGTAGCCTAAAGACGTCACATAAAACATCAAAAAAATGAATTGATGAGATAAAATAGGGTCTCTCATAATATGAATCTAAAATATCAGTATGATAGATATATATATATATATAAAACTAAAACATAATACAATGGAACATGAAAGACTTGACATGAAAATAGATCTTTGAAATGAGAAGGGTGAAATAATCACTTAAAAATTCAGCAGCCTAACAGCACCACTTAAACATGCTTAAAATGAATTGATGAGAGAAAGAGGGGGTATTTCATAATATGAACATGAAAAGGACAGTAGGATGAATATAAAAGAATATATTCCAACAAAATAACATGGAACATAAATGAAATTACGTAAAAGAGAGTACATGGAAAGAAAGAGAGAGGTAGGATCCCTTACCTTGAAGAGTAACTTTGAAATCGTGATGTTTGGGACCTTAGGAGGCTTGAGGTCACCTTGGGAGGACTCCATGGGAGGTATGGAGATAAGAAATTCATTGAGTAGGAATTTGGAACGGAATGGATGAGAGAATGGCTTGGTATATATAGGGGAAATGAGGGGAAAATGCATTAATGGCCAAGGGACACCTCATTGGGGGTATTGAAAAAACAAGTGGTATTTCCTCATGGTATTGTCCACATGGTACACCTCATACCTTATATTACTATTCACAAGTCGACCATCCCTTAAAATATCTCATGACATCTTCATGATGCAGTTATGATGTCATTAAACATACCGAAACCCTAAAACTATTTATTTACTATTCACTGAAAATTCCACTTTTTTTTAGAAAACTCCCAAAAATATTCCTTAAAATAAAATCAATGCTCTGTATTCAAAATTAAAATCCATTTTATAAAAATCATTATCTAAATATTTTTAATTTAATTATTAAATAAAATCACTATTCACCGAAAATTCATTTTTTTCAGAAAAAACCCAAAAAATTAAATTAACATAATATCGATGTCGGAATTCAAAAATAAAGTCCATTTTATAAAAATAATTTTCTAAATATCTTTAATTTAATTTATAATTAAAAACACTATTCACTCAAAAAAACTAATACTTGACTAATAATTTCAGAAACAGTTATTTACCTATTTTATTGAATCACAATACTTAATAAAGGTGCGTATATTATATTAATACATTATTTAAATGAGATTACAAATCCATTTGGTCACATTACTTATTCAAGCGTAAAATCATTATTCATAAATTAATATTCACCAAAATTTATGTTGATCTTATTAGGCTCCTAATTTTATACTAAACTCATTTGAAAAGGACCATTTTTCTAAAATCATTACACATATTTAATTATTTATGGTTTACAAAAATATATTAAAATTTTCTTTTTTTTTCAAATCCATCAATAATATACATCATTCTTTTATACGGACATTTGAAAATTTACAAACTTCTCCATAAGAATAAACCCCAATTTTATTAATCTCAAAGGATTACACAAAGCAGTTATGGTCTCCTTAGATAGACCCTCATGACCCAGCATAGGACCTTTGTGTATGGTGTGCTATGGTGATAGAATCTGAGGGCAGATCGACAAACATTGCACGAGCAGTAATTTCTATCAGTTTGAAATTCTCGCGAAGGAGATTCCGTTCTAGCTTCACACGATGACGTTCGGCGTGGGTTTGGTCCAGAACAAAGCCCAGTGGTGCTACATCAAAATGTCATGAAAAATTACATTAAAGGCACGAGAAATTGATCATGAGGCATATCATAATAAAAATAACTTGTTTCATAACATGATGATGTGGCTAAAAAATTTAACATAGACAATAATTTCCATTTCACCAAGGTCCATCCCCAAGGTGTCATTAAAAAATTACCAAGGTTATTCACCAAGGGATCGTTAAAATGGTCATCTCTAGAGATTAAGTCATTACCCAATGCATTGATGCGCTATCAGGGCGCACCCTTAATTTTTCATTATTTTTATGTGAGACACATATATCATCATCAATAATTTCATAAATATCACATATAGCATAAAATAAATTGGTTTTATTTCATAGTCATTACATTTTAGAAACTGCTTTAAAGACGTGATCATTATGACACTTTAAACCCACAGAAAAGGAAAGCGGGTCTCATGTATGTAAATACCTGAATTTAAAATATAAAATTTTGATATATATGTGAATACCTCTTTATAAGAAGGATATTTGAGTATTCACTTCATAAAATAAAAGAATTTGAGAAAAAAAGAGAGACATTTTGAGACGAAAATTCTGCAACATAACGACTATGTTACAGGGTTTTAGAAAATATTGAAAAGGGAGGGGACATGGGTCACCCCCTCATAAATGATCCATAAAATAGTAGAGGGACAGAATATAAAGGATATAAGAACATGGTAATTTAATTTTAAAGACATACCATATGAAATGAAACACATGAAAGGAAGACAAAAATAAGATTTTTCTTATGAAAATTCGGCAGCCTAAGAGTGTCACTTAAAACTTCAAAAAAATGAAATGATGAGATCAAATATGGTCTCTAATCATATGAAAATAAAATATCAGTATTATAGATATAGAGATCATAACCCAAAAATTATAATGGAACATTAAAGGCTTTCCATGAAAATAAATCTTGAAAATGACAAGAGTGAAAGAATCCCTTAAAACTTCAGCAGCCTAACGGTGCAACATAAACATGCTTAAAATGAGTTGATGAGAGAATGATGGGGTCTCCCATCATATGAACATGAAAAGGAAAGTAGGATGAATATAAAATAACATCCTCCAACATAAGAACATAGAGCATAAAATAAATTACACAAAAGAGAGTACTTGGAATGAAAGAGAGAGGTAGGATCCCTTACCTTGAAGAGTAACATTGAAATCAAGAAGTTTTGGACCATGGGAGCCTTTAGGGAACCTTGGGAGGAATCCTTGGGAGGTAAGGAGACCATAAAATCATTGATGAGGATTTTGGAAGGATGATAGAATGGCTTTGTATTTATAGGGGAAGTGAGGGGACAAGGCACTAATGGCCAAGGGACACCTCATTGGTGGTATTGGAAAAACAAGTTGTATTTACTCATGGTGTTGGCCACCGGGGACACCTCATACCTTAGCGTGCTATTCAAAAGTAAACCACACCTTAAAATATCTCATGACATCATCATGATGCGTTTATGATGTCATTAAACATACCGAAACCCTAAAACTGTATTTTTACTATTTGCTGAAAATTTGACTTTTTTCAGAAAACTCTAAAAAATTTACCTTAACATAATATCAAAGCTCTAAATTCAAAAATAAACTCCATTTTAAAAAACAAATTCTAAATATTTTTAATTTAATTTTTAAATAAAAACAATATTCACAAAAAATTCATTTTTTCATAAAAAACCCCAAAAATTACATCAAAATAATATCAATGTTCGGAATTCAAAAATAAAGTACATTTTAAAAAAATAATTTTATAAATAATTTTAAATGAATTTTTAATTAAAAAACAATATTCACCCGAAAAAACTAATACTTTACTAATAAGTTCTGAAACAGTTATTTACCTATTTTATTGAATCACATTACTTAATCAAGGTGCCTATATTATATTAATAAATTATTTAAGTGAGATTACTAATCCATTTGGTCACATTACTAATCCTAAGAGTAAAATCTGTATTCATAAATTACTATTCACCATAAATTATGTTGATCTTATTAGACTCCAAATTTCTTACTGAACTCATTTGCAGAAGACCATTTTTTGAAAATCATTACACATAATTAATTATTAATGGTTTGTAAAAATATTTTAAAACATCCTTTTTTTCAAATCCATCAATAAAATACATCCTACATTTATCCGGACATTTGAAAATTTACAAACATCACCGTAAGAAGAAAACAAAATTTTATTTATCTCAAGGATTACACAAAGAAGTTATTGTCTCCTTACATAGCCCCATATAACCCCAGAATATGACCTAAGTGTAAGGAGTGCTAAGGTAAGAGAATATGAGGGCGGCACAGCCAACATTGCATGAGTTTTAATTTCTATCAGTTTGAACTTCATACAAAGACGATTCCGTTCTAGCTTCACATGATGATGTTCAGCTTGGGTTTGTTCCTGAACAAACCCAGTGGTGCTACCACCTTCCCAATTTCTGTTAGATGGGTTTCGATTGGCCTGAGACTACTGGATTAGGCCATCGAATCATCTTTCTATATTCAATATTTTGGGTCGTTACAGACCTCCTTGGGGTGGGGGTGGAATTAGATCGAATCTTTATCCACCACATTCAGCTCTCCCTACTCCCCTTCCATGTCCACCACGTGGCAGTTTTGTTTGCTACACTCTTTGACTCTACCTCTGTGGTCCATCAATTGTATCCCTATCAGTAGCTCGACGGGTCAGATAATCTATAGTGAGATGTCCCCTACCATCGCACGAGTAGCATCACGTCTCCCCGTGCTGATTGGTTCCATCCTAAGAGCCCTAGACTACAAAACCCATGTCCTGGGTCCTCCTGTGATGTCTCCCACATCCTAATCCATGTTCCTGATGTCATCTCCTTGCTGCCGAGGTCTCTGCACATGCATGCCTACTGTTGACTATCATCAACTATCTCTTCTCCTCCAAGAAGCTCTCATTCACAAATGCCCGCTCGAGCACTTTGGTATAACTTGGAATGCAAAGAGGCACAACAATAGCTTGGATATCCTTTCATAGACCTCTCTCAAAGATCCAAGATCTGAAGTACCGATCCTTGAACAGATACATCGAGTACCTGGCGAGCTTGGTGAACATCGATGAATAGTCATCCACCGTCAAACTGCCCTACTGAAGCTAAAGAAGCTCACTGATATGCTCTGCATTCAGTGTAACCAATGAGAACCCCTCTTGAAAAAGTCACTAAAACTCCATCCACGAAAGAGTCTCCTTTTCGTGAGTCTATGTTTTCAGACTCCACCATCATCCCACCGAACACTGATAAAGGCTCGCTCATTGGATCACCATTTGGTCCGCCAATGTCTTCATAAGACGAAAAACTTTTGTAACCACCTCAAGCCAGTCCTCAGCTGCTTGAGGCTTGGGCCCACCTCAGAACAAGCGGGGTCTCTATCTTTGGAACTCATGGAGCACACACAGCATGCGCCCCTCATCTGACAGAAGTGCAATTACTATGTGTACTCTACTGGTGGTGGTATAACAGGTGCAACACCTAGAGGCAATTCTTTGGGAACTGGTCTCTATAACGAATCCTCGTCACTGAGGGGGTCAACCTCAAGATTGCGCTGCTATATCCTAAAAGGTATGTGTCATGGAGGAATACTGTAAGGAACAATATAGGGACACAAATCTTGACGTACATGGACATTACATTACTTTTGTGAAATACCTAATACATAACAAGAACCAACACTCAAGGACCGTAATAGTATAGTTTATTTGGAAACTCAGAATATAATCTTCTAATCATGGTGAATGATCTTCAACATCTCCCATAAAGATCTTCCTCTTTTTTTCTTACCCAAAACCATTCATTATATCATGGGGAAAAGAAAACATAAAAAGGGTGAGCTCAAATGCTTAGTAAGGGTAAACATAGAGAACATAAAAAAATACTTAAACATTTTGTTGAACCCTCTGGGAATCTAGTTGCTTTATTATATTTTGATAATCCCAATTATTCTTTTTTTATTATGATTATTTATAGTTTGATAATTCCTGTTGTGAATAATGGTTCAATACGTATTATTTCTGTACTTCAGGAATATATTCATATGTTATACTATTCATATTATGATCAAAGAATTTGGTTAAAAATGATCTATTATTTTATGTTTAATATAACTCTTTAGTTACTGGATGTATATATATATATTTTATGACTTAACCCATTCTGCCAATAGAATGCTTAAACAGGAAATTGGTCACCATTAAAGAACAAGCCTACCGATACATGAAGGTCACCGTTACAGAACAAGCCTACCGATACATGAAGGTCACTGTTACATCAAGTTTACCGATAAATGAAGGTCACCGTTACACCAAAGTCTACCAATACCCGACGTCAAGTCTGCTGATACGGGAAGGCTACCGATACAAGTCACAGTTATGCAAGTCTACCAATACAGAGTTACCGCTACCATTACACGGATGATCACCGGTACATCAAGACTACCGCTACCGATGCAATAAAGCTTACCGCTACCAAAGTCTACCGACATACATGAAATCTACTGATAGAAGGGTTACCGATGGAAAGGCTACCATTAGACAAGAAGCTACCGATACTCAGACCTACCGATACACAAGGCTACCGATATCCAATGCTACCGTTCCAGAGACAGAACCTGACGCGACTTTAATATCTTTATCATTATTTAATCTAACCAATGGTCATATCAGGTATTTTTTAATTCACTAACATTTATTTAATGTGTGTTGTTGGATGTCAGGGAACCGTACCACATACATGCAAAAAAGAAATCATTTATGTTGTCGGAGCTCGCCCATTAAATAATAAATGCTCTTGTTGCTGAAAAGGATTTTTTAGGAAAACGAAATAAAGGGTGTGACAAAAATAAGAAGGTGCTGAAACGTGTGCATGCAAAGAGACGAATGGACACCCCAGTATACATACATACTTTCCTGCATACATGTGAAGAAGCAAGAATGAAAAAGAGAACATCAACACAAGAACTTCATCCACTACATTTTTCTCTATCTGTGAACCTTGATGTCAACCAGACGATACTCTGTTTTTCATAAAAAAAACCAGAAGAGGACTCAGAACCATTTCTGATCAAATTAGAAGGAGTCCAGAGCTACACAGTAATCACTAGAGCCATTATTAACTCCATATCATGCTTAGTGATTTATTATTTACATTTTGAGCAGTGTGTGTCATCAGCTATATTTTACACACACACACTGTCTCTTGTACATTAACTAGAGGACCTGTAAATCCTCATCCAACTCTTTACATTTTTTATTTCCCACTGTGGATAGTGGTAGAGGTCGCGTGTGACCTGGATAGCTGGATTTGTTGTTGTTTTGTTTCCCATGTAGAACTGTGGTAGAGGTCATTGACCTGGTCATTTGTAAACTATTGAGAACCCGGATCCAGGGTGTGGATCCAATTTATAAAAATTGTTGAGAGGACTATGTCTCAACTTGATACTGAACCTATTGGTCATAGCTACTGTGCTTTATTTAGTCTTATCTAAAACCTTTTATTCCATTTCCAAGTGCTTTAATACATAAAATGTGATTCAATGTTACTCTGATAATTGAATTAGCAAGTGTTTGCATTGTTTTTAAATCGTTAGGTTAGTTTCAAAAGCTAATTTGATCTTCTGATTAGATTAACTAGGAATTAATCAATCCTTTGAGAACCTAATTTAAATTTTGATTTAATTCAAATTCACTACAATTCAATTAGTATTTTAAATTGGGGGATTTGTTAGAAGATTTGAAACCGAAATTTTAATTGGAAGTCAATTCACCCCCCCCCCCCTCTTGAGTATCCACTCCGGCCAACATTTGGTATCAAAGGGAGGTTGAAATATTTGATGAAGTACTTTGTTTTTCAACTGTGATTTTAGTTGTATTTTAATGTTATTAAATTTCCATTATATCTAAATTTTTATCTCTTTAAAATTTCCACTTTAACCTAGTTATCATGGATAACACACTTTAAGGTGCTAAAACTAATAGACCACCATTTTTCAATGGAAACAACTATGCTAATTGGAATATTAAGATGAAAATTCATTTAGAAAGCATGGGTTTTGATATTTGGACTGCCATTGAATCAGAATATAAAATTCCTACTACTATTAGATCTACATGGAATGAAGCTACTAAGACAACCTACAATAATAAATGCAAAGCTATGAATTCTCTGTATTATTCTTTAAGGGATGAGGAATTTAATAGAATATGTGCTTGTAAGACTGCACATGAAATTTGGGATACCTTAAGTGTTTCTCATGAAGGAACAACTAACATTAAGGAAATGAGATTGAACACCTATAATATAAAATATGATAATTTTATGATGAATCCTGATAAACCTGTTTCTGATATGTATCTCAGGTTTAACGAAATTGTCAACACAATGATCTCACTGGAAAAGGATGTTCCATCAAAGGAGGAGATCATGAGAATTTTGAGATGCCTACCTGAAAGATGGAGGGGAACTTCTGTTTCAATTAGAGAATCTTGTGATATTGGTGAAATGCCAGTTAAAGAAGTTATTGGTATGTTTATTATGTATGAAGAAGATCTTAAGGTAAACAAATAAGAAGAAGATGAACCAAAAATGAAGTTAGTTTCCTTCAAGGATTCTATTTCAAAGAACAAGGATAAGGAGAAACATCATGCTGTAAGTGATAGCTCAAGCTGTGAAGAAAGTGAAAGTGTATCTGACAGTGATGCAGAAATGGCTCACATAGCCAGAAGATTTAAGAAGTTTTATAGGAAAAATAAGTTTTTTAGAAAATAAAATTACAAAGGTAAGTATGACAACAAGGGACACTGGAAAAAGGACTGGAGGAAATCTGAAAAATATGATGAAGTTGTCTGCTATGAATGCAAAAGAAGAGGACATATAAAAGAAGACTGTCCATAGCTCCAGTGAATCTGATTCTTCTGAAACAAAAATCAGAAATAAGGCAAACATGTGTTTTATGACAAACACCTCTGAGGGAACCTACTTAAAGAGCTCCTATAGAAAGACCTAGTACTTGGATAGTGGATGTTCAAGACATATGTCAGGAGACTTCTCGTGCTTTAATAGCCTAGTCAGAGTTGATGGAGGTTTTGTCACCTTTGGTGATAATTCAAAAGGGAAAATCATCGGCTTAGTCCATATTGGTAACACTGACTCAGTATTAATTTATAAAGATCTATTTGTCAATGGACTTAAATATAATCTACTAAGTATTTCTAAATTATGTGATGATGGTTTTAATGTTAAATTTGAAAATTATTCTTGCAATGTTTTTTCTAAAAATGCTTTAGTATTTTCTACCTTGCGAAATGAAAATGTCTATGCTATTGATTTAAATTCTTTAGCTATGAAAAATATTACTTTTTTAAATTCATTTCATAATGAGTTTTGGATTTGGCACATAAGATTAGGACACTGCAATGTACATTCAATTAGAAAAATTAATAGGAAGAACTTAGTTAGAGACCTACCAAAACTTGAATTCCCAGAAGATAAAGTTTGTAATCACTGTCAAAAGGGAAAGAAACATAAAGTTTCTTTCAAATCAAAGAACGAAGTGTCAACTTCTCAACCTCTTGAGTTGGTTCACATGGATTTGTTCAGACCTTCTAGAGTTTCTAGTTTAAATGGGAATTACTATGTCAATGTTATAGTAGATGACTAATCTAGGTATACTTGTGTATATTTTTTAGCTCACAAAAGTGAAAAATGTTCTTACTATGATAAATAATCCAAATCTTTAGAGAACCGTAGAGGACTTAATATTAAAACCGTGAGAAGTGATCATGGTTGTGTGTTTGAAAATCATGAGTTTGAATCCTACTGCTCACGCAATGGCTATAGTCACAATTTCTCTTCACCTAGGAAACCTCAACAAAATAGTGTAGTAGAAAGAAGGAATAGAACCCTTCAGGAAATTTCCAGAACCATTCTCAATGAGTATGACCTACCTATTTATTTTTGGGCTGAAGCTGTCAATACAGCTTGTTATATTATCAATAGAGTCTTAATCAGACTTGTTCTTAAGAAGACCCCTTATGAGTTGTGGAACCACAGTAAACCTAAGGTTAACTACTTCAGAGTTTTTGGTTGCAAAGTATTTATTCTTAATACTAAAGATAATCTTGACAAGTTTGCATCCAAGAGTGATGAAGGAATTTTCCTAGGTTAATCTTTTTCTAGTAAAGCCTATAGAGTTTTCAATAAGAGAACCAAATGTGTGGGGGAATCTATTCACATCAAATTTGATGAAACTGATCCACATGAACCTAACACTTCTCTTGAAAATCTTGAAGATGATCTCTCTGTTTTGAACTTTAATGATAAAGACAGTGGACCTATAGTTAAAACATCCAGTTCTCGAAATTTTCCAGAACCTACTTCTGTTGACCACCAACCTATTGATGATCCTGAAGTCTCTAGCCATACCTTTTTGAGACCAACTAGGATTTTGAAGAACCATACCTTAGTTTTTGTTGTCGGTAATCAAGATAGAGGAACACAGACTAGAGCTTCTCTAAGAAATTAGGTTGAACATCAAGCTTTTCTTTCACAGTTAGAACCTAAAAATATCAATGATGCTATCAATGATGAATTTCGGGTAATAGCTATACAAGAAGAACTAAATCAATTTGAATGAAATAAAGTCTGGAAATTAATAGAAAGACCTAAGGACACTTTAACCATAGGTACAAAGTGGGTGTTTAGAAACAAAGTTGATGAATCTGGAAATATCATTAGAAATAAAGCTATACTAGTTTCACAAGGTTAAAATCAAAAAGAAGGAATTGACTATGAGGAAACCTTTTCACCTGTAGATATATTAGAGGAAATTAGGATCTTACTTGCCTTTGAATCACATCTAAATTTCAAGTTATATCAAATGGATGTGAAAAGTGCTTTTCGAAATGGTTTTATTGTTGAAGATGTTTTTGTGGAACAACCACCTGGTTTTTCAAATCCTCACTTTCAAAATCATGTTTTTAAACATTATAAAGCATTATATGGTTTAAAACAAGCTCCAAGAGCTTGGTATGAAAGACTTTCAAATTTTATTATTTCAAAAGGATTTGCAAAAGGAATTGTCGATCCGTCTTTTTTTATAAAAATAATTTCAAAAGTTGTATTAATAGTACAAATCTATGTTGATGATATTATTTTTGGATCTTCGAAAAATTCATTATGTACTGCTTTTTCTATGGTTATGCAAAATGAGTTTGAAATGAGAATAATGGGAGAGCTTATGTACTTTCTTGGATTTCAAATCTTTCAAACTAAATATGGTATTATTTTGAATCAGAGTAAATATACTAAGGATTTATTAAAATGTTTTGGTTTGGATAGTATTAAGGGGAGTGATACACCTATGAGTACCACCTGTAAATTGGTCATTGATGAAACTGGTAAATCAGTAGATCAAACTAATTATAGAGGTATGATTGGGAGCTTACTTTATCTTACTGCTAGTCAACCTGATATTATGTTTAGTGTATGTATGTGTGCTAGATTTCAAGATGACCCTAAAGAGTCACACTTACTTGCCGTTAAATGGATTTTCAAATATCTTAAATACACTGCCAATTTGGGACTGTTTTACCGAAAAGAACAATCAGTTGATTTAATATGTTATTCAGATGCTGACTTTTCTTGATGCAAGTGAGATAGAAAGAGAACATTTGGAACATGTCATTTACTTGGAAAGTCCCTTGTATCATGGTGTAATAAGAAATAGAACTCAGTTGCATTATCTACTGCTGAAGAAGAGTATATAGCCACTAGTAGTTGCTGTGCACAAATTCTGTGGATGGAACACACATTATTGGTCTATGGATTTGAGTTTAAACATGTTTCAATTAACTGTGATAACACTAGTGCGATCAACATCTCAAAGAACCCTGTGTCTCACTCTAGAACAAAACATATTGATGTTAGACACCACTTTCTAAGAGATCATAATCAAAGAGGAGATATAAATCTTGAATTTATAGGAACTGAACTACAATTAGATGATATTTACACTAAGACATTAAATATTGAAAGATTAAGTTTCAGTAGACATGAATTGGGAATGATAACTTACTCTTAAACTGTTTGGATAAACCTCACCTTTAGGATAAACCTCACCGTTAGGATAAACCTCAGCGTTAGGATAAACCTCACCGTTAGGATAAACCTCACTGTTAGGATAAACCTCACCGTTAGGATAAACCTCACGGTTAGGATAAACCTCACTATAAGGATAAACCTCACCGTTAGGATAGACCTCACCGTCAGACCACACCATTTAAGGACACCTCACCAGTAAATCTCTCGCGCAGTTTTAAATTTTCGTATTAAGGCCGAGACTTTGAATTTATTTTTAATATAAGATTTTTATTATATTTGAATCCAAAATGATATGAAACCCGACTCTAGATATCACTCAATCACCGCGAACCCGTCTGTTCGAATCCATCCTACCTAAACCTCTCATGCTTGCTAAAACCTAAGCCTCATAATCTGAAATGGCCCGTGTGAAGCACCCCACAGTCGATGAAGGGAGTGATGCACTGCAAGCTAAGAAGAAGAAAGTAACCAATACCGGTGCCAGTAGAAGCAGTAGATATGCTATTCGAAGGAATCCCTTGAATCCACATTTATCGAAGTGAGAAATTGTAGTGGAAAAGGAATTATGTGCAGCATGGCTTCTTGAAAGCAAGTCCTTGATTCTGAAGGTTTTACAAGAACAAGGATGGCTCAAATACATCATGAACAATAATGGACCGTATCATGCAACACTGGTAAAAGTGTTTTATGAGTTTGTCTATTTCGAGACATCAGAGGAGGAAAATAGGATGATTTCGTTTGTGAATAGTCAATCGTTTTCATTTTCATTAGTTGAATGGGATGAGAACCATAAGGTTCCTCATAGTAGTGATTATAACTTTTATTCATAATCCATACCTATTACTAGTAACTTTTTTTGAATATGAGGATGCCTTGTTAGAATTGATAGGAAATGGAACTCCTAGAAAGGTCATTGCTACAGAGATGGCAGGAGAGGATAAACTACATTTCAAGTTTATCCATCATGTGATTAGTCCAAGGAGAGGATATTATTCTACCCTCAAATTTCAGGATATTTATTTGTTGTATCTGTTGAAGCATGGAGTAAAGGTGAATTTATGTAGACTGCTAATGATTTAGATTGAGGAGATGACTAGACTGAAGTCTAAGTCTAATTCAATTTTCTTTTCTAAATTGATTTCTATTATGTTGAATGAAAAGGATGTAGTTTGACCTAAAGATAAAACTATTGTAGTTAAATACAACTTTTGCCTCACCAAGACTGTCTGTAAGTTTATGAAAGTCACCTGGAACCCTTGGAAGAAATCATGGGTTAATGATGATGGAAAAATCTATGACAAATACACTCATGTGGATCATCCTTCTAGACCAATGGATGTGAGGGATCCTGGTCTTGGACCAGATGAGCCAGAACCGGTCTATAGTGATAATGAAGCTGAAGGTGAGGAAGAATAGACATCAGTTGAGGAAGGAGGAGACCCAGATTTACCTCCTAGTCCAATGCCCCAAAACATTTCCTATGGAGCAGCTAGCCCTCCAAAAGAACTACCAAGGAGAGAAACTATTCTGAAGGACAATGACACTGAGACCACAGAAGAAGAAGAAGCATATCAGTTTGTTTTCCAATACACCTCTGAAGAGGATGAGGCAACTGAGTCAGATCAGATTTCTTATGTAGAGAAGGAGGCTTCTGGTGAAGCAGATGATGAGAAAAATGAAGAAGAAGAGCTCAGTTTGAGCCCTCAGATAGACAGTACAGTCAAGAAAGTGCCTGACCAGGAAGCAGAAGTAGCATCTGTTGATGACAGAGTCCTTGAGCCATCAGAACAAATGGATATTGAAACTGCTATAGTTGTAGAGTAAATTATAGAATTACCTAAAGCAGAACAGTTGGAGGATGTTCCTCAGGTGAATAATCTATGTTAGGGGGAGCATCTTGGTTCAGTATCATTGTTGAATTACATTGAAGGTTGGACATCAAATCCAGGATACATGGTTCTTGGACTTAATTATAAAGACTCTGATGAGGAATACCAGCCCGGAAGTGAATCGGTTATCCTACCTGTTGTAGCTGAGAATTTGGAAACCAAGGAGGACCTTGAGTCCTTAAAGGATGAAATGAAAGAAACACTGAGATAATCAATGGTAGATTTGAAGAAGAGCCTGGTTGATGAAATTATAAGTGTGGAGAAATCCATGGAGCTATCTCTGGGATGTGTTGTTTCTAGTCCAGTGAAAGGAATGATGGATGATGTTAACGTTTGTCATACTCAAATTGAGAGTTGGACAGGAGCTGTGGTGGCTCCAAGACAATCGATTGCTTCATTGACATCCTTGAATAGCTCTCAATCCCAGGTGCATACTGATATCGTATATATCAAAGAATTAGTCAAGCAGTTTGTGGAAGATTTTGAGGCATTGAAGACATCATTCAAAGAAAACTTGAATAGTCAAGATGAACTTGTCCAGAAGGTGGTTACTAATCTGACACAGTCATTCAAGGAGACAGTAGCTTTCTCAGTTAAACCCCTTCCCTCATCCAGCTCCACTGTGAACCTTGACCAGGTCAGAACTGTTATCCAGTAAGATTTGGGTAAGGCTAGTACCAGTGGATCCTTGGATACTCAGATCCTTGCTACCACTAGGGAAGTTAGTAGTTTTATTCGTGATCTCCTGCGGGAAGCTACTGCTTCTCAAGAGGAAATTAATAATAATGTGGATGTATATTTTGAGAAGGTCTATATCAAGCATCAAATGACCAACCATTTAAATCTCCTTCTGGAAAATATAAAGTTTCCTCCAGTGACTCAGGATTTCAGAGAACAGGTTAGTAAGCTTAGGGAGCATACTCTGGCCTTGGATAAATTCAATGAAAATCAAGATGATTTTGTGTATGCCATAGAGAGAGGATGGAGAATTATTATGGATTTCACGAACCTGTTTCTACCCTTCTTGCAAGTGGATTCCAGACCTGTGATTGTACCTCCTGCACTTCCTGCCTCTACCTTTGGGAGTACACCTCAGTTGACTCCAGTTTAGGCTATTCGCAACTTGACACCTATGATCCAACAGAAGGGCACATATTTCATATCTGGTACAGTTTCATTGGCTGAACCTCATGTTGTTCTTTCTACTGTTCCTAATCCATCTACTCAATCTGAACCTGCACCCTCTTCTGATCCTAAGGTAATGACTCCGGTTCAGGAGGATAATTGAGTGATTCTGAATGTTTTTGATTGGATTCACTTGTATTTTTTTAATCCTAACTTTCTCTGTTTGTACCTCTTGTACCTAAATGGAAATTTACTCTTTCATTGTATACTTTACTGTGTTTATGTTTCCTTGCAATATATTCTCTTTTAGGCTATGTTTTCTCTGATCCTCCCCTTCTTTTTGTTAATCACAAAGGGGGAGAAAAATAGGAGGCAAACACGAGACATAAGAACTGGAAATTTTTTTAAAGGGGGAGAAAAATGAGAATTTTGTTTTAAAGTATTTATTAGGAATTTTTTTTCCTCTGATATTAGTTTAATATTCTGAATACATTGGAATATGTTGTGATTATCAAAAAGGAAGAGATTGTTGAACCATCTAGGAATATAGTTGCTTTATTATATTTTGATAATCCCAATTGTGCTTTTTTATTATTCTTATTTATAGATTGATAATTTATATTGTGAGTAATGGTTCAAAACTTATTATTTGTGTACTTCAGGCATATATTCGTATGTTATACTATTCATATTATGATCAAATAATTTGGTTAAGAAGTGATCTATTATATTATGTTTAATATAAGTCTTTTGTTACTGGATGTATATATATATATATATATTATGACTTAACCCATTCTGCCAATAGAATGCTTAAACAGGAAAGTGGTCACCTATATAGAACAAGCCTACCGATACATGAAGGTCGCCGTTACAGAACAAGCCTACCGATACCTGAAAGTCACCGTTACATCAAGTCTACCGATACGTGACGGTCACCATTACACCAAAGTCTACCGGTACCTGACATCAAGTATACCGATACGGGAAGGCTACAGATACAAGTCACCGTTATGAAAGTCTACCGATACAGAGTTACCGCTACAGTTACACGGAAGATCACTGGTACATCAATCCTACCGCTACCGATGAAATAAAGCTTACTGCTACCAAATTCTACCGACAGACATTAAGTCTACCGATAGAAGAGTTATCGATGGAAAGGCTACCATTACACAAGAATCTACCGATACTCAGACATACCGATACACAAGGCTACCGATATCCAAAGATACCATTCCAGAGAAAGAACCCGAAGCTGCATTAATATCTATATCTTTATTTAATCTAACCAACGGTCATATATGGTATATTTTAATTCACTTCAATTTATTTAATGTATTTTGTTGGATGTCAGGGAACCGTACCTCGTACCTACAAAAAGGAAATCATTCTGTTGCCGGAGCTCGCGCTTTAAATAAGAAATGCTCCTGGTGCTAAAAAGGATTCTTTCAGGAAAAATAAATAATAGGGTCAGACAAAAATAAGAAGGTGTTGAAACGTGTGCATGCAAAGAGACGACTGGACACAGTAGTATACATACATGCATTCCTGTATACCTTTGAAGAGCCAAGAAATAAAAAGAGAACATCAACACAAGAACTTCATCCACTACATTTTTCTCTACCTGTGAACCTGGATGTCAAGCAGACGATACTCTGTTTTTCAAACAAAAACCAGAAGAGGACTCAGAACCATTTTTGATCAAATTCGAAGGAGTCTAGAGCTACACTACAATCACTTGAGCCATTCTTAACTCTATAACTTGCTCGGTGATTTATTATTTACATTTTGAGAAGTGTGTGTCATCACCTGTATTTTACACACACACTGCCTCCTGTACTTTAACTGGAGGATCTGTAAATCCTCATCCAACTATTTACATCTTTTATTTCACATTGTGGATAGTGGTAGATGTCGTGTGTAACCTGGACAACTAGATTTGTTGTTGTTTTGTTTCCCACATAGAAATTTGGTAGAGGTTATTGACCTGGATAGTTGTAAACTGTTGTGAACCCCGATCCGGGGTGTGGATCCAATTTATATAAATTGTTGAGAGGACTATGTCTCGGATTGAGACTTAACCTCTTGTTCACATTTATTTTGCTTTATTTAGGCTTTTCTAAAACCTTTTATTCTGTTGCCAAGTGAATTAAAACGTAAAATGTTTTTCAAAGTTACTCTGATATTTGAATTAGAAAGCGTTTGCATTATTTTTAAATCATTTGGTTAGTTTCAAAAGATAATCTGATCTTCTGATTAGATTAAATGGGAATTAATCACTCCCTTGATAACCTAATTGAAAGTTTTCTTTAATTCAAATTCACTACAATTCAATTAGTATTTTAAATTGGGGGATTTTGGTAGAATATTTTAAATAGAAATTTAAATTGGAACTCAATTCACCCCCCCTCTTGAGTATCCACTCCGACCAACACATTTGAATGAAAAAAACATGAACATAAAATCTAAACATCAAAATATTGAGAAATGTCATAAATCGTGGATTTCCATAAGGTAAAGATCATAAAGGAACATTAATACTAATAAAATAGCATGGGAATAAAACTTATAATTGTGGAAAACCTTTATGAAAATTATATTATTTCCATAGTATCCAAGGAATTGCTGCCAAGACCATCATATTGGACAAAGTCCCTTTCTAAATTGAGTTCACTCCTCGTTCCATTCCTATATCACTAAGCATTATTAACTTTCTATTCCAACCATGTCTATCTCATGAGATATAAATATTTACCCAGTTCATTGGAGGGATAAATAGGTCCCAACCATCTCATAATGAAATCATTCTTACCTGTTCCATAAAAAAACATAAATCATTCATCATAACACAAAAAATAAAATGTGTTTCATAAAAATCATCCCATCATAATTTAATACATATTAAAAATATGGATATCATTTAATCATAACAAGAGTCAAACCATGTAAATAATAGAGACATTATAATTGAAACGTAATCATACTAAATAATGTCATCTTAGATGGAAAAGATTTTTGACAAAACATTTGAAATGAATTCATGAGGAAAATATGATTTCTTCATCAAATTCATTTTCTTTTCAAAAAATTCAATTCTATTTTAAAATAAAAGGATTTGTTTTAAAATAATAATTAAATCTGGTAGAGGAAACTTCATTAAAACAAGGGGTTATGAAACAGTAATCATCAGTTCATTCCGTGTAAGTTAAAAACAAAATTCTTCTCGTACTTTTGCCTGAAAAGTCAAGAAGTACCCCATATGGTAAAAAAAGAAAGATTACATACAAACCATGTAGTTAAAGTCAAAAATGGGTAAAAAGGTATTTAAACTTACATGAATTAATTTTTAGAATACAGGGACCTGGATGATAAATATAACCCCAGTAAATACTTACGAATAAACATTATCTGATAAAAACGAGATTGGAAAAGGTATAAATTACCTTATGCCCGATATGCTACGCATGTATCTAATCCTCCTGTATAATGATTTAAATAAATTCATTGACTTATTATAGAATCATATTCCTTTTCATGATATCATATATGGTTCACTTATGACTTTATATTACACGTTCTTTTGTAAATTCCATGTTAAAGCAGTGTTTTGGGTAAAATTGTTTTATTTATCGTACACGTTTTGATTTGTTGTTCATGATATTATTACTTATATCAATATTTAATTAATTCCGGAATGTAAAAAATTATTTATATATAATATATATTCAGAATATAAATATATATGATAGATCTATAAATGAAATGAAATATAACATTCATGGAGACGGTAGGCCGTACATACGCATGAATTCTGTTTTTGTTTCTTTTCTATTTTTTAAAAAAACCATGTACGTTTTTTATTATATCATGGATACGGTAGGCCGTACATTCCTGATTTGGATATCATATATATCATATATATCCATAATATACATGTATTTATAATATTACATAATCATTTAGAGGTAAGAAATGAAATGCACCGTTCATGGAGACGGTAAGCCGTACGTACGCATGAATGCTACTTTGATTTCTATTTCGTATTTTATATAATGGAATAATAATGATATAAAGGTATATTATAATTCCAGTATAATATCATATATAATATCATATTTCCATCATTTATACGTCCCACATATGGTATTTAACGAATCAAATCACTTTGAGGGGGCGGTAGTCCGCACTTCCTTAAATGAAGATATCAGGTATACCCATAATGGAAGCCATAAAGGTAAGACAAAAATGAAAAATAAAGAAGCATAAGTAAAACATAAACATATTATATATCATATATAAAAATAGTGACATCATAATTGCCACCATTGAAGGTGTTAAATGAGTATTGAACAATCATCATTTCGGGAGGCAGAATTTCACCATCCACGGAAACCGTATGTTCTTTAACCATTTGATGTAGTTGTGTGAGAGTGTAGCTCGAATAAATCTTATAAAAACATACTAGTATATTGAATATACTGTTTTTGTTACAGAAGAAGTAAATAAAAAGAGTTTAGGGGGTTGGAGAAGAAAAATAAAACAAATGAACATGAGAGAATGAATTACCTTTAAAAGTGTAACTCCTTTTGATTTGAGCCTAAAGGCTTCCTTTGAAAGGATTATGACCAAAGGGAATCTTATAGGATGAGGAGAGGGATGTGGAGAGAGTAAATGGGCAGGGGTTGGCCGAGACAAAGGCTTGAGGAGTGTGTGAAATGAGGTAGAGGTGGGGGCCTTTTAAAAGAGGAGAAGGAGGGGCAGTTTTGGAATGTAAAGAAATATTACTTTATTTGAAAATGTGTTTCGGTTTCAAAAGGTCCCACATTGATATAATTCGTGGATAAGGTGATACGTCTTCTAAATCCACTCATCCAATAAGTTTTGGACATGTTTAGTTCATAGATTTTACATTATCTTTCCTTTTTATTTAAATCGTCAAATAATGATGTCATCGCTGCATCATTATTATGTCATAAATAATTTATTTTATATAATGTCTAAAAATTATAAAAAAATAACTATGATGTAGGAAATCTGTTTAGCTTTCCAATGAAAATTTATAAACAAAATTTGGACTTGTGTAACCCCACTTAAAAACTGTTTTAGTAAAACAACTCATGTTTGTGTCAATTTAATTTTAACATTAAATAAAAATATATTATTGTCATTTTCCAACTAAAGTGGATCCATGGGGTCCACAAGTTGGCCCATGGCTTTTATTGGTCGGCCATGACTCACCCAATGAGGGTAGGACATGTGTCAAGCTCATCTTATTTTATTAAAGCATTATTTTTACCTTAAACTACTCTAATTACCACTAATCGCGATTAAAAACTTAATAAGTTACTATTCATCAAAAAATTATTTTTATCCCATTGAACCACATTTTACTTCTTAATGACAACCATGTATGTTTGATTTTTGAAATTCAAAACACAAAGATGACAAAATTTCATTTAAACAGAAAAATCAGTTTTTATAAGTACCACTTAGTGGTTTCACTATTCATCAAAAATTGAAGTTTTTCAGAAAAATCCAAAAAATTCACCATAAGATATATTTGATGTTCCGAATTCAAAAATGAAGTCTATTTTACAAAATTCAAAACATATAAGTCAGATTAATTAATTTAATAATTAATTGCCACTGTCAAAGCAAATAACGTGTTTTTATGAAACAATAAGTATCAAAAGATTGACACTAGTTTAAGTCTGATTTCAAAGTGAAATTAATTCCAACGACCACTATTGAAATTAATGGTAAAAATAAATTCTAATTTAACTTTAAAACCAATTCAAAAGATAATGTAATCATATAAATAAATTAGATTAAAAAGAGGTTTTGAATTAAAATACAACATTTTACACTATTCATTGAAAAAAATGAACTTTATCGGAAAGATACCAAAAATTTACACAAAGTAAATTTTGATGTGACAATTCTAAAGAAGAGTTTTATTTTGTCCAAAATAATGTATAAGAGTGATCAAAAATATATTTAATGACAGTTCTCCATCAAAAGGTGATAAGTGATCCTTTAGTGAAAATTAGGGTATAAAAGCCTAAAATTGAATTCTTTCCGTATTTTAAGCCATTATCTTTTATTGGATAAATGTAAAAACATTTAAAAAACATATATAATCATATTTTAGTTATTTCTATCCATTCCCTCCAAAACAACATCTACATGTTAACTACCATTTAAAATAATATTATTTTATTATTAGAGTGCAACGTAAGATTTCCAAGAAACTCGTTGTTGCGTGTTGGGTACGCCATCGAGCATAGCATCCCCTTTAAAGTCATATTAATATTTTATTCACAAATATGGATAAATATGAAAATGTCATATTCGTTATTTACCTGGGGTGTTACATCCTTCCCCCCTTTTGGGAATTGCGTCCTCGCAATTTTTAAAATTGTGCTTGGAAACATCCTTGAAAGTCCCACATCGAAAGAAGAGTCGGTAAAACAATCACTTTAAAATAAAGAAAGATAAGTACAAAGGTCACCCGAGTTAACCCATACTAGGATTCCAAGTATGAAAATATGGACATGGAGGAGAAAACATCGGGTCATGTTCTGATGAAGAGTGATAGAAAACATGTTTAGGAGAAAGTTAACAATAAGAATATCACAAACTTGTGATGGGTTAAACGGTGTTGGGTTCCCCAGTAGGAAAAGTTAATAGACAACATTTTTGTTTTAAGTTACTTATTATTGAGGAATTTATTCATAAGGAAACATAATCACTTATCATGTTGACTTTCAACTTTTACTAGATTCCTTAATCAAACTCATATTTTTTTTAAAAGATGAGTATTTAGGGAGACTTGTTCGCATTAAGAGTACTATAATCAACTTCTAGAGAATCATCTAATCAACAAAAGATAACTATATACATCCCATGTCTTTATGATTTAACCAAAACCAAAACCAAAAAGGTTAGTACAAGGTCAGATAATCCAGAAAAGGATAACCCATTAAAAAGAAAATCTATTTTTAATCTCCAAAATTTGTCCAACAAAACCCAAATTTCAACGAGGACCATCCGATAAACAATTTGTCCATAAAATTCTTCAAAGTAAACCAATATAAGATTGAAACCCAAATATTTGAAGGATTTAGTCACATAGTCTTCCAAGTTAAATCGTAACATTTATCTCCAAACAACATTAGTCGCTCCTAAAGTCTCGCATTGAAAAGTAATTATCCTAATAAAATATCCTCCAAAATCAACTTACTCTTAATTCATAAAATCATATAACTAAAAAGAATCGGGCAAACTAACCAGGGAATTCACGTAGTCCAGTGGTAGGCGATAAATACCAGTCGCACTTTGGTTGTGGGTTCGATTCCTGTAGCTTTCTCCGACGCGGCAGGTTGTCACACGGTATGTGTGTTTTCCTTTTTCCAAAACTATATAATTCTTAAAACATTCCCCAAAATGAGATAAAATCTTCAAGAATAATCATAACATATTTTAACCTCAAGTTTATCTCATTCCTTTCATTTTCCATCATATCATAGAGTAACCCATAATTACCTAAAAATTAAGTATCATAAAAACCCTAATGGTTACCTTAATAATTATTACCTGAATTTCCACATCGGGTTGGCCATCTCGTACATGATGCATTAGAGAACTCACCAAGGTTGAAGTGGTTGATCATGAATCCTTGATATTTGGTTTAGAACAACCACGAGTTTCCTCATTGAATCCTCCATTTTATCTAGTATATTAATCAGAGAACCACCACAGTTTCCTTCCAACCTGTTGTCTCTTTGGTGCCTGCTAGATCCATCCATTCACTAAAAATAGAAATGTCAGTGTGATTATATCAACAAAACCATCATGTACAAATGAGGAAGGTAAACAATAAGATACACTTACTCATTCACTTTATCTAAAACTTGGACTCTTTCTGAAATCCTAACCATTATGGTAATGTCACTTATGCTTAAAGAATACCCTAACCTCTAAAGTTATCTAAACCGACCTTTGATACCAACTATAAGGCCCCAGCCTTAAACCTTAATTAATAATGAATTAAATTAGTAATTCACATTGAGGATCTTTTCAGGTTTAGAGTTTTAGAGAATTAGGACATAACTATTACATCTCAAAAGATTACAAAGTAGTCGCTTCTACTAAATTTCCATAAAATAAAAACTCTTTAAAAGAAACATGTATAGTTCCATGTTTTAGGTAGCATGACTTTCCCTTGATCCCATCCTTGACCCTATTCCACGCTATGTCCTATGAAAAACATTTCAAAAACCTCGGATGAGCATAAGAAGCTCAGTAAGGGATACACAAAGAATGAAAACTGTTAGATTTTCAAAACATCATGTAAACCATGAATACTTTATCAATGTAATACTTTTCACTTTCATGAAGTAGTAAAAACATTTCACTTAAAAAAATATCAATACATACCTTTTTGTAACCAAAGGATTACCATAAAACCCATAAAAAGAACACATAACATATATAAAGGTAACTTGGGACATAAACATACTTAAGTGGAATAACCATACGGTCGACTTCCACACATATCACTTAATGGAATAGCCATACGGACAATTTCCATACATACTTAATGGAATAGCCATACGGCCGACTTCCATACCCAATGCATTGGATGTGATAACGTAACCACCCATCCTGGTATTCACGGCACCACCCGTCATATGGTTTATAACGTAACCACCCGTTAAAATGTCCAAGTACCAGTATAAAATCATAAAACATAAAACCAATATAAAGGAATGATTACATTTCCACATTTCAATCACAATATATCATAAATATATTGACATAATAGAATCCTTTTTCAAAATAATTTTCAATACCAAAATACATAAAAGAGTATATGGTATTTATTTCATTTTAAAAACATATCAGCTTGTTGAGGAAGCCAAAGACCAAATAATACTCGCGGCGGCGGAAAAGGTCGTTGTCACCGCGTATGTTAAAAAAACATTCCTTTTTGACGTTTAGTAAAACGCTTCATAGAAAAATATTCCTTTTGTATAAAAGTAAAAGTCAAAGGGGTTTATACACCGTGTAAAAGAAAGTTTTGTATAAAACGAAATATGCTTCAATGAAAGGATATTGAGAGGAAGTCCCTTACAAAGACGATAACTTTGGTTTAAGGATAAATCAATTACATAATTATGTGTGAAAAATGAATACACCAAATATAAGTGGATATTAAGTGTAAAATAATCAAAGGTCATTCACACATATTCAAAGGATTACATATTCAATAACAACATGTTGAACCCAACGAAATCGAAATTGGGTTAAGAAGTTCCCTTGACAGCCTAACGGCGTCACATCAAAATGAGTTGATGAGAGGTAAAAAAAGGGTACCTCATAACTTGGACATAAAATTTACATCAATAAGGATATATGAGAACATATCCCAACATAACAATATGTAAATTAAAAGACCCAACAAAAGATGTTTTTAAAAAAAAAAGAAGGGTGAAAGGTTCCCTTACCGACTTGGGTAACTTTTGAAAAGTACCCCCC
Source organism: Viscum album (assembly GCA_963277665.1). Classification (NCBI taxonomy): domain Eukaryota; kingdom Viridiplantae; phylum Streptophyta; class Magnoliopsida; order Santalales; family Viscaceae; genus Viscum; species Viscum album. The sequence continues at coordinate 514,076,147 of OY728125.1, forward strand.
ATTGAAGAAGTGTCATACAATGAATATGTAAATACCCATAAATGGAATTATATTACAATAGGATTGTAATATTGGGCAGTACATAAACCACTCAATGGAAATTGTGGCAAATGTAGCCTAAATCTCACGGGAATAAAAGTGAGATGAAAAATCTCTTACGAAAACTCGGCAGCCGAACGGTGCCACTTAAAACTTCCAAAATGGATTGATGAGAGGTAATATGGTCTCTAATTACATCAACATAATGTTTACAGAAAGAGGAATATAAAAGAACATCCCCCAACATAACAAATAGGAGCTTAAAATAAGTGACATAAAGGAGAGTACTTTAAAAGAAAGAGAGAGGTTAGATCTCTTACGAAAATTCGACAGCCTATCGGCGCCACTCAAAACTTCCAAAATGGTTTGATGAGAGAGAATAGGGTCTCTCATCACATGAACATAAAAATTACAGTAAGGTTAATATAAAATAACATCCCAGTAACAATAAAGATGAGCTTTAAAAGGAATGACATAAAAGAGTGTACTTAAAAAGAAAGAGAGGTGTAGGATCCCTTCCCTCGGGTCCGACTTGACACGATCGTTCTTTAACGTCCTGAATAATAAACTTGAGTTAATTTATACTTGATTAAGAACCTTTTTAGAGTTCATTATTCCTTTTATATCACTTATTTCCATGTTATAAACATTATGTAACCAGTTAAGTTAATAATGTTTGTTTTGTCGATATTTGGTTCTTAAGTCGAAAGTGGACTTCTTACAATTACATGTTGTTCGTGTGGTCAAAGGTTCTTTATATCCAGAATGAAATTCCTGATTTGGATATCATATATGTCATATATATCCAGAATATACATGTATTTATAATATTACATAATCATTTAGAGGTAAGAAATGAAATGCACCGTTCATGGAGACGGTAAGCCGTACGTACGCATGAACGCTACTTTGATTTCTATTTCGTATTTTATAGAATGGAATAATAATTATATAAAGGTATATAATAATTCCAGTATAATATCATATATAATATCATATTTCCATACTTTATACGTCCCACATATGGTATTTAACGAATCAAATCACTTTGAGGGGGCGGTAGTCCGCACTTCCTTAAATGAAGATATCGCGTATACCCATAATGGAATCCATAAAGGTAAGACAAAAATAAAAAAATACAGAAGCATAAGAAAACAATAAACATATTATATATCATATATAAAAATAGTGACATCATAATGGCCACCTTTGAAGGTGTTAAATGAGTATTGAACAATCATCATTTCGGGAGGCAGAATTTCACCATCCACGGAAACCGTATGTTCTTTAACCATTTGATGTAGTTGTGTGAGAGTGTTGCTCGAATAAATCTTATAACAACATCCTGGTATATTGAAGTTACTGGTTTTGTTACAAAATAAGTAAATAAAAAGAGTTTAGGGGGTTGGAGAAGCAAAATAAAACAAATGAACATGAGAGAATGAATTACCTTTAAAAGTGTAACTCCTTTTGATTTGAGCCTAAAGGGTTACTTTGAAATGATTCTGCCCAAAAGGAATCCTCTAGGATGAGGATAGGGATGTGGAGAGAGTAAATGGGTAGGGGTTGGCCGAGCCAAATGCTTGAGGAGTGTGTGAAATGAGGTAGAGGTGGGGGCCTTTTATAAGAGGAGAGGAGGGGCACTTTTGGAAAGTAAAGACATATTACTTTATTTGAAAATGTGTTTCGATTTCAAAAGGTCCCACATTGATATAATTCGTGGATAAGGTGATAAGGCTTCGAAATCCACTCATCCAATAAGTTTTTGACATGTTTAGTTCATAGATTTTACATTATCTTTCCTTTTTATTTAAATCGTCAAATAATGATGTCATCGCTACATCATTATTATGTCATAAATAATTTATTTTATATAATGTCTAAAAATTATAAAAAAATAACTATGATGTAGGAAATCTGTTTAGCTTTCCAATGAAAATTTATAAACAAAATTTGGACTTGTGTAACCCCACTTAAAAACTGTTTTAGTAAAACAACTCATGTTTGTGTAAATTTAATTTTAACATTAAATAAAAAATATATTATTGTCATTTTCCAACTAAAGTGGCTCCATGGGGTCCCCAAGTTGGCCCATGGCTTTTCATGGTCGGCCATGACTTACCCAATGAGGGTAGGACATGTGTCAAGCTCATCTTATTTTATTAAAGCATTATTTTTACCTTAAACTACACTAATTACCACTAATCGCTATTAAAAACTTAATAAGTTACTATTCACCAAAAAATTATTTTTATCCCATTGAACCACATTTTACTTCTTAATGGCAACCATGTATGTCGGATTTTTGAAATTCAAAACACAAAGATGACAAAATTTCATTTAAACAGAAAAATCTGTTTTTATAAGTACCACTTAGTGGTTTCACTATTCATCAAAAATTGATGTTTTTCAGAAAAATATCAAAAATTCACCATAAGCTATATTTGATCTTCCGAATTCAAAAATTAAGTCTATTTTAAAAAATTCAAAACATATAAGTCAGATTAATTAATTTAATAATTAATTCCCGCTGTCAAAGCAAATAGCGTGTTTTTATGAAACAATAAGTATCAAAAGATTGACACTAGTTTAAGTCTGATATCAAAGTGAAATTAATTCCAACGACCACTGTTGGATTTAATGGTAAAAATACATTCTAATTTATATTTAAAACCAATTAAAAAGATAATCATATCATATAAATAAATTAGATTAAAAAGAGGTTTTGAATTAAAATACAACATTTTACACTATTCATTGAAAAAAATGAACTTTATCGGAAAGATACAAAAATTTACACAAAGTAAATTTTGATGTCCCAATTATAAAGAAGAGTTTTATTTGGTCCAAAATAATGTATAAGAGTGATCAAAACTATATTTAATGACAGTTCGCCATCAAAAGGTGAAAAGTGAACCTTTAGTGAAAATTAGGGTATAAAAGCCTAAAATTGAATTCTTTCCGTATTTTAAGCCATTATCTTTTATTGGATAAGTGTAAAAACATTTAAAAAACATATATAATCATATTTTAGTTATTTCTATCCATTCCCGCCAAAACAACGTCTACATTTTAACTACCATTTAAAATAATATTATTTTATTATTAGAGTGCAACGTAAGATTCCCAAGAAATTCGTTGTTGCGTGTTGGGTACGCCATCGAGCATAGCATCCCCTTTAAAGTCATATTAATATTTTATTCACAAATATGGATAAATATGAAAATGTCATATTCTTTATTTACCTGGGGTGTTACATCCTTCCCCCCTTTTGGGAATTGCGTCCTCGTAATTTTTAAAATTGTAGTTGGAAACATCCTTGAAAGTCCCACATCGGAAGAAGAGTCGGTAAAACAATCACTTTAAAATAAAGAAAGATAAGTACAAAGGTCACCCGAGTTAACCCATACTGGGATTCCAAATATTAAAATATGGACATGGAGGAGAAAACATAGGGTCATGTTCTGATGAAGAGTGATAGAAGACATGTGTAGGAGAAAGTTAACAATAAGAAAATCACAAACTTATGATGGGTTAAACGGTGTTGGGTTCCCCAGTAGGAAAAGTTAATAGAAAACATTTTTGTTTTAAGTTACTTTTTATTGAGGAATTTATTCATAAGGAAACATAATCACTTATCATGTTGACTTTCAACTTTTACTAGATTCCTTAATCAAACTCATATTTTTTTTCAAAAGATGCATATTTAGGGAGACTTGTTCGCATTAAGAGTACTATAATCAACTTCTAGAGAATCACATAATCCACAAAATATAACTATATACATCCCATGTCTTTAGGCTTTAACCAAAACCAAAACCAAAAAGGTTAGTACAAGGTCAGATAATCCAGAAAAGGATAACCCATTAAAAAGAAAATCTATTTTTAATCTCCAAAATTTGTCCAACAAAACCCAAATTTCAACGAGGACCATTAGATAAACAATTTGTCCATAAAATTCATCAAAGTAAACCAATATAATATTTAAACCCAAATATTTGAAGGATTTAGTAACATAGTCTTCCAAGTTAAATCGTAACATTTATCTCCAAACAACATTAGTCGCTCCTAAAGTCTCGCATTGAAAAGTAATTATCCTAATCACATATCCTCCAAAATCAACTTACTCTTAATTCATAAAATCATATAACTAAAAATAATCGGTCAAACTAACCAGGGACTTCACGTAGTCCAGTGGTAGGCGATAAATACCAGTCGCACTTTGGTTGTGGGTTCGATTCCTGTAGCTTTGTCCGACGCAGCAGGTTGTCACACGGTATGTGTGTTGTCCTTTTTCCAAAACTATATTATTCTTAAAACATTCCCCAAAATGAGATAAAATATTCAAGAATAATCATAACATATTTTAACCTCAAGTTTATCTCATTCCTTTCATTTTACATCATATCATAGAGTAACCCATAATTACCTAAAAATTATGTATCATATAAACCCTAATGGTTACCTTAATAATTATTACCTGAATTTCCACATCGGGTTGGCCATCTCGTACATGATGCATTAGAGAACTCACTAAGGTTGAAGTGGTTGATCATGAATCCTTGATATTTGGTTTAGAACAACCTTGAGTTTCCTCATTGAATCCTCCATTTTATCTAGTATCTTAATCAGAGAACCACCACAGTTTCCTTCAAACCTGTTGTCTCTTTGGTGCCTGCTAGATCCATCCATTCACTAAAAATGGAAATGTCAGTGTGATTATATCAACAAAACCATCATGTACAAATTAGGAAGGTAAACACTAAGATACACTTACTCATTCACTTTATCTAAAACTAGGAATATTTCTGAAATCCTAACCATTATGGTAATGTCACTTATGCTTAAAGAATACCCTAACCTCTAAAGTTTTCTAAACCGACCTTTGATACCAACTATAAGGCCCCAGCCTTAAACCTTACTTAATATTGATTTAAATGAGTAATTAACATTGAGGATCTTTTCAAGTTTAGAGTTTTATAGAATTAGGACATAACTATTACATCTCAAAATATTACAAAGTAGTCGCTTCTACTAAATTTCCATAAAATAAAAACTCTTTAAAAGAAACATGTATAGTTCCATGTTTTAGGTAGCATGACTTTCCCTTGATCCCATCCTTGACCCTATTCCACGCTATGTCCTGTGAAAAACATTTCAAAAACCTGGGATGAGCATAAGAAGCTCAGTAAGGGATACACAAAGAATGAAAACTGTTAGATTTTCAAAACATCAATTAAACCATGAATACTTTATCAATGTAATAATTTTCACCTTCATGAAGTAGTAAAAACTTTTCACTGAAAAAAAAGTATCATTACTTACCTTTTTGTAACCAAAGGATTACCATAAAACCCATAAAAATAACACATAACATATATAAAGGTAACTTGGGACATAAACATACTTAAGTGGAATAACCATACGGTCGACTTCCACACATATCACGTAATGGAATAGCCATACGGCCAATTTCCATACATACTTAATTGAATAGCCATACGGATGACTTCCATACCCAATGCATTGGAGGTTATAACGTAACCACCTGTCCTGGTATTCACGGCACCACCCGTCATATGGTTTATAACGTAACCACCCATTAAAATGTCCAAGTACCAGTATAAAATCATAAAACATAAAACCAATATAAAGGAATGATAACATTTCCACATTTCAATCACAATATATCATAAATATATTGACATAATAGAATCCTTTTTCAAAACCATTTTCAATACCAAAATACATAAAAGAGTATATGGTATTTATTTCATTTTAAAAACATATCAGCTTGTTGAGGAAGCCAAAGACCAAATAATACTCGCCGCGGCGGAAAAGGTCGTTGTCACCGCGTATGTTAAAAAAACCTTCCTTTTTGTCGTTTAGTAAAACGCTTCATAGAAAAATATTCCTTTTGTATAATAGTAAAAGTCAAAGGGGTTTATACACCGTATAAAAGAATGTTTTGTATAAAATGAAATATGCCTCAATGAAAGGAGATTGAGACGAAGTCCCTTACAAAGACGGTATCCTTGGTTTAAGGATAAATCAATTACATAATTATGTGTGAAAAATGAATACACCAAATATAAGTGGATATTAAGTGTAAAATAATCAAAGGTCATTCACACATATTCAAAGGATTACATATTCAATAACAACATGTTGAACCCAAAGAAATCGAAATTGGGTTAAAAAGTTCCCTTGACAGCCTAACAGCGTCACATCAAAATGAGTTGATGAGAGATAAAAAAAGGGTATCTCATCACTTGGACATAAAATTTACATCAATAAGGATATATGAGAACATATCCCAACATAACAATATGTAAATTAAAAGACCCAACAAAAGAAGTCTTTTAAAATAAAGAAGGGTGAAAGGTTCCCTTACCGACTTGGGTAACTTTTGAAAAGTACACCCCATTGAATAAGTTTCATACAATGAATATGTAAATACCCATAAATGGTATTATATTACAATAGGATTGTAATAGTGGGCAGTACATAAACCACTCAATGGAAATTGTGGCAAATGTAGCATAAATCTCACAGGAATAAAAGTGAGATGAAAAATCTCTTACGAAAACTCGGCAGCCTAACGGTGCCACTTAAAACTTCCAAAATGGATTTATGAGAGGAAATATGGTCTCTCATTACATCAACATAATGTTTAAAGAAAGTGGAATATAAAATAACATCCCCCAACATAACAAATAGGATCTTAAAATAAGTGACATAAAGGAGAGTACTTTAAAAGAAAGAGATCGGTTAGATCTCTTACGAAAATTCGACAGCCTATCGGCGCCACTCAAAACATCCAAAATGGATTGATGAGAGAGAATAGGGTATCTCATCACATGAACATAAAAATTACAGTATGGTTAATATAAAAGAACATCCCAGTAACAATAAATATGAGCTTTAAAAGGAATGACATAAAAGAGCGTACTTAAAAGGAAAGAGAGGTGTAGGATCCCTTACCTCGGGTCCGACTTGACTCGATCGTTCTTTAACGTCCTGAATAATAAACTTGAGTTAATTTATACTTGATTAAGAATCTTTTTAGAGTTCATTATTCCTTTTATATCACTTATTTCCATGTTATAAACATTATGTAACCAATTAAGTTAATAATGTTTGTTTTGTCGATATTTGGTTCTTAAGTCGAAAGTGGACTTCTTACAATTACATGTTATTCGTGTTTTCAAAGGTTCTTTATATCCAGAATGAAATTCCTGATATGGATATCATATATATCATATATATCCAGAATATACATGTATTTATAATATTACATAATCATTTAGAGGTAAAAAATGAAATGCATCGTTCATGGAGACGGTAAGTCGTACGTACGCATGAACGCTACTTTGATTTCTATTTCATATTTTATAGAATGGAATAATAATTATATAAAGGTATATAATAATTCCAGTATAATATCATATATAATATCATATTTCCATCCTTTATACGTCCCACATATGGTATTTAACGAATCAAATCACATTGAGGGGGTGGCAGTCCGCACTTCCTTAAATGAAGATATCGCGTATACCCATAATGGAATCCATAAAGGTAAGACAAAAATGAAAAATACAGAAGAATAAGTAAAACATAAACATATTATATATCATATATAAAAATAGTGACATCATAATGGCCACCTTTGAAGGTGTTAAATGAGTATTGAACAATCATCGTTTCGGGAGGCAGAATTTCACCATCCACGGAAACCGTATGTTCTTTAACCATTTGATGTAGTTCTGTGAGAGTGTAGCTCGAATAAATCTTATAACAACATCCTGGTATATTTAAGTTACTGGTTTTGTTACAAAAGAAGTAAATAAAAAGAGTTTTGGGGGTTGGAGAAGCAAAATAAATCAAATGAACATGAGAGAATGAATTACCTTTAAAAGTGTGACTCCTTTTGATTTGAGCCTAAAGCCTTCCTTTGAAAGGATTCTGCCCAATGGGAATACTCTAGGATGAGGAGAGGGATGTGGAGAGAGTAAATGGTCAGGGGTTGGCCGAGCCAAAGGCTTGAGGAGTGTGTGAAATGAGGTAGAGGTGGGAGCCTTTTATAGGAGGAGAGAAGGGGCACTTTTGGAAAGTAAAGAAATATTACTTTATTTGAAAATGTGTTTCGGTTTCAAAAGGTCCCACATTGATATAATTCGTGGATAAGGTGATACGTCTTCAAAATCCACTCATCCAATAAGTTTTGGACATGTGTAGTTCATAGATTTTACATTATCCTTCCATTTTATTTAAATCGTCAAATAATGATGTCATCGCTGCATCATTATTATGTCATAAATAATTTATTTTATTTAATGTATAAAAATTATGAAAAAATCACTATGATATAGGAAATTGTATTAGATTTCCAATGACTATTTATAAACAAAATTTGGACTTGTGTAACCCCACTTAAAAACTGTTTTTGTAAAACAACTCATGTTTGTGTCAATTTAATTTTAACATTAAATAAAAATATATTATTGTCATTTTCCAACTAAAGTGGATCCATGGGGTCCCCAAGTTTGCCCATGTCTTGTCTTGGTCGGCCATGACTCACCCAATGAGGGTAGGACATGTTTCAAGATCATCATATTTTATTAAAGCATTATTTTTACCTTAAACTACACTTATTACCACTAATCGCGATTAAAAACTTAATAAGTTACTATTCACCAAAAAATTATTTTTATCCCATGAACCAAATTTTACTTCTTAATGACAACCATGTATGTCAGATTTTTGATATTCAAAACACAAAGATGACAAAATTTCCTTTAAACAGAAAAATCAGTTTTTATAAGTACCACTTAGTGGTTTCACTATTCATCAAAAATTGATGTTTTTCAGAAAAATCCCAAAAATTCACCATAAGATATATTTTATATTCCGAATTAAAAAATAAAGTCTATTTTACAAAATTCAAAACATATAAGTCATATTAATTAATTTGATAATTAATTCCCGCTGTCAAAGAAAATAGCGTGTTTTTATGAAACAATAAGTATCAAAAGATTGACACTAGTTTAAGTCTGATTTCAAAGTGAAATTAATTCCAACGACCACTATTGGATTTAATGGTAAAAATAAATTCTAATTTATCTTTAAAACCAATTCAAAATATAATCTAATCATATAAATAAATTAGATTAAAAAGAGGTTTTGAATTAAAATACAACATTTTACACTATTCATTGAAAAAAATGAAATTTATCGGAAAGATACCAAAAATTTACACAAAGTAAATTTTGATGTGACAATTCTAAAGAAGAGTTTTATTTGGTCCAAAATAATGTATAAGAGTGATCAAAACTATATTTAATGACAGTTATCCATCAAAAGGTGATAAGTGAACCTTTAGTGAAAATTAGGGTATAAAAGCCTAAAATTGAATTCTTTCCGTATTTTAAGCCATTATCTTTTATTGGATAAATGTAAAAACATTTAAAAAACATATATAATCATATTTTAGTTATTTCTATACATTCCCTCCAAAACAACGTCTACATGTTAACTACCATTTAAAATAATATTATTTTATTATTAGAGTGCAACGTAAGATTCCCAAGAAACTCGTTGTTGCGTGTTGGGTACGCCATCGAGCATAGCATCCCCTTTAAAGTCATATTAATATTTTATTCACAAATATGGATAAATATGAAAATGTCATATTCTTTATTTACCTGGGGTGTTACATCCTTCCCCCCTTTTGGGAATTGCGTCCTCGTAATTTTTAAAATTGTGCTTGGAAACATCCTTGAAAGTCCCACATCGAAAGAAGAGTCGGTAAAACAATCACTTTAAAATAAAGAAAGATAAGTACAAAGGTCACCCGAGTTAACCCATACTAGGATTCCAAGTATGAAAATATGGACATGGAGGAGAAAACATAGGGTCATGTTCTGATGAAGAGTGATAGAAAACATGTTTAGGAGAAAGTTAACAATAAGAAAATCACAAACTTGTGATGGGTTAAACGGTGTTGGGTTCCCCAGTAGGAAAAGTTAATAGACAACATTTTTGTTTTAAGTTAATTTTTATTGAGGGATTTATTCATATGGAAACATAATCACTTATCATGTTGACTTTCAACTTTTACTAGATTCCTTAATCAAACTCATATTTTTTTCAAAAGATGAGTATTTAGGGAGACTTGTTCGCATTAAGTGCACTATAATCAACTTCTAGAGAATCACATAATCCACAAAAGATAACTATATACATCCCATGTCTTTAGTCTTTAACCAAAACCCAAACCAAAGAGGTTAGTACAAGGTCAGATAATCCAGAAAAGGATAACCCATTAAAAAGAAAATCTATTTTTAATCTCCAAAATTTGTCCAACAAAACCCAAATTTCAACGAGGACCATCCGATAAACAATTTGTCCATAAAATTCTTCAAAGTAAACTAATATAATATTGAAACCCAAATATTTTAAGGATTTAGTCACATAGTCTTCCAAGTTAAATCGTAACATTTATCTCCAAACAACATTAGTCGCTCCTAAAGTCTCGCATTGAAAAGTAATTATCCTAATCACATATCCTCCAAAATCAACTTAATCTTAATTCATAAAATCATATAACTAAAAATAATCGGTCAAACTAACCAGGGACTTCACGTAGTCCAGTGGTAGGAGATAAATACCAGTCGCACTTTGGTTGTGGGTTCTATTCCTGTAGCATTGTCCGACACGGCAGGTTGTCACACGGTATGTGTGTTGTCCTTTTTCCAAAACTATATAATTCTTAAAACATTCCCAAAAATGAGATAAAATATTCAAGAATAATCATAAAATATTTTAACCTCAAGTTTATCTCATTCCTTTCATTTTCCATCATATCATAGAGTAACCCATAATTACCTAAAAATTAAGTATCATATAAACCCTAATGGTTACCTTAATAATTATTACCTGAATTTCCACATCGGGTTGGCCATCTCGTACATGATGAATTAGAGAACTCACCAAGGTTGAAGTGGTTGATCATGAATCCTTCATATTTGGTTTAGAACAACCAGGAGTTTCCTCATTGAATCCTCCATTTTATCTAGTATCTTATTCAGAGAACCACAACAGTTTCCTTCAAACCTGTTGTCTCTTTGGTCCCTGCCAGATCCATCCATTCACTAAAAATAGAAATGTCAGTGTGATTATATCAACAAAACCATCATGTACAAATGAGGAAGGTAAACACTATGATACACTTACTCATTCACTTTATCTAAAACTAGGACTCTTTCTGAAATCCTAACCTTTATGGTAATGTCACTTATGCTTAAAGAATACCCTAACCTCTAAAGTTATCTAAACCGACCTTTGATACCAACTATAAGGCCCCAGCCTTAAACCTTACTTAATATTGAATTAAATGATTAATTCACATTGAGGATCTTTTCAGGTTTAGAGTTTTAGAGAATTAGGACATAACTATTACATCTCAAAAAATTACAAAGTAGTCTCTTCTACTAAATTTCCATAAAATAAAAACTCTTTAAAAGAAACATGTATAGTTCCATGTTTTAGGTAGCATGACTTTCCCTTGATCCCATCCTTGACCCTATTCCACACTATGTCCTGTGAAAAATATTTCAAAAACCTGGGATGAGCATAAGAAGCTCAGTAAGGGATACACAAAGAATGAAAACTATTAGATTTTCAAAACATCAAGTAAACCATGAATACTTTATCAATGTAATACTTTTCACCTTCATGAAGTAGTAAAAAAATTTCAGTGAAAAAAATGTATCATTACTTACATTTTTGTAACCAAAAGATTACCATAAAACCCATAAAAATAAAACATAACATATATAAAGGTAACTTGGGACATTAACATACTTAAGTGGAATAACCATACGGTTGACTTCCACACATATCACTTAATGGAATAGCCATACGGCCAATTTCCATACATACTTAATGGAATATCCATACGGCCGACTTCCATACCCAATGCATTGGAGGTTATAACGTAACCACCCATCCTAGTATTCACGGCACCACCCGTCATATGGTTTATAACGTAACCACCCGTTAAAATGTCCAAGTACCAGTATAAAATCATAAAACATAAAACCAATATAAAGGAATGATAACATTTCCACATTTTAGTCACAATATATCATAAATATATTGACATAATAGAATCCTTTTTCAAAAACATTTTCAATACCAAAATACATAAAAGAGTATATGGTATTTATTTCATTTTAAAAACATATCAGCTTGTTGAGGAAGCCAAAGACCAAATAATACTCGCGACGGCGGAAAAGGTCGTTGTCACCGCGTATGTTAAAAAAACCTTCTTTTTGTCATTTAGTAAAACGCTTCATAGAAAAATATTCCTCTTGTATAAAAGTAAAAGTCAAAGGGGTTTATACACCGTATAAAAGAATGTTTTGTATAAAACGAAATATGCCTCAATGAAAGGAGATTGAGACGAAGTCCCTTACAAAGACGATATCCTTGGTTTAAGGATAAACCAATTACATAATTATGTGTGAAAAATGAATACACCAAATATAAGTGGATATTATGTGTAAAATAATCAAAGTTCATTCACACATATTCAAAGGATTACATATTCAATAATAACATGTTGAACCCAAAGAAATCGAAATTGGGTTAAGAAGTTCCCTTGATAGCCTAACGACGTCACATCAAAATGAGTTGATGAGAGATAAAAAAAGGGTATCTCATCACTTGGACATAAAATTTACATTAATAAGGATATATGAGAACATATACCAACATAACAATATGTAAATTAAAAGACCCAACAAAAGAAGTCTTTAAAAACAATAAGGGTGAAAGGTTCCCTTACCGACTTGGGTAACTTTTGAAAAGTACACCCCAATGAAGAAGTGTCATACAATGAATATGTAAATACCCATAAATGGAATTATATTAAAATAGTATTGTAATAGTGGGAAGTACATAAACAACTCAATGGAAATTGTGGCAAATGTAGCATAAATCTCACGGGAATAAAAGTGAGATGAAAAATCTCTTACGAAAACTCCGCAGCCTAACGGCGCCACTTAAAACTTCCAAAATGGATTGATGAGAGGAAATATGGTCTATAATTACATCAAAAAAATGTTTACAGAAAGAGGAATATAAAATAACATCCCCCAACATAACAAATAGGATCTTAAAAGAAGTGACATAAAGGAGAGTACTTTAAAAGAAAGAGAGAGGTTAGATCTCTTACGAAAATTCGACATCCTATCGGCGCCACTCAAAACTTCCAAAATGGATTGATGAGAGAGAATAGGGTCTCTCGTCACATGAACATAAAAATTACAGTAAGGTTAATATAAAATAACATCCCAGTAACAATAAATATGAGCTTTAAAAGGAATGACATAAAAGAGTGTACTTAAAAAGAAAGAGAGGTGTGGGATCCCTTACCTCGGGTCCGACTTGACTCGATCGTTCTTTAACGTCCTGAATAATAAACATGAGTTAATTTATACTTGATTAAGAACCTTTTTAGAGTTCATTATTCCTTTTATATCACTTATTTCCATGTTATAAACATTATGTAACCAGTTAAGTTAATAATGTTTGTTTTGTCGATATTTGGTTCTTAAGTCGAATGTGGACTTCGTACAATTACATGTTGTTCGTGTGGTTAAAGGTTCTTTATATCCAGAATTACATTCCTGATTTCGATATCATATATATCATATATATCCATAATATACATGTATTTATAATATTACATAATCATTTAGAGGTAAGAAATGAAATGCATCGTTCATGGAGACGGTAAGCCGTACGTACGCATGAACGCTACTTTGATTTCTATTTCGTATTTTATAGAATGGAATAATAATTATATAAAGGTATATAATAATTCCAGTATAATATCATATATAATATCATATTTCCATCCTTTATACGTCCCACATATGGTATTTAACGAATCAAATCACTTTGAGGGGGTGGTAGTCCGCACTTCCTTAAATGAAGATATCGCGTATACCCATAATGGAATCCATAAAGGTAAGACAAAAATGAAAAATAAAGAAGCATAAGTAAATCATAAAAATATTATATATCATATATAAAAATAGTGACATCATAATGGCCACCTTTGAAGGTGTTAAATGAGTATTGAACAATCATCGTTTCGGGAGGCATAATTTCACCATCCACGGAAACCGTATGTTCTTTAACCATTTGATGTAGTTGTGTGAGAGTGTAGCTCGAATAAATCTTATAAAAACATCCTGATATATTGAAGTTACTGGTTTTGTTACAAAATAAGTAAATAAAAAGAGTTTAGGGGGTTGGAGAAGCAAAATAAAACAAATGAACATGAGAGAATGAATTACCTTTAAAAGTGTAACTCCTTTTGATTTGATCATAAAGGCTTCCTTTGAAAGGATTCTGCCCAAAGGGAATCCTCTAGGATTAGGAGAGGGATGTGGAGAGAGTAAATGGGCAGGGGTTGGCCGAGCCAAAGGCTTGAGGAGTGTGTGAAATGAGGTAGAGGTGGGGGCCTTTTATAAGAGGAGAGGAGGGGCACTTTTGGAATGTAAAGAAATATTACTTTATTTGAAAATGTGTTTCGGTTTAAAAAGGTCCCACATTGATATAATTCTTGGATAAGGTGATAAGGCTTCGAAATAAACTCATCCAATAAGTTTTGGACATGTGTAGTTCATAGAGTTTACATTATCTTTCCATTTTATTTAAATCGTCAAATAATGATGTCATCGCTGCATCATTATTATGTCATAAATAATTTATTTTATTTAATGTCTAAAAATTATAAAAAAAATCACTATGATGTAGGAAATCTTTTTATCTTTCCAATGACTATTTATAAACAAAATTTGGACTTGTGTAATCCCACTTAAAAACTGTTTTAGTAAAACAACTCATGTTTGTGTCAATTTAATTTTAACATTAAATAAAAATATATTATTGTCATTTTCCAACTAAAGTGGATCCATGGGGTCCCCAAGTTGGCCCATGGCTTGTCTTTGTCGTCCATGACTCACCCAATGAGGGTAAGACATGTGTCAATCTCATCTTATTTTATTAATGCATTATTTTTACCTTAAACTACACTAATTACCACTAATCGCGATTAAAAACTTAATAAGTTACTATTCTCCAAAAAATTATTTTTATCCCATTAAACTACATTTTACTTCTTAATGACAACCATGTATGTCGGATTTTTGAAATTCAAAACCCAAAGATGACAAAAATTCATTTAAACAGAAAAAACATTTTTTATAAGTACCACTTAGTGGTTTCAGTATTCATCAAAAATTGAAGTTTTTCAGAAAAATCCCAAAAATTCACCATAAGCTATATTTGATATTCCAAATTCAAAAATGAAGTCTATTTTACAAAATTCAAAACATATAAGTCAGATTAATTAATTTAATAATTAATTCCCGCTGTCAAAGCAAATAGCGTGTTTTTATGAAACAATAAGAATCAAAAGATTGACACTAGTTTAAGTCTGATTTCAAAGTGAAATTAATTCCAACGACCACTATTGGATTTAATGGTAAAAATACATTATAATTTAACTTTAAAACCAATTCAAAATATAATCTAATCATATAAATAAATTAGATTAAAAAGAGGTTTTGAATTAAAATACAACATTTTACACTATTCATTGAAAAAAATGAACTTTATCGGAAAGATACCAAAAATTTACACAAAGTAAATTTTGATGTCCCAATTCTAAAGAAGAGTTTTATTTGGTCCAAAATAATGTATAAGAGTGATCAAAACTATATTTAATGACAGTTCGCCATCAAAAGGTGATAAGTGAACCTTTAGTGAAAATTAGGGTATAAAAGCCTAAATTTGAATTCATTCCGTATTTTAAGCCATTATCTTTTATTGGATAAATGTAAAAACATTTAAAAAACATATATAATCATATTTTAGTTATTTCTATCCATTCCCGCCAAAACAACGTCTACATGATAACTACCATTTAAAATAATATTATTTTATTATTAGAGTGCAACGTAAGATTCCCAAGAAACTCGTTGTTGCGTGTTGGGTACCCCATCGAGCATAGCATCCCCTTTAAAGTCATATTAATATTTTATTCACAAATATGGATAAATATGAAAATGTCATATTCTTTATTTACCTGGGGTGTTACATTGGCTATGTGCCTGTACCCGACTTCAACCCTTGTATTACATCTCATGTATCAGGTACACGAGGTAACCCATACAGTCAACTTGGTCTAGCTGTGAGGTGGAGTACACAACCATGTACTCAACCCCATGTCTCTGTGTCCCCTTGATACACATTGAGTCCCTTGTAAGGACCTATACGATGTGTTCTTTGGAGAACATGTCGTATCATCACTTCACACACCACAGAACCCTTGTAGCGACTTAGCTAGTCTTACACATCGTGTTCTACGAGATATACACT
The DNA here is from genome assembly GCA_963277665.1 of Viscum album. Lineage (NCBI taxonomy): Eukaryota > Viridiplantae > Streptophyta > Magnoliopsida > Santalales > Viscaceae > Viscum > Viscum album. The sequence goes on from OY728125.1 coordinate 514,092,647, forward strand.
GTGTGTTCTCTAAATTTATAGAATCGTGAACCTACACCGTCGCACCTTGGTTGGAGCTCTGAACTTCGATTCATCTATCTGTTTTCCATGAAACATGTTGATTATGGTCTCCCCAATGTCCTTAAGTAATATCATTTGTTTTCAGTCCTCCATCCTCCCCGAAAACGCGTATTCATCCACCCGCGCAAAGAATTTTTGAAGAACGATCTCTCTCAGTCCGAGCCAATTCATCTTTCAGAACTGTCGTCTCACCTCTGCTAGGTCAACATGATGTCAGATCTCAAAATGGGGATCCTTTTATTGCATAATGGATGTCCAAATATCTGTTGTTCATCACCCTATTTAGAACCCGAATAACACGGGGTAAAAATAGGGGGAAGAAATCCAAATCACAAAAGAAAAGAGGATCGATCCTCTACCGTTTTTCATCACAACATTGATACGCTCCCATTATAAGGATCAAATTGAGAAAATTAAATCGTGTATATCAAAATCATGGATTATTCCGCAATAAAAACTAAATAAAAACCCTCCTGTAAGAATGCACGATCCATGGGTCAACCTATTTTTGGTTTGATATGCATTCATAATTTTATTTTAAAATATGGGAAAGGTAGAATTTAAATAATAAACGCCTACCTCGAGGAGGGATTGGTCACTAGCGAATAGATTGTGTTATCATCGTCATCAAGATCTTTCAACATTGTTGGCTAAGCGATTCACACTATTGATTTGAAGTCATTCATCGTCGAGGGTCTCTCCAATATTCCTTGAATTCAACAACATTTCTCAAAATAATTTACCAATGACCAACATTTGATTAACCCATTAATATGAGGAAACACGTTTCTATGTCCCGTTGCGCTATGGAAGTAATGAGTCAGCATTTCTCTTTCTGAGTCATTATGGCGTGGTATTAATTACTGAAACATCTGCCTCGTTGTTAAGATATAGAAGATGTTTCCAAATAAATTATAATAATATAAATGTTTTTAATTATTTTATTTTATTTAATGTTACTAAAAAATCCCTTATATTATCCTCTTCCCTTAACATGTACTGGTCAAGGCTAGGCATGTTCCTAGGTAATGTCATCCTACCTGACACAACTGTTCCCTCAGATTTTTATTCCGTACATCTGTTTGTAAACTTCCACAACAGTGCATAGCCACCAACTTACATATCTTAAAAAGAAGTCCAAACCCCCATTCTAGGATCATCATGCCTCATAATGATGTTTGCCTCTCCTCTTGGTCCTGTAATAATTCCATATAATATTTAAATAAAATACACGGAAAATCAAAGACATTACATATTATTAGTATATAATTTTTTTAGAAAATAACTTCTATTGGAGTCTATATTGTGTTATAGTTTTTTTGAATCTAAAAACCCCTATTTTTTTGTTCATTAGAACATCTTAAATAAATATATAAAATCATATAAATGTATAATGAATTTCCTACACTTAAAAATATGATGTTTTTAGAAAAAACAATGTAAATAATGATATAATGCGATTAAAACCATTTTATATTGGATTTTAAAGATAATATTATGAAATATAGAGATCAATATCTGTTTTATTATATTTTTGTGTTGTTTTTCATGGTGTGTGTTGATAATTATTATTTTAAAGGTGATGGTGATTGATAGGATTGATGTGTAATTTATTAGGAAGTGAACATTTGTTTGGTTAGCATGCAATGTGATGTGGGTGATGTGAATTGGTTGTGATGTGTGATTTTTATAGTGAGATACATGTTTTATAGTTTGAATGGGAATAGATATAGGATGTTTTGTGATTATTGGGGGTTTGTTTTTATGATTTTTCATATGGAATAATAGAGTTTTTGTAAGATATGTTTCTTTTGTCGCATATTGTCTTGGTAGATTCCTAGTAGTTTCTCAAAAGGTGGTAAGTTATAATTGACTAATGTTGTGTAGTAATAAAATATATTTGGGTTTTGAAAATAAATGAATGGTATAATACTAAATAGGGTAATAATTTTTTATTTAAATATTTAAATATTTCAATATAATATGTTGCTAGTTTGTAATTAATGTGGTTAATTAGGACTGTTAGTTGATGTGTTGTTTTGTGAGTGGTATGTGGGATTGAATGGGTTGATATTGTTTTGGAATCAATATTTTCCTGTAATTATAGATATGTAGTTATTTTAGTAGTTTCATAGTATAGTTGTGTAAAAATATTGTTTTGGATTGTGTGAAACACTAATATATTCTATTTCATTTGTGATTATTATAAGCACCCCCTAGAGTCATATGTTTAACCATTTCTACATGGTTTTCTATTCCATGTGTTTTTTCCAAATATACATGCTCATTATGATGGACATCTAGATACCCCTTTGTCCCTAATCTCTCATACAGGTATGTTTATTGTGTGTTTTTATGATGGTTATGGAAATTGGGAACCAAAGTTGATGATTTATGTAGGTATGGTGGGTTTCTTAGTTGGTGTCACGTATTGTATGAGGGGGTCATGATATTTATATCATACATGTTCATGACACCACACATTTTTTAGTGGTTATGAGATGATAAGGACACATTGGTTGTATAATGGGTTGAAATTCGTGGAATACCAATTATATTGGTTCTTGTGATAGTATGAGTCTGATATATAGAAAATATAAAACATTTTATTGATATATTAAATGGTGAATGTGAGAATAAATTTAATGGGGAAGTTGGGATTGGTGACCATTCTCGATTCTATTCATTTTATATTACTAAACTTGGATGTGTAATTTGATGTGTGATCCCTAGGTGATGATGATATATAATTATACTAATATTTTCATGTTGATTATAATCATTATTCACTAGAGCATTAATATTTTATTCAAATATTTTCACAATAGTCTATTTGTATGAGCATACATAATATACAAGTTATTCACACACCCTATATAAATAAAAACTATTTATGGTTATTTGGAGGGAACTCAAGATTGATAAAAAACATTATATCTTGCTTCCTAGTGATATTGAGATACTACCATAGGATTAAAATGGGTATTATTTTGGTGAATTTTATTATCATTTTTATCACACTACGTAAATTTTAGGATATATATAATTTTTTCATTTCATTTATCACATGGATTTTTTATGTTTGATATCCTATCCCTTACACTATAATATTTATATTGGTGGTGATACCTCTAAATTGAATGGATTTCATTATACCCATAGTTGTAGTCTCGGGCATTGGAACCATTGGATACTTGATTCAACAAGTCATTCTCTATCTTTATTCATTTTCATCTGAGTATGGTTACCATTGAAGAAATAAGGTAATTAAATAAAATTATCAATGGTTTTATTTGAGGTTTAAGAAAGAGATTATATTTATTAAATATTGAGATTTGATGGTTTCAGTAGGTAAATAGTTCCATTAAAAATTGAATTTGAAACAGGGAAGGGAGACTGGCTATGGCATCAGATTTTTGGGTCCGCAATAATCTAAAAATGAACCTTTAGCCTAATTATAATTTTTAGGAGATGATACATATTATATTGTAGATACTTATGAATGGTTACACGAATAATATTTAATGCACATATGATTTAATGTCTTGAATTGATTGATTTAAAATGAAAATAATCGAAAACAAATCATATTCCATAGTATTGTGCAAATGAAATATTTATTTTCCATTAATTTGTGACACATTGATATCATCAAAGTGTCTTATAGAATGGTGTGGTTAAGATATATGACTCTATTAACCATATAAGGGAACAACTATCTATATAGGATTAGAAATTTTAAAGTAAATTGTTTTCTATTCATCTGAAATATCTGGTGAAGTATGATGAAAGCATATTTAATTGGATAAATTACACTGGTTGGTAGATCTTTATATCATATTAAATTTAATTTAGGATTTGGAGGTTTTACTGGGATCTTCTAGTAGTAATTATTATGTAGATTTTGGTGTGATTGTTCTTGGTTATATATCTTATGGGGGTATAAGGAGGAAAGTATTTCATGTGTAGATTCATATATGGATTTCAAAATATAATTCCAATCATCAATGATGATGACAATGAAAATAAGGGAAATATATTCACATCATATTGGAGTATGACTATCTAAGAGTATGGAATCGGTTTTGAGGAAATGTTTCAATTTATTCATGATATCTTCCTAGATGATAAGGCATGTGCACAATGTCTTGAGGATGTTCACTAATCATCTATCTAATATATGGTTACATTATTTACCTATTAAACATATATAATGTTATTAATGAAAGGAAGAGATGGCCAATTTATTGGACTTTTAATGAGGTATCCCACAATAGGGGATCCAACATGGATCCGGGATAATTATTGTTTTTGTTGGATAATCACATTTTCCATGTCCATATAGGTTATTACCAGTGGAGATTTGGTCGCATTAGCTTCTATTATAGTTTTCTATGGCCACTGCATCAAATGATTTTTGTGTTGTAATTATAACATTGTGAATAGATCATTGGGTAATGATCATCACAAGTACCTATTCCTTATGTTTTATGGATCTCAACATGGTGGTGCTGGTGTTGTTAGTATCATACTTTGTAGAATATGATAGTAAGGACATATCAATACTAGGGATAGAAGGATTATGGTTCTTCTAGGGGATATGTGGTGGGAAGGGGATGACCACCAGACATCCACCACCTTTAGGTCCCCAGACCCATGTATGCACAAGGAGTCGGTCAACATAAGCAATGACATGGAATAATATAATGGAAAATTTATTTCCCAGGAGATTCTGACATTAGAGATTCCAATCATTATTAATGATATGATTAGTTTCTGTTTACCATCAGGAATTCATTGATTAATTTAAGGGATTCACACACTATTATTCAACCCACCGTAGTCTATGCATTGGTACTAGATGTGGAAAGGCTTCATATTCCACTGGTTTTGACTATGCTAATAGAAGCCCATACCTTCTTGCATGATATCTATTAGGGGTAAAGTATAACTATGGTAAAACATCAATCATGTATGGATTTCAAATAACTATAGATTAATACAAACAATGTAATCCTCGGAATATATTAGATATACATTGTATATGTAGCAGTCAATTTGTTTTGGAGGAGATTCATATTTTCTAATTTGGAGGGTCATTGTGTAGTCTTTTTCGATGATTGGTGTAACCTAAGGTAGTTTACATATATATCTCCTCCAATCACTGACAGTATAATTATTAGTGAAGTCATTAAGTGATGATATGGTGGAGGCACCTAGAGTCACCAAAGTGCTTATATTTTTTTTTGTTTGAGACTGTGATGATAAACCCTTAATGTTAAATCGAGTTGGGGAATGATTCATAGATGAGTGTATATTGGATTAGAATATTTTATAATTAGATAAAAAATTTATTTACTATAATTAATGATTTAACTAGATGTTCTAATTCAAAATGGATTTATTTAGTCTAGTTTGATGTCATGGGGAGACTTAGTGTTATTTGGTATGAATTGGTATGGTAGTTTTTGAATATTTTAACACAACCGAATTCAAAATTAGGTGATTAGAAAATAATTAATAGCCTCTTATAATGATTGATGACATTTTTTTCCGGTTGATATAGGATTAATTTAATTCTATAATCGATTAGTGGTATTGATATCATCAGTGGAGGGTAAATGTTACTGATATCATAAAAACTAAAATATGGTAAAAATATCATCCCATATATTTTTTAGTTATTCTAGTTAGAATCATGAATACACTCTAAGTCTCAATGGGACTCATGGATTTCATATTTCTAGTGTTCCTAGTCCAGTTTGTAAGCATGAATATCGATGAAATTATTATATAAATTGTATTTTGGAAAGATAATGTTGTTCATATACATATCATTTCACAAAGTCTAAATTTTTTTCCATAATATGGTAAATTCTCCAACAGAATTTCGAATATATATTAGGTTCATTTACATGTGAGCATTGTGTATCAATAGAGAGTAGAAGTGGCTTCATCAAAGTTTGAGGTTATCTATCTTTGTTATTACACTAGAATATTGGTTGAGTTTCATAAATTTCTTATAATTATGGTATATTATTGGATATTTGTTTACTTCTATCAAATTCGGACCACATTTACATATCATTTCATGAAATAATATTATTTTGTTTCATCCAAAATATTATACAAAATATGTGAATAACTAAATTCGAAGTTACTTAACGCCATAGTTCTCTAGTATCATGGGGAATGAGTTTTTTTTAGGTTCTTTGTAATTCATCCCAATTGTTTCAGGGTTTTTATTAATAAATATATGGTTATATATTTTATATTTATCTATATATTTTCATCATCCTAAGAATAACGACACCATACTAGGCCAGGAATAATATGTACTATTATTTTCCCAAAAGTTATAGGAACAATACCACATATATGAACTCAGTATGTTCTTCAGAGTAAATTGGCGGTTGAATTATGTCCTCCTTCAGTATGATCTATGTCTGTTAAAAATTATGTGATGGGGTTTTATCCAGGACCACAAGATAAATATATCCAAAAAATATGTAAAAATAGATTGTTGTGTTCGATATTTTGAGGCAGAAGTCATTAAATGATGTTGTTCAGGAGTCTAGGGATTCTTAGTTGGGTATAGAGGTGTCATCATCCTTTCAGAATTATAAAAGGAAATATTAAATTTGAGTAATATTGTTTCATATGAAATAGAATTATTTTCTGATGTTATTGGTGATGGAGTCTCAAGGGGATTCTGAAAGGTGGATGTGAGATAGGATTGATTTTATAATGGTCCCCACCATTAAAAGGGTGGTCAGAGGATAATATATATTGGTTGATGATTTAGGGGAGATTTTTTATCCCATTATAAATGAATAAGGGATTCCTACATGATTTTAATTTCTCTCCTTTAGTTGTTAAACTTGGATTATTATATATTTTCCATGGTTGGAGGATTTTTTTTCCAATTATGAATTATGAAGTGGCAGAGTTCATTGTGTGGTGTCTAGTTTTTCAGTAGGTGAAGGTAGGAAACCATGTTCCTACGGTTTTTTCATCCTTATGTATTCAATTAATAGAGGTGGGATAAATTATTCTTGTTCAGAATCATGGTATTACCCTAGGTATTTGGACTATATAACTATTTCTAGGTAATTGGGTATTTGAAATCAATTGAAACTCACTACAAAGCAATCAACGAGTCATTCATCATGGCTGTTTTGGTAAGAGTTAAATGTATTAGTCTTTGTGGATACATGGAGTTACGAGTTTCATCATCTTGTAAAGTGATGAATATTTTACCTCTTGTGTTTGGAGAGGATTGAAGCATTTTTTAACTCTTTTATACCTTACCACTTCCTTCCACTATCAAATATATTTATAAACAATGGATGTCATCTAGATATGAGAGAAAATTTTGATGGTGTCTGTATTATAGATCACGGGTGATGAAAATTACCTTTAATATGTATTCACATAAAAGAACCACCCATCCATCAACATTACTCTACATGATGTGTTGAGTGGGATGTCATGTTGGTCACCACTATTTTGTACCGAATTTGAGGAGTAATCTACTACAGATCATAATGTAGGACATAGTATGGTTGAGAAGGTCCAGATGGTTCACGAATGGACCAAGGATATGTAGAAATATCATGAGTTTGATATTTGTTGGAGTATTATTACAACGATGTTTGATGTTGGGGACCATATTTTTTTAATATTTTCTCCTCTTTGTGGGTAAAAATGATTTCGTTGGGGAAATGATTTGTCTCACTTGTTTTTTTTGGATCATTAAGGATTCTAGAATTAATTATTGACGTGGAGTATTGGTTTGGTCATCATCTATATATGGATTTCCATGGCACCATATTCCATTTTTCTAATGTTTATATGTATCTTTATGATGAAATAGATAATTTATGTATATAGATTTCGATATGAAGGATCATCCAACATTCATGGGATGACCAATCAATATCTGATAATAGTAAGGAAATGAGGTTTATGTACATGTCATCCTTTTGGATCATGTGTTGTAGATACAAGGAATCTAGGAGGAGAGAACCTGTAAACTTGAGACATAGATACAATCTCATTATCCTATTTTTTTAGTTTTAATCGTTTTTTTGTTTTCCTTGATTTATGTAAGTCTTGGTTTTTGGAGGTTCTATAAGTTTTTATTTTCATTCCTAATATTTGTTCTTGGATGATGGTGATATTTGGACTCTAATGAGAACCTCGAGAGGTATATAACTAGGTATATTTTTTAGACATTTTCCATTGCACATTTTCAATTTGTTTTATATTCTCAAGGATTATAATTTTGTTGACTACTCATATGTGTGGTCTCAAATTCTAAAAGACCATCCTTTTACATTTTTTAGAGTATGGTGGTTACGAGATGTAGTTTGGAGGTGTTTCGAAAGCAATTATATTTTTATAACTATGAATTGGGTCACAATTATAAGCTTTAGGGTCTAGTTCTATTCATTTTAATGGTATTTTCATATTGGATAACCTTGCATCTGACTGCGTGGATGTAGGATTCTATATGGTGAGTAAAATGTATTGGTTGGCCATGCTGTTGGGGGTGGTTCTTGGCTTGTTTTACAATGTAACAAATTAAATTTGGGAAATCCTACTCAATGGTGCCATTCTAGATGTGTCATTTTATGGTAGTTCCTATGTGAGTCTTGTTTTGATAGTAGTGAGGATAAAACTATCAAGCCTTATATATTGTGGGGTAGTGGTTGGTTGTTCACGAAATCAGAGTATCCAACATGGAATTGACCATGATGTGTTTGAGGATTTCGTAATGTTCAATTTGGTTTTTGGTAACACTTTATAAATTAATAAGTGGGAATTTGGGATTTAGAATACTAATAATTGAGCAGGACCACAACCTACCAGGCTATCATCACACCATTGTAATGAAATTTTAGATTTCTTTACAAATATTGGTATTTTACTCCTTTATATTGATTACATTTATATCATATTAGATGTGTATTACCATATAACCAATTGGAACCATTTGATCATCAATTTTTATAATTCCAACAAATTGGGAAACAGATAATTGAGATCCATTGAATCAAGTTATTGTAATCAATAATTAATCACTTTCCATTTACCATCATGTTTTAATATTAATAATAGTAACCCATACATTTTTTTATATTTTTTAAATTTTTTTTATGTGGATTTATATGGTTAGGTTATAGTGGATTTCCCTTCAAGAATAGTGGAGTTTGATTCCATGATTTTTCTAATGTGAGTCTGGGTCCCTTTAAAGTGAGAATCAGTGTAGAAGATCCTCATTCCCCCTTCTTTAATGTTCATATGTTATTTTTTTCCAAATTCATTATTTTGGGGGATAATATCAGTTTATATAAAAAGATAATTAATTTGATTAAGAAAAACCTATTTAGGAATTTGAGTATACAAAAGTGCTTAATCTCTACGATTCTTTGTCAATGGAATTATAATTTCATGCTTATATTGTTGAATATCATAATACTTTGGTTCATTATATGTACAATATTTTTTTTGATTCTGAAATAATTTTTTTATTGATTATTTGAGATAACCTGAAATAAATGTTTCTGAACTTATAAAAGGATAATGAATTGGTTGCTGAAGGAAATATTGAATTGTGGTATAATAGCCCTACAAAATGTTTATGTAATTTGATTAAAGTCAAATTATGTTGAATTAATATATTTTGTCATCAAAACTAGATTTTATAATATTTATTTATTTTTTGATAATTTTTTTGTGCGATGTGTTTGAACCATGTCATTTTACTAATGATGGTGTTAATCAAGTTTGAGGTGGAATGTGTTGGGTAGTGAAACAGTTCTCAGTTTTCATGTCATATGATATGGGATGATATATGGTGGTTGTGAGGTTTAATTATTTCTATTATATGATTGGTTTGTTGTTTTTGAGTCATGATATAGATGTAATTGAATGATTACTAGGTTTTTCATGATGAAGTGTGATGTGTGATTTCATTTTTTGGTGGGAATGGTTGATGGAGTTTTGTTGTGGCATTATAGTTTCCCTCTGGTTATGGATTTCACATTAATTGTTATGTTCTAATTCATTAAAAATGTTACAGGAAATCTATTTTAAGGATTGAAAAAAAAATTGTCATGGTAATTGGGATAAATATTTTTTATTTAAATAATAAAATATTTTATAATAATATAGAAGTTTTTAGTAATTATTGTGATTAAATTGGAACATTTAATTTATGTTTTCGTGTGTTCATGATATGTGGGATTGAATGGGTGAATAATGGTTATCTAGAGATGTTGGACTGTTAATAGGGTGATGCATAGGTTGTAGTAGATTATTGATTTAGTTGTGTGGGATCATAGGTTTCTCATTCATGTAACTATCATATATTGTATTTTTAAATTATTTCATATACACCCCACTTGAGTTGTGTGTTTACACCGAAACCTAATGATTTTGGGTTCTAGGTGCTTTCTATAGATATTCAATTTTTCAATTTTGGATGGATGGAAATTTATTAATCCCCACCCTCTATTCTTGGAGAGGTTATTATGAATAGGATGTCGTGGATTTAAAATATAGTTGACCCGAGGTGACAGTTGATTTTATTATGTGGTGGTTTCTGGTGGGTGTTTTCCTTCCTGGGATGGGGTTACGAGGTTGATCACTATTATCTTAATGATACCCTTATATTTTTCATTATGGTAGTGGTTCTAGTAAGTGGAGGATGAGATGATTATGGAATGGGTTGAGAGATGGGGCTCTCCTATTATGATGTGGTTTGAGGTTGTATGAGGTTGATGAATATAAAAGATATAAAAACACTAAGACGTATGATGGGTGGGTATGATAGATGAAGATCAGAGGGTGAGTGGTTTGGGGTAAAATTTCATGATATCATTCTAAATGTATCACAATACATCGATGTGTTATTTAGTGAGTTATTCCTATTTAATGTTGGTAACTAAAAATATGGAATGGCTCTTTTTCATTTTGATGTTCTTTCACTCATTCAATATGAATCTATTATTTAATTTTTACAAGAGTCGTTGGGTGTGATCCTTCTACATATACATTCTATTTTCACTTTGATATATATTTAAAATTTTCAAGTTTATTGCGAGGGACCTAAAGACCAATATTGACTTTTCAATAAGAAATTATTTAGATGTAGAGTTTCTACCATCATATTATCGTTGGTATCCTTTTGTATATAATTATTTATATCGGAATGATATTCTATGAGTTATTTGATATTGGGGTTTTTATATGTTATATATTTGATAGAGTTTCATAGTGTTTTATATCCTATCTAATGATCATATTTTCATTATATTCATTGTAATTCTTCCCATATGTGTAACATTTTTATGACCCACCGTTCTATATTCCAACTCATCACTTAGTTGAGGTATGACTGAAGGGACATTATCTATCATCCTTCATTATCGTCATCTGATGGGTACCTTTTGAGGGTGAGTGTAATGAAAAATATGAAAACTTAAACAAATTTTATGAAAAATTAATACATATCCTCCAACATCCCATAATAGAATTTTATAGTACAAATATATTTTATAGAGAGAAAAACTGTGTCCCAAAATCATAATGTTGGTATATATTAACAAAAAGGGAGAATATTTTCACAACACACAACATATATCTTTAAACACAGTCCTTATCAAAAAATTCACTAATCACACTGAGTTCGCTTCAATTTATATCGAAGAGTAAATCACTTTCATATGACTGGACACATGAAGGTATGTCCCATGTAGGTGTGAGTATATTCATAACCAGTTAATCCCCATGAAATCACAATGTAGTAAATAATAAAAACATGGAGGTGGATCCAAACAACATAACAGAGTGGAAAAAAGGTAGAAAATATATATGAGCATGGTAGAAAATCATGTAATGATGTAAAGTCATAGACCTCAAAACCAATAAAACGATCAACAATATTTTCATTATTTCTTGATGTGTTAATATTAGGGATGTTTTCTATGGGACCTCTTAGGAAATTCTTGAATGAATGAAATGCCTAAATGGAATACACCATAAAAAGGGAAATCAAATCATTGATGTGGTATCAATACCTTGGCATAGCGGGGTACTTGACCCATTCATATTCCACATCATAGATTGAGGATTACACAATGGGATATAAAGTGAATCTTGACCCCATCTACACTGCTTCGTAGGAGGGGATCACATGTCTCAATGAAGTTAAATGATACATTGACCTACTTAAATAGGAGGAATTAAGAATAACAACATTGGTATCTACTAGGGGATAGATGAATCAATCCATGATAGTAAAATAAATAAGTTAACATTTATCATGGGTATCAAGGTTCAATACCTGAACTTATCTTTGGGGATAATAGATTTTACCACTGTGTATGACACAAAACCGTCATTAAAATTTATTAATCAGAAATTATAATATGTGAAAATGTAAAATACATGAAATTTCAGAGAAGAAACATAAAATTCTCACTATATTTAAATACTATTCATGTTATTTCATCCAATATATTCTAATAAAGGAAAACTACTTGGTGTGGGGGTCTTATCACGCAACATTTCGGTCAAGGTTCATTATTCCACATGTTCCTCACTTCATGCGAGATGTTCCATTTATGTCACATGGAATGTTTCACCTCCACCCAAAATGTAAGAATTATTAGGTTCTCTAGAATGTACATCATATAAATGTCGATATATTTATCTAGGGACACACAATTTATTCACTCCCCCACACAAGTATTTGAAATTCAATAATTTTGGATACTCTTGCACCATATATTCGGAGAAACATGGTTTCTAATAATAGAAACTACATGATAGGTTATTGGTAACATTGACAAAAATATGATTCCTCCTAAAACATAATTACTGATCTTACTATACATTAATTAATATGAAAACACCCCTGAAGAATTTTTATCATGATCAATTCCATTCATGAAATCCAATTCAGGCCACCATTCATCTAAAAATTAAATCTTCATCATATTTCATGTAATCTATAAGTGAAATCTTAAGAAACTATCACCCATCTTCATTTAACAAAATATCATATCATTTAATTATCATATTACATACTATAATCAATGATTTTGGGTGTGTATGAATGATCCAAGGAACAATTAATCAATAACAAAATAATTTTGTTCATGCAATTTTTTTTAAAAACCACATTCTGACTATGAATGAAAATTGAATGGAGGGATAAATCCATAAAACATAAAAATGGAAGTCAATGATAATCATATGTGCTCAGTCATTTTATATTGATATGTAATCTGGTAAAAAAGAACAATATTTCATGTTTTATAATCAATGATTCCAAAAACACACGTTTAACATAAATATAAATTAACTAACTTTGAATAAGGTATAATATATAATAAAATTTAAAATGACTCAATTTTTAATCATGATTATATAATAAAGAAATAAAAATCAATAAAAACAACTCTTTTAATTGAAAATTTGTTTTATATTTGATGATAATGAATATTTCCCTGTAGTTGTCGAATATATGGGATCTTTTTTGCCACTTTTATGACCAATCAATAATTCTATGATTATATCCCAACATTCTACACTATGTATCACATCTAAATATATCACTAGGTAATGTGGATAACCCTAGAGGACATTCTAATTAGGGTATTAATATTAAATTTTTATGTCTATTTATTTACTTTATCTCTTACGTATTACACCAACAACTATACACTATCACCGAAACCAATGATAATGACTATTATTTCATGCCTAGGGTAATATCCTTTTTTGATATTTAATGGCAGTCTCGTTGTATCCATATAAGATATTATTATATAATAAATCCATAAATCCATTATTTATGCACATGTGTAGGTTAATATATTTTATTTTTTTATATATCTACCTTGGTATATATGGTATCTAAAATACATCCCTACACTATGAATAGATTTGAAATTATTATCAAAAATATTTAATGTGTATACTCACAAAAACAAGATCCATTTCATTCCACCACATAAAAGGATTTTCGCCAAAAAAATTAGGAATTACTCAAATAGGTGAGGGTTCTAAACTCCAAAATTGTTCTCCCATTATCATTATTTTTCTAAAGATTCTATAGTTTTTGAGAACATGTATAAGATGATAAATATTCAGAAAAGGTTATTCTCCAAAATATTCTCTATTAACACTTCGTAATTTGAGAATTTTTATATTTTCCCAGGATAAATATCTCACCCTAGTTAATAATGATTGATGGATCATGTACATATCCCCTTAAATAAGAGACTCAAATGAAATGATGAACTCAGTCCCAGAAATCTAAAATGGAACGACAATCTTTTTTTATTTTTTTCTGATCATATAAATATATAAAAATTATATAATGGTTTTAACTATAAGAATACATGGACTTATTAATATAAATAAAAAGGTTCTATTTCCGGTCCATATAGTATTTTTGACCACTATAATATATCCTTATTTGGTCTTGTATGATTATCAACTTCTCTGAATGAACTATCACTAATTCAAGCTCCATATGTGTTGATTCTCACAACACCAAAAATAAAATTATGAAAAAAATGTATCACATATATGTCCATCAAAGGATCAATAATAATGGAAGAGTTATTTATTATACTTTATAAAAAAATAAGGGTAGGTTATAATACCAACTTCATAAAATTTCCATCATTCAAAACCACATCATACCCTCCCAAACAATAATGCAATTCTCATTCTAACCATATGTATGTTGGTGAAATGATTTAACTTTCTACAAATGTGTCCAAACTATATCCGGAAAACCTCTCCAGAACTGAGACAACAAGTAAAAATAAAATTATGTGATTATCATAGAGGGAACACCACTATTCTAAGTTATCTTTTTCACATACAAGAATCCAAAACGTTCCAAAAATGTTTCATCTCTAATATAGAGGAATAAAGATAACATTGTGACTTGAACAATAATAACATAGATGGAATGTTTACCCTTCTAAATTTATGGAAATATCATCACAATATCTTTGGAAAAACTTTTCCACGTCAATTTTGTACCTTAAGGGGGCCATTTAAAACCACTAAAACATGATACTTAGTCTTTAATAACCAAAATGTTAGTTATCTAGAGATAATATCATCAATACAATTATTGTTTCCCATCCACAAAAGTTAACACTTAATAAACTGGTAAATTTTTCATGAGCATTATGTACCCCTAAGTAAGATGTATGGAACACATTGACATACATCTCATAAGGAATGATTGGAATCACAGTCCACCAATGAAATATAGTGATATACACCCCAAAATCAATTAATCTAATAAAATAATTTTCTTTGAATATATGATTTCAGAAGGTCTCATATTCAATATATTCGAGAATTGATACCCTCAGATAATTTAAAAATATAATTATCACAACCATAGAAAAAAGACCTATTTCTACTTCCTCATTCACCATGGTTAACTAATATGAGGATATCAACTGAGGTGGCTCGCCTATATACTTGAAACATGTATTCCGAATAAGAGAATCGAGTGCCAAATGAAATATTACATATGTCTATTATCTATCTAAGGCATGGATCTAATGAAACTTTATCCATTTCTTCATTATCAGGATGATATCTACCTAAGTGAGGCTACTCCTTTTATACATGTTATCATAATAAAAAATATACATCTCGTGATGAATTTACGGTCTCCAAGTATTCACAGTTAACCACTTAAATTCCATCTCTAAATCATGGGTTATTTAGATAATATCCCTAGACCGTAGCTATAAAGATATATATAAAATCATTTTGTTCATCTATATTAATAAACTCATCATCCCCACTCTTGATATTTCAAAGAATACCTTGTTCTGAAATACATCTTCATGAACTTTTAGTACATGAACACATGTGAAAATCTGTCATAGCTCATCAATGTTTATTAGAAACTATTTAACAACATAATAGTATATCCATTTCAGGTAAAAGAAGGCATGGAAGCAAAAATATTGTTGAAATAGATTATGAATATTTATTGATTGTCATAAAATCCAATGAATCCTCTTATATACATCATGCTCTTTGGTGGATCATAATCTAGGAAAACTTCGGTCATCACTAGGTCTATATCTAATCCCCCTTTTGACATAAAATTCCCTATAAATTATACCTCTATTATATATAAATTTCACATTTTTATTTTTATATATTGATAAATCTCTAAAAATACATACAGGGTCATCCTCGAAAGCATTGAATGTTTAGTCTACGATGTTGAGTAAAAAATAATTTCATTGATAGATAACCCCATAAACTATCCTATGATAGGATATAAGATATTGTTCATGAACCCCATACACACCTGTGGGGTTTTCATAATGTGATGGTAATAACTAGGTACTCATAATGACTATAGAAACACCAAAATAACATCATTGGTATGTCTTTCTTCAGAACCTATAGTGAGTGATATTCCAACATGTGATCAATATTTCAGAACCATTTTCCCCTTTTAGCTGATTAGAGAGGTCATCAATTCTTGGATGTCAATACTTATTATGGATGGTCACATTGTTTAGGTGATTATAATCAATAGATAATTTAATTCATAAATTATCCTTACTATTAAATAATGTTGGAACTATACATGAAAAAACAGACTAGGTATAATAAATCCTTTCCAATTAATCTCTTATGAATATTTCATTATATCCCAATGATGAGTTGTGAAAAAATATATGATAATTATTTTGATGAAGCAGTCTATGGGTGCAATACTATATAAAATTTGATCTCCCATTTAAGAGGTCTTATGGGAACATCCATCGGAAATACATTTTGGTACTCCTCTACCACTATAAGAAACTAAACATTATCTTCATAAATATCACAACAAGTTAGAAAACCCAAAATATATTAAATTAATTGTATCATTCTCTATACGATCACATTATACTCTAAATAGAATTACTTATCACCACGAATGAAAAATCGAAACCCATCATCCCATGTAAAACACATCGTTTACCAAAAACCATAAATATATGAATGGATTTTAGATATCAAAAAAATACAATGAATAAAATTATATCGTATCATCATATTTAGGAATTAAATCATTGGAAAAATTTCCGATCCATGTTCTATGTCACACTATTAATGTAAGAGTGTAATCATAGAATCCTCAACAGCAAGAGTCTTCAGCAATGTGATTTAGGCTACTGGCTCCACTATAATATTTAGTTCTTAAATAATGTATAAGGATGTGAAGGAATGGCTCAAACATATTTCTAATAAAAGAAATTTGAATTTGGATAAAATAATGAACATATATTGAATCATGTTAGAAACCTCCAGATCATAATTATCAACTTCCTAAACAATTCTAATCCCTTGGCCATCGTCTACATGATGCTGGAATTATCTACGTATATATGGTGGAGATAGTATAAAATTATAATTTCAATAAACTCTTGTAGTTTATACTTTTCAATCACATGTTTGATGAAATCCTTGACCACTCATATGATTTCACTAGTCAAATCACTCCCTTTGATATGCTGGTAGGATAACTATCTATTCTCCCTCAATTTTATGATAGGTTACACATCCCTACAAAATATGGAATCTCCCATTTCAATAAAACAAATACAAACATATATTTACTAAAACCCCTATTAAAACCAAATATATTAATCATATGATATGATCATTCACCTATGTTTATCTCAAGCATATTTGTTCTTAAATAATGCTACTAACCACTTAATTCTATGGTCTTACATCCCTTCTGACACCCACAAAAAAGGTTCAATGTGGTTTCTATGAAAACAATTTCTCTAATACTAGTTCATGATAAAAAACATGATTATATGTATTGATAGAAATAGGTACCACACCTACTAAAAAATACAAAAAAATATCCATATCAAATGTTTATCCCTAAATTACCCATCATGCACCACATCAAGGGAATAAATCATTCGATAGGAGAATATATCATGTCTTCAGTCAATGGAAACAATTCCAAACACTAAATATGGGAATTCCGTTCTATGAATAAATTTTAGATTCATCCATAAATACACAAACTAGAAGATGTATGTAAATTAATCCCATTGAGTAGTCATGTAATCATTTGTATTACTGACCAAGTCCAACTAACATTATTTTTTTGTATATAATGATAAATTCAAGAACCACCATCTGGTTGAAAGGATTATGAACTAGAAAAATTTCTCCAACCACAGAAACTAGGGAGTCCTTTGCCACCCTAATAAATAAATCACCTTGGAACCTATGTGGAATATAATAAATATAACTCTTAAATAACAATCTGCCTATGTGTTTCGTCATATTGTACAATTTTAATGATCAAAATACCAATATGGGTAATAAAAGTATATAACATTTCTAGGGGAATGAATAATTTATGTTAGACTAGTAGATTTATCACCTTCCATAAAACTTAAGGAAACACCACAAGAATATTCCCTCGAACTGAGATCCCATTTGTATGATAATATTCATTATGATCCTTTCATATAATATCTGTTTGATGTCGACATACCTGAATCCAACAACACAAAACATATACCATGGTCAAAAGATCATATATAGATACATGAGTCTTGAATGGAATGGACACCATAACCATATTTGTTTTTTGTGTTTTTATAACTAGTAAATTATGACCTTATAATAATCAATAACTATAGAATAAAACCAAAAACATAAGTGATATATTTTTAATAATTAAATTTTTTATTATTATAACAAAAAATAATACATAGAAAAAGTGGGTTGTAGTGTCTTCCATATTGATTATTTCTTGGATTTTTTTTAAGGATGATTATATGGTTTCAATAGAAAAACCCTGAGACGTTGGTATTACGTTGACTAATGGATCAATGAACACTTTGTGAGGATACTGAAAATCCAATGGGGGGATAAAAACATCCCAAACAAGATAAACTATGATTCAATAGGAATAGTTTGTGGTATAGGCTCATACACTTTGTTCCACTGTCACACCTTATAGGAAGGTATATCATCATATTATATAGCTGATTCCTCGAGATTCTCACATAATTTGAATATGTGTCTATTGGTGTATTATTCATTGAATGGTTCCAATTGATTTAATATAGTGTATCTAATCTATTAATAATGGATTATAACAAATTAATCATCCATTATGTGGAAATATATTATTGATAGAATATATATAATCATTATATGCCTTTCTCACATTCTTAGAAACACATGTATCATATGTTTTAATTAGTATACAATATTATATATATATTTATATATATTTATATGTCATCATTCTTTTTGTTTAAACAATATTGTACATCAATTAATCTCCCGATTTCACTAAAATACCATAAATACAATAACAAAAACATACTGAATCACTGTGAATATATCCAAACTCTTTTGGGTGTAGTTTTTCATTATTATATATTCATCTTAAAAAAAATTCTGTCCAAAATTATATCATTATCAATGGTCCAAACTATGTGACCCTATGATCCTTAGTTTTTTCGAAATAGATGAATGAAAATAATATCCTCTAGAGAAATAGTAGTGTTATTAAATCTTCTATGGTGTCTGGTGTGATCTCTAAGGAACATAATCATATCTTTATACAAACAGATGCAAAAAATATGTATCGTATACAAAATATGTATACATTTACAATCTGTTCGTTCCATGTTATTGGCTGACCATTATACATGGAACGTGTCAATCTTGTGCAGTCGTCTCATAATTTCATTATTCTATGAAAAAGGGTGACCATGTTGGAGATTAAATTCCATGTCATTTATCTATATGATAAATATATCGAATCTAATGTATATATGTATTTGAGAAAATAAATTGTAAAAAAAAAAGCATTGACATGAATATCCTTGGTCTAATTCAATCAAATGCTACATGTATTTAGCATTGCATATATATTGAAAAATATTAACTAGGTTTCAATCTAAATGATGGCATGAACATCAACATACATATCCACCCCTGTATTATAAAATATCATACGAATAATTTCATAAGTAAGGTACCAAATATGATATTTCTAATTTCTAGTATCTCAAAAACCTCATTTTAGATTGATTGATAACAAGAATACACCCCTATGTAAATATATTATCTTATAACATTCATTGAGATATTTATTCATGGGTGATTCCTTGTACTATGTCACTAATTATTGCCTCTAGAGTATATTATTCCCATATATTATAAAATTATTCATAATAGATATCTAAATTTCTTCAAAATAACCTTTACATATCATCACAAATTATTATACACCAAGATGATTAGTGGTTAGGGACAAATCTATGTTTCTAAATGGATGGTATATATTAATTATACTATTCATGTAATGTAATCTTTAAGAACACATGAATTAATGATAAAAAAAGACTGTGTTACATATAATTACATTATATGATTACAACCATTACAACCATTTTCTTAATTGTACAATATAACTAGATTCTACATGACTCTCATGTTGATGTTGCTGTTTTATTGGTTTATGAACATTATATACATATATAATTTTCATCATATCCAATTCTGATCATCAGATAAAATACTCCCATTAACTTCATATTGTTTAAAAATTAATAAAAATCATGTTTGACTAATTTGGAGTCTTAGGAATCACATTCATTATGTTCTAATCATCAACATATATACAAAACCATTTACTTATCAATGGCTAATTTTAGGATGTTAACTTCTCTTTTATAGTAATAATATTTCTTTGTATTTCATCACCATCCTTATTACCCTTTTCATAAAACCTTTTCCATGCAGTAATTTATATACAATGTTATATTCTACATTATAAATTTACTAGAATATCCTAAAATCTTATAGGATAAAGTGATATATACATAGTTTCTATAATTAATATAACTATTAAAATATATATTTACCACCATGTTGATATGATGTATTTATATTTACATATAGGATATATTTTTCGAAGGAACATTCATGTTATATTTGTTAATGATATGGGTTTTGTTTTCTATTTGTATGAATTTTGAATTTTGGACTCAAATGATGAAATGAAAACAATTATATGAACATGGTTTAGACATCATGTATAACATAAAAAATGTGGAAAAATCATTATAAGAATGGCTAAAAACCTATATACAAACACATCAATATATTATATAGAATTTACATAGTACATCAGATGTACATACATTACACATCATATGAATTTAAAAATCAGAATCCCATTGACAGTGAATATCATACATGGTGTGTAGTGTTTAAAAGACCTATAGGGTTTGAGATCCCACTCTATCATTTAGTCAAGATGATTTTATGGACATGATAATAGATCTAAAACACATTAAATCCATCCTAGTTACATGATTTGAAAATGTGTTGAAATTTTTACTTAATATAGAACACTATGTGTACACTTTACACACCATGTACTATTCAATCGTATTTATTTTTGAGTGTTCTTCTGTGAATATCTAAAAAGATACCTACATATTGTTTCAATTTTTCAATTTTTTGTTTTTATTCTTCTAAACCCATTTTTATTTCATTCCATTCATTATTTTGTCGAATCCATTTGTGTTCTTAATCTTTCACATTCGTTCATCATATTTTATGACTCCATTTCTATTTCAATAATTGTTTTAGGTGTAATTCACTATTTTTAATATATTACTGCTATTCCATCATAGTTTCATCAATCAGAATTAATGTATGATTGGTTTTATATTTTGTAAACTTTTTTACCTTGACTCTTGCTTATTATAATTTTTGGATTTCAATTTTATAAAAGGTTTCATTTTTTTCTATGAATATTTTATATTCTATTTATTTTGATAAAAAAAATTATGAGCGGATAATTTGATTAGGGTTAGAGTTCATGGTCATTGTTTATTTTGGAATTAATTATTATACATATTGAACAATGGTGACCCTATAGCTAGTAAATTGGCTAAAAAATTGATTCTCAAATTCTCTTTCACACGGTTGACCATGGAGGTGAAATTAAATGTGATTGACCATATTAAATTTGTGAATGATTTGACAATTAGCTTATGAATTTATGTTTTTATAGAATCTAAGATTAATTCCCCTAGGCTGTTTACTAGACTTGGACCAAGGGATAGATTCAACATACGATGATCTTATTGAATTTTCCAAATCCAACCGATGAACCTTTCACTACATCACAAACCATGTCGTAGGACTATTACAAACTAGAATTAGGATTATATTATTCAATGAACATTGAAATTAACGATGATCCCTTATTATTTATATGAATTAAATCTAAACTTGCATGTTCTAGAAAAGAAAAAATTGAAAATTGAATGTGAGTAATCCTTTCAAATGGTTTTTTTGTTTGATTGCTAACATGTGATCCTTGCATGTTCAAACATGAAGAAATAATTTATTATAAATCAGAGTAAGTGTCATTTGGGAATATATAAATAAAATATTATCAAACCCTATGTTTATTAAAAAACATGTGTGGTCAAATAATTTTTTTGTGTTGATATCAAGGAATATAACTGACATTGCATATTACACTATAGATCGAACCTGAGATTACCTAACCCCTACATCTTTTTGTATATCCCCTTTCCATTTTTTTAATATAATTATTTCACTCATAAAATAGATCACGTTTCTATTTTTATTAAGTAGTGAATGTGTTAGGGGATTAAAACTCATTCATTGAGCCTTAATGGTAGCAAACTTGTTCTCATTGATCCTGAGATCGATATGTCATTGAATAAATGACAATTTTTCATGATGGATGATCATATAAATAATGAAGATACCAAAAACCGAAATATGAATTATTATTTACTAGGAAATCAGGTTGAGAGACCAATTCCCTAGGAGTAGGGAATAATAATTACTTCTTTCAATGTATTAGTAGTGATGCACCCATCATTTTTTCCAACCTATTCTGTTGGAGACATTTGAAATCATGCATGGACTCATTAATAAGTACCAAAAAGTGGTGAAATTTAGTGTCCTTCAACTAAAGACCCCATGTACTTGTGTCAAATTTCATAGATTTTCATGGTACCTTTCAAAACTGGATAGTTTCCTATAATGAAATATGAAATAGTGTATTCATGTTTTCTTTTTGTTATAGAGATATGTATTTGTTAAAAAGTAAATCTCTTGAGTCCATCTTGACATTGGATGATCTTGAAAGGGAAATAATTCACATGTGTTCCCCACCAATCAAGACATTGAATATTGGAAATGAAAGTTAGAACTTTAATCTGGATGATAAATAATCTTCTAGGGAAGCCTCATAATGATTTAAATAACTAACAGGCATAAGACCACATCCCAGACTAGATTTGTAGCTAAAATAGGAATAATTATATGAGGGACATAATCATAAGGACAATATTGTAGTAGAAATCCTTGTTAATGGTGGAATCATTCTAAACACAGAAGATGTCAACAGATCCATTCTACATGAATTTTACCAATATCGCTATGTGGAGAAGTAATAATGGACCACCTCTATGTATAATCCATTATGTGGAAGGCACAATCCTCCTAGAAGTACAATAAGAGGCCTTAATGTTGAATTTGAAGACTTTATAATTGGATGCATCCCCACTTCCCAGACATGTAATGTAGATACAATCTTGTGATATGTGCAGATGCATTCACCTAAACCAATAATTCAGGGTCGGTATAGAGGAACACCAATTACCTGATTGTAATTAATTCATTTATAATAAAAAAATTAGAATTACCAAAATACCCAGTCATAAAAACAAAAAAAAATATCAATAGATATGTGATCGAATTTTCCAGTAATTGATTCAAGGTTTTTTTAAATAAATGGGTTCATAGATACAACCAATGAATCTTGGGAAATGTGGGTTCCCAACACAAGGTCTATCTTTTCTACCATAGAAATAATTTTCAGAATCTTTCACCTGAAAATAGTATTTTCCTCCATCTCAATATTATTAGTATCTACACCCTTCACTAATAACAACATTATAGGACCGACAACTAAAATCCAATATTGAAAGCCCACTCATTTCCTTCATGTAAAATCATACTCATTGATGAAATCCTGTGAAACTAAAATGATAATCCATGAGGAAGTGCTACAGAACCTAGTGAATCACATTTTAAAGTCTTCTAAAACATTATCTGGTGGACAACTATATTCTTTTCACTATAAAACCAAATATCATACATGTGATGATTCTAAAGATATATTTTATATGTGAAAATATGTTGGTATTTTAGAATCAATTCATAAATGAGAAATGCTGTGTAGACGAATCATTCCTTATTTATCAGGAGGGAAAACATGAGATAAATGCAACTGAAAATGTCTTCTACAAGGAATGTCTAAAAATGAAAATATAAACATTGAACCACCACCATACATTCCATGTCTCCCCATTGATAAATGGATGAATTAAATCATGAAAGAGTGAAAATATAAAAACAAATTAGGAATTATTTTAAACAAATAGACATCAACATTATTTTTCAAAACAAAATTTATCAATTAATGGATTATGGAAAAAAATTTAATGACATTATATCATGTAAAAGGAAAATCGAAGAATTTGGTTACATATACTTAAATTAAAAATGACAAAATAGTTTTCTTGTACAAGATACATCCAAAACTAGGAGACCTCAAAATTTTCTCAATTCCATACAATGTTAGGACATGCTGTTTTTAGAGGGCCTTGTGCAATCTTCATGAAATTATAAATCTCGTTCCATTTAGTGTTTTTATGAATAGAGTCTCAGAGAACTGAATGAAATAATAGATGAAATTCTAATTATTGACCACTTATACAAGAATCGTTAGGATTTCTTAGGGAAATCTTTGTAAAATTGGTAAAACTCAATTTTTGTTCTTATTTCCTCATCCCATATGTGGAGAAATAAAATGATATTGCCCAAATTAGGGAGAAAATTTCTAGCCACTAGGGAGGTACTGATTGATGTTAACTGAAATATATTTATATTATTTTTTTTGATGAAGAACATGTTGTGTCTAATATGGTGATGGCCACAAATAAATGTATGAGTAGTAAAATTATAAATCCAACTATCTTACAAATAAAAATGACGATCATGTGAATATTAAGGATGTATGTAAGAATCCAGATCTTATGGAAAATGGATCTATATATCAAAAGAACATTAATTACCCTGAACATCTTAACGAGACTGTTTTTCCAACATATGTAAACTCTTTTTTAAGAAATGTTTCACAATAAGTGTATTGTTAATGTTAAAATCATCTTAATAGAAGCATGAATATATATAGAATATAAATAAGTAGGTGAGTGGGATGAATCCCATAACACAATTGTGTTAGGAGACATGAAAGTACATATTCCTCATGTTCTTAGTCACCATCGAAATGGATATTGACTCCATTAGCTTAAGACTCTGACATATGCAATGATAGATTTTTGTTGGTGACATTGGCATCATCCTTGACATCAATGATTCCAACTTCATTTCCTCCCTAGTGATCCTAACATAATTGATCAATCCTAACAATGATTATGGTTCATGTATTTATTAGAGGATAGATAGGGGCCCACAAATCCTTTTTGATTCTCATATTATGATGAAAAACCACCGTCGTGGCCCTACTCATCTTATCCTTTTTCCAGAACATTCTCATGAATGACTATATGATTGTGATTCTCAAGAAAGTATGTACCAGGTCAAATGAATCATTATTTTCTCTTCAATTGGAGTAACATCCGTCAATATGTCATTATTTTTATATAGTTATACCAGACCGGGGAGAGTAGGAGATGACAAACATTGATGATAAGTTCATTCATTATGCTACCGGAAAGGAATCTTGGTGACTCTAGCACAACTCATCCTCATACCTCCCTTGAGTCAATGGAGAGAATAATTTTACTTCTACTCCATATGATGGGTCCAATGAATAATAGAAGAATCTACCATTAGGTACCATCTTACAAAAAAGATTCATTCATGCTACCAATTAATCATGCATATGACCCAACCTCCCTGGTCCATGTCCCTACTAGCACTACTTCCACCACCTCCACCACATCCTCCACCCCTATGGATAAAATCATCTAATCTTACCCCACTACTCTATCATTATCTAACAATAAAAACCAATTCCCTAGCTATGTTTTCACCCTATTTTCGAATTCCCATAGACATGTTCAGATTTATAAATCCAATCATGCTGAACAAAAAATATCTTTGTCACCGACTCCACATTATTTACATTGACATGTCTCATTTCAAAAATCCTCCCTCTCCACCAGCCCATAATTCATCTTCCATCCAACACCCACTGGTACTCTAGATTCTTTATCAATTACAACTCCACATACCTCCCCAACCACTATACCATATGACATTACTGACCCTACATCCTGGTAGGATTAACTTTGAGAGAATGAAAATATGGTAAGGGGACCTCCATTCCATTCCATGATAGTGTCCCTTCATCGATCAAGCATCCCACCTTTTTTCTTCCATACATATAAACTACTCACCTCTTCTATTCATGACCAAGGTTTCTTCTACCACCATGGTACTCTCCACGATAATCAATCCTAAAACCACATCAAACATATATAAAATCAATAAGGTTGTACTGCTATAGACACCTAGTATTTTTATGGTAACTATTGATGTGGATCCTGAAGATAATGATTTTACTATCTATGTATGTTACAGTCCACTCCCCCTTTTTTGAATATTTTTGGTTCCATTTTTTCCTACTTGAATTCCAAATACACGGTTGTATCATCGATATAATATATATAGAATGGATATAATTTTTCTATACACCACTTTAAGGATTATTTAATTTTTACTATTTCATTACTTTATCAATATATATATCTTTTTCTAATTCTATGATCACTAAAAATACAATTAGGCTTGCTTATAGCATCTCGATTGAGATTATTCAACATGTTTTGACCTACTAAGGCTGGTTGAGGAGCTCAATATTCAGATCCATGCTCAGTAGAGGTCCCCAACATGACTATAACAGATTATATTGTTTCTAAAAAATATCAAAAATCAATATACTGCAATGGTTTTTAATCACACCATGAATCGCCATGATCATAATGAAACATCAACCAGTTCTGGATGGTGGTATCTGACCTCTTAGTAGTAGGATAAAACTGAAACATTATTTTGTTTATCCGTCAGGATAATGATATCCTTATTAGCGATTTATGGTAGGGATGAACATCTTTTCATTCATAAATTTTTTTCAAGCTTTTTGGATCATTTTTTCTATTATTCTTTAACTTCGGGTCATAGGACATCTCAAAATACACTTTAATTTGGGATTGTATTTTTCTTTTATAATTTTCATTACTTTCCAGTATATACACATTATATATTTCTTCTTCCATCATTTTTTATCCTTGTTAACTAATGTTTTATCATCAGTAGGAATCTTATTTAATAGAATTTATGAATGTATCAAAATGTACAGTTGAAATCCATCAATTTTACCCACTAAATGACATTCATCATAGAGGGATCCTGATTTTATAATTTCAATTTAATTTTTTTTAAATTAAATTTTATTCAATGCATTACATATTACCTCACTAACTATTATTTTCAGAATAGTGTAGAAACTGTATCATTTTATGTGTGTGGAGTATTTCTCAATCCTTGTTATTGATTAAATTATATTATTTCTAGTTTCCCTTTATATATGAGATATTTTTCAATTATAAATTTAATTAAACATTAACTATTATCACACACATTTAAATGAAATACTATGTTATGTTGGATTTTTTTGAAACCAATTTTTACTCATGATTATAATTCCTATCATTATTTATGAGTAGATTAATTTAATTCAAATTCTATATTCATGAAATTTCTATAAATTTACCCATTACAAGATACTATTTTTTATGATATTTGGATTTATCTTATAGTCCACTTATCAAGAGGATTCAAGACTGACACTTATTTATTTATAAGTAAATAAATTTGGATATACCGAGGACATGTAAACTTATCATAACATGAATTGAGAAATTATTAAGTCTAGAAATGAACAAATACACTTTTAAAATGATGTAGGTAATGATTGGGAGTAACTTTTTTGTAGAGACCCTCCTTTACATATTTCATTCTTAAGACCATTGTAGCCATAAATAACCTCGTTAATATGGTTTCATTAAAAGTTGATTACACATTCCCACCCTGATCTTGGTATGATTCATCATTATCCATAAAACATGTGTTTAATAATTCTCAACACTGATTGAAGTTGGATATTGATTTGTAGGAAACACATGGATACACATAAACAAATAGATATCATTTGGAAAATTATTAAATTTGGAAATATATATGAATACACTATTGTTTTTAAAATTGAAATATAAAAAAAGTGAACAATTTATTGGGTTGTGTTTTATAATGGTAATAAATAATCATTTGCAGTCTGATGGATTTGATAATGGATCATGTGTTGTTAAGGGATGGATGCGATATATGGTAAAGCAAAAAGTTCCCAAAATAATTAAAAATAAAATATAAATCAACAATTTACATTCTTGATTCTATATCAAAAAATTCGCAGACCCTCTTAAAATGTTTAATCAAAAAAAATCTCAATGAGGATTTATTTCATTACAGTTTTTTTGATATTCATAAATTATAAATTGGGGATTACTCTCCTTTTGTTCGTGATTTTTATTCCTTACTGTCATTTTAATAATCATATATTCATTTTTAACATATTTATGAATCTCTTTTTATGGATTTTTTGTTTGTCTTTACAAAGTCGATATATTAGAACCAATGGAAGCCCTTGATTAGGAACATGTATTCCATGTATGATTAAAAATCAAGTTACATTTTACCTAATGTTATGAGAGAAAATTTATTTTGGGGAAAATTGAATAATGGTTATAGTTAATATTTTGTTTTCAAATTGTGATCAAATGAAAATTGAATCTGGGTAAAGAATTACAATTTGATGAATGAATTCTTTTATCTTCAAGAATAATTCTATATGATTGAATAGTTCTTCGTACTGTATTATTTTTAGGATATATAATTATTGTTTCTTATTATAAAATTTAATTCTTTTGGAATCCATGTTGGTATTCGTTTTTCATTGAAGATAAAAACATACTCTAGTGTGGGGATTTTGATAAGATTTCTTTATATGTAAATATTGTATACATTTCTCAATAGTTTATTCATTTTATATTTGATAACGAATCGGTATTTGTTTTTCATTTATAGGTATTATGAAGTTTGGAATAAAATTATTAAATTCTATACTATGGAAAAAATACTCTTAATACATCGTTTATAACATAAAAGATGTATAGTCCTCAATCGATTCACGACAACCGAGTTACAGACCAACCCATGAAATATTTATATGACATGAAATCTTAACAGGATGTCTACATACATTTCATGCCATATGGATTACATAATCATAATCTCAATAAAAAAAGTCACATACATGACCTACAGAGTTTACACAATGCTAAACGATCGGGTTCCCACTTTTTGAATGATACATGATCATTTTCAAAATAATATTATGTATATAAAATAAATGATTTGTTTCATTATTACACAACACACAAATGTTAGTATAAATCCTCCTAATGTTAGTACATGTCATGAAATCTTTACATGTAGTGTATATTTTGAGGAAATATATTTTTAAGAGATTCTCCTCACATACGAAAACATATAACAATGTTTCCTATAATTTTCCCTCTTCTGTTTTCATTTTTTCATCCAAAAAATATTTAATTAATTCAATTAATTTTTTTAAAACCATTTGAGTTTCATTCATTATCCATTGAAATTACATTCACATTTCAATAATATTTTTCAATTTCGTTCATTTTTTTCATCAACGTTTATTTTTCATTCATTATTAATTCATTCTGAGTAAGTGTTTTATTGGATTTAAATTTCTTTTAATTTCATTATTTTTATTCGTTGTTATTCTTAATTTTATATTTATAAATTATAACTGGATTCATGATTATTGTTACATTATTTTATTTTCAATTTCTTTTGATCAATATTGTTAGGAAAGAGTAATCCACATTGGGTAATGAATTAATATAAGAGTTGTTTTTGAGCCAAATGAATATATATATTGAACCTTGGTAACCCCACAACTATTAATTAGGTTAAAAAATGTTCATCACAATATCTTGAACATCCATAACCACTGGATGAAAAATTGCATAATCTGAGACTAATTTGGGTTAATGCATTTTTGAATATATCTTATGACTCTTTCTACATATAAAATAAGAATAATGAACCTAGTTTATTACCTAAACCCAGACCAGAGAATATTTTTAACATAGGAAGTGATAATTTATTGGAACAAAATAAATTGATAACCCCTTCCCAACATAAAAGCATATACCATACATTTACTCCAAGAAAATTTATGATTTTCTTCTACCATGTCCCCAAAAATTTTCCATGATCATTTCATAGATATCTAAATTAAATAAAAACTATGTAGTTCAAAAAAACCTGAATATGAAGAGTTAACATGATGAATACTTTCGAAGGGTTTATTTATTTTTTCTTCCAAGATAGTGATCCAAATCTGTAACATCCTTGGTAAATTAAGAATAAGACATTTTCCTATTTTTTAATATTTTTTTATTAAATATTAATTTTAATTTAAATGGGTTTCTATGTTAGATAGTGTACCCGATATGCAACAACATGTTTCTTTGAAATCTTAGGTTGCACACTAATGATATAATATTATTATTTTAAATGGTAGTTAACTCCTAGACACTGTATTGGTGGGAATGACCAAAATTAACTACAATATGATTATACATGATTGTTAAATGTATTTACATTTATCCAATAAAAGTTTAGAGGCTTAAAATATGAATGAATCCAATTTTAAGCATAATTTACATTTAAAGGCCAATTTATCGAATTTTAATGGAGATCACTTTTTAAATCAAGTTTTTGTCACTTTAATATATTCTATATGACCAAATAAAATCCTTATTTAGAATGGGGACATCAAAATTTACTTTATGTATATTTTTGAGATTTTTCCGATAAAGTTCATTTTGTTATGAAAAGTGAAAAATATTGTGTTTTAATTCAAAAGTTCCTTTTAATATAATATATTTATATGGTTATATTATCATTTCAGTTTGTTTTAAAGTTAAATTAAAATATATTTTTACCATTTAATCCAATGTGGGTCATTAGAATAAATTTCACTTTGAAATTGGACATAAACAAGTATCAATTTGTTGGTAGTTATTGTTTCATAAAAACACACTATTTATTTTGATAACGGGAGTTAAATTTAATATTAATTAATTCCACTTATATGTTTTTAATTTTTCAAAATAGACATAATTTTTTTATTCGGAATATCAAATATATCTTAGTCTGATTTTTTTGTATTTTTCTAGAAAACATCAATTTTTGATGTATAGTGAAACCATTAGTGGTAGTAAAAAAACTGATTTTTTCATTTAAATGAGAATTTACCACTTCTGTGATTTGAATTTTTAAAATACAACATACATGGTTATTTTCAACAAGTAAAATGTGGTTCAATAAGATGAAAATAATATTTGGTGAATAGTAACTTTTGGCTTTTATTTACCACAGTTAAAGATAAATAGGTTAATTCAAGGTAAAAAGAATATTATAATAATTAACAATTGCCTTAACACATGTCAAAACCATATTGGTTGAGTCATTAACGACCATGGTCATATTTTTGTCGATTTTGGGACCCCATTTCACCACATGGGAGTGATAATGACAATTAAGATTAATTAATATAAAGTAAAGGCAAAAATGACAAAAGAAAATATTGTTTAGTAAATTAATTATTTGAAGGGGTTATATAAATTATATCTTTGTATATAAATATTCATTGGAAAGATACTGCTATTTACCACATTATAGTAACTTTTTTATAATTTTTATACATAAAATAAATTAAATTATTAACGACACAATAATGATAAAGTATTTACCTCATTAATAAATTATTTAAATAAATAAGATTATAATGGATAAAATATTATACAAAACCTGTCAAATTTCTATTGGATGATTATATTTATACATTGAGTCATCGTATCATCGACTATAATGATTTTTGTACCTTTAGAAACAGAATAACATTATATTATAAAATTATATTTTCACACTTTCCTAAAGATCCCCTCATCTCCCTTATAAAAGAGACCACTTCTAACCAAATCCTCACACCTATCAAGCCATTTTTCTCATCCAAACACTTCCCAATTAATCTCACTACATCCCTATCCTCCTACTATAAGCCTTATCTTATTATTAAGGCACTTTGAGAAATCCATTGGTTCAAACCAAAGGGAGTTACCCAAATTAATGGTAACAATTTCTCTTAAATAGTTTTCATTTATTTTACATCTCCAACCCCTAGAATCTTTTAATTCCTTTATTTTGTAACAAAAATAGTATCTTCAATATACTAGGATATTGTTATGAGATTTATTCTAAATACACTTACACACACCTCCATCTAATGGATGAAGAACATAATGTTTCTGTGGATTGAAAACAAACGACTCACGAAACGATGATTGTTCGATTTTCTCTTACCGCCTCTCATGGTGGACATTATGATAGAACTGTATTTATATATGATATATATTATGTTTATGATTTCCTTATGCTTCTGTAATTCCCAATTATATCAATCCTTTATGTTTTCCATAGTGGGAAAATACGATAATCTCATTTGAGGAAGTGCGGACTACCACCTCTTTAAAGTGATGTGACTAGTTAATGCCTTATGTGGGATGTATAAAGGATAGATTTAATTATATTATATATGATGTTATACTGGAATTATAATATACCTATGTATCATTATGTTTTAATTCCATTAATATATGAAATATAAATGAGAGTATCATGCATGCGTACATACGGCTTACCCTCTCCATGAACGGTGCATTTCATTTATTACCTCCAAATGTTATGTACTATTATAAATACTTGTATATAATGGGTATATATGATATATATGATATATAAATCATGAATATAATTCTGGATATAATGGACTATTGACCACATGGATGACTTGTAACTATAAGGTGTTCATTTTTGACTCAAGTACCAAATATCGAAAAAATGAATGTTATTAAGTTAAATGATTATAGAATGTTTATAACATGGTAATAAGTTATATAAGATGAATAATAAACCTGAAAAGATTCTTAATAAAGTAGAAATTAAATTTAGTTTTTTATTCAGGAGATTAAAGAACGATCGAGTCATGTCAGAGGCGAGGTAAGGGACTTCGTCTCAATCTCCTTTTATTGAAGCATATTTTTTTAATACACGACATTCTTTTATACGATGTATAAACACCCTTGTATTTTCAAAGGGAATATTTTTCTAAGAAGTGTTTCAATAAATGACAAAAATGTATGTTTTTTTAATGTAATTGATGACCACGACCTTTTCCGCCGCCGTGAGTATTATTTAGTCATTAAGATTCTCAACAAGCTGTAATGTTTTTTCAAAAACTTAAATACCTTACACTCTATTACTTATTTTTGGTACAGAAAATTGTATTGAAAATGGATTTGATTTGTCAATATATTTAGGTGATATATTGTGATTAAAATGTAGAAATATTTCCTTTCCTTTATATTTTTCGTATGTGATATGATTTTATATTTGTACTTGGACATTTGATGGGTGGTTACATGATAAACCAAATGACGAGTGATGCCGTGAATACCAGGATGGGTGGTTACATTATAACCTCCAATGCATTGGTTATGAAAGTATGTCATATGGATATTCCAATTAGTGATATGTGTGGAAGTCAACTGTATGGTAATTCCATTTAAGTATGTTTATGTCCCAAGTTACCTTTATATGTTATGTGTTCTTTATATGGGTTTTATGTTAATATTTTGGTTACAAAAGGGTAAGTAATTATATTTTGTTCAGAGAAGAGTATTTACTAATTAATAAAGGTGAAAAGTAATACATATGTTAAAGTATTCATGGTTTAGTTGTTGTATTGAAAATCTACCTGTTTTCCTTCATTGTGTATCCCTTACTGAGATTTTTATTCTTATCCCTTGTTTTTGAAATGTTTTTCACAAGACATAATGTGGAATAGGGTCAAGGATGGGATCAAGGAAAAGTTATGTTATCTTAAACATGGAAGTAGACTTGACTCTTTTTTTCAATAGTTATTATTTTATGAAAAAAATGGAGATAATGTAGAAGTGTCTGCTTTGTAATATTTTGAAATTTAGTAGTTATGGACTAAATCTCTAAAACTCTAAACTTGAATAGATCCTCAATGTGAATTATTAATTTAATTCAATATTTTAAAATGTTTTAAGGATGGGTCATAATAGTTGGTATCAGGGGTTGGTTTAGATAACTTTAGGAGTTAGGGTATTGTTAAATAAATATCCATAAATTAATTTATGGTAATATTGATAGTATATAGAATTTGTAGATTACCATGTTGCTTCGCCTAAGATATTTCTATGTTCAGAATGGTTTTCCGCAGATAAAACCGGGAATCTATAATTGGACGACATCATGAGGAAGACAACCTTCCAAATCAGCAACCTGAGAATTTCAGAATTAGAACTCAAAAGTTTGTTGCAATGATGTCATAGTTGACTCCGACTATAAATGGTGGTGGTATCCATGCATGAGATCAACCAGATCAACCACAGAGGAACATGTCAGTAGTTGAGCATTTCATGAGGCAACATCCCCCATAATTCAGAGGATCATCTGACCCTGATCTAGTTGAAGGGTGGATTAAAGCACTTGAGAATATTTTTGAGGTCATGGGTTGTTCAGAACATCAAAAGGTTAGTCTTCTTGTTTACCATTTTGAAGGTGAAGGTGATCAGTGGTGGTCGATAGTGAAAAATATCAGGGATAGTGAGGAGATTGATTCCATTTATTTGGTTGAATTCAAAGGTATGTTTCATGAGAAATATTTTCCTAAGTGGTTTCATCATAGGATGGAAAATCAATTCCTAGAATTGAGACAGGAGGATGAAATAGTGGCTACTTATGAAGCAATGTTCACTCGACTAGAAAGGTCTGCACCAAATTTCATCTGAGATCTTGATAGTAAGATAAATCAATTTTAACCAGGACTGAAGCCACGATATCTAAGGGAGTTAGCCTCTCATGAGTTCAGAAGTAATGAAAAACGGGTTCCATGTGCGGAGAAGGTGGATATATATCTTGTAGATGATCAGGTGTTCTTTGAAAAACAACATAATAAGAGGTCCATTTGGCTGGGAAAGGGGAAGAATTAATCAGAGAACCCTAGAGGTAAAAAAACTAAATATCTATATTGTGAGAAGTGGAGTAAAAAGAATCTTGGAGAATGTTTATCAAAGACTGGAAAGTGCTTCTGTTGTGTTAAGTCTGGTCATATTTTTCGTAACTGTAAGGAAGATGAACAAGCAGGCAATGAAAATCCATCGGTAATATGTTTTAAGTGTGAAAAAGTGGGTCATTATTCAAATGAGTGTCCATCGAAGAACTCAACTGAGGGAAATTAGTCAGAGTATAAGAAGAAATTGGTGGTGAAATCCTTTGAAACTACTTTAGTAGATGTTAGGCAATCAAATGAAGTGGTATCTGGTACACACTATTTCATTTCTGAGAATTTTTCCAGTAAATTGGGAATACCATCTCATGATATGAATATAGAACTTACGGTAAAAACACATGGAGGAAATGTTGAGACAAAAATAAAATATAAGAACATTCATGTCATTGTGTGTTGAATGAACCAACCTACAACCCTTATGTTTTTGCCTCTAGTAGTGTTTGATGTTATTTTGGGCATGGATTGGATTTCTGTTTATCATGCTAAGATTGATTGCAGAGCTAAAGAGGTTTATTTTTAGAAAGATTTATAATTTGTGTACAAGAATGAACCCTTGATTTTGATAACATATCAGGAAGCTGTGAAACTAGTAAAAGATGGAAATGAATGATACCTTGCACATATTGTTGAAAATAAAGGAACTGTTTAGATTAATGAATTCCCATTGGTAAATGAGTATCATGATGTTTTTCCTAACGAGTTTCCTAGTATTATACCTGATTGGGAAGATTAATTTACTGTTGGATTAATTCCTATTGCTAAGCCAATTTCAAAACCCCCTTATCAAATGGATCAAATTGATCTTTTAGAGTTAAAGATGAAATTGCAGGAGTTATTAGATAAAGGTTTCATTCGACCTAGCACATCACCATGGGGTGCTCATGTATTTTTTCATAAATAAATATTGTTCAATGAGACTATTCATTGACTATAGAGCATTGAATAACATCACTGTTAAGAATAAGTATCCTTTGCCTCATATCGATGATTTGTTTGATCAGCTCCAGGGAGCTCTGTATTTTTCGAAGATTGACTTGAGGTCAGGGAACCATCAGTTGAAAGTAAAAGTAACAGACATTCCAAAGAACGCATTTTGTACTAGATATGGCCATTATGAATTTATAGTTATGCCTTTTGGATTAACCAATGCACCTTCTATATTAATGGATATTATGAATAGGTTTTTCCGTGAGTTCTTGATTATGTTTTTGGTTGTGTTCATTGGTGATATTTTTGTTTATTTAAAAAATTATGTAGGAATATGAAAGGAATTTAAGGGTCACCTTAAAAAACATAAAAGAAAAAGAAACTGTTTGTGAAATTCAGAACGTGTGAGTTTTGGTTACAACAAATTTCTTTCCTTGGTCACATTGTTTCAAAAAAACGGAATAACTGTTGATCATTCTAAAACAAAATTCATTGAAGAATGGCCAAGACCCACAAATATAACAGAGATACTTAGTTTTTTTGTTTGGCATGTTATTACCGAAGGTTTGTTGAAACGTTTTCACAGTTATCTAGTCCATTGACTTTGTTAACTCGAAAAGGAGTTCAGTTTTTCTGGACAAAAGAATGTGATGATTGTTTTCAGGAATTGAAAAGGAGATTGGTGAATGATCCAGTTTTGTCACTACCATCCAGAAATGGTGAGTTTGTTATCTATAGGGATGCTTCGTTGAAAGGACATGGATGTGTACTTATACAAAATGATCAGGTAATTGCTTATGCTTCACATCAGTTGAAACCTCATGAGTTAAATTACCCTACACATGATTTGGAATTAGCTGGTGTTGATTTTTCTTTACAAATGTGGAGGAAAATTTTGTATGGAGTGAATTGTGAAATATATACTGATAACAAACATTTGAAATATATATTCACTCACAAACAATTGAACATGTGACATAGGTGATGGTTTTAATTAATCAAAGATTATGATTGCATGATCCTTTATCATCTGGAAAACGAAAATAAAGTGGCTGATTCATTGAGTCAAAAAAGTAATCCTTCATTTACCATGTTAAGATTGAAACGAGATACCTTGGTTTTTGATTTGATGAATTATGGAATAGATGATTTTGGTGTAGAAAATTCTACTATTTTGTATCAGGTGTCAGTGAGATCATCTCTATCGGATAGAATAAAGAAATTACATAAAGAAGATAGTGAGTTGCAGAAAAAGGTAGAATTGATTTATAAGGGTAACATGGCTGATTTTAACATTGATAATGACTGTGTTTTGTGGTTTGGAAAGAGATTATGTGTTCCTTGTGATTCACAGTTGAGGAATGAGTTGTTTTGTGAAGCTCATAGTTCCCTGTTTTCAGTTCATCATGGTAGTACAAAGATTCACATAGATCTTCGAGAGTATTACTAGTGGGATGGAATGAAAAGAGATATTCCTGATTTTACTATGAAGTGTATGTCTTGTCAATATGATAAAAAAAGCAATAGTTTTTGAAAGGAATTCTTCAGCATTTACCGGTTCCAGAGTGGAAATGGGAAAATATATCAATGGACTTCATTGTGGGATAACCATAGACATCTCGAGGTAATAATGCAATTTGGGTTATAGTTGATCGATTGACTAAATCATCTCATTTCCTTCCTATTAGAGAAACATTGTAGTCAGATCATCTTGCATAGTTGTATGTTTAAGATATAGTCAGGTTCCATGGAGTTCCTCTCTCCGTTGTATCTGATCGTGATCACAGGTTTACTTCTAGCTTTTGGAAAGGCCTTCAGAAGTCACTGGGTACTGAATTAAATTTTAGTACAGCTATTCATCCTCAATCAAATGGGCAGTCAGAATGAACAATTCAGTCCTTGTAGGATATGTTACAATCTTTCTCAATGGATTATCAGGAAATTTGGGACCAACACCTTTCTTTGGTTGAATTTTCATATAAAAACAGTATTCATTCCAGAATACATATTTCTCCATTAGAGTAATTATATGGAAAGCGTTGTCGAACTTTAGCTTTTTGGGATAAAGTAGGTGAAAAGAAGATGATGGGACCATAATTGGTAGAAGATATGGCATAGAAAGTTCAGTTGATTCAGAAGCACATGAGAACAGCTCATAGAAGATATAAAATTTATGTAGATAACCAGAGGAAGGATTTTTTTTTGAGGTAGGTGATCATGTCTTTCTCAATGTTTCTCCATGGGAAACTATGATACATTTTGGTAAGAAGGAAAAGTTGAGTCCATGGATAATTGGACCTTATGAAATACTGAGAAAGTTTGATCTATTTCACAGAGAGTGGCATTACCTCTAATTTTATCCAAGGTACAAAATTTTTTCATGATTCGATGTTGAGAATGTATATTCCAGATCCATCTCTTGTTTTGAGCCCACAGTTAGTTCAGTTGGAAGAGAATCTCTCTTATGAATAACAACCAGTCCAAATTCTTGATCGTAGAGAGAAAGTGTCGAAGAATAAGGTACATCACCAGTAAAGGTTTTTGAGAAAAAACCATATTGTTGAAGAGGCAATGTGGGAATCTGAAAATGCTATGGGGGATAAACCCCCCACTTATTTTGATATGTAAAATTGTGAGGATGCAATTTCTAAAATGGAGGAAGGATGTAACTTCCTAGGTAAATGAAAAATAAGATATTTTCATATTTATGAATATTTGTGAATTAAATATTAATTTTACTTTAAATTGGTTGCTATGTTCGATAGCGTACCCGATACGCAACAACGAGTTTCTTTGAAAACCTACGTTGCACACTAATAATATAATATTATTATTTTAAATTCTAGGTAACGCCAAGCCATTTTATTGGAGATAATGAACAAAAGTAACTACAATATGATTATACATGATATTTAAATGTATTTACATTTACCCAATAAAAAGATAGAGGCTTAAAATAAGAATGACTCTAATTTCAATCATAATTTACATTTAAAGGCCGATGTACCTCCATTTAATCGAGAACCATATTTAAATATATTTTGGTCACATTAACACATTTTATATGACCAAATAAAATACTTATTTATAATGGGATCATCAAAATTTAGTTTGGGTAAATTTTGGGATATTTATGATAAAGATCATTTTTTATGAATAGTGAAAATATTGTATTTTAATTCATAAGTGCCTTTTAATCTAAAATATTTATATGGTTAGATTATATTTTTAGTTGGTTTTAAAGTGAAATTAAAATATATTTTTACCATTTAATTCAATATTTGTCATTGGAATTAATTTCACTTTGAAATTGGACATAAATAAGTATCAATATTTTGATTGTTATTGTTTCTTAAAAACACATTATTTGTTTTGATAACGAGAATTAATATTAAAATTAATTAATGCCAGATATGTGTTTTGAATTTTAAAAAATAGACATCATTTTTGAATTCAAAAAATCAAATATATCTTAGGCTGAATGTTTTGTTTTTTTCCGAAAAACATCAATTTTTGATGAATAGTGAAACCACATAGTGGTCGATAAAAAACAGACTTTTTCATTAAATTAAATTTTACCTATTCTATGAATTGAATTTTTAAAATACGACATACATGTTTGTTATCAAGAAATACAATGTGGTTCAATAAGATGAAAATAATTTTTGGTGAATAGTAACTTTTGACTTTTATTTACCACAGTTAAAGGTAAACAGGTTAATTCAAGGTAAAAAAAATCTTATAATAATTCCAAATTACCTTAACAATTGTCCAAAACATATTGTTTGAGTCATTAACGACCATGGGCTTGTTTGGATCTATTTGGGGACCCCATTGAGCCACTTGGGAGTGATAATGACAATTTAGATTAATTAACATAAAGTAAAATCAAAAATGACAAAAGCAAATATCTTTTAGTAAATTAATTTTTAGAAGGGGTTATATAAATTATCTTTCTGCCTATAAATATTCATTGGAAAGATAAAAAGATTTTATACATGATAGTGGTTTTAATTTTATTTTTAGACATCTAATAAATTAAATTTTTTATGACACAATCATGATGCAGTATTACCTCATTAATAAATGATATAAATAAATAAGATTATAACAATTATAATATTATCCAATACCTGTAAAATTCCTATTGGATGATTATATTTCGACCATGATTTATATTATCTTATACTATAATGATTTATGGTCCTTTAGAAACATAATATCATTATATTATTAAATAATATTTTCACACTTTCTTAAAGAGCCCCTCCTCTCCCTTATAAATGGAGACCAATTTTAACCAATTACTCACACGTCTCTAGCCATTTTCCTCATCCCAAATCTGCCCGATTAACCTTAATACATCCCTCTCCTCATCCTAGAATCCTTACCTTAGGTAGAAGGCTCTTCAAGAAGTCCATTGTTTCAAACCAAAGGGAGTTAACCAAATTAATGGTAACAGTTTCTCTTAAATTGTTTTTTTTATTTTACATCTCCAACCCCTAAACACTTTTTATTAATTTTTTTAAAACAACACCAGTATCCTTAATATACAAGGATTTTGTTATGATATGTATTAAAACTAAACTTACACAATCCTCCATCTAATGGATGAATAACATAATGTTTCTGTGGATGGAAAACTAACGCCTCACAAAATGATGATTGTTTTATTTTATCCTTCCGCCTCTCATGGTGGCCATTATGATGGAATTGTATTTATATATGATATATATTATGTTAATGAATTTTTTATGCTTCTTTAATTCCAAATTATATCAATCCTTTATGGTTTCCATAGTGGGTAAATACGATAATCTCCTTTGAGGAAGTACGGACTACCACCCCCTTAAAGTGATGTGACTCATTAATGCCTTATGTGGGATGTATAAAGGATTGAGTTAATGATATTATATATGAAGTTATAATATAATTATAATATAATTATGTATCATTATGTTTTAATTTCATTAAAATAATAATTAAAAATGAAAGCAGCATTCATTCTTTTGTATGGCTTACCATCTCCATGAACGGTGCATTTCATTTCTTACCTCCAAATGTTATGTACTATTACAAATATATGTATATACTGGATATATATGATATATATTATATCTAAATCATGAATATCATTCTGTATGTAATGGAATATTGACCACATGGACATCTTGTAAATATAAGGTTTTCATTTTTGACTCAGGTACAAAATATCGACAAAATGAACGTTACTAACTTAAATGATTACATAATGTTTATAACATGTTAATAAGATATATAAAATGAATAATAAACTTTAAAGAGGATCTTCAGCAAGTATAAATTATCTTTATTTTATTATTCAAGATATTAAATAACGATCGAGTCAAGTCGGACACAAGGTTAGGGACTTCCTCTCAATCTCTTTTCATTGAGGCATATTTGGTTTCAATACACAAATTTCTTTTATATGCTATATAAACACCATTGAATTTTTCAAAGGGAATATTTTTCTACAAAACGTTTTACAAAACATCAAAAAAGAATGTTTATTTTTAATGTAAGCGGTGACAACGTCCTTTTCCGCCGCCGTGAGTATTATTTGATCATTGGGTTCCTCAACAAGCCGTAATGTTTATTAAAAAAAATACCTTATACTCTTTTATGTATTTTTGTTATTGAAAATGGTTTTGAAAATGGATTTGTTATGTAAATATATTTAGGTGATATATTTTGATTGAAATGTGTAAATGTTTCCTTTAATTTATATTTGTTGTTTGTTATATGATTTTATATTGGTACTTGGACATTTGACGGGTGGTTACGTGATGAACCAAATGACGGGTGGTGTCGTGAATACTAGGACGTGTGGTTCTGTTATAACCTCCAATGCATTGGGTATGGAAGACGGTCGTATGGCTATTCAATTTAATGATATGTGTGGAATTCGACCGTATGGTTATTCCATTTATGTATGTTAATGTCCAAATATACCTTTATATGTTATGTGTTCTCTATATGGGTTTTATGGTAATCTTTTGGTTACAAAATGGTATGTAATGTTATTTTATTCAGAGATGAGTATTTACTACTTCATAAAGGTGAAAATCATTTCTTATGTTAAATAATTCATGGTTTACTTGTTGTTTTGAAAAACTAACTATTTTCCTTCTTTGTGTATCCCTTACTGAGATTTTTTTGCTCATCCCACGTTTTTGAAATGTTTTTCACATGGGATATTGTGGAATAGGGTAATGTATGGGACCATGGAAAAGTCATGCTATTTTAAACATGGGACTAGACATGACTCTTTTTGTTCATGATTTTTCATTTTATGAAAATATGGAAACTGTGTAGAAGTGTCTATTTTGTAATATTTTGAAATGTAATAGTCATGGTCTAACTCTCTAAAACTCTAATCCTGAAAATATTGTCAATGATAATTATTCATTTAATTCAATATTATGTAATTTTTTAAGGCTGGGTCCTTATACAATCGGTTCGATCTTTCATATCCAATTTACTATGATCTAGTAGTAATTGTATTTCGAGACTATAAATTTTTATTATGTTAAAAACTCACATGTGTATAAATACACATGTAGGAACATTACATACCCTATAAACTTTTATGATATTAAGTGAATCCATTTTTCTATTGGGTATTATAAATCATTAGGGAATGGTTATTTTTATTTGTTATGTAGAT
The DNA here is from genome assembly GCA_963277665.1 of Viscum album. NCBI lineage: Eukaryota > Viridiplantae > Streptophyta > Magnoliopsida > Santalales > Viscaceae > Viscum > Viscum album. The sequence continues at coordinate 514,135,837 of OY728125.1, forward strand.
TAATTGTAATCCTTCAAAATTTTATTTGACATCTGTTAGCCAAAGAATATATAATATATTAGGTGAATAATAATTATAATATTATACATGTATATTTATTTATTTATAATTTATATTATCTTTCACAAAGAAACTATATGTAATTGTTTACATTTTTTATTATTGTTATATATATTATGTATTTGTTATATTTAATGAAAAACTACTCAAACGTAGATTAACATAAGGTTTTATTTGATAACATTGATCATCTATAAGTCCAAACCTACTATAACTACTATCTTTGACATTAGAATTTCTTTTGAATATAATTATATGAAAAAAATATTTTTTTGTAATGAAATAATTCTTATTTCCATTTAGTAGGAATATTGAAATAATAAACTATTGTTTTCCTGTATATAAAATTTTCAATATTTTTTATCCTTTTTATTTAAAATAAATGTTTATTAAAATATACCACTGATGGGTGTTGGGGTGAAATTAAAACTTGTATTGAAATAATCATGGATAAACATTTTATCCTAGATAAAAAACATTTATTAATATCTTTTTCCCAAAAAAGTTTTATTTAAAATTATGAAACATAAAAAATCGATATAAAATTATTAATTTCTTTTTGATCAAGACAACTATTCATTAACACATCTTTTTATACAAGAAGATGTGATATGATGCTAAAAATCCATTACAATTATAAATCCATTCATGGTAAACATATATACATTCAAATTTATTATTAAATGACTTTTTTACTTCTCTTCATGAATGAAATTATTACCTCTTTCTTTCTTCCTTTCATTTTGAACTCCTTTATATTTAACAAAACATTTAAAACATACATTATGAATCATATAACCATATAAATAAATTAATCAATTTCTAGAACATTAATTGATTTCATGAACACCATTTTGAGTTACCAAACATCTTTAAAAATTCTAGGTAATCCAATCATATAGAATCATTGCTCCTTGATAATACACATATGTTTTAAATAACCTTATCTATATTCTTGAAAACATTTAGTGGACTTCCAAACATTAATTCTTCTAGTTTTGAATATTTATCTCATGTATATATCATTACAATATTTTATGTTAGTCAACATTTTCTAATCAAATATATTCCATAAAATTATAATATACCTTGAAAACATATTTTGATTTTGACCATCATGCCAAAATATTTCAAAAAAATAAAATTATAAATAATTACCTATACAAAATATTATTTATAATAATTCATCATTTTCTCCAATAATATACAATCATATTGATTATCCTTGATATACATAATGTTGTTTAGTATATCAGTCTTTAATAACATCGGTCAATTAGCATCTGGAGCCTTTTAAATCATAAATGAATCATTATATGATTCTATAATTATTGTGATTTCATTGTTAAACAAATTCAATAATTTTTTTCTAAGGAATTATTCAAAAAATTAAATTATTTATCTTGATTAAGGACTTTTTAAATCATCTCTTTATAAGATATTTTTTCATCAAGCTCATAATATTATAGAATATAATTTTTATTATAATGTTAATGATGTTTGTATGTATAATATAACTTTTTATGAGATGTATATCAATTTGATATATAATTTAATTAATTAATTTAAATGAAAATTTCAACAATAATGTTATTGGCCTTGAATATCGTATTCATTTAATGAACATTGATCTCTATTTCACAAGGTAGTGAGTTTAATTCATTATTTATCTCAACAACTCTATATTAACGTAGGGAATAAACTCAATGAAATTGTAGTGAGTCTTGTATAGTTTATTTTAAAACACTATATCCAAGTATGAAAAATAGATTAAACCAACAATATTCTAAAAACAACCTAATACTGTTAGGGTATCCCATCTAGTGTAACCCAAATTAAGAACCAAGAACAAGAAGAAAAAAGACAATCATGGGGAACCTATCATTAGAATAACCAATCCTAGAACATTACAAGATTACCTATCCTTTATTTACATGGTAAAGATAATCTAGGGAGTCCCATATTAATCATAATCTAACAGGTTGAATGACCAGGATCTTGATAAGGGACACTTTTTGAGGAATATGACACATAGTATTTGAGGGGTTTTCCTTTTAAATCTATCACAAATTTAACAGACATCATATCCATATTAAATTCATAACTATTAAAAATTATGTAATCATTGACTTATAATTTTTTATTTCCTATTGTGTTTGAATGAATCTAAAAGTTTATTTTCTCAAATACCAATTACAACCACTAAATTAAAGGGTTCACACTAAAGTAATGTGTGACCCATTACACAACACACCTTTATCCATTGATCACCTAAAATTAAAATTTATATATATCCATACATATCCACAAGAATCATATGAATATATATCCTATACTTTTATTACTAATCATATATATATATATATGATATTGAAAAACTCTACTTGTTTATTCCATGAGAAACAAATAGTCAACCTCATACACTCTCCAAGCCAATCCACACCTCAAATAATGTTTGTGTTCAAATGCCATGTTCCTATACATGAATATAATTTACTGAAGGGTATTTTGATCTCCAAATATCTACAATAAGCGATATTCAGAATATATTCACAAAAAATATCCACAGCTCATAACAAAAATAAGAATATTGTTCAATGTAGATGAAAACAAGATTTTATAAAACCCAACCAAGACTAATATATATGAAACTATCATAAAATAAATTTATCATATAAATTGTCAAAAATAACTATATGACATAATTTTTTTTGAAATAATTAATATCTTTGAAATTTAACAAATGAATAAAAAATTTATATATTTTCCACAACATGTAATATTTATGAAATAGTTATAAATAAATGGAAAATATAAAATTGAAATAAATTTACCAGAATAGAACTCTTTTATATTTATTTATATATAATCCTTTTAATATTTTAAATTGAATATTATTTATAGGATATGTCTTGAATTAGGAAAATTTTATACTTCAATACTACAGTAATAATTTCTAAAAAATGAATATCATATATATTTTTATATCTCAAACTATTTATAAATCATCCCTTATTATTTCTAAATAAAACATTTATTTCTATATCATAATACATGTGATTTATATAATCATAATATATTCAAAAAACATTAACATCTAATATTTTAAAATAATGTATCAAGAAATTTTAATTAACTAATCATCAAAAATTTATATTTCATTAAATTTTTTATAAAATCCATATAAAATAAATAAAACTAAAATAAAATTTAAATGATTAATATAATATTTATAAAACATTGAAATATTTTAAAAAGGTAAAAATACTATTTATCAATATTCTTCTTACACGAACACAATGCCTTCATTCTTCATAAAGGATTCACCACAATAAAAACACTCTACATTAGGGTAGAAGATTTTTTTAAAATATTTAAAAAATGTAACATTAAAAGTTACCTTTTTCTCATCTCTATTGTAAACATATATTTCATGGTAATATAAATAATACCATTACACATCTCTCTCAAATAATTATTTAACAGTTATAGAAATTTTTTTACAAGGTTACTCTAGATATTTCATAAATTGTTTAAAAGTAACCAATAAAGACCTATACAAAATCTCTCCAATACGATTGTATGTATGGGTAATCTGCCAGCATACATTTATGAGATGGCTTGCATAATGGAATAAAATTTTCGAATCTGACAACCCTTTTGGTTAATAGTAATATCATTATGAAACTCATTTGGATAATGGTAAAAAAGAGTTCTCCCTTAAGAAAACAATTTTCATTAGGGTATTACATTTAAGTAGCCTATTTTTATAAGGTTAAATAAAATTTACCCTTACATAGCTCATATAAGTATCATTAATCTTCCATTATTTTTATAAAAACAATTTTTTCATTTTTCATTGTAAACCAATTATTTAAAACTTGTTTAAATAATTAATAACCTACCCATGATACCAATGATGAGTTTTATATATAGATATAAATACCATTCAATAGAAAGGAAACCCAAAACATCGGTAATATATATTCAATTATTCAATGATTTAACATTATCACAAAAAACATTTACTTGGAAATCATGAGTTGAAACAGCTTCCATTTACATCCTTCGGAGGAGTGTGTTTGAAGATGATAACATGGAGTAGTGAATGAAAGAACCCAAATTTCATGGGAGTATACCAGAAAATGTATCCTTGAATTATACAAAAGGGTACTTGAAATCCAATGGGTATTAGTTCCATTTAAATTGTGATAAATAGTGTTTGAAGAAGTATAGACATTATTGGGGACATGTTAACTCCCCCCACACCCAATAAGAGAGGATCTCAACCTCATTTAAAACTGATGATTGAGGTATCTCAATTAATATGTGTTTTATACTATTATGGTATTATTCATATAATTTTATCAATTAATTAAAGGTAAATACATTAATTAATATACAATGGAATATAGATAATGAATAATTTTTTTGGGAGAAATAAATAAAAGATGTTATATATATATTTAATATATTACCACATCAATGGATAAATAAAAACACCATAATATGAATTAATACATTTACACAATATATATTATATCATATAATATATAAATATATCATACATGATATTCATGTACATGTTGGTTCACATTCGAAAACATATAGCATTGTTTACCCAAAACTACTGTCTTAGTTTAGCATGTTGAAAATAGGATATCAGAGTCTATGTGAATGGATATGTCATCCATTGAACCATCACTACGGTATTTATAAATATAGATGATACAGATACACTTTATCGTTGTTTCCATAAATCTTAAACATATCATAATTACAATTCATTCAATAAAATTATCCAAGTACAACTAATCTCTAATACCACTATGATATGACAAGGCCCGACAATGCCCATTATTCCATTTGTATGCTCGGTGATCCATCATTTGTGTAATTCATAAATGAAATGTGTTGTTAAATAGAACTATGTAGTCATATCAAGTATATGGGAGCCCTTATCCTAATATAACTATAAACATGGAAATATATCTCTTTTAACACCAAAGTAATGTGTTAATAAGTGACTAGAATAATACATGCAAGCACCACCTCTAACAACCCACATCAAAGTGTTAATGTAAACAACTATAGTGGAATTGAAAAAAATATATATTCCTAAAAACTAAAATATTTTTTCGATCATTTAAATTTGGAGGAATAATATCCCAATGTGAAACCTCAATTTACAAATATAGTTCTGTTTCCACCACTATAAATTAATGACAACAAGTGCCTATAGGATTCCATTAAAACTCATGTCATCTACATAAGATTAAAGATATCAAATTAGACCCCATATAGAGGTGAGTATGTACATAGAATTTATGAGACCATGAAATCACATAGTAATAAATAAAAATGGGTAGTTATCTACAAATCAAAAATAATATGTTAATGAAAGGTGAAATTATATAAGTTTATATAAGAAATAAAATTCATCTAATGTCGTCATAAACATCACAACTAGAAAAATAATTAGAATTATTAAACGAATTCTCCAAGTCAAACTATAATAGAGGAGGTTCACAATAGCGCTTATAAAACACATGACAAGTATACACACCTTTCAGTAAGAAACCGTAAATAGGATAATTCAATTAATAGATATAATATCATTCTCTTAAAATTAGGGTAGACGATACCCAATATAGTTTAACTCATAGATAAAGGATTGAAAACAATTCCACCAAAGTATACATAACACATTATACATTTCTCCATTTGAGGGGATCACATACTTGGATAAATGTAATATGTCAACTGACCTTATATATAGAAAATTAATTGAGGTTCCTGGCCTAGGAATATTTGGTGGATATTGGACTCTATACATGGATGAAATGTAAAAAAGGGATACCGTTACCTGAATAATATGGTGGGCTACCTAACCTTGTATATTCGATTCATAGATTATATCATTGTATATCATGTGTAGCCCTGCTTAGAAAGGGTTTCTCAAGAATCCCAATTATATAGAATAGAAATTAGAGAAAATTTAAAATGGGTTACATGTGGTTTTTAACTAAGATAAATCATGGTACTGTATTTTTATTCAACATTGAATGAAAAATCAAAACAACATGGAATGTGAGACTAGTCACCAGACAGGTGGGACCAAGATTGGTACTCAGAATGTTCTTCACTGAGAAATACATGTTCCAACTTAGTCTGACATCCAGTTTCCCATGAACATGGTGTGTGAGAAAATTCATGTTCTTGGGTGCATACACTCTGTACATTTTGGGCATTTCATGTATGTTTATAACTAATGTTGTCCAAATTTGATGGGCATGTGATATTTAACACTATTGTAAGCCCTATGGTAATATTGTTTGAGAAACATGATATGTGTTCATTGGAAATTCAAATATCATATTCATAATATTTTAAATAAATTTTTTTTCCCTTAAAATATTCACCACATGAACCACCTCTACCAAAATAATCATTGAAACACTCATGATGTTTTTGATTTATCTCAATTCCATATCAGAAAATATAATTTTCCTTTTATTTATCAAAACATAAATCCTCTATCTTTTCATTTTTCTTTAGTATATCATGGATCATGAAACATTTATCCTAGTTCCTTCCTGAAAATCCATTACCTATGAACTATCATCTACGATATCAATAATTACTAATGATGAACACACAAAAAATTATCAAAAGAGCCTCGTCCTAGATGGTGAGGACTGGAGATGTGCATAAAAAAGACCTGAGTTAAAAACTAGAAGGATGCATATTTTCATGGGTACTATACTAGTACTCCAGTGGGATCCATAGTAGGTACTTTTCAATACTGTAGTAGTGGGAACTATTCATCCGTTTGGGATTTTGGTCCCCACGTTTAGTCACCTGGTCCTTCAAGGACTTCGAGCCACCATAAGGCTTCGTTCGAGTATGGTTTTTGTGCCACCACATTTCATTTGGGCCACTTCATGTCCTTCGGGCCACCTCAAGGATTTAAGGCTCCCTGAAATTGTGTTTAGTAGACCAGGAAGACTCTAGAAGAATTAGACACTAGATGAGGATTATGAGCAGGCATATTCACCAAATCAGAATATAACATATGTGGATGAAAGAGAGGGTATGAAATTTACATTGGGACCATCCTATGCATACACGAGAAGCCTAGATGAAAACCTACGTGAAGGTGTAGATCTAATATCACGATGCAGATGCTAGAGAGGAGTACTTCCATGAATTTATAGTCTACAAATTCCCTCTATGACCTAGAAGTCATGTAATATTATAGCCTAAGGGCAGTGTATGGGTTCCCCCTCCACCTTTTAAAGGGGGTAATAAAAAATCAATAAAAGGAAGGCCTTCAGACCGTTCAGGCAAAAAAATTATAATTGGAACAAATAATTGATCACTTGATTATTTTTATAGCATATAAAATTTATATTCACCATAAAAAATGAATACCGGTGATAAATTCAAGAAGACGATATGGAAAAATATATAAAACAAAACAATAAGTGTTAATTTTGTTCATACATGGTCATCCATCATCTAAAGATATGTAATGTTATTTAACATATAAATATTACAAGTTTCAGAATCATCAATCTCAAAATTATTGGCTCAAAATAAATATAAATTAAAAGTTCATGGAAAAGTTCAAATTTTTACTAAATTCATTCAAATATTAAACTGAAACCTCAAAAAATAAAAAATAGTAAAGAATCCGTAATATAAAATCCCTTCCTCTAAAATTGAATCAATAATTGATTATGGATAATATTACATAATTAACATCAAAGTAACTTGGGGTGTATGGAATATTCACGATCGATGGTATATTTTATGAGCTTATTCCATTGTATGGAATATTCATGATCGATGGTATATTTTATGAGCTTATTCTATCATTATACACTATGAAAGTCATTCCAATACTCCACATTGGTTATTCATCTAATTTTTGGTGAGTCTCTAATAAGTGAATTAACAATGAATTTTTTAGGTAAATTACATAATTTAAAAATTATATAATTTATTAATTAATACCATATTTATTCATCCTAATAATGTTCAATGTCATGAAACCTAATATAAATAACACTTCTGTCACATATAAGATAACACCCTTATTATGGGAATCAATATTAGTATTTTTTTCTCCATCTGGGAATTTTTTCTAGATGAAATAAATTATTTTATAATTTAAAAGATCACATAATATAATATTTTTAACATTTCAACTCCGATACTACACAATTTTCAAAAAACAAAATCCACACTCAAAATATCTATAATTTTTATAAAAATAAATTCCAAATAGTCTATTCTAAAAAATATAATCCATTAAATTATGCTCACCTATGTTTTTTCCCATTAATGTTTGATCTAATAAAAATGTGGTGGGTACTGAGATCACATCTAGTTCTTTAACTCCCATGATCATTCTGAATGATTATCATGATTCTAGATATTAATAAAATGAGGAATCAATTTCCATTAATGAATATTCTCCCACTAATATTCAATCAACACTAGTTTCTCTAAGATGTTGGTTTTCCCCTTGATATCTAGTTCACCCAATTCAATAATGTGTATGTTAATGTGAACGTATATCATCAATTAGATGAAATTGAATAATTAATTAAAATTTTCAATATGAAAAGGTATATCCATATAGTATAAAGCATGATAAATCCTAAAAAATGAAAATGTACTGATAATCCTCAGTGATATCTTATCACCACATCCAAATATCTAAAAACTACACGATAATTATACTATAAATAACTCATAGTCTTCCCTAATGAAGTCCAAAGTCTTTAATTATCAGTCTGCTTAGTAATTATTTTATCGCATTCTTTGCTTCATATTATATGGTATAATCAATTATTTCTATTTCATAACATGTAATAACATTTTCCCCATAATTGGCGATTCTCCAACATATATCCAACATAGCGATGACCTACATGGTCTCCCATATAGGACCTAGAAATGATTTATACTTATTGTATAATTATTGATAAATCATAAGGAAACTAAACTATGAGTGGGTGATATTTCCATATATGTCCAAATTTCAATATTCAATCTGACAACATATCCTCCAGGAACCTAATGGTATACTCGGTCTAGAATCTTTTTTAAAATTATAGGGACATACAAATCCTTAACTAGGTCTCAAAATTATTTTGGAAACCACCCTCTAACCATGATGTGAAACCAAAAATATTGTCTATGGATATAGAGGAGGGAACACCCAGAAGAATAATAGTCACATATATATATATATTAATCCTTCAGAATTAAAATGATATTTTCTTATAATGGTGGAGAAGTGGGTTGATATAGTGATTGAATCCATGACCACATATATTTCATCATTATGTATCATACTATATTGAATTACCACAACAAAATCCATTGTTATACTATCCCACATATGTTCTAATACCTGAGGAAAAAGGTCTGAACATGTCGGAAACTAACTCCTAGCCTTATCCTATTAATAGGTGAGGAAAAAAGTGATGAAATATGTAATAATTACCATCACCCCAATCCAAGAAACATACCACCGAATATCCATGTATATTATTTATTGATACGGATGTACCAAAATGGGATTTTGGGATCTCTCCCATCACCTCCTCTTGAAACACGATTGGAACTAGACACTATCCTTAGAATAGAATTATATACCTCCTAAAATAAGAAAATCAAGATAATAATATCATATGATGATCTAGTCCTCTATGAACTCACAATATATATCTCCAATATGTGATTCCTTTACATATTTTAAAAGACGAGAGGCCACAACCAAATATCCTAAATAATTTATTCCTTCTCTCATTTACCAAGGATAATAGAAATGAGGACAACACCATTGATACCTCAATTACAAACTCGAAACAAGTCTTTATAATAAGAGTATTAGCTATCATTACCCTTGTACTAAAACTATACTATCACAAATTCATATTCCTACAAGAACTACAACCCTCAAAACTATCTCAAATTTTGTTGTCTCTGAGTTATTAAATACCTAAGAGACTTATTTTATGAAAAAATAGAAACTGGTCAATATGTAGGATAAGTATCAATATCATCATGGTTAAAACCATATAAACCTATTAAAAATTAGGATATTTACAGTTCTTCTCATTGGGCCTCAACTATTAGCATTTGGAAGTAATCACATCATGAAACTATATCAACACACACATGATCCTAGAACCAAATACAACCCAAAATAACAACTCCATGACCCTATTTCAAAAATATCTGGAGATAAATAATTTTCAACCATTGTGGAGACTCATAAAATGCCTTCTTTAACTTTTCCAACCATAATAAAGGATACACCATGTTTTCCAATGAATCAAGGGAGTTCCATTCCCAAAAAAGTAGAGAATGAACCTATAGTAAAACTTTAGTAAAACCGATGATGATATGCCCCTCCTTAAAACTCATTTGTGGATACATAGCTTGATCTACCTCAATTATTACTAGTTCCACAACAATTATATCCTCTATAAAAAAATTTCCTCAATTTTATACATCCCAAAAATAGATAATCCAATTAAATTGTTTCTCACAAAAAAATTTCTCTATAAGTATGTCTAGAACCATCTCAATGATTTCACACAATCAACCTCTAATGTTTAGTGAATAATAATGTTTTTAAAAAATATACTAGAAACATTTCTTGTAATGGTTTTAATATTAATAACAAGAGTCTCATAAAAATCACTGGGGCATTTTCAATGCAAAATGGAATCACCATGAACATATAATGAATTTTGTGATATTAGAATTCCATTTTTGTCTTATCCTCTAAATGATCATGGAGATAGTTATATCTTAAAAAGAATTTGATATTGAAGAACCACTTTACTATTTAATTTCATTAAATTTATCATTGATTCTTGTTAATGGATACATATTATTGTGTTTATCAAATTAATAAGATGATAATCCATAAAATGTTTACAGATCACATACACCTACATGGGGAATAATATAAGATCTAGCTAGGGGAACTTAAGGGGTATAATATAGATTTTTCATTTAAGGTACTCAAACTAGACCATCCTCTTTCAAATATCATTGCATTCCATCAATTATTTTACTTATGATATTGAATTAGTATATGGGTTAATATCAATGTTTCAGTCACCCTTTGAATGATGAGTTAAATTAAATACACCCTTATATTATATATCCTGTTAATCCTATAACAGTATAGGGAACCAAATATACACTGAGTTTACTATATAAAGAGTCTGTATAACCAAATGATATGTCATTGGTTGTAATATCCTACCCACAAGACTATCCTTCATTGAGTATAACTTATTCTATAAAAAATTAAAATAAATACAAATCTTCTGGAATAATCTACATCATAAATTTTATATTATTAATATTGGGGTAGATGGTAGATATCCAATCAATACCAAAAATTAAATCATGAAGTCTTCTCATAAGTAATAAAAGATATACCATAAAAACAGTATCCAAAAAAATTCATGTCAAACTGGAAGTGTGATTAAAAAATCCCATCCTGTATGAGTCTCCATTGCTAATGTTTAGGGTAGAGAAACTAAAATAATATACAATTATAAAATGATGGATTTGTTTTATAATTAACATCTCACAAATGTGTCATCCAAAATTGATACTAATGTCGATTTGACACATATTACAACCAGAATTATGTCAGGAGCCTATGTTTCATAATCCTTGACAACCTATATCTCTCCAATTAACTATCATGCATATATCTGACCATGATATGGTCCACCAACAATTGATGGAATTGGTATCATATTTGTACATTGACCACCTCCTATAGTTCCTCTACATAGATCAAGTCTCAAAATAACTCTTGGACTACCAATGGGAGGCCCATTGTCACATCATGACATCATAAATGGAGGTTCATTCACTACAATATCTAAAAATAACCCACAATATGCAGGTGTTTCCGAATTAATATAGCCTCACTGATAATAAGAAAAACAAAACCTTCTAGTTGTATATACCCCTTTAACAAACCATGTTCCACTTTTCCTATAGTGTGTGATCTGACCATATAGAATCTTAGGTTTCTATGTCTGAAGTTTGACCACTAACCTCCTAATGATATTGTCGTATATCAAAGATTACCACCAATAGAAACTATTGAATGTTAATTCTATATTAACAAATATTATATTACTATGGAAAATTAATGTACCCAATATAGGTGGGGATAAATAGAAGTGTCACATAAGAATTTACATATCTAAAAATTATTCTTGTAAAGATTTATTCCTATAATTACCTATCATAAACCATGTCATGAGAGAATTGCATGTGGTCAGGTATCCTTGGTGTATTACCAATAATTGACATTCTACCATACTGAAACACAAAAAGATCATATATTCAGTCAAAAATATATAGTCACTAATAAGTACACTAATCAGAATATGCAGTCAAACTGATCCCATGGAGGACTCATCTCATCTTCTGTTGAAGTCCAGAAGCTCCACCAAGGTGTTTTTATTCCAAGGAGAATCCTCACCTTAAGATACAACAACTATTTGGTATGGGTCCAACATAGAAAAATTCCTTAGAACATTGACATTACACGATCAACTACTACCTAAAGATCTAGCTAGCCCTGTATCCTGGGAGTCATCACCATATATAACATATAAATACTGGTAAACCTATGTGTGTCATTATCAAGTACAGTGAGAATGATCTAGAACTTATTCAAAGGAAAATTTTTAACTTTAATGAGTGGGGGACGAGCTTTTAACAACTCAATGGGTGGTAGTATCTCTTACCTTCCAGTAAAAGGAAACGACATCTGCATAGGCCACTAAACTAATATATCACCGCACTGATTATTTAATTAATTATATTATGAAGAAATCCATAATAACTTCCCATGTGGAGACATCCAACCATATTCTAGATGTACCATGATCAAGATATAATACCATGTATGCTAATACAAGAAGGGTGTGGGAACTGAAAAAATTTACAATATGAATAATGTACCACTGTTTACCCCAAAATTGGTGTCTGAAAAAATAATGTCTATATGTTGGTTATCAAAGTCATAGTGAATTGAAAAAATTACTACAACACCATTAAAAAAGCCTATATCCTAGGATCCAGTCTTGATAAAATTAAACAAAATTTCCATAATTCTAAACCCTATTATTGCAACTATTATATCAATAAACTATTTCCTAGGATATCCATGCATTTATACCACTCTAATGGGGCCTAAACCACCATGACACACTTGGTTGGTAGAATGCTGACTGTGAAACCCATAACCTACATCCAATATTCCAAGAGTTGATTACTACAACTGAGCATGCATATAACATGTATGGTATTATATATAAAAATACACTTTTACACAAACATATATATATATTAATACTAAATATTGTAATAAAAACACTAAAAATTTCATAATAAATTGTTAAAAAATTTCTAAAATCCCACAATAGAGTATAAAAGAGCACACCCATATTCAATAAAAAATCCTGAAAGTATTACAACCAAAAATAATTTCCTTCCTAATAAATATATAGAATAATATCACATCATGAAAACTCCACATCTAGACGTAGTCTGACAACCACCACTTTGCACAAAGAGTACCAGGTCTATCGAGAACTATATCGATGACCATTCTTTTTTCTTAAGTCATGAAATGGTTAGGAAGACCCCATGGCAGGGTGAGTATAGACATTCACATAACAACACCTTGAATTTATTAAATATCAATGAATCAAATGGGGGAGTATATTATAATCTAGAGCATAAGTTAAATATAGGAAAATCCATATATGATCATTTGAGAAAAACAAGTTATCCAAAATGGTATCGTGACTTATATGTAGATCAATAATTATCAATCATCACACAACTTCATGAAGTATTACTATTGAGGAATAGTTCCATGATAAATGTTAGGAAATGACTTATGGGAAGACACACCATACATAAATTCACCTCATATGATGTAATTAAACTCATTGATGCGAAATACTACCTTTGTTATTGAGAAATAACTAACCCAATTGAATTTTAACTCAAAAATATAGGACCATACCAAAGGTCATAAGGGTTACCTAACTCAATATGTACTACCCCATTGGAGAGGATCACAAATCATGAATATGGATGGCGAGTCGTTTCACCAAAGGTATGTTATCGGTGTCCCAAATTGTTTTTACCCAAATGTGTATAATACCAATAAGGGGTCGATATAGAGGGAGAAAGATTTTTTTTGTCTTTCTTAACTTAGTTTGTATTTTTGTTTCAATGAAGTTTGCAGTATTTAATGTTGATTTTTGATGTTTGGATGATAAGAACAATTGGTTTAAAGTTTCTTTAATAAATTTATTAATGAATAAAGGTAAATATGGGATTTTTTTGATGCATATTAGGAGAGAAATTCAGTGGGATTAAGGATTTATGAGAAGTTTATTATTAAATCAAATTGCTTATGAGGTTGCGTTGTTTATAAAAACCCAACACTTTGGATTTCAACATGTAACAATGTTTCTTTGGTCTGGTAAATTTATATTTAAAGCTGAAGAAACTAAATCATTGGTCCAGTCGTTAGTGTTTCACAATAACTTTTTTTGGCTTAGTCTATATTTTAGTCAACAAATATTTCCAAAGATCATGAAAATATTCATTGTTATTATTCTTTTGAATCACTGTAAATTTTGCCCTTGGTCTGGTTCAGAATTTTTTGTTAAAAGATGAAGTCATTTAAGAATAATAATAATAATTTAGTCGAACCAACACATTCATAGAAACAAATATAAATTACAATTTGTACATCTCCAACTACACCAACCTACTGGGTATTTATTTACAGATAGTGGTAATGATGAGAAAAAAACCGTTGACACCGGATTTGTTCACTGATTGAAACTTTGATGAGGGAGTGACTCTTGGGTAGAGCAATAGAATGAAAACGTAGATGGATGGTGGTAGAATGGCAAAAGGGCTTATTTACTTTGGACGTCCAACCCATTCTCTCCACCCATTATCCCTATTTGAACAAGACTCCAATGCCTCTATTTATAGAAAATAGAACTACATGGATTGTGGAAAAAGTACACATTATTTACATTTGTCAACGTGATTTTGTCCTTGTTTTCTCCACTGGTAGGGGTCATAACACAATGTCTTTGACTTGGAACATAGCACCGTCTAGTAGGTAGATATACATGGCATGTAGCCCTGCCATACATGGTGTGTAGTATCATTCTTCAACCACCAACCACTTCAAGAAATATATACAAGGTGTGTATATGTTGAGTATAGGTTGAACACGACGAGTCCCCGTCAGCCGGCCACATGGGTGTGGTATCTTTTTCTCATCCGCCTACTTCTTCTAGAATGGTATACCCTACATGTAATGGGTGAACACGGAATGTACCAGATTTGTTTTACTTTGGAATTTACTTTTCCAAGTCAATCTGTGTCTGAGTGTGAATGTACATAGTGTGTGCACATGTACACGCCGTGTAGTTCTTAAATTATTCTTTTTTCTCCCCTGTTTTGTGAATTTGGCCATAAATATTTTGAAAAAGAACAAGATCACCTAAATCAAATTATTTTTTCACTAAGAATCATGTAATTACTAAAAAATTCTTCTTATGTTCAATAAAGTATATGAAAATATATACTAATATGGCGCATCAAGCTCCCACATAATTAGTTATTTTCATTACTTTGAGAAATTATCCTCATCTTATTAAGGGAGTGTATATTTTAAAAGTAAGGAAATTAGTTATTAATAAATTTATATAATAATTCCCAGTAGAAAATTCAAAAAATCTAAAAAATAGTTTCAATTGAGGAGATATTTTAATCTTTCCTAATATACAATTCAATTAACTACTTTCATCCCCCTTTAAACACATGTTTCAAACTTTACAAAATAACCTAGCCACTTGATGATCTACGTCACCAATAATATACACAACACTGAAGATATTTTAAATTGATGTTATACTCAATCAAAGATATATACATTGTATCCATAGGTTTGCATGAAATCTAGTTCTATACTTCCAAAAAGTTATTTAAAAATCATGAGGACTTTTCAAAAAGGATCAAATGTTTCTGTGGATAATGGTTGGTAGGTAAAGATGTGAAAAATAAATCTAAGGATTGAAAAAAGAGGTTAAATTCTTAAATAAATGTGTATTCTATTAAAAGTTAAGCTCAATGTAAAAAAGTGTCCTCATGATGCTTTATCAAATGAACTCACCACAACCATCACCTTTAGTTAGGAATGTAGCGTTCAAAAACCAAGAAGTTAGTATAAGGTACCGTTGTCTATACCATTTTTTCTTTTTAATGGAATAAAGGAAACCTTTTAAAATTACAATGAATATTGGTTTGTAACTCTTTTTTCCCCAAAATGATCAAGAGGCTCTCCTGATACTTAATCTCATGACAATTCACAAAAATAGGGTAGGAAGGGAAATAGGCTTCTAATATCACTTCCAATAAATCCTACAGATGGTTTATAGGGGCTTTATGAAAAGCAGATATATGGTAGGTCTCATGATAATGGGGTTTAAACAATATAATGCCACAATCATTTTAATATCATTCAAAAATTCCAATTGTTTAGAAAAGAAATCATTCAAATTCTGGAAGTTATTTATATCCTAAGAATATCTCAAGAAAAAGGGTATTAGAATGTGTTACGCCATGACCACAGTTACCCAGTTTCATTGCATTATTACATAACATTGGAATGATTATAAGGAATCAAGTCCTGAAGCACCAACCATTTTAGCAGTCTTGGAAAATAAATTATATACGTGAAGTTTAACATTACCACTTGAAAAAAATAGAACAGTATTTTATTACATTAGAAGCGTCCAAGCCTCATAGATTACACCTGAAAGTCACTCATAACTAACTTCTTCATATAATGGGAAAATAAAACATAAGAAAGGGGTGAGCTCAGATTCCCAGTAAGGGTAAATAATTTTTCGAATGCTATAACTTTATAGGAAATATGAGTAATAAAACAACAGACTTTTTAAACATAAACTTGAACATAATATGGCAAAAAGAAATAAAACATTAACACATGAACATGGACATGGATATTCTACTAGTATAATAATCACATGTATAAAATAATTTGATAATGAGGGAATGTATAGTACCAGACCTTAATTTCTGTGTTAAGGCCTCATGCCAGGACCTATGGGATAACTATAACCGAAACCAAACCTAGAGAGCCTATATAACCATACTCCATCCCAGAGAGCCTCTGTAATCGGACTCCAACACGGATGGTCTATTATAACCGGAAACCAAACCGGAGGGCTTACAATTACCAGTCCCAAACCCGAAGGACTTACTTTTACCGATACCCAACCTAGAACATACTAGTCCAATAGATTCATCATAATAATAGGTTGAAATATAACATAAACATATGTATTAAAACTATCATACGAAATGTCAATAATTTATCCATAAACCATGAATGGTATAGAAATAACACATCCATATTCAAACATATCAAAAACCATTTCAATACAATATGGAAGATTTTTATCATAATAAATCAACTTAAAAAATTTTTAAAATCCATTAAAGGATGTTGACATAAATGAAAATGATCAGTAAAATGCTTTTAGAGAAATACCCCATTTTTATGAAATCATTTAAAATTCTCACAATTTATAAAGGTTTTCATTTAAAAGGGATTTTTTAATAAAAGTTCCCATAACACATTGATAACTTTTTAAAATAATTATCATTTCAAAACATTCATGTCCATATAAATAAATCCATAAAATCATTTTGAAAACATGGACATTAATTAAAAGGGTTTAGAATGATAAATCATTAAAATATTTAAAATGATGATATACATAAATAGACCCTCCCATTAAATCTAAAAACATTCCTTTAGAAATAATTTTAAATAAATATAGGTATCTATGATGTGTATGTCCCAAAAATACTTACACATGAAAAATCTTAGATAATAATGAGATGAGGAAATAACTGTTACCTCATTGTAATCAATCGATTCAAATGAACAGTAGTCAATAACCAACAATTGAATCAAATGATATTGTGAATATAAAGAGATTAATGATTATATTTATCAAATTACAGTACAAAATACAACACATTAAATAAATAATTGGTGAATAATGGAAATCTCAAAGAATTAAAAGTGAGATTAGAAACCCCTTACCACGTGTCTAACTTGACTCGCTTGTATGTTCCTTGTTCTTCATGAATAACAAAAGTATGATAATTTATAATTTATTTTTAGAATATATTAATGTTTATTATTCTTTTTATATCACTTTTTACCTTTCTATAACAATTAGTTAATTATTTGAGTTCATATCAGACGTTTTGTCGATGTTCAGAACTTGAGTAAAAATGAACATGTTATAATTATAAATTGTCCATGTGGTCAAAAGTAAATTATATATACAATGATATTACTCATATATATTTAATATATATAATATATTTCCATTATATATATATATATATTTATATCAGTACATAACAATTGCATATAGAAATGAAATGCACCGTTCAGATAGATAGTAATCCGTACGTACGCTTGAACGCTACATTCATTTCTATTTTGTATTTTAATGGAATTAAAAAATAATGATACATAGGTATATTATAATTCCAGTATAATATCAAATTTAATATCATTAAATTCATACTTTATATGTCCCACATAAGTCATTAACGAGTCGTATCACTTTGAGGGGGCGGTAGTCCACACTTACTCAAATGAAATTATTGCGTTTTACCCATAATGGAATCCATAACGGTACGATATAAATAGAAAATAAAGAAGCACAAAGAAAACAGATACATAATATATATATCATTTATAAACACAATTCCATCTTAATGGACACCATGAGAGGCATAGGAGATAATCGAACAATCATCGTTTCTTGAGGTGTTAGTTTTCCAACCACAGAAACAATACGTTCTTCACCCATTAGATGGAGGTGTGTGTAAGTTTAGTTGAATCATTTTAATAAAAGCATAATAATATATTACGGATAATTTATTTGTCCCAAAATAAAGCAATAAAAAGAGTTTAGGTGTGTCTAATAAGTAAAATAAAATAAAATAAAATAAAAAAATTTAAGAGAACCCATAACCATTAATTTGGGTATCTTCCTTTGGTTTGAAACAAAAGGACTTTTTTATGTGACTTCTACCTAAGGAAAGGCTTCTATGTGTAGGATAGTTATCATGAGGGATTATTTGGTCAGGTGTTGGATGAGCCAATTGGCTTGAGATGTGTGTGGAATGGGTTAAAATTGATGTCCTTTTATAAGGGGGAGAAGGGGCTCTTTAGGAAACAGTGAAAATATTATATTATTAAATTGTGGTATTCAGTTTCTAAAGTTAAAAAACTAATTAAATTCTAAGATAAGATGACTCGTGGATGAAATAAAATCGACCAATGAGAATTTGTTAGGTTTTGGATATAGTTTTGATATTAATAATCTAATTTATTTAAATCATATAATAATTCGGTAAATACTACATCATTATTGTTTCATTAATAATTTAATTTATTTGATGTCTAAAAATTATAAAACAAAATACCATAATGTATGAAATATTTTTATATTTCCAATTAATACATCTAGTAGAAAATATAACCTATATAACCTCATATAAATATGTATTTACTAAAAGATATGTGTTTATGTCGTTTTTTTACATTACATTATGTTAATTAAAATAAAGTGTCATTATCATTCATAAGTGGCTCCATAGGGTACCAAAATCGACCCAAAGATTCCCATGGTCAGCCATGAATCATCTG
This sequence comes from Viscum album, assembly GCA_963277665.1. NCBI lineage: Eukaryota > Viridiplantae > Streptophyta > Magnoliopsida > Santalales > Viscaceae > Viscum > Viscum album. The sequence continues at coordinate 514,155,770 of OY728125.1, forward strand.
ATAAGGTAAGGAAAAGTTAGAAGATAATTCTGTATTATTATAACATTCTTTTTTACATTGGAATATCCAATTTAACTTTAATTACGAAAAACAAAAGTAACAAATTACTATTCACATTTTTTTTTTCATCTTATTTATCCACATTTAACTTAATATGGTTAACTGTGTCTCTCAGATTTTTTAAATTGAAATTACAGAAGCAGTAACATTATTTTTTATGAAAAATTGCAAATGCTCTTAGGAGGTGGGTAAAAGACGGTAAAAGTTAAATAAAATTTATATATATCTAAACATTTTATAAAATCACTCAAATGAATTATATTGAACTTATATAGGCAGTATATATCTATTTTGACCTAAAATAAATTTTAATAAAATAAACAATTATTTAAATAAAAAGTCAGTTTTCACCAATTACTCTGTGTTTTTCCCTATTAATCAGAAATAACAAATTTTCAGAAAACTACAAAAATTTCAACCTAATCTAATTTTGATACTATGAATTAAAAAAATAAGTCTATTTTACCAAATATAAAAAATATATGTCTCATTTATTAATTTAAAATTAATTCCAGTTTTTAAAACCAAAAATAATGTTTTAAAAAATAATAGCTAACAAAAGATTGATACTTGTTAATTTTTAATATCAAAGTGGAATTATTTACAATGAATAAAATTGGATTAAATTCTAAAAATATAATCTATTTATACTTCCAAACCACTAAAATGTATAATTTAACCTGAAAATTTATTTCGATTAAAAAATCTGTTTTTAGTTCAAATATTGTTTATTTACTACTCTCCCAAATATGAAAGTTACTAGAAAGACCCCAAAAAGTTTTTGAATCTAAATTATTATGTCACGATTCTAATGTAGAAGTTTATTTTTTCAAATTTAATATATAAAAGTTTCAAAACTTTGAATTAAAATGGTATCGCCATTAAAATGCATTGAAATTGCAGTTTTTACAAAATGCTTCTTTTATCTGAAAAAAATGATTTAGTGTTAGGGCCAATAGTGTCCTATATACCCTGAGAGGGGGGATGAATATGGGTATGGATATTCTTTTCTAAAATTCTTCTTTCCCCACTGGATGTTGACCTCTTTATTACAAGGGTGACATTGTTTGCTCTTATGTGTTTATGTTGATCACTTCCATTTATCTTTATCTAATGGTTATGCATTAGATGCAATGCAGGGAAGTAACCAGGCATACACATAGATTTTTAATCTATTCACCCTCACTGGGCTACCTCCAAGGAGCATACAACAATGATGTGTCTCTATACCAAATCCACTAAGGCTCACTGCCAATAATGTTCAGGCTAGATCATTTCTATGCCCAGGTTCACTGCCTTTACAATGTTTAGGGTCAGCTCAATACATTCCCAAGGGTCACTCCATATTTCTCTCTCTCTGGCTCACTTCCAGTGGAGAGGATCACCTTCTTTCACTTCCTTTTCTCACTGCTCTGGAAGTTATCCACATAGATTTTATAGACCTGTAGGTCTCTTCATTTACATGAATGCATGCATCATCAACTGTTGATAGATTCTATTTTATAGTCTAACATTCATCCACTGATGAATACCCCTTTGCCTCTAAACACGAGGCAATTCCTTTGGAAACACCATCGCAAAGCACCCTACTTTGCAAGGCTCCCAATTTCGCGAAGCTTAAACAAGCCTTTGTGAAGATCGCTCATTTTCGCGAAGCTCACAATTTCATGGATCTCAGACCATCGCAAAGATCATGCCTTCACAATGCTTAGGCCTTCACGGAACTCAAGTCGTTGCAAAGTGACATCACTCCCGAAGCTCACTAAGCCAACGTGGAGCACACGACTTTGACGGAGCTAGAATAGTCGTCGTGAATCTCTTCTTTCATGAAGCACACTACCTTCACAAACTACCTTTGTGAACAGAGAGAAAAGTATATTCTCTGAAAATTCTCTCTACTTCTCTCGAGGGGGTCGTCCTCAATTTATAGGCAATTCCACCAACCCTCGACCCTTCAATGCGAAGTCAGCACCACGTCATCTCCAATCACGAAGCTCTGAAGTTTTTGCCGAAATTCTGTCAATATCCCGAAGCACCACGACAATTTTACAATTAAGGATCTCAACTTAATCGCGGAGCATCCCCATAAACATTATTTCACACCTTCACCAGGAAGCTCACACTCAAATCCCATCACCGCCGCGATGCACATCAACCTCTGCCTTTCGTGAAGCTTTGACGTAACTGCGAAAATCAACACCAACATTCTTATGGTCTTCACGAATTCCAAACCATGAAGCCTCTCTTCGCGAAATACATTCCTTTTCCATATTAAAATATTATCTTCATAGATATCCACTTTTCGCGATGCTCACCGAACTCCAAATTTTGGACCCCAAAAATTTGGCAAACACTGGGAAACATTTCCACCTTGTACTGCTCTTTTGTATAGCCTACAGATCATCCATTCCATTGTCATGGTTCTTTGTCAACATGGATTGTCAACAAATTCTATGGAAATCGACAATTCTCCATGAAAACCTGCTTTGTCAACAAACAAAATCAACACAAAAATACTACAATTCTACCTTGAGGAATTTTTTCCCAACATTTAGTTTTTTTTCTAATTATGTCTAAGAAACACATTAAATGGATTATAAAATTATAAGGGTCATATAAAGTCCAATATTTAGTTAATAATATACATAAATTATTTTGAACGGCTAGTTTTGAAAGTCATGGTGCACTTGAACTCAATGTTTTGTGTAGTGCATGTTATTGAATTAATTTGAAGAAATAACATACTATGAAATCACAAGGTGTTATAGAAATAATATTACAAAGGGTTAAGAATAAATCATAGGAGTAGGAAAAACAAATAAAGAGACATTCAGGTCATGACATGAATATAATTCATTAGTCTAATCGATATGATTATCAAAGGATTACATGTTGTAATTTAAACTATATCAGCAATCATTTTAAAAGAATTAAGAACCAAAATAATAATGATACTTTTAAAAATATCCCACATTATTTTTTATTATTTAGAAATATGATTATCCAAAATGTCATCACATTTTCAAATATATCTTCCAATAATGATTTATCCTAGAATGATGATAAGGAAAAATATTAAATTGGCCTAGAGATTCCCCCATACTTAATATTTTATGTGGTCCACCAGGTGCTAATGAATGTGAATAATGGAATGTGGGGACACAACAATGGAAAGAACTAGGTGAAGTAATGAATGAAGTAAACCAATGATGAAAATAAAACAATATAAAAATGTGGAAGGAAAATACTTCCCTCGGGTCTAGGTGAAGAAAATCGAGCAGTGATGGAAAGGCTAGTCCATAACGTGCTAGAGTACCTGTGACTGTTGTGGAGAGAGAACGGTGGAAGCATACATAACATACACAGGCACAAAATATCAAAAATAGATATATAATGGAAAACATCTGTCAAAAACCCAGTCAGGGTGATTCATCATAAGAGGTATCATATGGTATAGAAACGACCAGTATAAAAGGATAAGGAGCTATGGAATCTGGATGCTTAGAATATGAACTCAGAATAGATTCTATAGAAGTTGGAGCCGCTGGATCTGGACTTAGAATAGGAAGAACGACATCACACCCTGGATTGGCAGTAGTGGTGGTAGTAGCGGGGCCCGTAGTGGATTGGAGAATTGAATCTTTGGCTGGTGCTGTAATGGGTGGTGGAGTTGCCAATGAATGGACAAGAGACGAGGTAGCTGTAGGTGGGGGGTAGTGGTATACCATGATGCTGAAGAAGAAACCCCAACATCTTCAATAGTCGGTCTTGACGTCTATTGAGATGATCCAAGTGCTGGTCTATTGTGGCTAGGCAGAGGGAAAAGGAGATATCAACCGAGGGTGAAAGGGTAGGGGGTAGTAAGGGGAATAGAAGAAGGTGGGATAGAATAATGGGGTCCAGATGAATGGGGGTGGGTGGGGAAGCAGGAAGGGGATGGGAAGGAGGTGCATGCACCTCGGCGGGGGCAAGATGGTCATTAGGTGGTCGGGGTGGTGCCTGGGAAAGGACGTAAGCAACCCCTTCTTCCGTACCAAGCCCATTCGAATAAGCAAGAGATAATCCATCTGCTGGGGTAACTTAACAGGACATGGGGAAGATAATGTTCAAAAACCCCAAGGTTGTGGGCATGTCGGGTGGCGTAAAAACCACCGTTCAGGTTGTCGTGACGTCTAGTAAACATGGCATGGAAGTAGGAGGCGGCAAGGTAAGTGAGGTCTGGGTAGTCCTACAAGATGACACAAATGAGGATATCCATGTCATGATCGGTCACGACACCCATATCCTCATGGAGAGGGAAAATGATACTGATAAAGCATCAGTGGGTGAATCTAATGATATGGTCAGTGAAGAGGGTACTCTTTTGGGATGTAGGAGTATAGTGGTGTTCAGGCCCATAAATCTCCTGCCAAATAGCAATGATCTCAGAGAAATCGGGTTGGGTCAGGGTGGAGATAGTGGTTGGGGAGATGGGATGAGTATAGAAACCACCACCTCGTCCAAACTCAGTGATATTAAGGGAAAATGGTCGGCCACCTAGCTAGACCCGGACCACTGGTACCGCATCACCTGGCATCTCCTGGTACTCAGATCTATCGAACATAAAGGAATCAACAAACTCCAAAAATAAATCCCTGAAATAGTAGTTTTGGCCTGGAAGATAGAGAATAATAGAGTGTGCTCGAGAAGATCCATGTACTCACCCAAGATACACAGCTGCTGAGGGACTTTGTAATCAAGAAAGCTACTGCTCAACCAGATCGGGTGGCGAGAGAAATGTCGGACCCCATCGTGTGCCATATCGGTGATAAGGAACACCATGAAAGTGTAAGGAACACTAGTGGGTCCTAACCCGGGTGGTAGTGTCAAAATGGGAGTTGGCTCGGGGGGTGGAGTGGGTGTAGTAAACGAAGGCTCGCTTGATGGGGCGGTCGATGATGGACCAGCTGCGAATGAGGAGAGATAAGATGTAGTGGAAGAAGTTGGGGAAGTAAGGGTGGTTCTCGGAGGGGCAATGCTGGATGGTGTAGGTGCGTTGGTACTTGGACTAGTCTCTGTGGAAAATGAGGGTGGTGGAAAGATGGCCATTGGAGGAGGCTAGTACACCGAAGAGTCTAGATCTGGTGACATCGCGGGGTAGAGTCAGATCCGACAAAAAATGGGCCTCTCTCCCTAAGTAGTGGAGGAAGGCCACTGCCCCTATGAATGGTAATTGTCTACCATAGCCTGAAAAATATTGAAAACCCAAAAAAAGAAATATAAATGAAAAAATAAAAGAAGAAAATGTGAGAAAACCAAAAAACAAAAAAGTACACTGCATGTGTATCCAAAGTACACGGATTGTAGTGAAAGCAGTTTTGCATCCCACTTTCTTTGGATAAACACACTGAGCGAACATGATATTGACCTAGGAAGGATACCAAGCAAGTATAGAACATACACATAGTGTTCATTCAAAGTGTCCTTGGTCGTGTTTTGGAAAAGACATGGCCATTGTTTAAGAATTTCTAATAATACAGTACATGCCATGTGAGAGGAAAACATGGAATGTTCGTGAACAAAGGGTAAATGGCCATGTGAAGTGCTAGTCATGGTCTGGACAAAAGAAATAATGTACATGGAGTGTACAGAATAGGAATGACGTGTACGTGAACATAGTGTGTGAGGCTGTATGAAAAAGGTAGTCGGGAATGATATGGGATGGTACACGGTGTGTATTAAATATACACACAATTTATTTTCAAATCCCAAAGCATTCAGTGCGAGGCCATGTAAAAAAGTACACAACGTGTGTTCTTGAAATCATGCCTGTGTATCGCAGAATCTGAATGGTTGTATGATCAAAAAATGACCCAAGACAGTTATGAAAAATTGAAATAAAGGCTTTAGAAGGGCGTAACTGGACAGAGGATCACAATGCATTATAAATTTGAAGGTAAAATTCATTAAATAAGTGGATTTGGGAAAGGGTAGGTCGGGTGTCAGATAAGAGAAGAAACAGGAAGAGGGGAGGGCTCTGTGAGGCATGGGCTAAAGCCGGGTGGTCTGCTGATTTTATAGCCGAGGTGGATAGTGTGTATCCCCGAAATACATGTTGTGTATCACATTTTTTTTTAAGAAAATATTTATTTATTATACTAAACTATATATTATTGAATTATTAAAATAACATATACATATAAAATATATTAAAAAATTATACATGAAATGTATCGGTAAATACATGTCGTGTGTTCTAAATTTGGAAAAAGAGGTGTTCAACCTTTGGTCTGGTGCATGGGGCGAGGTTCGAACTGGTGATCGACCATTCCAAACGGAAGCTCCCAACCTCTGGAGAAAAGGTTGTACTACTGCTCTAATTAAATATTTAAATGAAGATACAGTAAATATGACTATACTACATGGGATGAAAGTAAAGGCATGTCGTGTGGTTTTTATTAGAAAAAAGGGGATGAATCATGTAGATTAGTCGAGTTCAAACCCCGGTCATTTAGATCCAGTGCTGAAATTCATCCAATATTCCAACGCCATCTGCGTGAATAAAATTATGAGAAAAAAATCCTTTTATTTTTAGAAGGAATAAATGGATCACAAAATGTAAATCAAATGACACACCGTGAGGTACTAATAAAAAGACAAATTATAGAAATGGGGCAGTTGTCAGCATTTGAACATCGGTCTTTTGAATCTGGATTAAGATCCTAGCCCACCGATCCATCCCCACCAAGTGTTTTCTTATAAGAAAATATATATAAATGAACACAACCAAACATGCCTTGTTAGAAAAAATGTGGATAAAAAGAAGGAACCTTGTGTCGAAGCTAGTATAGGATAGATTCAAACATATGATGGCTTGAAGAATATCTGGTGACCTTACCATCAACACCAAAATCATCTCAGTTTATTACTTTGTTAAACTATATATTTATAATAGTAAGAGGATAAATTAAAAGGAATAAGTACACACCGTGTATATAGGTGCTACACAGAGTGTATCTATTGGGTTGCCTCTAAGAATGTTCCTTTATTTTAGGTCATTGTCTCAACCTACATACCTATTATAATGTATGCTATATAGTGAAAAACATTACCACCGTGTCCTCCATGTGATAGTAATCATTCAACCACTGTCCATTCACCTTGAATGGTTGACCGTCCACTCTAGAAATTTCCACCACTCCATGATGGAATACATGTATAACATGGAATGGTATTGACCATCGTGACTTCAAAATCCATGAGAATAATTAAAAATGAGAGTTAAAGAGGTGTACCGGATCAATAGGATGGAATGATTTTCGTGAAATCATTCGGTCATGATTTTCTCTCATCTTCTCCTTGAATAGATTGGCATTTTCAAACAACTCTAATCTGATTTCATCATTTCAGGAAGTTGGAAATTTCACTTCTCTTCAGCTGCCTTTAAATCTAAATTCAAGGCCTTGATAGCCCAGTATTCTATATGCTCCAATTCTATTGGCACATTCCTTGACTTTCTATAGATGAGGTGAAATGGGGGAATTCTATGTGGTTTTTTGAAAGAAGTCTGATATGCCCACAAATCATCTTCTAACTTCATGGACTAGTCATTCCTCGAAGTGTTTACTGTATTCAACATGATCTTCTTGAGAGCATGGTTGGAGATATCCACTTGTTCACAACACTGGGGATTATATGGCATCCCCATATGATGCTTTACTCCATACATCGATAGTATTCCTCTCATCAGTGTGTTGTCGAAGTGGGTCCCCATATCGTTGCTCAGTACTTGGGGAACTCCAAACATGATAAAAATGAGTTTCTTTAAAAATATCCTGACTAACTTGGCTGTGTGGTGTGTTTTAACAGCATCTTCCACCCACTTAGAGACATGGTCGACACAGACCAGGATGTACATTTTCTCAAAATATGGGAGAAAGGGACCTATGAATTCAATGCCCTAGAATCAAAAAAAATTGACCTCTAGGATGTGATGTTGGGGAATCTAAACTCTATGTATCACCTTACCGGTTCTCTAGAATCGATCACAATAGGAAAGAAAGTTTTGGGAATCTTTATGCATGGTGGGCCAGAAAATACCAGATTGCAGGATCATTGCTATCGTACGGTCGATGCCGTGATTTCACCCAACTCGTGAGGTGTGATAAAATTTCAGGACTCCATGAACATCATTTTCTGGAATGCAATGACAGATCACCCCATCTCTACTAGATTGGAACAGAATTGGATCATCACAAAAGTACCTCTTAACATCATATAAAACCCTCTTCCTTGGCTTCAATGAGTGTTCGGGGTGAACGACACCTATACACAAAAAAATTATCAATATCAGTATACAAAGGTATAGGTTTTTTAGTGATTGAAAAGAGATGATCATCATGGAAATCCACCTTGATCTCTCGATCATCCTCTTTATCCATATGAGGTATCTCTAGGAAGGAGAGATGATCAGCAACAAATTTCTCACTCCATTTCATGTCTCACATCTCCAGACCAAATTCCTATAGGAGGAGGACCAAGCAGATCAATTGAGGCTTCACATCTATCTTGTTCAGTGGGTCCTTTAGTGATGCATTGTAAGAATAAACAATATCTTAAGATGGCAGTAAGTATAAACATAACCTTTCAAATAAAAAAACTACTACCAACATCTCCTATTCTCTGGTGGTGTAATTCATATGTTTTTTATTGCGCATCCTGCTGGCATAATAGATAGGTTGCAAATTTTGGTCAAGGTATTGGCCCAAGAATTCTCTCATTGCATAGTTGATGGAATCGCACATCACTTCAAATTTTCCGTCCTAGTTTGGAGAAATCATTACTGGAGCTTCAACCAATAGATACTTTAAGTGCTCATAATCTATGGTTCATGTCTCACCGAACTCTAATAATGAATCCTTGCTCATAATATTGGTGAGGGGCTAGGCTAGTTTTTAAATATCGTGGATAACCGCTTATATAAACTGGAATGCCCCAGGATGATGCGAATGTATCTGATGGATGTCAGTATACGAAGTTGTGAAATGAATTCTATATTTACCAGGTCCATCTATATCCCATTATTTGGGATTCTCTGTCCATAGACAATGAAAATTTACACCGTGAAATGACACTTTTCATTGTTCCAAACCAGGTTATTGTTTTCAATTATTTCCAGAACTTGTTCTAGTTTCCGCAAACAAGTGGTGAATGATTTTACATAAACATAAAATTCATCCATGAATACATCCAAGATCTGTTCTTCCATGACATGGAAGATAGCCATCATACAATTCTGGAAGGTAGTAGGGGTGTTGCACATGCCAAAAGGAAACCTTCGGTAAGAAAACGTATCATAGGGTCAAGTAAATGTGTTCTTCTCCTGATCCTATAGAGAAATGGAAATTTTTTTGTAGCCGGAATAACGGCCGAGGAAACCATAAATGTTTTTCCACACTAGTCACTCTAGAAATTGGTCCATGAAGGGTAGGGGAAAATGATCTTTGCTCATGGCGTTATTCAGATTCTGTTATTCCACACAGACTCTCCAGTCCGAGAGAGTGTGTGTGGGGATAATCTTGTTCTTATCATTTGAAATCATTGTAATAACCCCTTTTTGTGTACCACTTATAGGGGACTCACCCATGGACTATTCGAGATGGGATAAATGATTCATGCATCCAATAACTTAATAAAATATATTTTTACATCTTCCTTTATGGGGGGATTATGGCGTCGCTATGGTTGTTGAGATTTCTTTGCATCTTCATCAAGTGACACAGTGTCGGTAAAAATGGTAGTGCTGATTCCCTTAAAATCTATAACTGTCCACCCAATAACGTGCTTCTGTTGTTTCAAAACATGCATTAGTGCATATTTATTCTCCTGTGATAGTGTAGTACATAGTATAACATGCAATTTTTGATGGTCTCCCAAATACCTGTACTTTTAAGAAGACAAAAGAGGCTTCAGTTCTAGTTCAGGAGTCATTAAAATGAAAGGTACAAGTGGTTAAAACTTTTCCCATTCCAGACTATCAGTAACAACTGCACGTTTTCAATAGTGGTTTCCATAGCCTCCTATTAATTGCAAGTCCTCAAGCACTTATTCAAATATAATTTCTAGAATGATAAATTTATCTAAGGTAAAAGACAATACCAAGTCACCCCTTGTTCTCTCAAGAGATCATCCATGAAGGTTACTGCATAATAACCCTCATTATCTAACAATGATAATTGATTTACAGATTTGAGAAAATTGTAGGTGATTCTCTCATCCCCTACCTCGAAAATTATCTCCCCTTTGTGCCTGTCCATCAGTACATACCATGTTGCCAAGAAAGGCCTTCCCAAAATGGGAGGATCCTCCTGGTCTACCTCCATGTCAAGGATGAGAAAATCTGTAGGAAGGATCAGCCTACCCACATTGAACATCACAACCTCTAGTATCCACTTTGGATATTTTATGAGTCGGTCAGAAAGATGAAGGGATACTCAGGTATGCTTCAAAACATTGAGCCCTAGCTTATAGAAAACTCAAATGGTCATGATGTTCAGATTGGCCCTTAAGTCACAGAGGGCCTTCCCAAACTCACATGGTCCAATAGTGCATGGAATTAGGAAGCTATATGAATCATGGAGTTTGTGAGGAATAAAATGCTAGATGAAGGCTGATAACTCATAGGATTGGGCAATTGTTCCAAAATCTTACATCATTATTTTGTAGAAAAGTATTTCTTTCAGGAAATTCACGTAAATGGGAATTTGTGTTAGTGCCTCTAGAAATGGAATATTTTTGTGTAGCTTCTTGAACATATCCATGAATTTTCCAAACAGGTGGTTTAGCTTCCTATACATAAATCTCTCTTGGAAGGGTATGGTAGGCTCAAAGGCATAGAAAACCTCCATTCCTTTATTTTTTGAAGCCTATTTCTGTGGGATTATGGATGAGGATGGTTCAATATTCAAACCGTTTTCATCAATAGGTGGTGTGGATGCCCCCTGGATGTTTTGGATGGTTTTGTTGTGGTAGATCCTTTCCATTGCATAGAGTGATGGAATGTGCCTTCTCCCACAAGTTCTTCTCAGTGATACCCAGTTGTGTACCAGGTTTGCGTTCCCGAGAGATTTTTTCCCATCTTTCAAATCTAGTTCTCCAGGACTCAAATTTAAGCCTCCATATTTTAGTACCTGGTCATAGCTGTAGATATAAATTTTTCCATGAGATCCTCTAACCTTAAGGTGTTCTCCTTATGAGGTGGTTGTTGAGCTGTGGAGGTGGAGGGTGTCATGGCAATTATGGGCGAGGCTGGTTCTAATAACGAGGCTGGTTGTAGAAGGGTAGTCACTGGGGTGGAAGATTATGTTATTGTTGGAAACTACCTGTGTTCTGTTGATCACGCCATGCCGGGTTCTGATACTGCAAGTACTAGTTTGTCCCTTAGTTTGGGGCAACATAACACACCTCGCTTGTTGATGGGATGCTTGCAGAACCCAGGAATTCTCCCATGATGTGGTCATCATCACATTCACTACACACCGAATGGTTTGCTACGTGTACCTGGGGTGTCCCCTTAATATTGGGCTCGTTGATAATTTTGGACACAACATCCAATTGGGGAGCAAGCATAGTAGTAGAATCAATGTTATGCATACCTTGTTTTTGTGTGCCATGCTCATTATTCAACTGGAAGCTGTTGGAAGACATGTATTCCAGTTGTTTGAAAAGCTCTTCGGGAGATTTCCTAATTACTGTACCTCCAACAGCAGCATCCACCACAGACAATGTATTCGTTTTCATTCCTCTGTAGAAAGTTTGGATTTTAATCCAATGAGGGAGTTTTTGGTGTGGAAATTTGCGCAACATCTCATTGAAGCACTCCCATGATTCATACAATGACTCCAAGTCTTTCTGGTGGAAGTTGTGTATTTTGTTCTGCAATGTCACCATCTTCGCAGGTGGGAAGTATTTAGAAATTAACACATGGGAGAGATCCTCCCTGGTGTGGATGGATCATTACGGAAATCCTTTGATCCAGTCTTTCACCTTATCCCTTAGATATAAGGGGAAGATGCAATGAAAAATGGCATTCGTGGACACTATATTGTATTAGAACGTGTAACATACCTCTTGAAAAATGGTGAGATGGGAAATGGGGTCCTCACTGGGCAGGCCACTAGACTAAAATGTGTTTTGGATCAGATGCATATTAGCAGGCTTGATCTTGAATGGTTGGGCCTACACCAGTGGACAGATGATTCACATGTAAGTTCTGTGGATAGCTGGAAGATCGTATTTCATGAGAGTACAGTGCGGAGGTGGCTACTGAGGGAGTTAAGACATAATATAATTTTATTCCTACGGGGCATTTTACGGCCCCTTACCTTGATGTAAAAATGCAATCTGATTTGATTGGAATTGTTAGAGCTACTACTAGCCATACCATGGAGTAAGAGGAGATTTTAGGTTCAGGTTGTCATCCAGTCCTTACGGCTATCGATCTTCTTGGAAAACTACTAGATTTCTTTCCTTTTTCTGCGCCATGTTATTATTGTGATTATTCTCAGTCATGAGTGCTCGTTAGCACCTCAAGAGTGTTCTTTCGATATCTTAGTCAATTTGGAAAACCCCAATGACTCGGTATTATTGGAACATGTGAGGTACCCACTCATACACCTAATGACCTGCACAATACAAAACACCCCAAGAATAAATGAGGGAAAATAAATATTAACATAAATGATATTTGAAAAGATATTCTTTAGAATTTAGGATTTTTATTCTCACTATAATTTGATACAAACTAATTTAAAAATAGAAAAAAAATTAACTTTTTTTTGTTCCCCAGCAATGACACCAAAAATTTGTGAGTCTTTTCACCAAAGGTATGTTATTAGTGTCCCAAGCTATTTTCACCCTAACAATAATAGTACCAGTAAGGGGCCGATCCACAGGAAAAATAAGTTATTTCGTCATTCCTAACATAGTTTGTATTTTTTTGATGATTTTGGGTGTATTTAAAGTCGATTTCTTATTTTTGGATGACAAGAACAGTTTTTTTAAGTTGCTTTAATAAATTTATTAATGAATAATGGTAATTATGGGAAAATTGTTTTTGATGCAAATGAAGAGAGAAATGAATTGGGGTTATGGATTTATGAGAAGTTCATTGTTAAATCAAATTGCTTATTGGGTTGTGTTGTTCATAATAACCCAACACACAGGATTTGAATTTGTAAACAATATTCCATGGTCTAGTAATCGTATATTTAAAGCTAGAGAAACTAACTCCTTGGTACAGTAGTTAGTGTTTCACAGTTACTTATTCGTCCTAGTCCATTTTTGAGTTAACGAATATTTACAATGATCCTAAAAATATTCATTTTTATTATTATTTTGAATCGATGAAAATTCTACCCTTGATATGGTTCATAATTTTCAGTGATAAGATAATGCAATTGAAGAAATATAAGAAGAAGTTATTAGAAGAAAGACATTCATAGAAACTAATTTGAATTTAAATTTTTACATCTCCAACAACCCCAACACACTGGGTATTTAGTTACACATAGAGGCAATGATAAGCACAAAACCCTCGATACAAAATTTGATCATTGCTTGTAACATCAAGGAGGGAGTGACTTTTGGTAGAATTGTAGAATGATGAAATTGAAGGATGGTGGTAGAATGGAAGAAGAGGTTCATTCGTTCGGACCTTCAACCCTTTCTCTCCACCCCTTCTCTCTATTTTAACTCGATTCCATGGCCGCTATTTATAGAAAATAGAACTACAGGACATATGGAAAAAGTACGCAGCGTGTACTTTTGTCAACATGTTTTTTTCAAGGTTTTCTCCGCTGGTAGGTATCCTAACATGCAATCTTTGACTTAGATTATGGTGTTTCCTGGTAGTTAGACATAAACGGTGTGTAGTGCCACCATAAACGGCATGTAGTCTCATTTTTCGACAACCAACCACTTCTATAAAGATATACATGGTGTGTATAGGATGAACACGGTGTGTCCTTGTTAGCTAGCCACATGGGCATGTAGACTTCTTCTCATCCACCAACTGCTTCTAGATGGGTATACACAACATGTATATGTTGAACACGATGTGTAAATGATTCTTTTTTTTCTTGGCCATGATCTTGTCTTTGTCAATCCAAGTCTGAGTCTGAATGTACACGGCGTGTGTATATCTACACACTGTTTAGTTTTTAATTTTTTGTTAGATCTCCCCCATTTTATGTATTTGTCCATAAATATCTTGAAAATGATTAAGATCACCAAAATCAAAATATTTTTCCACGAAGCATTTTGTATTTCCTGAAAAATAGTATTATGTTCAATAATGTATTAGAAAATGTATACACAAATAGGGTGTATCTATTGTAATGTGATACTAGTCCCTACCTAAGGAAAAGTAATAGTGTATCAAGAAACTAAGACCCATAGTGGGATAACGAAATCAATCCATGATCTACCAATAAATAATGGATCATTGTGAAGACCCAGACCCCCCTTGGTCCCTTCCTTTGCCAAAAATCCGGTTTCCTCGCGGGGTACCGATCGGTGAGACCGATCGGCGAGACCGATCGGTGAGACCGATCGGTGAGACCGATCGGTGACACCGATCGGTGAGACCGATCGGTGAGACCGATCGGTGACGCCGATCGGTGACACCGATCGGTGAGACCGATCGGTGACGCCGATCGGTGAGACCGGCCCTGCCAAGTTGTTCCAGTAATGTTCCTTTTTCGCAAATAGGGTTTTAAACCCTATTCTTCCTTGCTAAAAATATCTTGGAAATCCGAAACGCGCGCAAAGGTATAAATTAAATGCTTCATTAATTCATGGGTCAGTTAAAACCACCCAGCGCCATTAATGATGAGTCAAGCCACGTGGTCAACCCACGACTCCCTCGTCTTCCGTGGTTTTGTGTTTTCATCTCAACCGTCCCCAGCCCTTATAATTAAGGGTTAGGCCGTGGTTTTTTTCCCCTTCTTCGATCGTGACTCTTCTGGTGCATCGGGACCGCCGCGTCGTTATCCGTAAAGTTCCGCGCCCCCGGCCTAAACGTCGATCATCCATCAACAAGTAGGGATTTTTCTCTCGTCTCTCACTTTTGTGTATCATGCGGGGTGGGCGTTACTTTTGTCCCTATGGAATTGGTTGAACCAAACCCTAATGAAGATACTAAACGAAGTTCTAAAGAAAGAAGGGGAAGGGGTTGTGATCGTTGTTTATGCTTTATCTTATGATCATCCCTTTTGTTGTACTGGTCTATGGTTTCTGAAAATTGAGGCCGTTGG
The DNA here is from genome assembly GCA_963277665.1 of Viscum album. Taxonomy (NCBI): domain Eukaryota; kingdom Viridiplantae; phylum Streptophyta; class Magnoliopsida; order Santalales; family Viscaceae; genus Viscum; species Viscum album. Next base: position 514,171,123 of record OY728125.1, read on the forward strand.
TGGTCGTGTGTGTGCACTTGGATCCCCTCGTGATGTTTTAAATGGGTTGCTGAAATTGTGAACTCCTGCTGTGAAATTGGTTAATCACGTATACCCGGCTGAATAATTGAAAGCACCAGGATCAACCCTTCTGTGATAACTAACGGATAGAACACATGGAATTTTGAAATCATGGAGTGTGTTAAGTCGTTTAAATCTGAAAATCCCTGACTCGTGTTGGTAGTGGTTGTTGGTTGTTTTTCCCTTCGGGCCGTTTGCTGGAAATGTGGGAGGGGATGGGATCCCCCGTTCTTTTTATACTCTCGGCGGCTGTGTGAATTTGGGGGGATGGGATCTCCTGTTGGCATGGTTTCAGTGGTTGTGGGTTTTTATCACAAACTGGGGAGAGATCCTCTGTTGGCAGAACCGGGTGTGGGTGTTTTGGTTGATCTATGCTTGACGTTTTCCTTGGTTATGCTTATGGTAGTTGCCCAGTAGTGCTTAAAATTAATTGAACAATTGACCGAACGTGAAACGAGAATGGGACAGATGGTTTGTGGGCAAGGGTCGTGAATTTTGACCCGGACGTTGTGGTGTCGTGTTCTGTAGGTTGGCTAGGAAAAACCTAAGTTTTGGGTGAGTGTTTGTTACCTATATCTATACTTGTAGCTTTGTGTTTCTTATTCGCGCCCCACCCAAGTTGAGCACTTAGTGCCGAACACCCCATTTATGGGGGAAGGGTGTTTTTCCCAACACTATACTTAGTGGCTGGTTATTAGCTCCTTTTCTGCTCCCTTTCCCGGATAGCCCAAGTACCTTCGGGCAGGCTGTGATGGCCTGGAGTCCATTATTAGCCCAAGAACCATCGGGCAGGGTGTTGTGGTGGTTGGCCAGGTGTGTGCGGCAGGTGGTTTCCCAAGTGTCTTCGGGATGAGGCCCAGGTGTTTTCGGGCGTGGCAGTGGATTCTTTAGCCCAGGTGTCTTCGGGCGTAGCAGTGGTTGTTCTGGCCTAGGTGTTTGCAGGCATGGTTACTTGTGATAGTTGAGGCCCAGGTGTGTGCGGGCGGGATTTGGCAGTGGGACTGCGTGTGGTTGTGGCCCAGGTGTGTGCGGGCGGGATTTGGCAGTGGGACTGCGTGTGGTTGTGGCCCAGGTGTGTGCGGGCGGGTGTGGCAGTGGGACTGCGGTGAGAATGGCGGGATTGGTCCGATGCGTAGGATGTCTCAATAACCAGTGGGAAAGTGGCGCGGGGTACCCAAACATCGATGTGCTCTTATATATATATTACTTGACTTGCGTTATTTGGGGAGCGAACCTTGGTGAGGCTTGGGATGTATAGTTGCCTTGTTAGGTGTTTGGTTTACTGTTTCTCACGGGACTTTAGTACGTTCCCCCACTTGTGCACGAGAGACTTGGTTTTCCCTACTGAGTGTACTTGTATGCTCACCCTACGTTTACTTTCAGGTTTCCAGGAGGACTACCAGGGCTGCGCGGGACCCTATTAGTCGGACAGTTGGAGTTGTCGATGTTGTCATACCTTTGTTTTCTTTTGGTATTGTACTTGAGAGCTTCTTTTTCTTTTGTACTTGTACTTGTTGTAAACTGTTTAAACATGCATGTGGGAATGGTTTACTTTTGGCTTTACTTTTCTTTCTATCTTGGTGTTGTTGGGTTTTCTCCTCCTTATCTTTCGATCCTATAAAATAAAAAGGGTAATGCCTTCCATTTGCGAGAACTTCCTATACCCTTGGTGCTAGTCGCCACTCCGGGACCTATTGAAGGCGGGTTTCGGGGGTCATTATCTCTCCTTCAACTCAAAGAAGGAAGGGCCTGGCAACCCGCTGACCCTTCCCTCCTTTTGGTGAAGGCGGGTCGTGACAGAATGGTATCAGAGGGAAAGGTTGAGAGATAGGACGGAGTCTGGAGTTAGGCACAGTGAGGATTTCATGGGATGGTAAGGCAACAGCGTTGGGTGACCTTGGTGCGTGAAATAGGCCAGGGAGGACCGGCTAGGACACAGGATTTTAGGGCCCCCCGTGATCCGATGCAAGGACTCTGGACCTACCGAGCGACCAAGTGAAGCCACACTGATTGCAGGGTAGAGACCCTAGGAAAGGTACATGCATCATAAATGACTTGTGTTCTTGTGTTTCTGGGATGTCTTGGGAAATTAAGAATAAATTAAATCTTAATAAGTTTTGAGAACGGTTTTCTTTGCACTATTGGGCTTAGGTATTCCTTGTTTACCTTGCAGCTATGGCACCTGGAAGGCGACCACGTGTGGTACAGGCGATCGAGACTCCTGAGATTACCTTGGCCAATCAGCAGAGAGCTGATCGGGAGGAAGAGGACGACCGGTGGCAGAAGACTCTTCGAGCCTTTCAGCGACAGGCCCTCGAGAAATATGAGGGCAGCACCTCCGACATGAAGACGGAAGGCTGGCTGGAGGAGCTAGTCATAGCCTTCGGCCTGATTCGGGCCCCGACAGAGTACTGGGTTCCTCTGGCTGTCAGCCAGATGCGAGGAGCGTCACGTCAGTGGTGGATGCTTCACCTGGGGAGTAGGAAAGAGTCTGAGGTTGCTTGGGCGGAATTCGAGAAGGAGTTCCGGGCGGAGTTTCTCTCCTCGACAATGAAGGCGGAGAAGAGACAGGAGCTACTCTCCCTCCAGCAGGGGAGCATGTCCGTGAGGGAACTTGGAATCAAGTTCAAGGACCTCCTACGTTTTGCTCCAGACCTCTTTCCCGATGAGGAGTCTCGGGCAAGACGTTTGGAGGAGGCGCTCCGACCCTCCCTCCAGTATGCTGTTACTCCCTTTACCCTTCCGACATACTTAGAGGTTCAGAAGAAGGCCGAAGTGGTGGAAAGGATGCACACTCTAGGCGGACTGTCACGAGAAGGGATCCAGCTGGGACCATCGAAGGGGAAGGCCGTCAGCACCAGGCCCCCAGCATCGGGACCCTCCAGGTTCCGACCCGCAGGGAGCAGGCCGCAGCAGTTTCAGTTTCGATCCCCTGGCCCACGTTCTTTCCCTTCGGGCTCGGGACCACGGTGCTTCATCTGCGGGAGCCCTGGACATCTTCGGAGTCAGTGCCCCGATCGGGTGCAGTACAGCAGTGGCAGTCATCCCCAGCATCCGCCACAGCAGCAGTTCCCAGCCAGACCCTTCCAGCAGCAGCAGCAGGGACAGCGAGCTCCCGCTCCTCCGCAGACAGACATAGGAGGGGGAGGCCGACCTCAGGGCGCTCCCCAGGGACCTCGACCAGGGCGTGGTCGGGGAGGTGGCCGACAGCCGAGGGGTAGGGGAGCTGGGCGTGGACAGTTACACGCCGCAGAAGCAACAGTTCCAGCAGGGCCAGAGGTTGTTCGAGGTACGATCAGTGTGTTTAGCACTCTTGCTTATGCTTTGTTCGATACCGGAGCTTCGCACTCCTTTGTTGCACCCAGTCTAGCCCGCGCCTTGGGTCTAGATGCCGAGAGACTTCCAGTGCCCCTGGTGTTGAGCACACCAGTTGGAGGTCAGACCGACTTGCTGTTCGTTTGTCGGGGATGTAGACTGATGTTGGGGCCACATCAGTCGGTTAAGGACCTCCTTCTGCTACAGATTCGGCCGTACGATGTCATCCTAGGCATCGACTGGCTATTTTCTGTGTGCGCCGTCATCGACTGTTTCCAAAGGAGGGTGGTGTTCTCCGGTTTGGACGGCCAGCGTGTTACTTTCACCGGCGAGCGGAGCTGTCCGAAGGGAAACAGGAGGGAGGAACCTCTCCTCTCCTTGTTGACCGAACTGACGATAGAATCAATAGATGCGGAAATGGTGGAAGTACCAGAGATCGTTCGTGAATTTATGGACGTCTTTCCTGAGGAGGTGACGACTCTACCCCCTCGACGTGATATCGAGTTCGGGATAGACCTGCAGCCCGGCTCTCGACCAATCTCGATGGCTCCTTACCGGATGGCACCTTCGGAGCTACGGGAGTTGCGGATACAGATTGACGATCTGATGAAGAGGGGTTATGTTCGTCCAAGTGCATCACCGTGGGGTGCCCCAGTCTTGTTTGCGAAGAAGGCAGATGGTGGCCTCAGGTTATGCATTGATTACAGGAGGCTGAATCAGGTAACAATCAAGAACCGCTACCCTCTTCCGAGGATAGATGATCTTTTCGACCAGCTGAAGGGGGCAGGATGGTTCTCGAAGATCGACCTGCGATCCGGGTACCACCAGCTGAGGGTGAAGGATAGCGACGTCCCGAAGACGACGTTCAGGTGCAGGTATGGGCACTTCGAGTTCGTGGTCATGCCCTTTGGTGTTACGAACGCCCCGGCCGTGTTCATGGGGCTTATGAACTCCATCTTTCGGGAGTACCTGGATCGGTTTGTGGTGGTGTTCATCGACGATATCCTGATCTATTCAAAGTCAGAAGAGGACCATGCAGAGCACCTGAGGAAAGTTTTGGAGGTCCTACGACAGCACCAGCTCTATGGGAAGTTGTCAAAGTGCAAGTTCTGGGCGCGAGAAGTGCACTTCCTTGGACATGTAGTGTCTGAGCAGGGAGTAGCAGTCGACCCATCAAAGGTTGATGCAATTGTTTCTTGGGCAGCACCCAAGAATGTGGCGGAAGTTCGGAGTTTCCTCGGACTGGCAGGCTACTACCGGAGATTCGTACCCAACTTCTCCCGGGTAGCAGCCCCTTTGACGGCTTTGACCAAGAAGGACCAAGTTTTCATGTGGAGCGAGCAATGTGAGTCGTCCTTCAGCTACCTAAAAGAAAAACTGGTTAGTGCCCCAGTGTTGAGGTTGCCAGAAGAAGGGATGGCCTATGAGGTATTCTGTGATGCTTCAGGACAGGGCCTGGGGTGCGTATTGATGCAGCGACAAGGGGTGATCTCTTACGGGTCCAGGCAGCTACGCCCCCATGAGCGGAACTATGCCACCCATGACCTGGAGCTTGCAGCGGTGGTGTTCGCATTAAAGCTGTGGCGACATTACCTCTTTGGGGAGCGCTTTGTGGTCTTCACCGACCACAAAAGCTTGCGCTATATCTTCTCCCAGCGTGACTTGAACTTGCGACAGCGGAGGTGGGTCGAGTTTCTCCAGGACTACGACTTTGAGATCTCATACACTGAAGGTAAGGGAAACGTTGTGGCTGATGCCCTGAGCAGGAAGCCGCATCAGGAGGTGGTTCGGGAATCTGCTGATGCTTGGAAGGCAATGGGGGAGTTGGCTGCCTTGCACTTGGATGCAAGGGTGGAAGGTACTAGAGGTTGTTTGTTTCAGATGACGGTACAGTCCTCCTTGTTGCAGCAAGTGGAAGAGTCTCAGTGGGGAGATCCTGAGGTGGAAGTGTTGCGGGATCGTGTCGATCAGGGGGACGCCCCGGAAGGATGGTCGGAGGACAGCCGACATCGGATGCTCTTTCATCGGAGGTTGTTTGTTCCAGAGGTGATGCGTGATGAAGTCCTTCATGAGTTCCATAGCTCAGCCTTGGCGGTACATCCGGGTGTTTCGAAAATGTACCAAGGCCTGAGGGGACAGTTTTGGTGGCCCGGGGTGAAACGGGCAGTGGCAGAGTTCGTGGCTAAATGCCTGGTGTGTCAGCAGGTGAAGGCTGAACACCGTGTTCCTGGTGGTCTGTTGCATCCTCTAGATGTTCTCGAGTGGAAGTGGGACGACGTCTCAATGGACTTCGTCACGGGACTACCCAGAGCTCAGGGCGGGCATGATGCTATCTGGGTAGTGGTGGATCGATTGACAAAATCTGCTCACTTCTTGGCTATCAAGGAGTCGGGACCCGTGAGTACCTTAGCACAGAGGTACGTGGATGAGGTGGTGCGTTTGCATGGAGTTCCGAAAACGATCGTCTCGGATCGGGACACTCGATTCACCTCACGAGTCTGGAAGGGGTTACAGCATGCTTTTGGCACCCAACTACGCCTTAGCACTACTTTTCACCCTCAGACTGATGGGCAGACAGAGCGGACTATCCAGACTTTGGAGGACATGCTGCGAGCATGTGTTCTGGATTTCGGAGGATCATGGGTACGACACTTGCCTTTAGTAGAGTTTGCCTACAACAACAGTTTTCACTCTACTATCGGCATGGCTCCTTTTGAGGCTTTGTATGGAAGACCATGTCGTTCACCCTTATGCTGGGCAGAGGTTGGTGAGACTGGTACTCTTGGACCAGAAGTAGTGCAGAGCACCACGGAAAAAGTCCAGCTAGTGCGGGAGAGGATGAAAGCAGCTCAGGATCGGCAGAAATCTTATGCTGATCGTCGGAGGAGGCCCCTGAAGTTCGAGGTAGGAGATCATGTGTTTTTGAAGGTTTCCCCTCGACGGGGGCAGTGGAGGTTCGGAAAGGGGAGTAAGCTCTCCCCTAGGTTCATCGGACCTTTCGAGGTGCTGAGGCGAGTTGGCGAAGTGGCATATCAGCTGGCCTTACCACCTCAGTTGGAGAGGGACCATGACGTCTTCCATGTCTCCCAGCTTCGTCAGTACTTACATGATGACTCTCATGTCATCAACTGGGGAGAGCTAGACGTGGGAGGAGACGCGACCTTCGAGGAACGGCCAGTCAGAATCGAGGATCGTAAGGAGAAAGTGCTCCGTGGACGAACCGTCGGCCTGGTTCGTGTGTTGTGGAGACATGGCGGCCTCGAAGAGAGTACGTGGGAGAGGGAAGCACAGATGCGTGCCCAATACCCCGAGTTGTTCTGAGCTTTGAACCCTTGGTGCCTGCTGTGACAGAACGTTTGACCTTTTTGGCTATGAAATGTGCTAGGTTCCTTTCCTCTGATTTTGTGTGGGAAGCCCCGGTTGAAGGGAAGGGGAAACCCGACCCCTAATCAGGACGCATTAAGGTGGATGCGATTAAACCCGTGCGGGCGAGTCAGTGCCGCCCAAAGCGGATAATATCTTGACATGGGGGAGGGGAACTCCCCAAACCCACATGACCGGGCGGTTTGGCGTGGTGTGATGCTTGGTTCTTGACGGGGAGTATTTCCAATTAGCGGGGGTCCACTCCTAAGAGGTATCTTCGAAGATGGTTGTTCGGATCCTCTCTTTCCTTCTAGTTTGTTTTGATTCTCGAGGACGAGATTCGTTTAAGAGGTATCTGATGTGAAGACCCAGACCCCCCTTGGTCCCTTCCTTTGCCAAAAATCTGGTTTCCTCGCGGGGTACCGATCGGTGAGACCGATCGGCGAGACCGATCGGTGAGACCGATCGGCGAGACCGATCGGTGACACCGATCGGTGACACCGATCGGTGAGACCGATCGGTGACGCCGATCGGTGAGACCGATCGGTGACGCCGATCGGTGAGACCGGCCCTGCCAAGTTGTTCCAGTAATGTTCCTTTTTCGCAAATAGGGTTTTAAACCCTATTCTTCCTTGCTAAAAATATCTTGGAAATCCGAAACGCGCGCAAAGGTATAAATTAAATACTTCATTAATTCATGGGTCAGTTAAAACCACCCAGCGCCATTAATGATGAGTCAAGCCACGTGGTCAACCCACGACTCCCTCGTCTTCCGTGGTTTTGTGTTTTCATCTCAACCGTCCCCAGCCCTTATAATTAAGGGTTAGGCCGTGGTTTTTTTCCCCTTCTTCGATCGTGACTCTTCTGGTGCATCGGGACCGCCGCGTCGTTATCCGTAAAGTTCCGCGCCCCCGGCCTAAACGTCGATCATCCATCAACAAGTAGGGATTTTTCTCTCGTCTCTCACTTTTGTGTATCATGCGGGGTGGGCGTTACTTTTGTCCATATGGAATTGGTTGAACCAAACCCTAATGAAGATACTAAACGAAGTTCTAAAGAAAGAAGGGGAAGGGGTTGTGATCGTTGTTTATGCTTTATCTTATGATCATCCCTTTTGTTGTACTGGTCTATGGTTTCTGAAAATTGAGGCCGTTGGTGGTCGTGTGTGTGCACTTGGATCCCCTCGTGATGTTTTAAATGGGTTGCTGAAATTGTGAACTCCTGCTGTGAAATTGGTTAATCACGTATACCCGGCTGAATAATTGAAAGCACCAGGATCAACCCTTCTGTGATAACTAACGGATAGAACACATGGAATTTTGAAATCATGGAGTGTGTTAAGTCGTTTAAATCTGAAAATCCCTGACTCGTGTTGGTAGTGGTTGTTGGTTGTTTTTCCCTTCGGGCCGTTTGCTGGAAATGTGGGAGGGGATGGGATCCACCGTTCTTTTTATACTCTCGGCGGCTGTGTGAATTTGGGGGGATGGGATCTCCTGTTGGCATGGTTTCAGTGGTTGTGGGTTTTTATCACAAACTGGGGAGAGATCCTCTGTTGGCAGAACCGGGTGTGGGTGTTTTGGTTGATCTATGCTTGACGTTTTCCTTGGTTATGCTTATGGTAGTTGCCCAGTAGTGCTTAAAATTAATTGAACAATTGACCGAACGTGAAACGAGAATGGGACAGATGGTTTGTGGGCAAGGGTCGTGAATTTTGACCCGGACGTTGTGGTGTCGTGTTCTGTAGGTTGGCTAGGAAAAACCTAAGTTTTGGGTGAGTGTTTGTTACCTATATCTATACTTGTAGCTTTGTGTTTCTTATTCGCGCCCCACCCAAGTTGAGCACTTAGTGCCGAACACCCCATTTATGGGGGAAGGGTGTTTTTCCCAACACTATACTTAGTGGCTGGTTATTAGCTCCTTTTCTGCTCCCTTTCCCGGATAGCCCAAGTACCTTCAGGCAGGCTGTGATGGCCTGGAGTCCATTATTAGCCCAAGAACCATCGGGCAGGGTGTTGTGGTGGTTGGCCAGGTGTGTGCGGCAGGTGGTTTCCCAAGTGTCTTCGGGATGAGGCCCAGGTGTTTTCGGGCGTGGCAGTGGATTCTTTAGCCCAGGTGTCTTCGGGCGTAGCAGTGGTTGTTCTGGCCTAGGTGTTTGCAGGCATGGTTACTTGTGATAGTTGAGGCCCAGGTGTGTGCGGGCGGGATTTGGCAGTGGGACTGCGTGTGGTTGTGGCCCAGGTGTGTGCGGGCGGGTGTGGCAGTGGGACTGCGGTGAGAATGGCGGGATTGGTCCGATGCGTAGGATGTCTCAATAACCAGTGGGAAAGTGGCGCGGGGTACCCAAACATCGATGTGCTCTTATATATATATTACTTGACTTGCGTTATTTGGGGAGCGAACCTTGGTGAGGCTTGGGATGGATAGTTGCCTTGTTAGGTGTTTGGTTTACTCTTTCTCACGGGACTTTAGTACGTTCCCCCACTTGTGCACGAGAGTCTTGGTTTTCCCTACTGAGTGTACTTGTATGCTCACCCTACGTTTACTTTCAGGTTTCCAGGAGGACTACCAGGGCTGCGCGGGACCCTATTAGTCGGACAGTTGGAGTTGTCGATGTTGTCATACCTTTGTTTTCTTTTGGTATTGTACTTGAGAGCTTCTTTTTCTTTTGTACTTGTACTTGTTGTAAACTGTTTAAACATGCCTGTGGGAATGGTTTACTTTTGGCTTTACTTTTCTTTCTATCTTGGTGTTGTTGGGTTTTCTCCTCCTTATCTTTCGATCCTATAAAATAAAAAGGGTAATGCCTTCCATTTGCGAGAACTTCCTATACCCTTGGTGCTAGTCGCCACTCCGGGACCTATTGAAGGCGGGTTTCGGGGGTCATTATCTCTCCTTCAACTCAAAGAAGGAAGGGCCTGGCAACCCGCTGACCCTTCCCTCCTTTTGGTGAAGGCGGGTCGTGACAATCATGAATACTAATAAATCGGATGAGAAAACATAAATTTTCTAGTGTATAATTTATTCAAAAATCACATCCCATATAGAACCCTACACATAAATTATTACTCAGGAATCCTAAAAAAATTTAAAAGAAAACAACACAATTTATTCTAGGGGTACACGTGGTGTCATTCCATGATGAAAACCTAGCCATGAGCTATAATTTAACATGATATATAACAATTAAAATAAATCATATAACAGACCATCTACATGGTGCGTGGATCTAAAGTCAATACTTGGTGTATGTCTTATTTCCCAAGTCAAATTATATAAAGGTCTCATTATGTGTGGTCCAACTACATGGCATGAAAGACCACTCATGTTTCTAAGAATGTTAACTCTATAAAAACTATGTTACTATCCTATTAATACATTGAATATTGTATTTGTATAAATAAATGTAATATTTAATTTTTTTTAAAAACCCTATCACAACATTATCCACGAAACAGAACATGAGTACTTTTGAGCTTCTTATTATGTATTCAGGATTCGTTTAGAAATTCATCTTCCCCAATAAGCATTATAGTAAGAACCTCATATACTATTATTATTGTTGAAACCCATATGATAAATATAATAAAATATATATTTATTTCATTAAAATATATTTCATCCACACTTTATTATAAAACATGTTACTATAATTATAATTGATTGCATCATCTTTTTCATGTTACTTATTTACAATCACTGTAAAAAAGTCATGTTTTTTATTTATCACCTCAGTTATTATATAACTAATCTCATAAAGTAGTATACCCTCTTTATCAAGTGGGTTATTATATAACCATCATGATGAATAAGATTTTCCATTTCGGATATCATATAACTGGTATTAAAAGGAATATTGTTAACATCTTTTGTATAATAACTGAATTCATATACAAATTAACATTTTATAAATTGTACATTTTTTCATTTTTGTGTTATTTATTCTTTAAATAGAAAAAATGTTTCTCTCAAGAAAAATCCCAAACCCTATTTTCATCGATCTAGGGAAAACCACTCTCATATTTACGTATTTATACACCCATAATTTTCTTCATCTCATTGGTGTTAATTGAGTCAGACATTGGAACTCTATTTTGGCATTTTAAGGTCACAAATTCCCTAAATCTTGATTTTTTAATTCAAAGGATTCAAATTTCACACTATCATCTTAATTAACCCTCTGTTTTTTGTCATAATTATTCAATCCAATATATAAATATATATATATATATATTATCATAAAAATTCCCACATTAAAATCTTTATTAAAAATAAGATTTCATCTATTTATGCATATAGTTTTGTGGAATAAATTATATATTACTGTTATTTGTTTGATCATTAATTTACTCATTATATATAATTTTTTTTGGTAATTATACGTTATGGGAAATTGTTTTAACTGACTTTTAATTGAATTTCATACCGCACTTTATCTTAAATTTCTACATTTAATCTCTAAATGTTTCTATTTTGGGTAATTTCTGTTAATCATTTCTGGTTTATGCGTACACTACCATGTATATTGATGGATTTTAAATATTTTTTGACATTTACTCGAGGCCTATTAATATTGAAATTTAATATATACATTGATTAAAATTTGAATAGAGTTTAATATATCACATCATATAAGTATTCTATATTCATACCAATCCTTTTATAGTGATTTGGGAATTTTCTTATCTGAAAAAATCATATATTAAAATTTTAGTCTGAATATTATGATTTCATATCAATATAATATTTACATTATTCGGGAATACAAAATAGGAACTATTAACTATTTACTTTGAATATATCTTTCATATTATGATATAATGTGAATTAATGGTGACTGTGAATATTACCAGAATCATTCTTAAAAAATTTAAAAATCATTCACAGAATTTTATATGTCATTGGGTTTTGATATATATTGATACTTATTTGAATAAATAAAATATTAGGAAGAATTAATCAATTATTCATTAATTATTATGTCATTATTGAATGATATCAGATTAAAATTGATGTCCTAGTTTAGATTTGGATACATTCCTAACCCTTATATTATTATTTATATAAATTTTTAACATATATGAAATTTTTTGAAAATTTTTGTAAGGATAAAGGTTATAATATCCCATAAAATTCAAAATATTTAATTTACCATAGTTCACTTGATATTTAAAAATAAATTAATATTCCACAAAAAAATCCGACAGGCTTTGGGAATAATGAACTGTCATATTCTAACGATGAAAATAAATAATTCATATAAAAAATATTTTACCATGACCATGGATTTGAACTGAAGGCCACTAGACACATTATAACAATGTAGTAAAAAATATTGGTTTAATATAAGATAGTAGTCAGCGATTTGATATCACAATTTAAATAACATTTTGTACATTTCCCCCATTTAATAGTGAAACAAATCATCACTTTATTGAGATTTCACGAAATAAAAATAATTAATCACTCATTTAAATCATAAGGGATAATATATAATTATGTAAACTATTTGTTGAAGTTTTTGGGTTTTTATTAGAGAATAAAAATTATTATCTTGTAACATAAAAAACATGGTTATGTCTTTCTCCCATCTAAGATATCACTATCGATTTTTGAGGATAATATTCAATATCATATTTCATCTAATTTCATTGATATGAAAATGTAAAAACAGAAAATGCCCAAAGATTGTTTTATTTTTAAATTTATTTCCATGAATTTAATTTAATGATTTTAAAGTAATTTATAGTCTTATATTACATTATTTTCTACAATTTATATTATAAATTTCAAATATGAATATTAATTTTTAATATGACAAATTTTTATTACATTGAAGATATGAAATATTTGATATAAATGTTCTTTGTTTTATATTTTATTATTGTATAATCATTCCTATTAATATTAAAATTAATTTCCAATGACATTAAATTTGAAAACATTTTATTTGCAATTATTGAAAATAATAGAAATACATTTCTGATGATTTTTACGACAACTGTGTCTTATTGATTATCATTGATAAAATATACTATTTTCCCCCTATTAATCCCTTCTATCACCACTATATTATTTTCAAATGTCTATATATATATTTAATTTTTTATAAATAATATTGATTTAAGGATGGATTACAAAATCATAAATAACTGATCAATATGGGGAAGGTTTTATTATTTTTTGGAATTTTCTAAATAAAATTTCCAAGAAATGACATTTATTTCTATCCATGAATGAAATATTTAAATATGTAGAAGCAAAAAAATATAGATCAATGATCATTTAATTTTACATGGTTCAAATCTGATTTACAGCCCTTGGGTATTACATTGTGTAACTAGGAATAATATTGGATAGATTGATGATGAATATTTAAAAGATGATTACTCCGATCAAATTAATGAAATTATTAAGGATAATAAAGAAGTGGAAATTGACAACGAAAAAAATGTTCCTCAATGTGTTGATTCTGAAGACCCATTATATATAGATTTTATAAAATTTACTATTTTATTGATGGTGTTATGATTGATTATCATAGAGGTGAAACATGGAAGTTGTGACAATAGTTTTTCATGGTTTAAATAATTATAGAAATATATTCTACCAAAATAAAATGATATTTAATATTCACATTTTATATAGATGAAAAGACTATTTTCAATTGGATTATGGTACAAAAAATATAGGTCTTCCTGAATGAATGAGTTTTATATAACAAGTAAAATGAATTTCGATAAGGGTTTCTTAAATTAAGGACATCATGTAATATGTTGAATTAAAAATTAGTCATTTATTTAATAGTTACAAATACCTATGTCTTGGAAGTTTTCAATCTTCCTACAATTCATCATTTTAAATATTTATTTTCACATTATGATGATGTAAAAAATGTTAATACAGCATGTAAATGAGTGGATATTTTATTGAATATTATGTTATCCTACAGATATTCCATAGTGCAATAAAATTGAGACGAAATTTTCGACATTCAACGATGATGTTTGAAATGTCAAACAAGCATTGTTAATGGATGAAATTTATCCATATCGAATCCTTAGTTGAACCCATTGATCTTGTTCTATTTTATTGTTAATTTTCTACTTATCTCTTGATCTTTTTATGATACTAAATATGTCATGTTATTTTTAATAATATAGGGATAAAAATAGTCTGAAAATGGTATTGTGGTCTTCTAATCTCCATTAATTTATAATTTAAAAATTTTATTTGAGAATTTTATGAGGTTATATGATTTGTATAAAATGGAATATTTTCAATTACATTGAATTATTATGTTCATTATAAATGACATCCGAATGTATGTATATTTTTATTGGTATCATGTTAAGGGGAATAAATTTATTCCAACATGTGAATAACAAACATATATTTATCAACAACATCATTCGAGAAAACTAGACTACATTGGTCATCAAATATTTTTATCAGTAGATAACACTTATATAAAATTTAAAAGGAATTAAATGGATCTTAAGAATTTTATATTTTTCAAAAACCATTATCTACTAATCAGTATTCTGAGAGGGTGAAAAACATTGATGTGACATTCAGAGACACATAAAAATCATGTAATTATATAAATAATTTCATGAAAATATCAATATTTTTTAGGCACTATAATAGAGATGTCACAAATTCAAATATAACATTATGTCATTCATATAGGGAATAATATATGTGTAATAATTATTTTAATATTGTATGATATTAACACAAAGAAAAATGATGGGTTTAATGCAATATTGGACATAATCTCAATTGGAATACATTAGGATTTTTCTCCAAGTCCAAATCAAAGGAGAACATTACTAACCCTAGCTACTTATACGTTAAACAAGTGGAAGGAAAAAAAAAATTCAATGTCTTTATGATTAAAATGTGTCACACCATTATTCTTCAAATATATAATTTTTTTCCCTTTAATGGATTTAAAATTCAAGGGTATGAAACCTCAGGGTTGTGACGTCGTGAGGTTAAACCCCTTAATATTTTCATTTTTAGGAATATTTCATATTTGTGTAAGAATGACTATAATGAAAGTGTTCTATTTTATAATTCGATTTTAAATATGGTGAGTTGTTGGAATGTTTTTATCATTTTTTGTGAATGATGTAGTTTCTACACATTTTCAATGAGAAATTTTGTTTTCTCCAAATTTTTATTCTGCCTGATGCATTAAATATATCATTTGGTGTGTGAAATAAGGATTTAAGGGACATTAAATCTATAATAGATGTATCATTTTGAAAGGTATATTGAGATAATAAATGTTTATATAATTAATCCGTATTAACATAATTTTTATTTTGTTGAGATGTATATTTATGTGTTGGTTGTAGAGTTTTGTAAAAGCTATATGTCTGCAGTGGAGAACATTGGTTTGCCTACAAATCCCAATGAATGAGTTAATTATGGGGGAAAGATGATATTTGGTATGAAATTAAATTTTTTTAAAGTGAAAAGATAAATAGGGAATATTTATACATGTTTATTAAAACATATGATTCTCATACATATTTAAAATTCCATATTAATGTGTTCAAACAATGTTATCCCATGATGATTTATATCAGGATATTGAATGATCATAAAAACAATTCTTATGTTTTAAAGAGATAGTTCTTCGTTGATCATATGCATCAAAAACCATAAAATGGTTAGTGGGTGGTCTATGGTAAAATTTCATATCTTTTTTTTGTATGAAATTAATGGTTTTATATTTACCTCTAATAATAATTACAATAGAAGTGGTTTTTATAATTATAGTGTTTTACTATTCATATAAGAAATAAAATTTTTGACTAAAAATGACTAGAAAGCCAACACCATCATCAAGTTCAAATTATGGATTCATTAAAAAAATGATGGGAGGTTGATGACGTTAAATTTTATGTTCATGGGTTTAATTGAAAATGGTTTTTCAGTAACAGTAGTGTCATACAATTTAAAGTTTAAATGACACATTCCAATATGATTAGATTGAAATACAAGGCTAGTCCTATTATAATTGAACCAAATGAAAACCAATTTTACTACATTCATGATCAATCCAATATTCAGTGGTTTGTTTTTTTACTGAGGAAAAATAATTTTGTTATGATAAACATTAAAGAGACGCTGATTTATGTGAGATATATAAATCAATTTAATGATTAATATAAAATATTGATGATCACATCATAGAGTGGTTTGTGCGATGAAGAACGGTCAAAAAGAAAGAATTTGGGAAAACAATCATTATATATATTCTAAATATTATGATTAAGATATTTTTATTTGTTCGATAATTTTTTAAAATTCATAGAATTTTTGATATTTTAATTTTATTTTCATTATTAAATTATTTTTTATAACTGACATGATGAATTTAATTTGTATATTTGTTTTTCTTGGTTAGTTTACCATATTTTACATTTGATAACTTCCCTAATAAATCATTATCTTTTAAACCTATGATATTTTATATATTATGTTATTTAAAAATAGAAATAACATATTAGAATATATTCATAACATTTTTTAAATAATGATTTATTTTGTCGGATCATATTTACTACTAACGCAAAAAAATTTATTCGTGTTGTTTCATTTATATGTCATTCCATAACTCATTATTGTTTCATAAATTTTACTAAACTATAAAAAATATGTATAATAATGTGCTAGGATTTGATTAGTTTAAATTTTTGTTTCTTAATTTTCCTATGTTTATTAAATTTAGTATGAAATTGAAGAAATGTTATATTTTTGTACAGATTTTTTGTTGGATTGATTTGTTAAATAATGATATAGAAATAAACTAATATACTACATAATTATGGAAATGATCATACTCATACCTATGGGGTGGAATATACATATACTCTTATTGAATATCCTCATCCTTCATTTCATAGACATATACTACCTCAGGGCCAAATAAGAGTTCAAGTGTTGGTAAATGTGGCAGAACTTGATTACCAAAATTATTAGTTACATATAGATAGTACCATAGGGTATTTGTAGAAATTTATGATTAGGATATTACAGGAGGTCAAAATTCAAAACAAATCCATAATTTTATATTAGTAAAGTTAAAAAATTAGTAATTTGATTGATGATTGGAGAATTTTTTAGAAATTCACAATATGTCACTTGTCATATACAATTTCTGTAACATATTTTGTTACTATTTTATTTATCTTGATGTTTTATAGTAATATATGTTTTCTCCCTTCTTATAAAAATAAATAAGATATACCTAATAATAGAGGAGTTTGGAGGAAATGTTTCTCATTAGATGTTAGGATATTGATGTATTTTAAATAAACCATCGCATCATATTTCATTTTTGGTAATATGAAGAAACATAATCCATGTTATTTATATTCATTTATATATTATGATTCATGGAAGGAATTGGTTTAAATTAGAAGAAAATAATCTATTTTGTAATTGAAATGTTACCTTTTATATGTATTTTTATAATAATGATCTTCTTAATGATTTATTAATGATTATTTTATTAATAATTTATCAAACCATTGAATGTATCATCCAGAGATATAATCTAGAAATTTATACCCTCATTTTTTATATCAGGTTGGAATAAGTTATTAAAGGATCAAATTATGGATGAAATATTTCAAAAACTCAGATATGGGGTATTTGGATCTACCGAGGATGTCCCTCCTCCCCCTAGAAAATCATTAAAAATGGGAGAGCGATTAGATGAATATAAGGACAAAATCCTATTGAATAGTTGAGGGTCATAACAAAGATTATTTTCATGATTTTTAATTTAATCATTTACTCTAGATAATTAAATTATTTATATATCATGATTCATTATATATTTTTTCATATGTTTCATGTAGGATTCATTTAAGGATCAAATCACAATGCATTCTTTATAGATAAGGGTGGGAAGGATATTTTAGCTACTACATTGGGAATACTAAAAAAAATTGGTCATGTAGATACCTATACTGGAGGTGTATCAGTAAAAAAATCAATTCCACATTCTTCATCTTAATAAATGGCAGATGTTTATTTGAAATTATATTTATATTATATAGATTAGGATATTAATTTGATTATGGAGATTATGATAACGTAATTGGTATATTTGATGTTTGGAAAAATGAAAAAAAACAGTATCATACTACAACTCTCAGTCCTCCATAACCTATAGTAGATCCAAATCATCCACCTCTACCTTATGACCTCACCATATCAAATTTAACTCCTAAACCCCCTCATCCAAAGCTTCTTAGTTAACGTGAGTTATATATTTATGGCTGCTAACATTATATTGATTCATGCGGGGTGATATTTTATATTAGAAATAACATTCATCATCATAATATAGGGATAGAGCATCATAGGTTCATTGTATATGATATTATAGATAATTTAACTTGATTACTATCACCTAATGATGAGGGGAGTACATTTGGAAAATGTATATTCCACTTTTTTATTTTTACATAAGGACTTGTTTGATATATTACTATAGATGTATGAGTAAATTTTTTCTTTTATTTAATTTTGGTATTAAATTTTTATAAATATTTTAAAATTTATATAAATATATATTTTTACAAGAATACCTTATACGTAAATAAATAATTTTTATAAATAAATAAATATATATATATATATGGTTATATGACATCGAATTCAAATTCAGATGTCTTGATAGATTTTAATGTTATTAAAATTTTCATTTGGATGTTTATGAAATTCTAATTAAAGCTGGTGTTTGTGGAAATGAAATGAAAAGGGCTCTTATTAAAAATCATATCATTAAACTTTTAACATGAGATCTTTTTTTCAAAAACATGATGCATGGTTTTCTCATGTATTTCTGAACATAAATATTTTTATAAATTTAATTTATTTCAATGATATAATTATGTTTGTTTTTTATTAGGTATATTTATATAATTTATAAGGATCATGGAAAAATAGATTTATATGTATTTTTAGTCCCATGGTTTTTTACATATATCAAAACAAATGACTGGAAAATAAATTACAATTTATATTGATGAAAAATTTCAATAGATTTATATTATTTATTACAAGATATTTTCTTATATTTAAATAGTTAATCTTATATGTCACAATTTTTAATATATAATTAAACATAATAACCACTAAAAATAAATTTAATTTTATATCATTGGTCGTTGGATGTTGTATTTTTGTGTAAAAGTGAGAAGGAACATTACTAGGTTTTCTCAGTCCATGGTGAAGAGCCACAAAATGTAAATAATTAAATTCAAAAGTACGTTTATTGTTTTTAAAAAAATTATTTAATAAATAATTTTTAAATTATTTCACTAAAATTATTATCAAAAATAGAATCTTATTTCTTTTTATAGACCACATGAAATATCATCTCTATGAATATATATTTAAAATATAAGTTGAAATTTAATTTAAAATTATTATATTTTTCATATATT
This sequence comes from Viscum album, assembly GCA_963277665.1. Lineage (NCBI taxonomy): Eukaryota > Viridiplantae > Streptophyta > Magnoliopsida > Santalales > Viscaceae > Viscum > Viscum album. Next base: position 514,190,337 of record OY728125.1, read on the forward strand.
AATTAATAAAGTTATATTGAATGTAAAAAGTATATTAAACATAATTTTATTAAATAATAAGACATTTAAATGTAGATATTTTGTTTATTGATTTTTTATGAAATTATTTCCATTGGGAAAAGTATTAATTTCAACCAGGTGATATTTCATAATAAAAGTTTCCATAATATTACAAATGTTTTCTTTATAGTACATATTAAATCCATTAATTTTAATTTGAATTATTTTTATTACCCTCATCCATATTGTGAACATGAAATGAGACACATACAAATTGAATGGGAAAGGTCAATTTTTTGTTTGATCATATTTTAGTTCATAATCCTTAAATTTTTAAATGTAAATGTGTTTTGGTGTGATTGGATTTTTTTTCGTTTTGTATTTTATATTGTAATCTTGAATATTCTATTTTGAAATGTGTTTATACATTTTTTCAGATTGCATATGTAATTGTTTTATTCTTGGTTTCTACTACTTTATCTACTTGATATATTTTCTTTTTATGTTGGTGGTGATGAGTGTTGAAAAGAAATTTATTTAAAAAATCGATTTTCATGTCGTTTATGTTATGACCTCTAAGAAGAACTCCTTATTGTGTCATTTATTCACACTATTTATAACATTACATATATTAAAAACCAACCTAATAGTTCATTTACAATATATTATTTTTTAATTGATGTGAAAATATTATAGACAATGTCACCTAAAATAATGTCCAGTAGAAATAGATGTTAAAAACAATGTGAAATCCCCTTTTCTACACTAGTGATCATTGTTTTGTCATCTCTATATCCATCTGTACATCCAAAATTTCACAAGACCATCAAAATTCCTTCCCAAAAATGTCTTCACTATGAAAAATACTCTACCATACATCAATTCCTATTGAGGAACACAAAAAAAATATTCGTGGAACTAGTAATATATTATGTAATTATTTTTTATGTGCGAAAAAGTAAATTCTATAGTCAAAGTGAATACTAGTGATAAACATACAAAGAAGAGAAGGTAAATTTTTGAAAAAATACTATTTGATAATCAATAGTTACCATAAACAATAAATACAATTAACCTATTATCCCACAATTGATTGTTACATTATTACATTAGAGCTAGATATATGGAATCATAACTCGAAGGTCCTAATATATAAGTACTCTTTGTTGGATAGATACATTCTTAAATCTCATATACAATTTAAAACATTGAAAAACTGATTATATTCTTTATAAAAAAATTATTTTCTTTATAATATCACTTGATGTAATCCTTAACTACCTCCCTAGTTAATTGGGGAATTAAAAAATCTGATCTATAATATTTAGTAAGGGTTACATACAGTGAAAATTATCTTCAATAAATAATGAATAATAAATATATAATATTAAATTAATGAAAAAAATAATGTTCCATTTATTCAATAACTTGATAATGAAGAATAATATGTTTGGAATAAATAATGATCATGAAATTAAAGATAAATAATCATTTTATATTCTAAAAAATTGCATGGATATAATAATTTTAAGATAATCACATGGACAGTATCACATGATTTAATAATGATGGAATGCATAATTTTGGACATCTAAAACATATAGTTTAGGCCTTGTTCCATGAAATCTGATAATACTCCCATGCCTTTATGCCAAGACATCACTATTAATGGTTATGTGGTTAGAAAAATAAAAAACTAGTCAGTATCATGAAACATAATGATACATAATGGGGATATCTTTTATCATCCTCAAGATATCACATAATAATTCTAATATATCCATAATTTTAATAAAAAATTAAAAATTAATTCACATTCATTAATAATAAATAACTCTATTTTTGTGAGGATGTGGTTTATGAAATTTCTATACCACCTCTAGTCAAAAAAAATATAAACTATTTAAGGAAGAAGTATGGATGGAATCATTACATCATATCCTTTGTCTATCATATGAAACAATAATATTCATTGGTAAGGATAAATATATATATCATGAAAATATCATTAAAACTATTATTAGGGAAAACAACATCTTAAATTTGAAATTAATTTTTATTAACTAAATTTATAATTAATAAAAGGAAGTAAAATTTATAAACAAAATCATACAATCTTCTATAAGATCAGTCAAATAATCGTTTGTTTATAAGGTTTATAAATTACATTCAAGTTGTATACTTTATAAGAGAGATTATTTTAACACTTTCCATCAAAAGAAAAAAGTACGAGTATAAAAATCAAACATAATTTTACTTTTACGTAATTTGTGTAAAATGTTATACATATTTAAATTTATATTAATAAATATTTTTAGAATTGTAAAAAATACATTATAATTTTGTGGAAAATATTAACATGTAAGAAAAAAATTTACTACCGAAGTAGAAAATAATAATTAATTTTCCGTGAAATATTCTGTTATTATATCGATTACATTAAAATAAGAAAATGGAATGAATAAATTACATCACCAAAAATATATCTAGAAAATAATAAAATATTCCTGTCTATAGATATAAATATAATATAATTTCCCCTCGAGTGAGAAAAACATAAGAAATCCGGGAAAATGGTTAGATATAGAAACTAATCCTTATTTCTCTTGTAATTTTTAAACAAAAAACATTATGAAATAATAAAATATAAAATATTAAATACCATGAATGAAATTGTAATCCTGAAATATCATATTAAAATTTTATTATATACACTACATAAAATAAAAAATTTATGAATGTGTCATATGTCCCATAATATATACGTCGAGAAACCATACCCTCAAGTATAACTAGATTTAAATGTTATTTCTACATTAGGTAAAATAAATATAAATATATTATAATTCTATAATAGAACCATAATAATTATTATTATGATATATATTATCCACTTGTAATATTTGAACACCAATTTCTATATAATTGTGTATTTAAATATATTATTTCGGGGTGTTAGCTTTCTCATTTTTCAAGTATGGTTCAGTTTAGAATTTTCAAACCTTGTACACTGATCATGGTTCCATCATATAAATAATTATAATAATGATATAAATATCATATATATTAATTATAGACATATTTATAATCATATTAAAATTTTTTATATATAAAAATTCATTACATTGTTCATGGAGATGGTAGGTTTTATATACCAAATAATGTTGTTATCACTTTTTGATGGACGAGACAAAATAAATGTAACAAATAATTCACCATTACATTATCATGTTTATATCAAATCTATCTTAATTTTTTAATATATAAATATCCTTATTTACATAAATTTAAAATATAAATGAAAAATTAATCTCATCACATTATGGATGTGGTATCCTAGAGTTATGAATGAGATATATTATCATTTTCTAGAAGATTTATTGGTAATAAAGAAAATGTAATATTATATTTATATAATAGTAGTTATTTCATAAAAATAATATCTAAATATTTAACCCATCATAATAATAGAACATAAAATGATGTCAAATAAATGGAATTGTATCGCTATATAGATATCGTAAGACTTGTGTACACATGATTGACACAATCCCTTACCTTTTGGGTGAAAATGGGGTGTTTAATGATTGGTTAATAATGATAATAATTTTTTAGTTTATTAAGGATTATGATTTATTCATTTTGTCATAAATAGAATAGATTTATATGATGTAAATATTTATTTTATTAAAAGAGATTGGGTATGAAAATTACTCATCTTTAGGAGACATCCATTGTGTAACACCCCAAGATTTCATAGTGTGTTATTTCTTCAAATTAATTCAATAACTTTCACTAAACGCAACATCGAGTTCAAGCGCACCATGACTTACCAAACAAGCCGTTCAAAAGAGGTTATGAATAATATTAACTAAATTTTCAACTTTATATAATCCTTATAATTTTAGAATCTATATTATGAGTTTCTTAGACATAATGTAAGAAAAAATTCATTTTCAGTATTGCACTTTTACCAACATTTATTAGTAAAACATTTTTAAATCCAATATTTTAAACTTTTATATATTCAATTTGAATAAATAAATTTTCTTTTTAAAATGGGGACATCAAAAAAAATTACAATGAAACATCCCAAGCTTCCACGGTACGCTTTCCTTTGAAAAATATAGTAGTATGCATTGTACGCAACTTGGAGTTCTAACACACACCACAACCAATCAAACTAGCCGTTATGAATAGTAATACCTAACTTTTGAAATTTTATAAATTTTCTCTCTCAAAATGGAATTCATTTTTGTATTTGTAATATCAAATTTAGACTAAGGTGAAATTTTGGAACTTTTCGGATAACATTTATATTTTGATGAATAATAAAATTACTAACTTTTAATTAAAAACAACTTTTTTAATCAAAATAATTTATATTGATAAATTATGAATTTGAGTGGATTTAAAGTATATTTAGAATATATTTTTACCATTTAATACAATTTTGGTAATTTTACATAATTTCACAATTAATCCGGACATAAACAAGTGTCAATCTTTTGATAGTTATTCTCTCTTAAAAACATGCTATTTGTTTTCACGATGGGATTTAATTTTTAAATTAATTAATGCAACTAATATGTTTTGAATTTGGTAAAATAGACATAATTTTTGAATTCATAATATCAAATATATATTAGACCTAATGTTTGGTATTTTTCTGGAAACTTTCATTTTTTGATGAATAGTGATACCACTAAGTGGTAGTTAAAAAAATGAATTTTTAATAAAAATTAATTTTACCACTTCTGTGAGTGGAATTTCTAAAATCCGAGAGACATGGTTAATATCATAGAGTAAAATGTGGTTCAATGAGATGAAAATAATTTTTGGTGAATAGTAACTTTATACTTTTATTTACAATAGTTAAAAGTAAATAGAGTAATTAAGGGTAAAAATGATAATAATATTATCCTAACACATGTCCTAATTCTATTTTATAAGATTAATTCGACCAAAAACAACCTTAATAATAAAATATTATCATTTAGGTCTACATGGATTAGATTAGGACATTTATTATTATTTAATTCAAAGAAGTGTTAAAAGAGTTAAAATCAAGGGTTATTTACTAAAACATTTCTAATATAGGGTTACACATAAGATAAATTCGATTATAAATATTCATGAGAAAGATAAAATAATTTAATACATAATGATATTTTATTTATAATTTTTAAACATTAAATTGTTTAATTTATTTTGACCCAATGATGATGCAGTAGTTACCATAATAGTGAAAAATTAAAATAATTGATATTATAAATACCCAAATAAATACAATTTGAGACTCTTTATGAATTACAGTTGTTTTATAGTTAAATATTGAATGTTAGGATTGATTTAATTAACTTTTTTCTACGTAATCATTTTGTTGTGATTTTTACAATAATCAATTATTGAATAGTGTCAAAATTGACATAAAAGAGTTTTTAAAACAAATATTATATTATTAATTGATATTAAATTCCTAAAAATCTGTGGTTCGGCCAAGAGACTTATATCTTGATAGGTGTATCATTAATGGACTACTTGAGGGTCGCTTTAAGGTATATAGTATGTTTATTAACTATATAATATAAAAATACAAAGTGACATGGTAAGTGTCAAACTAATTAACAAATAGTTAAAACTAAAATATAAGGTTAATATAATAACCCAAACCTGTCTAAATTCTATTGGTTGAGTGTTTTTCGACCTATACCCACCTTAACATTTAAATAATAGACTTTTGAGCCATTATAAATGGAATATGAATTTATTATAAAATAATATTTCTATCTTTTCCAAAGGTGCCCCTCACCCCTCTTATAAAAGGGCACTACCCTTCTCATTAATTCACACATTAAAAGCCATTTTCCTCAGCCAAAATCTTCCCAAATACTCTCTCAACTTCCCTAACTTCATCCTAGAGTCCTTACGTTAGTCCAAAAGCCATCCTAAGGAGCCTTTTTGATCAAATCAAAAGGAAGAACCCGAAGAAGTGGTAATGATTTCACCACCCTTTTTCAAGTTCCTTTCTTCCTCCACTTCTTCTTTATTTGTTATTACCATTCTAAAATAATAACTCCAATATATTATATATAATGTGATGTTATTATAAATATGTTACAACCATATTCAGTAGTCTATCCATCCTTTGAATAACATGTCACCATACGTGTGTACGTATGGCTTACCATCTCCACGTCGTGGTGTAATTGTTATTCAATAACTTATTGTTTTTATGGGTATAATAATTATGTTTAATTGATGTAAATAATATATATAACATGATACTTATTTGGTATATATGATATTCCATCCAATTATATATTATTTTAATATCAAAAGAATGATATTGTCGCTCGTGCTTACATACGGACTACCGTCTCCACGAACGCGATGAGTTCATTCTCCATCGTATCCATTCAAGTCTAATTCTCATTTGATGATTTGAAAATAATTTTTAAGGACATTATATCATTCTGTATATGAATAAGATACAAACTATCCATGACAAACATGGCTTACATAACAAAACATATAAAAGAAAATGAGTAAGTTAACACCCGAAATGACGATAATACTAATATATTATTAAGAATGCAATGTTAAAAGATCATATATGATATCATATTAATGTATATGATTTTTTATAATTTAATAACAATTATTTCACTATTATACAAGAGGTTAACCTACCCCAAACAAGGAAAAGTACAGGGTATGTGTTATTTCACAATATCTTCATTATCCGAGGTTGTTTATACGTAATAATCTACTGGGATTGCTTTATCATCCACATCCATGTTTCTTAAAAATGTATTTCAAACCATTTTTACTATGTACAAGAATATGTTTTATAGTCATTTATACCCTTGTCTGTCTTTTTATAATATGTTTATAAAGGAATGTTTCCTTCGTTTTCCAAACAGGATGCTTTTTAACCTTTTCGACAGAATTAAGGTAAGAATGTTTTTTTACTTATACGGTGGGTGCGGCTATTTTCCGCCATTATAAAATTTTCAAAGCTTTCCATACATGGTTATAAGGATATTTTCAATGTAAATTTCATATTTTATAATTATGTGACTTTTAAATTATTTCAAAATGAATATTTTACGAATTTCTGAAAGGTACTCTTTATCAAAATCAGAATTTTAAATGTTTTAATGATTTATCATTCTTTAATTAATGTCCATGTTTTCAAAATGATTTTAAGGATTTATTTATATTGACATGAATGTTTTCAAATGATATTTCTTTTCAAAAGTATCTAATTGGTATGGGACTCTTTGATTCAAAAATATCTTTTAAATTACTTCATTAATAAATGTGTGACTTTTAAATGATTTCAAAAAAAGAGATATTTCTCTCAAATAGTTTTGATTTCTTCAATGTCAACATCCTTTGATGGATTTTAAATTTATTTGAAGTTGATTTATTATTATTCAAAACTTCCATATTGTTTTGAAGTTTTTGTGATGTGTTTGACTGTGTATGTGTTATTCTTATACCATTTGTGGTTTATGGATGAAGTATTTACATTTTGTATGCTAGTTTTAATATGAATGTTTATGTTATGTTTGAACCTTTTCATATGGGAATGCATTGGACTTAATATGTGACGGTTGGAGCCCGCTATAGCTCCTCGATGCATCGGTAGGTCTGATGAGACAAACTAGTGTCTTGGCACAAAGCCTTGACAAAATCTTATTTGTAGTCTTTGCATGAGGCCTTGGCTATGTGGTTTTGATAGTCTGGAAATTTGCATTCCATCATTATGAAAGTAGTTATTGATATTTCATGTGATTATTCTATTAGTAGAATATCCATGTGAATAAGTAAATGGCACTATTTCATTTTATTTTTTCCATACTATGTTGAAGTTCATGTTTAAAAGGCTTTTATTTTAGTTATAAATTACCTTGAATGTTTATTCTTATTTATGAATGTTTCTGCTATATTGTTATCCTTATTGGGGATTTGAGCTCACCCCTATTCTATGTTTTATTTTTTCCAGGATGTGAAGAAGTAACTTATGAATGACATGCAGAGATAGTATGAAGGGATAAGAGTGTGGACTATGGAGACTATATTGTTGTAGTTTTCATTTTTTGATATAATTTAAACTTTGTTAATGTATCTAGTTAATCCAAGGCTACTAAACTAATCGATCTATCGAGACTTGATCTTTTTTGTGAACATTACAATGTTATATAATAACGCACCGACTTTGGGTAACTGGGGTCAGGGCGTTACAGTTGGTATCAGAGGAAGTTTAGTACAAACCTTGGAAACTAGATTTAGATAAACTCTGATTAGAGAACATAGATCTAAGATGGACATTGAGGATTAGTACAGAAGAACTTCCTAGAATTTTGGTATTGTAGAAATTTTGTGAGTTTTCCGAGCAATACATCTTGGTCTGGATACAAGCAGGTAGAGGCGGCTCTGGAACATATGTACCTAGGGGTAAAACCCGAAAACACGTCGTTGAGCTAGACTCGAACGGGAACTAGTGCACGACAATGGGCATTTCTTCACTCTGTGTTACGACACTCCCAGGGGATATGCTTAGGTTAATTCTCATTTTTATTACAAACCCTTATGAAGGGATTATGAGTATATACTTCCTCAAAGGAGATATTTTAATGATTATGGATTATATCCATAAACTATTTTATTTATGTTATCTGTTTTACACGTTTGGGATTAGGTATTATTAGTCATAAATTAATCTAGTGTATTCCATTGTTTAGAAATGGAGCCCAGTAGAAGGAATATGAAATCCATCAATGGACATGATCCAAAGAGAAAGAAGGGTCATATCTTTCATGGTCTTAAGCCAAAATTTATAAGAGAAGTAGTCTTCCATGTATTATCGTCATATGAAGAAATAATATCATGTGTTGATAAGATAAGTAAAGAGTTTACTATATATTATGGCTTTGAAGGGAAGCAAGATATGATAAGGATGGAAGCAAGCAATATGGATAAAGGGAAGAGGGAAAAGAAGAATTTTCCCATATGTGATAATTATGGGAAGAAACACCCTCGAACTTTCCTGAAAGGAATGGGAGTTTGTTATAAGTGTGGAGGAAAAGGGCATAATGTATGTGACTACAAGGCTAAGAAAATGGTTTCAAATGTACAATGCTTCATTTTCAAGGAGATTGGACACTACGCAAACCTATGTCCCAGTCATCAGACTATGCCTCAAATGATGCTATTGGATAATAATCAAGTTATGATATTACCACAGATGAAGATTAATGATTATAGTTCTTATGTTGATTATGTCATTTCAGTGTTGTATCAACAATGTACATGTTATAATAATTATGGAGTATATAAGGATTGTACTGAAGTACTATTTCATTAAGTAATTAGGATTGTGTGGAACAAAGAAAATTGACTAAATAGAAGGTTAAATTTTTGGAAAATATATGGTTGAGAGAAAGATAAACCATAATATGGTTCCGATACCAATGTACTGATTCTAGAATAATACAAGATTGATTTGGATAAATTATATTGGATATTCTTGACTACCTTGAAAATGATTAATGATTTTTATATTCCATCATTGTGGGAGTTTACAACATTTTTGGATTGAAGGAGTATATCTATTATTCTTTAAGGAATAAGGGATCATTAATGTAATCAATAAGGTTTTATGGTAATTCACGATGTTGCAGTATTTTGAAAGAATACATGATGAAGGTGTTCACAAGTTATTATGCGGAAAAAAGGATCTTCATTGTGTTTACATTCCTTATAAATTTTGGACTGAAGAATATTTGGATAGTTCTAGTTTGGATTATTTTGGATTGCCATAAAAGGACAACCCAGAGGTCGGGCGGCAACCCGTCGCGTCCGGAAAGGCCGTGAGACTTGAACCCACAACCGAAGGGCGACAAGGGTGTATGACCTACCATTGACCCACATGATGTCCTATATTGAATAAAGTAGTTTTTTTAATGGTTCTTCTAGATGAATCATAAATTCATTTTTTTAACCCTATATGAATAGGATAAATATGAAATTTTTTTTAAGTTCTATTATCTTTTAGAGTGAATGATGAGTTTGTGGTAGAACTTAGTTAAAGTATGAGACTCTACTTTTCAAGTATATATTTCTCTTCTTCTCTTATTCATTGACGAAATTAATTCTTATACTTTAGTGAAGGTATCTTAAAACAAAGAAATGTGTTATCATAATAACATATGTTTTGCTGAACCGATGGTATTTTAAATCATCATAGATTGATGAATTTAAGGCCCTCAATTTTACACTTGTTTGTGATCGATGACCTAAATCACTACCTATATATATTTACGTTTTTCCACCAATTATATGTCCCTAATTACAACCAATGTTCTCCGAATAGAGATCATAATTTGCTGGTGACCCTTTCATTTCTCTTTTCCTCTTATTATGACTAATTTTTATTAACCCAATTTCCAATGTGGGTTTTCCCAGAAAGATAATTTCTATATTCAACATTTTATTTTCGATGACAAATTTCAAATTGCGAGGACACAATTTATTGAAGGAAGGAAGAATGTAACACCCCATGATTTCATAGTGTGTTATTTCTTCAAATTAATTCAATAACTTTCATTACACGCAACACCGAGTTAAAGCGCACCATGACTTACCAAACAAGTCGTTCAAAAAAGGTTATGAATATTATTAACTAAATTTTAAACTTTATATAATCCTTATAATTTTAGAATCCATATTATGAGTTTCTTATACATAATGTAAGAAGAAATTTATCTTCAGTATTGCACTTTTACCAACATTTAATAGTGAACCCTTTTTGAATCCAATATTTTAATCTTTTATATATTCAATTTGACTAAAGAAATTTACTTTTTAAAATGGGGACATCAAAAAAAAATTTACAATAAAACATCCCAATCTTCCACGGTACGCTTTTCTATGAAAAATATAGCAGTGTGTGTTGTACGCAACATCGAGATCTAACACACACCACAACCAATCAAACTAGCCGTTATGAATAGTAATACCTACCTTTTGAAATATTATAAATTTTATCTCTCAAAATGGAATTCATTTTTGTATTCGGAATATCAAATTTAGCCTAATGTGAAATTTTCGAACTTTTCGGATAACATTTATTTTTTGATGAATAGTGAAAATTACTAAATTTTAATTAAAAACAACTTTTTTAATCGAAATAATTTATATTGATAAATTATGAATTTTACTAGTTTTAAAGTATATTTAGAATATATTTTTACAATTTAATACAATTTTGGTCATTGTATATAATTTTACAATTAAACCGGACACAAATAAGTGTCAGTCTTTTGATAGTAATTATATCTTAAAAACACGCTATTTGTTTTGACGACAGGAATTAATTTTTAAATTAAATAATGCAACTAATATGTTTTGAATTTGGTAAAATATACATCAATTTTTAATTCATAATTTCAAATATAGAATAGACTTAAATTTTGGTATTTTTCTGGAAACTATCATTTTTTGATGAATAGTGAAACCACTAAGTGGTAGTTAAAAAATAGAATTTGTTATAAAACATAATTTTACCACTTCTATGAGTGGAATTTTGAAAATCCGAGTGACATGGTTAATATCAAGGAGTAAAATGTGGTTCAATGAGATGAAAATAATTTTTCGTGAATAGTAACTTTATTTTTATTTACGACGGTTAAAAGTAAATAGGGTAATTAAGGGTAAAAATGATATTAATATTATCCTAACACATGTCCTAATTCTATTGGATAATCTTAATTTGACCAAAAACAAACGTAGGAATAAAATATTATCATTGAGCTTCTTTTAGGAAGTTATTATGCATTTGTGAAATATTTTAGGGACATAAGAGGTAGTTTTGATTGAGATATTGGACATCACTCACTAAAATGAACCATAAGATACCAAGGGTGGTTAGGTGAATATGTTTTGTGTGTTAGTCATATTACTTTCCCTATTTTTATTTGGATAGTGTGGGATCCAAATCTGAGTTTTCTTGTAATTCAGGACCTTGTTTCCCTCATTTCTCAGTTTGATCATTGTTGAATTTCTTCTTTGTTTTATGATAATCTTGTGTAGAATCATTCCTTTCAGATGGTGGGTGGATCAGATCAAGGAGGAAGTTTATGTTGACCCACAATGAGAAAATTCCCTAGTGGTATAGGATCTAATATTGCTGATTGTGTGCAATATACAATTTCTCGGATAAGCACCACCTCTAATCATAGTTCAGAATCCATCTATGAAATCTTAGAAGGACTTTCTCAAAGATAGGTATCTAGAGTTCATTTTCAAAAAGACACCTGTTTTGAAAGGATCCACTAAACCTCAAAACACTGTGGACTGGTTGGGATAAATATATCATTTATTTGAGTTCATGGAGACACTAGATGTTATCATGCTGAATTGCACCAGCTAAATGCTAGAGGGACTGAGTAAGAGATGGTTGGACATGACTTTGACTAAAAACAATCATTATATCTTAGCATAGAAAGACATCAAGATTAATTTCACTGACCATGTATATCCAGATTCAATGTTGTAAAAAAATGCATTGATGTTTTTCATGCCTGATATTTTCTATAAAACCATGACTTAGTATTAAAATCTCTTTGTTGAACTCATCCAGTTTGTAGCTGAGATTATATCTAACGACATGAATCAGGATTATTTATTCGAGAAGAGTAATCAATCAAATATTCAGTCATATGTTTTTTGATAAGGTTTACCACTGATTCTAATGTTATAGATATGGAGATGATGGTTGAGATAGACCTTCCTGGATAGTCAAGGTTGAAGGGAGTTCCTTTTTTCTCCTTGTGGAAGCATGAGATCCCTGATGTGAAAGAGGATGTGTGATGATTCTCAAGGATGTTATCTATGGAAGGTTCATTCCATACCTCCTACAACAACATTATGAGGACCATTAATTTTCCATTAGTGTGGAAAACTAGGAAATTCTAAGAGTGTTTTCACTAAGGATCTAAGGAACCGTATATAATGAAGACATGCATGAAACATATAGAGATTCTAACATATCATTCATACTCCTCGTAGTGTAATAGGATCATCATATCCTCCTAAAAATATGATTAAATCTGAATCTTAATGTATAGAAGGGATCTGACCATATGCACTGAGATTGATGCTACATCACATAGTGGAGGAGTCTCCTTAGGAAGCCTACACGGGCCCAACGATGGTTAAAGGTACCATTACTATAGAATAATCATTTTTTAATTCTCTAATTGATACTGGTTCATCTAAATCATTAATTTTAACCCATATTGTTAATCAATTAAATATTCCTATTAAGATTTTATCTTTTTCAATATATATTACAACACACCTTGGTATGAAGATATAAAAGGTTCTCAATAGACCTACTTGTGTCATATCTATATAAGATGTTAAGATAGATTAGAGTTTTTTTGTCCATAGACACAAACATATTGAGATCATGTTCATGATGGATTATATTTGATTCCAATGTAGCACATATTAATTGTTATATTTTTTGACTCTACCTTACTACACTCAGTGGTGTGTCTCTTGTATTTCAAATTGAATGGGACCCAATGTCTAGTATTGTCATGCATTTTTAACTATAGTTAGAGAAGGACATTTTGGGGTATTCTTTCGATCTAGTCTAGTAATTATTGGGTTGTGATATTCATCTTGTTGTCATAATGTTTCCCAAAGTGTTTCCTTCTCATCTCTATATGTTTCCACCGGTAAGGGATGTTATGTTATCCATTGATATAGTGCTTGGTACAAAGCTAGTTACTATTCACTTTTACCATAAAGATTATACATAATTGAATGTGTTGATGTCCCGGTTTGATGATTTTCTTGATAATGGATTTGTGCACCTGAGTGTGTAACCTTAAGTGGTTCCACTTCTCATTGCCAAAAAAGATGACTGCACACTTCTGTTATGTGTTGATTACCGAAAGCTCAATCGAGCTATATTGAAGAACATGAATCAATTTCCATAAATTAAATATTTATTTGATTAGTGGGAAGGACTAATATTGTTTTAAAATATCAACCTTCAATATATTTTCCATCATTTGAGAAAAGAGAAATCTTAAATATAGATAAACACCATTCGTTGTAGGTATACCCATTATGAATAACTTCATAAACCTTTTGGCCTTAAAAATTTTCCGATATTTTTCATGGGTTTGCTGAATAGGATTTCCCATGAGTATTTAGATGCCCTTTAGGTAGTCCTTATTAATGACATATTTGATTACTACATGTACAAAGAGGATCATGTGCATCATCAGATAATAGTAATGTGTCTCTTTAGAAATCATAAAATTAATGATAAACATTCAAAGTGAGATTCAAAGATTCTAGAAGTAAAATCATTGGGACGCATGGTGTCAGTACATGAAATATCAGTTGATCCGTGGAAGGTGATGTTTTTTATGACTTGGAAACGACTACAAAATGTTTTTTAGATTCTTAATTTCAAGTTTCTAACCTGTTATTATCACCGATTCATGAATGAATTCTCTAAGTTGGCTACACCAATTAAATCACTAACTCAGATGGGAGTTATATTTATTATATATGAGAAATATTATAGTAATTTTGATGATCTGAATTTCATTTTGAGTATTTTTCCAGTATTGACTCTATTAGAGACAAGGTAGGACTATGTGTTATTTGGTGATGCATCTAGTTCGAGATTGGGTTGTTCTCTAATGCATGGTATTCATGTCACGTCCTATGGATAATTTCAACTTAGGCCACACAAGAATAGTTATCCTACCCACAACAATGAACATATATCTGTAATGAATGCACTTATGAGTTAGAGGAATTACCTTTATGAAGAAAAGATAATTTTTTATTATTTACAAATGGGTTTTATCTATAACTTCTATAAAAAATATTTTAATCTCCATTAGATATACTGAGTGGAATATTTTCAATTGTTATATTTTGAACGTTCTTACAGCATATTGAATGGGAATGACGTTTCATAAGTGTTGTGTAGGAAACATCCAACCAGGTAGTGAAAGAATCATTAAAAGAGTGTAATTTAATGGAACTCTTATTACAATTTGATATTGGAGTCCATGAATGAGGGGCCAAGTTTTCTTCAACCAACATCAATTTGAAATATGATCTTCTCATGATTATTATTCTATATCAATATCATCATGAGTAGTTTTTTATCATTAGAGACTCAAAATAGTGGGGATAAAGTTTCCGATTATTCATTCTCTAAATATTGCGTTTTATGTTATCATAATATCTTTATTGTGATGTTAACATCATGAAAGGGTGTGATAAGGGATTTCCAAAATTCCTAGTTAGTTTTCCACCCATGAACCACTATGATATTCTATGACAAGAGTTTGTAGTTATGGTGGTCTGTTATGATAATGGACATTGTTGAGTTTGTTTCATGTTGATATATATGCCAATAAAAGAATGTCGGGCACCATAAATCATCATGTTTTCATCAAACACTTCAAAATCCAACATGAGAGTAGGATGAAACCCCTATATACATTGTGGTTGGGTTTTAAATTCCCATATAATGAATAATGTGATATAAGTTTTAATTTACACGATTAATAATTTTGATAAATTCATACCCATTCATCATACAACAAATATTGAGGAGATTCAAAATATATATGTGAAAGAGAATGTCTATTTAAATGGATTTCCATCATATATAGTCTCTGATAGGGATCCTCAGATTATATATATATATTAGAGAGGCCGTCAGGAGGCATTGAGATCTCAGTTTGATTTGATCACACTCTACCATCAACATTTGGATGGCCAGATAGAGTGTTCTATACATATTCTTGATGATATGCTTCATGTTTGTGTTCTTGACGTTGGTGGGGCTTGGGTTGATCACTTGGGGATGGGTGAGTTTTCAAATAATATTAGTTACAACGATGTGATCATAATATATCCTTTTGGGGGATTTTATTTATGACCATGTAAATATATATTGTGTTGGTTGGATATTTTTTAAAGTTCATTGGTTGGACCATACTAGTTACAAGAGACGTCCATTTATAATTGGTTAATTTTTTAGAGAATATTAATATCCCAAATTTTATATAAGACTTATGATGATTATTTCCCTATTCCATTGGAGATTCCAATCGATGACAAGGTGGTATTGAATTTTTCACCCCGATTGGGTCATCGATGGATTGGGATGCAATGGAAGAATACTCCTTGTTTTGATAGAAATTTTGAGGTTGCTAAAAAGTTAGGGAAATTTAACAACCATATATATCATCCTCAAAAACATATGTTGATACATAACATATTCCATGTATCACAAACAAGAAATTATCTATCTAATCTATCTCAAACTTTAAGGTGGAGTGATCTTTAGATTGTAGATGATTTATCATTAACTGAGCGACTAGTCAAGATAGTTGATTCGGAAAACAAGGTACATAATAGTAGGATGATACCATTATTCTAGTTATATTGCATAATTTTTTTGATAGTAATGATTAATGGGAACGTGAGACACGTATGAGAGTACAATGGCATCATCTCTTTGGCATGTAAGCTTCTTCTTAGACATTCTAGGAATAGAATGTTTTTGTGTGGGAAGGTTGTAACATACTATTACTGACCTTAAATGTAAGAGTATAAAAATGTTGTGGGTTTTCTTTTTTCATAACTGGGTAGGGTGTATAAGGAATAGGAATGATACATATAATTGTGATGTTATATAATTTTTGGTCTCCGTGCCTTAGCCAGATTTTTTAGCAAGCTGTAGGCAGGTCACATGCCATGTAACTAGGTTACACGCTGTGTAAATGTTGTTCGGGGAATTCAATGATAATATTAAATCCATGAGTGGATAAATTACATGATGATACATTACATATTTTGAGTTATTTAATGAATGGTTTTTTATTAAAAGAGACACATTTTTAACAGTTTTGGTACATAACTAATTAACAATGTGTAACGTGCTGAAAAGTCATGTAATACCCCGACATCGGTTTTTAAATAGGTAGAATAGATGAGATCATATTCTATCATACACATAATTTTACATCTCCTGACCCAAAATGTTCCCCATGTAATATTGAAGCTCTAAAACCCTTTATGATCCTATCGTCCGGTGTGCTATTGTCATTGTGTAGGCAGTGTGATTCCAAGGTATGATTTCAATCTTATTCTTTGTCTTTATCTCTTCCTCTTGCTTTGGGAATTCAGTATATCATCATGAAATTTTTGGATCTATTCATTGAGATGTAGGATCACCATTTAAGGATGATTTTGGAGCCATTTTATGCATTTTTTCAAATTTTTCGGTATCACTGTGTGTGTGAGAGTCAAGAAAATTGTAGGTGGTTCCATCCCAATTGGCCAAATAAATTATCCTTGAATTTATTTATTCAATTCAAATGTTGATTTAAATTAATTTGTTCAATTTTGAATTCAATAAATTTTAACAAACCAAATTATAGTTGAAATGTTTTTGGCATGAAAATTATTAAAAAATCCTTATTCCATTGAATTTGGGAGTGCTTATGTAAATTAGTTGATTGAAATTGTTTAATTCAAATTTTAGATTTCATGGAAACTATTTTGATCATGTTTTTTAATTTAATTGTGGAACAGAATTGTGATATTAATGTAATTGGTTTTGAATTTATTTAAAACTTATAAAAACGGCCTAATATGTTTTGATAGAAGCCCCATAATGTTATATTGTTGGAATGGAATATTTTATTAATAAAACTTATTACAGTTTTAAAAGGAAAATTAGAATTTGAAATGGGTGAATGTGATTTAATTCTAATTAAATCTTTCTTAATATAAATTTCCAATAAATTATTGTGAAATATAAAATGAAATTCATAGGTAGTTAGTGAGTTATTTTTACACACTCTACGACTATATAAAGTTATAATTCATAATTTAAGTAGGTTACATAATTTTTGAGATGGTGAAGAGTTTCCTTTGACCATTATCATATGGAAGTTTATAAAAACATATTCTATTGATCACTAAAAGTGTGTGTACTCTTACTACATGGACCATTAATAACTTTTTAGAATATGACTACGATTCTCGCATATTTAATATTTGAGAAATAAATACAACGTTATTACTTTACTTCACACGACTTCTAAATTTATATATAATTTTTCATGTTAAATTTTTTATTTAATGAAAAAATTTAGAAATATTATATCACCTGTAAAGCCTTTCCATAAATTATTTTCAATCATTTGAACTATATAGGGTAATTTTCATAAATATGCTTTAAAGTGTCAAACCTGGTGGTTTAAAAATTTAAAGCGTTCAATTGCTTAATCTATCTTTGGAATATTTTATGTAATCCATGTATATACCCTAATATGAGTTTTAGCTCACACCATACTTGTTTCAATATGGGTTTTTAGATTGTCTCCTTATAGGATCACATAAGGGGAATGGATCTATTGGAGGTGGATTTAGATGTTGAACCATGGACAAAGGTTGTTGTGTACTTTGGGTCTAGGGATATTTTCTTTTATTTTGGTACTTGGGTTGTAGTACATGAGGAATTAGGGCCATTTTTATTTCTCATACATTACTTCTAGTGGAGTTTCATTTCAATAAAAATTGACATGCTTGTCGTCCTTCTACAATGTTTTGTAGAAAATTCATTCCACTTGCATGTTTTATGATTCTAGGTTATAGTATCCAATCCATTTTGTTCATGAATTCCCTTATGGTTATGTCAGAATAGGCTCGATTATCGGGTTACTAGGGTACTCGTGCTGGTTCATGACACATGACCAAATTTGGTTTATCAGAATCACACAATGATTCATCAATGTAATTGTTAACAAGATTCATCCTCATTATATACATTAACCAAAATATATAAATCATAGATTATGAAACTATAATCATAGTGGTAAACCGATTATTCTTGAAAATCCTTTATAATATTTATAACTCATGACACATATTTTTCCATATAATACTCCCTAGGTATATCATAGGCCAATCTTGGAAAACATCTAATCAGATCCTTCATAAAAGGATTTAAGTAAAATGTGAAATAACCTTGGCATATCCACCATGAGTTTCACACTTGGTTCATTGGAAGGAAAAATTCACCATTATCTAGAATAATGGATGCGATTTACTAAACAAACTCTTTTTTGGGACATTACCACTAGATTCATCTCTTTTAAAACCACACACACTTGTAGTATCTTGATGGGGATCTATTTCTTAAAAAATAACCTCATTAAAAAAATTTATAAAATATTTGGATATAATCCTATACTTAGACATAACAATAATGTTAGTTTTATTTTTTATGTCACTTGATCAATTTTTTAAAAAATATGGTTCTCATGTTTTCTACTAAACAAAATCTGATACCATATTTAATGTCCCTAACTCTAGTAGCCTTGAGGTAGAGGCTACATTATTAAAATAGCACTAGATACATAGAATTTCATCAGGAATGAATTAATAGTTTAGTTGTCTTAGTAAACTAGATACATACATTAATCTCAAATACTTTTAGAATGATAAAATACAATGTATTTTATTAGATATTATTTTTATTCTATCAAGAATATCCTTGAATGCTAATTTTAGTACACTTCTTGCTAATATAGGGAAAGGAATAAATAAAGGGGTTGATTAGATACTCATCAAGAGTTATGTAACGTTGAATATATATTGAATAGATAAGGAAAATTCAATATAGGAAGGTAATAATTGAAATTACAATCCATTTAAAATACACCTTGAGCACTATGATAAATAACAAAGGAATAAATGATGATAAAAAAACCATGTAAATAATCACATGAGCTTGAAAATTATCCTTGGATATCATAACTCATAAAATAATAAGCTAGACAGAAATAACAGATTTCATAATGATGGAATGAATAATACTCGACACCTGAATTGTAACATTGATAATTTCCTCTAAGACATTGAATAATATCATTAATGACCCATGCCAATATATCTATATATATCAGTAAGTAATCATCCAAATACCCAACCTAGTGTGTCTCCTGATGTGTACAAATTCATTAAGGGGATAACTATAATAATGATCCCCAAATATCATAACAATTCAAATAAATTAATCATATGATTAATAAATAAAATAACATTAGTAAGCTATAATTATAAAATAACATATTATAAGAAGAACTATGATAAACAATTTCCTCAATAACCTTAATTAAAACTAATATTATACCATCTATTGAAAAACTAATTTTGGTAAAATTACATCATGTACCCAATGGATCATATTTGAAATAATTTTGTTTTCATTGAAGAATATAAAAACTATAAAAATATCATTAAACCCATATATTGGTAAAATACCATTTTCAATTTTAAATTATAATTAATAAAATAATGTATATTAGAAATAATATTTTCCATAAAAATATTCATTTATTAATGTAATATAATGTTCTAATAATTGAGTATTTATGATGTTAGTAAATTCCAATCAGTTCATATACATAAAAAATTTATTTTATCATTTTTTGAAAAATGATAAAGGAAAATCATTCAGAAAAAAATAAGAAGATTCATTTTTAAAAATATATAAATTCAAAATTGTACAAAAATTCAATTAATAAATAATATTTTAATAAAAATAAGATTATTTATATATAATAAAAAAAACTGTAGAAAATAAAGAAAAATATTTCATGTCTGAGGAGAAAAAAATAATATTTCCTAAAAAAAGTATTTCATTAAAGTTTATTATTAATTAAAAAGGTGAAGATGAATTTAAAACATTTAATATCATGAAATATAACCGTAGGATAATAAAATAGATTTTATTATACATAAATTTTTCTAATAATTCTCCAAGTGGATACATAAACATAAGAAAATCCAGAATAATTATTTGATTGTAAATAAACCCTTATCTATTTTGTTATTTTGGAATCAAAACACCCATGATAATATAACATCAAATAAAAAAAATTAAATTCAATGAATGTAAATTTACTCATAATATACCATATCAAATATGTATTATATACAATACATAAAATAAAAACATGGTGAATATGGAATATGTCTCGTTAAAACAAAAGTGTGATGAGAAACCCTAACCTCCAGTCCAACACGATTCATATGTAATTTTAATATCCTACATAAAAAATTACATTTTTTATAATTACATATAATAATATTGTGAATTAATATCATATCATATATAATCAATTTAAAATATTTCAACACCCATTTATTAATAATATTTTAATAAAATCCTTGTTTTTTGGTGTTAAGTATATTTTTTCATGTATGTTTCATCTTGGGAGTTATGGTACTCCTTTTATAATCATAGTTTCCTCATATCAAAAAATATAATCATCATTTAAATATCATATATATTAATTTTATACATAGTTATTTTCATCCATGAAATATAGAGGATGAAAAATGAATTACAAACTTCATAGAGATGGTGAGTCGTATATACACCTGAACATAGTTTATAATATTCATTAGAAATAACAAAGGAATGAAAAAAATACCTTAAATTTATCATTTTAATATATTCTTTTTCTTATATATTTATTATATTTAAGCCTATTACAATCCAAATAAATTGGTATTGAAAAACAAATTACATCGCTTCGTTGGGGTGGCAATCCAATGTACTCATGAGCAACATGATATTTCTTGAATGGATTGAAAGGTATTATGGTTGAAATTAAATTATAATTAAAAATTAATAATTTTAATCTAAATATCTTATATAAACAATGAACGCAAAATTATACCAACCGAAAAAAATATGGTGAGGAAAAATTAATTTTATCACTTTTTCAGGACTATACAACATATATACGGACGAGTGATATATTCACTTCCCATTTGATGGGTAAGAGGTTGGATAATTTTTATTTCATTATTATATGGGCATATATTTATATTTATAATACATAATTTCATATTTCTGGACAATTACAACACATTTATATGATTTAAATGATTATATAAATTAAAAGAGGCCATGTATGATGATTACTGCTCTTTCCAGAGACATCCACGATATCTTTTCTTATAATAGCTAGGTAAAATATTTTGATAATACCAGGAAATATAGAACATGTAATATGTTGTTTAAATTAAAAATCAATATGTATTGGTCAATCTAGTTTTTTTTACATATTTTAAGGATAATAGGGATGTTGTGTCCTTTTATAAGTGAGGGGAATGACACACATGGAATTACTAAAATGATTACAATATTACTATGTAATTATCAAAGAGAAGTATAAAAAATATCTTAATATTAAATTAAAAATACTATAATGTCAAAATACCATCATGTAATGATATTTATAAAGTTTGTGTTTCGTTTGAGACCATATCTTTTGGTTTAACCTAATGGTGGTATAAACATTTCTAACATCTATAATATGTTATATTTATCTAAAAAATTTATATAACACAATTTTTATTACAAATTTACTTAATTTTAATACGTCTAAATTCACATATCTTATTTACCTATAGATTGAATTAAAACAATATCGGTGTTTCCGAAGGATTTAAGGTAATTATTTAATCTGTAAAATTAGAAATAAAATATAATGAAAAAAAATTATAAGTTAAATAATCAGTTAAATCTTATTTTATCATATTTTATCTGTATAATTAATATTTAAAATTAATAAATTCAAAATGGTAACAATTTGTATACATTATTTTTCAAAATTTATATATACAATATAAAAATGGGAAAATTACACTAGGTGGAAATATATGAGAGGCATGGATAGCAATATCGGAAACCTACGATCCAATATGTTAAAACAAAGTGTTGGGTTTATTGTGATAACTTATCTGATATTTGTAACCCAATTTAGAACGTTTAATCTTACTTAGGTGAAAAATATTTTATATGGTTACTATTCATAATGTTCAAAATTACAATGGATATATTTAACAAATTTTAACCTCATGATTCCAAATAGGGTATCCATTTATTAATATTTAGTCTCTCTAGTTGATAGAATTTTTTTAAGATAAAAATTTAAATCCAATTAAAGATCGTGGTTCAAAAAAAATTACTTATTATAAAATTGTCTTTTTATATAATTCAATAACTAAAATGATTAAAATAAACATAATTGGATTATATATAATAAAATAGAAGTAATTATTCTATGGAAACTATTTTTTATCAGCCCCTGTTTCATGTATGTAACCAATTAATTATGTTTTTTATGTATGTAATATATATTGGTTATTTGTTGGAATATTTGGAGACCTTTTACAATGTTTTGGGGCTTTTTATAGGTAAACGGATGGTTCATGGTATAGGAAACATGTGAATATTTTGAACAAAAATCTGCACAATGAGATAAGACAAAAAGGGGTGGTTCATGACAAGAAAACGATTTGATCAAATCGTTAGGAATCTAATGATAAACCATTTGTAATGTCCTGACCCATCTCACCACTAAAACGGTGGTCGGATAGGTCATCACATGAACTCAATCGTGTCTCCCCATACCCCAGAGGCTACCGACTAGAAGCAAGGGTCTATGGATAGTCAGTGGGGTGATTATACCCTTAGATCAGAGTTCAATAATAGATAATGGAAATAAATAGCAGAAGGAGGTAAATAATTTATAAAGTAGTGGAAGAAAAATAGAACTCATTTAATAAAATTTTCCAACACCAATTATATAGAAAATGCATGAATGACATTTTTTATGTTATTAAATGATGCAACCACGTGATATAAATGTGGTCTTGATCATTTATTGGTTTTATGAATTTATTTATATAGAGTTTAATTAATATGATTAATTAGTTAAATGATTTGAATGGATATGGTTGAGTACTATGGTAATTAATTGAATAACTAATTATCTTTTCATGATTCCGAATAATTGTACCATTTACTAAATATTGAAAATATAGATCACATTGAAATGTTTGGAATATATAATGAAATGGGTAATAATTAATGGATGGATTAATTATCACATGATAAATTATCCATGGTTAATTAATGAATTAACTGGATTAAGTGAGGTGAATTATTTAATTAATTATTGAATTAATTAATTTTCATATATTAATTTAATATTATGAATTATTTTAATTATTATGACTATTGGCCAATAATACATTTGGTTTCATGTTAATTTTATATGCCTTATGTTGTTTAATATGGAGTGGTTTAAAAATATGATATTCAATGTGAGATGGTTGCTAAATATGTGGGCTTTTTTTCATCATTGACTTGAGATGTTTATGATAAGCGTGTTAATTTTTAAATTCCTAGATGAAACACTATTTAATTAGAAGGTTTTATACTTGATATTGTTTTGGGATTGTTGGCACCAAAATATGGCACGAAAGGAAGGGACGAAAAAGAAGGATGGCACGCTGCCTCGCGAAGCACCGACGCGAAGCGCCGCCGCGAAGCACCCCGAGCATCACGGTCTTGCGAAGCTCTATAGGCGGTAACTCTTCGCGAACGCATTTGACGTTCGCGAGCCCGCCTCGAAGCTCCAGAGGCAGTAACTCTACGCGATGGCATTTGACGTTCGCGAGCACGCCACAAAGCTCCAGAGGCGGTAACTCTCCACTAACGCATTTGACGTTCGCGAGCCCGCCGCGAAGCTCCAGAGGTGGTAACTCTCTGCGGACGAGGTTGACGTTCACGAGCGGGCCGCAAAGCACCTGAGGCGGCGTGCGAGTTCTGCTTCGCGACACCCCTTCCCTATAAATACAAGACTCCCCCTGAGTCCCGAGGATGGACAATCCGACCTTTCGGCTTCTCCTCTCCCGAATCGCGAAGCACCCTTTTCCCCCAGGAATCATGAGCTCCGCGAGGTATTTCTACTTCTCATGATGCCTTTTCATTGTCTCATTTTGAGCCCCTCTTCCGAGAGGGATGCCCTTCATGAAGATCAAGGGCATTTGCGAAGGAAGGGGATTCCCAAGGGAACCCGGGCAGCCGCGGAGCGTTTATGCTTCACGAAACACCCAAGTTGTACTAGCAATCCCTATGCTAAGGCAGGATCGTTATACATCGCGAAGCACATTGCTTCGCAGCACCTTGCTTCGCGATGCACCCCTTCTTCGCAAGGAAGTGCTCCGTGAATACTATTCCACTTCGCGAAGCACCCTCCACTCACACTTATGCCCCATTCTAAGGCCAAGGCACTCTACTTCGTGAAGCACACTCCTTTTCTTGGAAATTTCTCTTCCCGTGTGAACCTCCCGGTTTTCACGATGTGATTTCAAAGTCCCATGGACAATACCACCTGTAGCATTGCTTTGCCTAACGCTTCTTCACATAGGCACGCTAACAGCTATTGCTTCTTCGCATAGCCACGCTAACGTGGACCCCTTGATGGTTCGCTCCACAACCCCCTTGATTATGTCCTTAATGGTACCTTCCCTTCCCCAAGGACCAGAGGGTACGAGTTATGTAAGTCCTAGGGGTGCGGAGTGAACCCACCTCGTCCGAGCTGTAGGAAGTTAAACTGCCAAGCACCATGTCCTCAAGACATGACATTAAACTATCACACAACCTCGTGCCTCTCACGAATGGTCCCCCCAACTCGAACATTTTTTACGCAACTCGTCTCCACGGGGGTGGAATCACCCATCCACAAGGGATGATATCCTCCTTATTGGAGTGTCGTATGTTCTCAGGAGAAGGACGTTCTTAGTTCCCCAACGGAGGGCTGCACCCCTTCATCTCCGTACTTCCCCACTACCAAGGTCAGTGGAGGACGTGATAAGGAACGAGGCACCTCCCATCATTGGTCCTGAGTCCCTCTTTTGCCACGCTTTGTCACACTCCGGGCCTCCATCCTGGAGTAAGTCCCAGCACCATGGGCCGCCTAACGCGTAAGCCCCTATTCGCTTCTCACGGTCGTACCCTTCGCGACGTGATCGTCAGGTCCTTGCAACCTCTTGTTTCTCACACCGAGCATGACTCACGTGGTCTTAGAGTGAGCACCGACCCTAACCCCTACATCCAGCGAACAATGAGGACTTTGATCTATGTCAAGGAATGTTACATAGGAATCCTCCATGACGTTCAATCCACATTACTCGGTCGTTCATTCACGTCGAGTTTCTCCCTCATCCAGCATGATGTTAAACTGCATGCCCCATCCCGCATGACGTTAAACTGCATACCCTCGTCCAGCATGATGTTAAACTGCATACCCTTGTCCAGTATGATGTTAAACTGTATTCCCTTGTCCAGCATGACATTAAACTGTATACCCCTTGTCCTGCATGACATTAAACTGCACACCCATTTGAACTACGAGGTCTTTGATCCATGACAAGGCGTGGTACGTAGGAATCCTCCACGAGGTTCAAGCCCACCCATCATGCAATTCACATCGAGTTCTACCTGCGTCCAGCACGACGTTAAACTGCAATTCCAGTTCGACGGCAAGCCGTTGTGACCAACCCGAACTATGAGGACTTTGATCCATGTCAAGGCGTGGTACGTAGGAAGCCTCTATCAGGTTCAAACCCACCATCCGGTCGTTCTAAACTCATTCACTTCGGTTCACCCCTTTCCCGCAAGACGTTAAACTGTATTCCACAATTTGAACTACGAGGACTTTGATCTGTGTCAATGCATGGCACGTAGGAAGCCATCCAGAGGTTCAAGCCCAACAATTATTGGCCCAGACCGTCTCCTTGTCGGTGTGCCACGTTCCCCCCATTTCTACCTGAACTATGAGGACTTTGATCAATGTCAAGGAATGGTACGTAGGAAGCCTCCACAGGGTTCAAGCCCATCTCCCATCGGACCAAGGTCCCCCATTTACGTCAGTTCGCCGACACCCATCACCCGTCGTTTATTCACGTCAAGATTCACTACCGTCCCACATGACGTTAAACTGTATTCCATCAATCCTTTGAACTACGAGGACTTTGATCCATGTCAAGGCATGGTACGTAGGAAACCTTTCCAAGGTTCAAGACCACCACTAGTGGACCCACGAGACTACTTTCACGTCCGATCACTGATGAAACCCATTGATCTACGAGGTCTTTGATCCATGTCAAGGCATGGTACGTAGGAAGCGTCCTCGAGGGTCAAGCCCACCACCCATCGGACGAAGGTGCACCTTCATGTCGGTTCGCTGACAAAGCCCATCGGAAAAAGGTCCACCTTCACGTCGGTTCGACAACGCATCGGACCAAGGTCCACCTTTACGTTGGTTCGCAGACGACATCCATCGGGCCAAGGTCCACCTTCACGTCAGTTCACCAGCACCATCCCAAAATACGCGGACTTTGATTCCCTGCCAAGAGGATACGTAGGAAGCCTCTTCAAGACTCAAGCCCAACTTCACTGTCGTCCTTGTGATGGTCCCATTTCATTCCCCTCCACCCCATTCATCCATATATCACCCATCCTGATTCTCGCCCGGACCGTCACCTCTCGGTGAGACCATGTCGATACGCTCCTCTTCACAGCCGCCCATGGGCCGGTCCCGGTATCAGCACCCCTCCAAGGGAAACCCCTCAATACGATCTATTCTAGCTATTGCTCCGATCGGGTTGATCCATCTCCGCTGGACGTTAAACTCACGGCGTACCCTATGTTAAACATGGGAAGCTGAGGAAAACCTCAAATAAGTGTCCATGGAATATAATTCCCCACGCTCGATGTGGGATGCCTTGGGCTTCCACGCCCTCGAGAAGCCCTATGACCAGGGATAATATACAGACATGCCAGGTTCCCCAGCATCCAGAAACGCTACTGATGCCTCAACGTGACTACTCCCCCTACTGAAGGTTGCTGCCCTGACCGGGCCCTTTGGAATGTCCCGACAGAAGCAGTGTAATTAACCGGCGCCCATGGAATCATGGCACTGCGAAGAGTTTCACGAACAACGTATTAAATCTATGAGGGAGACCCGGACAAGGTGACGAGTTCTGAGGAGGAATCCAAAGAAGGGAGAACCGACATCCCATCATCCCATTTCGATCAAGGAGAAGATGTCCCTGAAAAAGAAGCGAATGCCGCCCGCCTTTGGAATGTGGGAACGCGGGGAAAAAAGCGCAACACATCCTCCTCCGCAGACGGACATATGTGCGCGCCCCGGTGAAGGCGGAGGAAACAGAAATGGTGAACCTGACGTGAAATTCTTCTCCTCAATATGGATATTAGTAGCGTTCGAGACACTAGTAGATTGATGTGTCATCGGATCCAGATATCAGGCGCCTTGTCCCGCCAAGAAAATAGCGGGCATATCGTGAAACTCACCGGAATTTGAGGCAGTAGAACGTGGGGCACTCCGTTCTACAGCGTGTTGGCATGGATCCTTCTTACAGAAGTGGAGAATAGAAAGATGATGGGGCAATGGATGTAAATAATTTTCCTCTCAGTGCTGATGAGTTGATCCCTTCGTTTCTCAGGAACCAGGTTGCTCTTAGAGAGATGCGATCACCGCCCGCTCGCCTACGCAGGGTCAGGGGCAACATTGACATAGCCACCCCATATGGCACCGCTACCGCCACGACGATCTCCACATCACGGAATATGGGGTGCCCACGTCCCCTTTCCCCATCAGAGGTCATCCAGCGAAGGGTGATCAACAACCTCATGCACAGGTACGAGGAGGAAGGGGTCATCCCAACTCGGGATGTTGCCCGCCTAGGCCTGGAGGCATCTAGGCCCCGCCTTCAACGCCACCCTAACAGGCTACGCAGGGAGCCCCTACTCCCCACCCCAACATTCAATCGTTTTGGGATCCTGACCCCGGAACACCTTGATGAATCCTTGCCTTACGCTAATGAGGCGGGCGCCGTACGGCTCAGCCCGCTCAGGGTCCCAACCCAAGGGCTCCAGGCAAGAGCTCCCGCCCGGCCGCGTCAGCGCCGCTGTACGACTCCGCTGGAAGAGCAGGCAGGACATGTCCATGCACCACCTGCACCCGCTCGCCTGACCCGACGTCAGCACCGGGCCCGGGCTAAGGACGCTCTCCCAGATGCGTCAACGTCAACAGCTACAGTGTCCCTCGCCACCGCCGACGTGCATCATGAAGTCCCTGCATACACTGAGCAAGGGAACTCCTACACCCAACCAGGATCGAGACCCCAACTGCCCCACGGGCAGACTGGGTTGACTCTCCGGGTTGCAGGCCCAAGTGGTGATCACCGCGAACTAACCCACGGTGATGTCACCCTGTACGGAGGCCCTCCCCGTACCACTAATCCACAGAGCGTGGGCCTTCCCCGCTCTGAAGATCATCACAGAGGTATGCCTCGTGCTACGCCCATCCTGAAGGGAGACCTGCCCCGCGGCAGTGACGCTCGGCGCGGAAACCTTTCCCGCGCCCACTATACAGGGTATGTAGTCCATCCTCCTGCCCATGACCACCGATCTGAAGGCACTGACCATCCAGTCCTCCTCCAATGTGGGGGACTTCCCGACGTCCTCTCTACAACCGACGAAGGTCCTCCTCACCCTAGCAACTCGTGGAGTAAAGGTAAGCCTCGCTCCGCTCGCATCGTCCATGGAGGTCCTCCCCATGATACTGCTGATTCCAACAGAGGCTCTGCCCACATGGGTGCTGTCCATGGAGGTCCTCCCCATGTACCCTTCGATATTTGCCCTGGTGCACCTCGCACCGCGGATATCTCGAGTGGGGGACCTCTCCGCCACGGTGCCAGCGCCACCCTGAGACTACATAATAGGGATCAACCCTGTCCCGAAGAGCCACCCCGGGGCAAGAGAGCGGGTCGTCACCGCCACAAGAAGAGTCCTAGGAAGGCCCGGGTGGAGATCAAACCTGCTCGCTTCTCCGACTCTGAAGTGGAATGCGACTCAGCGATGGAACCTTCACCCCACTCCTCCGTATCATGGACTGGGGCAGGAACCAGACGCGTTAGCCTCATTCTCCCGGAATATGAGGTCCTCCAGATTACCATTTCTCTCCACAGGTACATCTAGGAGGAAGAAATCTTGGGAATTCTGCAGGTCTCGACCGCGCAATCACCACCATTGTCACAAGAAGTGCCCTCTACCTCTACCAGAGATCACAGAGAGCTATTTTGGGGGCCAACGGCGGTAGAGCGATGTCATGACCGGTCGCCGGTAGTCACGATTCCTGTGCCGGAAGCTGTGGCTTTTAGCACATTGTATCGTGACATCGTGGCCAGGTCACCTTATTCTTCGAAGGATGGCCCAGAATTCAGCAGCCAGTCAGCTCGTTCGCCGTATTCTCCGCCGCCGAGTTTACTTTCCCAGAGGTCTACCTCGGTACCGCTACCGATACCTCAGCCGCCCCCGGTTGAAGAGTGGGGAAATATAGGGCCAGACCCCGAGTCCGAACCCAGGAGCTTATAGAGTATTCTTGCAGCAGATTACTTCCCGGAGAAGATCTCGCCGACGGCGTCGCTGAATTTTCGCGCACCAGAGTCCCTTACCCCTGAATAAGTGGGGTGATTTTTTCGAACCCTATGGGCGACACACATACTCCTTCGTTACGAATGGGTGGTATACCCTAGAAGTCGAGAGCACTTCGGAGAAATCAGCGAGCAGTGCCGCCTGATCGATTTGTCCACGCTCCTTGTGGCCCAGCACCTCGAGTCGCCAGGCCGTCAGAACGCCTTTCAACGGAAATGTGTTCAGAGTTTCAAAGTACTCCGCATAATTATCAGGGAAGATACCCCCCATGTGCAAGTCTGTGGTTGGGGACACTATGTCCCTCTCCTCTTCGACCCTATCCGATGGCAGCCCGATTCGCTATGCGACATCGAGGACATTCCCTCGAGAGGGGTCGTGGTCCACATGGCTGACGTAGTGGAAAAGGAAGGCGAGCTTCCATTAAATGATGGAGACTTACCCCCTGAGGGAGTACCGCCACTTCTGGACCCATCAGGGAGGGTTACCCATCATCATAGGAACCTGCTAGGCCTCCTTGTACCCACCGAGTCGCTGGTACTTGGTCGAAATACCAGAAAGGGTAAGGAGCACGTCAGAACTGTCAAGCACTCCGACCCGTCTGCCTATTTGCAGAAAACAGAAGAAGATCCCGAGAAGGCCACATTACGCCAGTAACTTGCTGAGCAGAATAGGCTGGTTGATGAACTCTTGGGAGAGCGCACCGCAGAGCGGCGGCCCGACTATGGTAATCCCAGGCCGGGGCAGTAGGGCCAGGAACAATTTCCCCCCGGTGAGCTGCCTCCGGGCAACCCTGATCGTGCTACTGCCGCAGACATGGAATAAGACGGAACTTACGGCAAGAGGGAGTGATACGTCTCGCCAACCCCCCCCCCCCCCCCGAACGACGGGGTAATCTGAAGAATCCAGTCCGGGTTCCCCCAGTCGCCCCACAGGTCGTTCCGCCAGTCGATCCAAGAGCTGCCGAAGAAATTTACCGTGTTGAAGAGCCTGGAAATGCACTTAAGGTTAGGGATCCCTGTCAAGACAGGGACCCCCAATCGGATGATCCTATTGCGGCACTCATAGCCCGCCTCGAAGCGTTGGAAACATGGCATGTGGCGGTCCCACCGGATGGCAAGCCTTGTCCCGCGTGGGTGGATGATATGCCCGCACCTCCGGGTTTTGGGAACCCCACTTTATCGCCCATTAAAGGGACATGTGACCTACTATAGCACTTGGAAAATATTTCATCCAGGTTTGGTCCCATGTTGGGGACCCCGGCACAGAAAGAAGCCGCCAAACTCCGGTGTTTCGTACAGACATTGGAAGGTCCAACATTCTTCTGGTAAAGCCAGCTCCCTATCGGATCAGTGACCGGTTGGGAGGACCTCCGCCGGCAGTTCCCATACCAGTTCAGCTCCACCACGCAGAAGACCATCATTTCATACCTCTTCATGTGCAAGCAAAGGCCTGATGAGTGGGTTGCAGATTTCATCACCCGGTGGAAGGGACATACGTATTCCCTCGATATGCCACTGACTGAGAAGTAATTACTGACGATGTGTGTGGGGAACATCAAAACGGAGCTGGTACCCTCCCTGATTACCCAGAACTACCCTGGAGGGTTCAGATATTTCTCAGATAAGGCTCAGCGGCTTGAGAAATCTCTGCAACAGGCTAGTTAGGCATGTTCGTTACCCCCTATGATCCCAGCTAGGAGGACCGCCAGGGCTGAGACCGTCGCGGTGGCCCAAATTGAATCCCCTAGGAAGCTGGAATTACTTCCAGCGACACCATCCCACCAACCCCACAGAGGTCCTCCACCTCAAACACATGCTCATGCCCAGCAGCGACCGCCTCAGAATCGACAGATTCTGCCGCGCAATGCGCCATCGCCACCTGGGCGAGTCAATCAAGCACCGCCTCCTTAGCAGGCCCCTCTGGCCCCTCATCAGGGTCGGGCCCCTAGGGCCCCCTATCCGGAAAGAAGGAACCAGACTTATTCGTTTAACGAAAATCAGGTCACTGGCTACTTCCGATGTGCTCTAGAGAAAGGGATTGTGCGCCTGCCCGAGTGCAGAAGGCAGACAGAGGAGAATCTCACCGATCACCCCTACTACCGCCCTTATCATCGGATTCTGGGGCACACCCTCAAGCAATGCTATGTGTTTAAAGACTGGCTTCAAGACCAGGTCAACAAAAACATATTCTTGTTGGGCCCGACACCAGCACAAGTGGCAGGTGTCTTTGTAGGATCAGAGATCGGCAGCGACAGCGAAGGTGAGTGGCAGCAGGTTCCCAGTCGTGGATCCCGGAAATACGATGACTGGATGGCTCGAAAAACCGTCGTCTGTGCCCATGGTATCCTCCAGGCACGCCTGATGCAGCTGGAACCATCATAAGTGGTAGATGGTACCTCTTCATCGTCTTCACAGTCGACCACTTCTCTAAAGGGAAAGCAGTGGCGAAACAAGAAGAAGCAATGTGCACCGCCGTTGCGATCGTCATCCCGCACTCTCGGTGACTATATGCCCCCTGAAATGGGGATTCCTCCCAGAATCCGCCTAGCGGTGGATGACTCCTCGAGCGACAGCCGGGGGTACGCTTCGGTTAACACCGTGGAGCTGGTAAAGCCCTATATGACCCCCGACAAGGGGGAACACCAGGAGAACGCCCCCACCGTTTCCAGCCGACGTCAACGTCAGTGGAATCGCAACCGCTTCAGTCATCGAGGTACATCAGCGGGCACTTTCAGCCAAGTCGTGCACGCTACTGAGACCAGACAGCAGGCTCAGCGCAGAGCTCACCACACGCAACCCCATCTAACGCCCTCAGCTCTACCTCCTCCGTCGTTCGTGCTACTAGATCAGGGAGAGCTGCCTCGTTCGTATCATAGTCATTCTTGCCCAGCTACAGGCCATCCTCCGCTGGCCAATCCTAGTCTGGCGACTACTCTCGAGGCTTCAATTAGCAGGCAGCAGGATGTACCCAGTACTAGCCAATCACCGGTTCAACCGGTAGGACCCGCTATGCCTCCAAATGCCGAACGACCTCCTATAAGCAGAGTTTCGCGTTTGGCACGAAAGTATGAAGTCCTGAAGCACCTGGCCGGCATACCAGCAAGGCTTTCTACCCTTGATGCGCTTCACCTGTCATCCGAAATGTGCAAGGCACTTGCCGAGGCCCTAAAGAGCCCCCTATATTTTGAGACAGAGGTAGCAGCTGCAGAAGCCTTCCATACAGAGACAATTGAAAACACCGAATGTATGGAGGTTATCTCGTTCTCCGGAGAAGAATTGGACCCTCCTATACTGGGGTACATTCGCCCGCTGTACATCACTGGCCACTTCAATGGCGTGGAAGTCTGTCGTTGCCTCGATGACACGGGTTTCAGAATCAATCTAATTCTGACTCAGACGTTGTAGAAGATGGGTTTGTCTGAAGGTGATTTAACTCCCTCTGACCTTATAATCCAGGGGTACGACCGGAATGAGCAACCCCGGTCGGCAAGATCCGCCCGAAGACTTAGTTTGGTGGCTTAATTGCCAGCACCGAGTTCATGGTCGTCTCTCAGGCCACCACCTACAACAAGTTGATTGGTAGCCCATGGCTCCATCTGCATGCAGCGGTCCCTTCGTCGTATCACCAGTGCCTCAAACACTCACTCAACGGTCGAGTAGGCGTGCATCAAGGAGATGCATCCCTTTTCGCCTCTTGTGAGGCCCGCTATCTGGATGCGGGTTATTACAGAAGTAATGATAAGAAAATCCTAGTAAGTGAGGATGAACCCACCCCGGTCACAAGTGATCCCTGGGAAAGCATGGATGACACCCACGTCCTCCCGATCCACCGATTGGAGGCCACGACCCCCGACATGGGGCAATGTTTTGTTGTTTCGGGTACACAAGGAAGGCATGTTCCCGTGTCCAAGCGATGAAGGAAAATCACCTCGTACTCCTACATCAACCAGGCTCAGGTGATCCTGGAACCTCCTACCCTTGTACGGTACCGGGACGTCAAGCTTATGACAATGGCGGTACGCCATACGTGTCTCTTTCGCCGGGATGAAATCCACGGACTCAGGCCGACACATCACCACGACTTTGATATTATCAAACGTGGCCCCTTAGGCTGAAGTCCAGATGGGATAGGATCGACTGCCTTCATTGCTAGGGTCTCAATGGCGAGTGGGTCTCCTGATATGATGACCACTTCTGCCCAAGATGGCACCAGTTTCCCCCCAGGTTTTGATAGCCCAAAAGTATCTCCCATCGCGGGAAATTCCCCCACAGGTGTGGAAGAAGACCTGGAGGATGCTCCCCCCGCCTTTGAGGAAGACATCTCTACCACGGTTGATGAACTGGTATAGGTGATCCTTGGTAGCGAGGCATATCCGAAACCCACATTGATCAGTGCAGCCATGTCCCCCGAGGAACGGTAGCAGTACGTAGACTTCCTCAAACAACACCGTGACGTGTTTTCCTGGAGTTACAACGAGATTCCAGGACTAGATCCCTAGGTAGTCGTTCACCGTCTGGGCCTCCCGGAAAAACATCGTGGGTTTAAGGAGCCTCTCAGGAAGATGCACCCTTCTCATGGTGCTATGGTTGAGTCTGAAGTCGACAAGCATATCAAATCCAACTTCGTTAAGGAAGTCAAGTACCCCAAGTGGATTGCCAACATTGTGCTACTCAGGATGAAGAATGGGCAGATCAGAGTCTTCATCGACTTCCGAAATCTTAATCACCACTGCCCAAAGGATGACTTCCCACTCCCGGTGACAGAGTTATTGATTGACTCCACGGCCGGGTTCCAAGCTCTCTCTTTCATGGATGGGTATTCCGGGTACAACCAGATCTGGATGGCCCCCGAAGACGAGGAGTCCACTGCCTTCAGGGCTCCCCAAGGTACCTTTTTATACCAGGTTATTCCATTAGGTTTGAAAAATGTAGGTGCCACTTATCAGAGGGTCATGCATCGCATATTCAAGACGATTCTCGGGACATTGGTGGAATGCTACGTAGATGACCTCGTAGTCAAATCATGTCAGTTCCAGGACAATCTCAAAGACCTCAAGAAAGTGTTCGGTTTCCTCCGTTCCCGTCACCTGAAGATGATCCCGTTGAAGTGTGCCTTCAGGGTCACCTCTGGGAAGTTTCTTGGGCTTTGTTGTCAGATACCGAGGTATCGAGATCGACCCGGAGAAGATCAATGCCATCAGCCAAATGCCTCCCCCGAGAAACATTAGGGGACTTCGAGGCCTTCAAGGCCACTTAACCTATATATTCCAATTCATCGCAAATCTGGCCGGAATGTGTAAGCCCTTTTCCCGGATCATGAATAAGGGTGCCGCCTACGAATGGGACGAGGAGTGTCGGACCGCATTCGAGGAAATCAAGCAGTATCTGCTCCAACCTCTGGTCCTGATGCCACCAGTCTCCGGAAAGCCGCTGGTCCTTTACATGACCGCCCTGGAAAGATCCCTCGGTGCGATGCTCACCCAGAAGAATAATGAGGGTACTGAGAATAGTCTCTACTATCTCAGCCGCATGCTTCTTGATATGGAGGTCAGATACTCCCTTATCGAAAAGAGATGCCTTGCGCTCGTCTTCGCCGTGCAGGAGTTGCGACATTACCTGCAGCACAATGTGGTGCAATTGGTCTCCTGGGTAGACCCACTGAAGTACATTCTGAATAGCCCCATGCTGACTGGCTAACTAGCAGAGTGGGCGGTGATTCTCCAGTAGTTTGATATCAGGTTCGTACCTCAGAAGGCCATTAAGGGACATGCGTTGGAAGACTTTTTAGCTGCCCATAAAACCTCCATGGATCAATCCCTGGACCTGGATTTTCCTAATGAGACGATCCTCTCAGTCGATCATGTCGTTCTGTGTTGGCAAATTCATTTCAACGGTGCCTCCCGGAGCCCCACCGGTAGGCGGCTCAAAGATCCCTTGCTCAACAGAGTGGGTCTGGGTATTGTCTTCATTACCCCGGCACAATCCGTCCTGCCATACTCATTCCTATTGTCATAAGGCTATACGAACAACGAGGCAGAGTACCAGGATCTCATCACCAGCCTCGAGTTGGCCCCTGAGATCCATGTGTCCCATCTACATGTGAAGGGTGATTCCGAGATGGTAATCAAACAGGTTAATGGCGACTACGTCGTCAGGAAGCCGGAGCTTTCACCGTTGCTGGAGTACACCCTCCCCCTAATGGGCCAGTTCTCTTCTCGACCGGAGGTTACCCATGTCCCACGGTCATAGAACGGTCAAACAGACGCCTTGGCTGGCTTGGCCGCATCGCTCACAGAAACCGAGCAAGATGATTTGATCATACATGTGGCACACCGGGGAGTCATTGCCCCCGTTACCCAAGTGGACAATGATGGCCTGCGGGTAGGTCATATCACCGCCAGAACCTCCACATCAGGGGTCCTGGGTTCGTCAGACATAGTGGCTGAATTCACTCCCAACTGGAGGGCGCCTTTTGTCGAGTACCTCCAAAATGGTTGCCTCCCGGACGACCTGGCTGAGCGCGAGCGAATCCGACGTCGCGCACTGCAGTTGACCCTCTAGAGCGGCCCCAGTCTTGAACAGATCCTTTATAAGTGGAGTTTCGATGGTGTCCTCCTCCGTTGCATCCAATGATTAGAGATACCTCATGTTATGCAAGAGGTTCACGCCGGTTCCAATGGCGCCCATCAAGCTGGGCCGAAGCTGTCCCATCAAATCCGAAGGGTGGGGTACTTTTGGCCCTCTATGATCCACGATTGTATTGGGTATGCCAAGAGGTTCCATGCGTGCCATGTTCACGCCAACTTCCTGCATCGGCCACCGGAGCCCCTCCACCCCACCATGTACTCTTGGCCATTTGCGGTATGGGGACTTCATGTAGTGGGACCGTATCCACTGGCAACAGCCCGCCAGTGTAGGTTCATCCTGACTGCTACAGATTTCTTCTCCAAGTGTGCAGAGGCAGTTCCACTCAAAGAGGTCAAGGCCCGTTCCATCGTTGACTTTGTGAGCTCCAATATTATCCACCAGCTTGGGGTCCCTCACACCGTCCTCACTGATAACGACACCAACTTCCTAGCGGCTGAATTAAAGAAATTGTACGCCATGTACGACATCCGGTCAAACCATACCTCTCAGCACCATGCGTAGGCAAATGGACAGATCGATGCATTCAAAAAAACCCTCTCTAACATTCTGCAAAATATGGTTGGTCAGAACAAGAAAAGTTGGCCGGAAAAGCTCCCCAACGCCCTCTGGGATTAACAGACGACGACTCGCAACTCTACCCAGGTGACCCCATATTCCCTAGTGTATGGAGCTGAGGCCGTCCTACCCATTGAGATCCAGCTGCCATCATTACGTACTGTAGTCTATGATCACCAGACATCAGATGAGGTAGCCAAGATCCGTCTATCTAAATTAGAAGCACTGGACGAGAACCGGCTCTGTGCCATGCACAATCTGGAAATGCATCAGGATAAGATAGTGATGGCCTTCTACAAGAAGCTTCGTCTCCGTTCTTTCCTACAAGGAGACCTAGTACTGGCCCTTCGAGCGCTAATGATTCCCGGTAGGAAACCACCCAAATTAGAACCCAAATGGGAAGGGCCTTATATCATCCATAAGGTTTTCCCTAATGGAGAATACTCATTGGTGACCACGGATAGAGAGCGCATAACCCCTCCCACCAATGCCAAGTTCCTCAAGCGATACTTTGCCTAGGGCGAAAAGGGTCCTACATGACCTTAAACTGCATCTTCGTCCTGCAAGACGATAAACTGTGAAATGGTCCCGCATGACCTTAAACTGCACATTAGGGTCCTACACGACCTTAAACTGCATCTTCATCCTTCAAGACGATAAACTGTGAAAGGGTCCACCATGACCTTAAACTGCACGTTATGGTCCAACACAACCTTAAACTGTAAAGTCCTACACGACCTTAAACTGCATCATTGTCCTGTAAGACAAAAAACTGCAAAATGGTCTATGCTCTATGACTTTAAACTAAGATCTCCCCCTCGTCCTTACTACAAGATGTTAAACTGCAAGCCAGTCAGGCCTTCCTGACCGAGGCTCAGCCTCAGGCCCCTTGGCCTCCTTGGCCCCCCCCCCCCCCCGCCCCCCGTCCTTACTATAAGACGTTAAACTGCAAGCCAGTCAGGCCTTCCTGACCAAGGATCCGCCTTAGGCCCCTTGGCCACCTCGGGCCTCCGGCCCCCCGTCCTTACTGTAAGACGTTAAACTGCAAGCCAGTCAAGCCTTCCTGACCGAGGCTCAGCCTTAGGCCCCATGGCCTCCTTGGGCCCCTGGACCCCGCCTTCACTGCAAGACGTTAAATCACATGCTGGTTAGGTCCCCCTGACCGCGGTCCGGCCTCAGGCCCCTTGGTTTTCCCCGACTTACCTTCTTGCGGGATTGTACGGTATGGTGTGGGATTACGTCCTCATTCACGTTGGATTACTCGTCATACCTTACATATCACCGAATGAGATTCATCCTAGTCCCGCATGACGTTAAACTGCATCTTAAGAACTACGTGTGGATTGATTCCCATCTTCATGGGATACGTAGGAATGCTCGGACGCCTCGTCTTGAGCCCATCCCCAAGATTTTCCCTTCCACTATCCCCCATGTGAATAGTTTCCTCAGAGGATCTTTGTGTAGTGTGGGGTAGGTTTTTTATCCCCGCTCATACGACCCCGCTCACACAAGGATTGATAGGGTCTCACCATGTGCCCAGTCATGTTCTTCTATCCTCCCACGTCCTCACCGCATGACGCTAAACTGCGTGGCCTTCAAGAACTACACATGGCTTGATTCTAATCCTCATGATATACGTAGGAACGTCCGGACAATTTTTCTGTTGGCCCAGACCAAAAATCCAAAATCTTCCCCTCGGGTCAAGACATATGGCATGGTGCACACTTTTTCCCCAACTCACATCGAGTAAGCCTCGATCCGGCTGCACATCCCCCTGGAGATGTTTTCATCTTTCGTGGATGGATACAGTTATGCTTCACCCACCCCTTGACTGGGATTCAATCATTTTTTCTCACACCCAGAGGGACCCCTATAAACGGCCTGGATACCATTCCCAATGGCTCTCCTATCGATACGGGCCAACGCCCCCGATGGTTTTCAAGCAACAAGCCGATACAAGTCCTGCGTTGCGAATTTGGTCAGCGGTCGACACTCATTTGTTGCTCCCATATCCGGTTACCATAGGAACGCTGTGTTTCGAACATGGTGAACAGTGTCCTGAATCTTCGGGTCCACCCCGAGATGTCCCAGACATCGAGTGCAGTGATTCATTCTACGCCATCCCAAAGTAACAAGCTCCTCCCCGGGTGGCGCTAGCAATCGGGCCCACGGCCCTGATTCCCCCATAGGGGTGTACGGTGTGCTGTAGGACTATGTACACATTCACACCGGGATCATGTACCATGCCGTACGCCTTCTCTTACGAGGCCCAGCCTCAGGACCCTTGGCCTTCTCGGGTCCCCGACCCCCGTCCTCATGTAAGACGTTAAACTGTAGACCCGTCAGGCCTTCCTGACTGATGAATGACCTTAGGCCCCTTGTCCTTCTCGGGCCCCTCTTCCCAACCTCTTACCCAGGGTGTACGGTGTGGTGTGGAACTATGTCCTCATTTACGTAGGGATCATGTACCTGCCGTACGCCTTCCCTTACGAGGCCCAGCCACAGGACCCTTGGCCTCCTCGGGTCCCCGACCCTCGCCCTCATTGCAAGATGCTAAACTGCAAGCAGGTCAGGCCATCCTGACCAATGACTACCCATCAGGCCCCTTGGCATTTCCGGGCCACGACCCATGTACTCTCTTATAGGAGTGTATGGTGTGGCGTGAGGTTATTTTCTCATTCAAGTTGATCTCGTAATGACCACGCCATGTACCTCTCCCTCTTGAGCTATTTCATCGATCCTTTTTTGGCTGTTCACCGATGTGCCTAAGAGTACTCTGGTTTATTACCTGGAATGCCAAGCTTCACTCGGACATGTCCGCACCCGCTTTCCAGGATTTGTGTATCCCTGCATCAGGTCTTTAATCATCTTTCACACCCGGAGGGACGCCCAAGAACAGCCTGGATACTACGCCCATGGGCTCTCCTACCGTTACGGGCCAACGCCCCTGAGGGTTTTGGACAAAAAATCGATAAAATACCGTGTTGCGAACATGGTCAGCGGTCGATGCTCCTTTGTTGTTCCCACCTCAGGCTAACACGATATGGATGTTGCGTTTCCACCATGGATAACAGTTTTCCTCTATCACCACGCAAACCCATTAGGCCCAAAATGTCGGGTGCACGATTCACGCCCTTCATCACTTCACCGTGTCCAAGTAGAGTCTTGGAACTTTTGGTACTTTTCCTCCGTGCACGTCCGCGCATTGGGGGAACAATCCGCGTCAAAGGTGTCCTTCGGGGCTCTCTACCAACTCAAATTTGACTCGCCCCATGTATTGCGATGAGGATACCCCCCCTTGTTTCCCACACTGAGTTTCACTCACATGGGCTTAGGAATCGCTTTGAAATCTGTTCTTACTCGGGAAGTTGTCACCATTCACGGTCCGAGCTCTAAGACCATAAATTATGATTCTCATCTAGAACTACGTTCATCTTGATTCCCATTGTGATGGGATACGTAGGAATGCCCAGACCCCTTGTCTTTGGGTCCATCTTGAGTTCAGCAAATTCACCTCTCTGGTCCTGCCTTCAGGACCCCGACTACGGGACCGCGTGGCGTAGTGCGGGATTATGTCCTCATTCACGTCGGGTTTGCAATAGCTACACCATGCACACCCCCATTCTGAGAGTTAGCCCTCTTATTCCTTGTCCAGCATTACATTAAAAGGCACCCTTCAGAACTACGTGTGGCTTGATTACCATCCTCATTGGATACGTATGACCGCCCAAATGCCCTGTCTTCGGGTACATCCCATTTAGGGAACCAGTCTCTCCCCCTGTTTCACCTCTTACCTTTATATAGGAATCTCGGCCTAAGGTCTCCCTCTCCGATTGGCGCACAATGTGATGTGGGATCATGTCTCCATCAATTGTGTTTTATATCACTGTGCACATTCCCCGCCTAGAATCATATCTGCTACGTCTGCGCTGCATGACGATAAAATGCATGCTTGGTCCTATCATACGACCCTAAACAGTGACATTATCACTCATTATTTGGAATGACTTACCCTTAGAGTGGTTGTTTTGGAGAGTCTAATCTATCCTGATGTGGTGGACCAGTATGCAGATGTATTCCCTGATGATGTTCTGGGTCGACCTCCTCACATAGAGGTTGACTTTTACATTGACTTGTACCCCGAGATGGTGCTGATATCTACAATAGCGTATCAGATTTCTCCCACTGAGTGTCGTGAGCTATGATTATAGCAAGAAGACTTGCGGGGGAAGGGATTCATTCAGCACTGTGTTTCCCCTTGGCCAACCCCGATTTTGTTCACCAGCAATGAATATGGGAGCTTGAGACATTGTGTTGACTATCGGTGCCAGAACTAGGTGACCGTGAAAAACACATACCCCCTTATGAGTATTGACGACCACTTTGATCAGCTGAATGGAGCACGGTGGTTGTCAAAGTTATACTTCAGATCAGGCTATCAGAGTACAAGACGTTGATGTGGAGAAGAAGGATTTTAGATGCTGGTATGGCCATTACGAGTAATTAAATATGCTATTCAGTGTAAACAACACTGTAGATGTGTTCATGGGACTCATGAACAAGATCTTTTAGACATAAATTGATCTCTTTATAGTATTCATCATCGATGACATTCTGATCTACTCGACTATTGAAGAAGAGCATGCCTATCATTTGCAGGTTGTACTGGACACACTCTGAGAGCACCAACATTCTGGTAAGATATCAAAGTTCCTATTTTAGAACCTAGAGGATCACATTCTAGGACATGTCATATCGGAGGCTAGAGTTGCAGTGGATCCAGCGAAGATTGAGGTGGTACTTTCATGGTAGCCACCCAGGAGTGTGACCAAGGTACATAGTTGTCTGGTTTCAGCCAGATACTACCGATGATTTGTGTCAGATTTATCCATATTTGCAGGATCGAATTCAGTGTTGATGAATAAGGGGACACCCACTGTGTATTCAGATAGATTCCAGCAGAGTTTGGGGTACAAGAGGACTAGTGAACCTATCTTGAGGCATCTAGAGGAGGGAGTAGTGTACGCTGTTTATTATGACATATCAGGGACTGAAATCGGAAGTGTCCTGATGTAGGATCTAGTAGTGATCAACTATAGTTCTCGAGAACTGAGATAGCATGATTAATATTACACTACACATGACTTAGAGTTAGAAGTAGTGGTTTTCACATTGAATATGATGAAAAACTATTTGATGGGATAACGTTTTATAGTATACTCGGATCACAAGAGTCTTGGTTATATCATCTCTCAAAAGGACCTGAACCTGAGACAACGATGTTGGCATGAGTTCCTCCAGGAATATGACTTTGAGATAATCTATAATCCTGGGAAGGGGAACGTTGTAGCATATTCACTCTACTGGAGGACATGTATATAGCTGTTAGGAGAGGTGAAGGAGCTGTTGGCCGGTTTGTATATATCAATTATGGATAGAGATGGGGAAGTTTTCTTTCAGTCTCTTATAGTCACTCCCCCAATTCATCAGCGAGTTAGGGAGTCGTAGCATTGGGGAAATGACTGCGAGACACGATGTGCTCAGATATCCATAGTGTTGGAAGCTGATGTATTTTCTAAATGTTGGGAGCATGCCATCCTCTTCAAAGGACGTAACATGGTACCAGTGTCACATTGGGAGGAAGTGATGAGGGAGTTCCACAAATCCCCTCTAGCGGTACATCCAAGAGTGGAGAAGATGTACCAGGATCTCTGATGACAGCACTGGTGTCCAGGAATGAAGAAACCAGTAGGAGATATTGTTTCTCAATGCCTCACTTGTTAGCAAGTGAATGCGGAGAAACACGTACCTGTAGGCTTGGTTCAGCCTTTAGAGGTCCCATAGTGGAAGTGGGATGGGATATATATAGACTTCATGAAATAACATAGACATAAATATAGGGTACATGACTCGATTTGGTTGATCGTTGACCGACTCACCAAGTCAGCCCACTTCCTACCAATCAGAGAGCAGGGTTGAACATAGATCTTGGGATGCCTCTTTATGCTGGAGATTGTGTGGCTACATGGAGTACCCATGACGATTCTCTCCGATCATAATGCATATTTTACTTCCCGTATATGGAAGGGTTTGAAGGAGGCTTTCTTAACATAGCTTCGTTTGAGCAACGCCTTCCATCGTCTGAAGGATGGCTAGACTGAGTGGACCATTTAGACTCTTGGGGACATGTTGTGTTATTGTGTTCTAAACTTTGGTTGCAACTAGGAGGATCACTTGGCTTTGGTGGAGTTTTCATACATCAACAACTATCACTCCAATATTGGGATGGAACCTTTCGAGGCGTGGTACGGGTGACCTTGCAAATCACCTATATGTTGGACTGACTTAGGGGAGTCAACACCAGTGGGACCAGAGATGGTATGGGCTACCAATTTGAAGGTGTAGATCATCTAGGAGCGGATGAAGACTGTACAGAGTAGAAAAATGTTTTATGCCGATAAAGACATAGACCTCTAGAGTTCGAGGATGGTGACCACGCCTTTCTATAGGTCTCACCTCGAGGAGGATTGTGGAGATTTAGATGAGGTGACAAGTTATATCTGTGGTTCATCAGACCTTTCCAGGTCCTCAGCAGAGTTGGAGAGGTGGTTTACCGCTTAGCCCTTCCACCTTAGTTGAACTGGGTGCATGACGACTTCCACGTATCCCAGCTGAGGAGATAAGTGCATGACCAATCTGACATCATCAACCATGGAATGATGGATGTCTATGATGGGATGCAATTTATGGAGGTTCCAGTATATATTGAGGATCGACATATGTGGGTCGTTCATGGACGGTCGACACCTCTGGTGTGCGTTCGCTGGCAGCACGAGAACCTCTAGGAGATCACGTGGAAGTGGGAGGATCAGATGCCTGCTTAGTACTCCCACTTGTTACCTTAGTTTGAGTTGTGTATTATGGGGAAGTAAAGCCCTTAGGAGGGGATAATGTAAAGACCTAGAATTTCCAAATAATTTTTTTAAATTAAATGGGAATTTTACAAGTCTGCGAAAATTGACCGTGCATGATTCTGAGACCCGGTCTGCCCA
This sequence comes from Viscum album, assembly GCA_963277665.1. Lineage (NCBI taxonomy): Eukaryota > Viridiplantae > Streptophyta > Magnoliopsida > Santalales > Viscaceae > Viscum > Viscum album. The sequence continues at coordinate 514,235,051 of OY728125.1, forward strand.
GAATTCATTTCTGAACATTTTTTTCAGTTACATTCAGTAAACATATGAGTGATTTTTTTAACTTTTAATGTAACACCCCAAGCTTCCACGGTACGCTTCTCTTAAAATAATTTAATAGCTATCATTGTACTGATGTTCGAGATTCTAACACACCATGACCAATCAAAGTAGCTGTTATGAATAGTAATACCCTCCTTTTGAAATTTAATAAATTTTATTATTCATATTTCACTTCATTTTTTGATTTTTAATATAGAAATAATCCAAATTTTAATTATTTCTATTTTTCTGAGAACTTCCAATTTTTGATGAATAGTGAAAAAAACAAAACCATAATTAATAACAACATTTTTAATCATAACATTTATAGTGATAAATTATACTATTTAGTGATCTTAATGTATAATTAGAATATATTTTTACCATTTTATCAAATTATTGTCATTAAAATTAATTTCACTTTGAAATTGGATATAAACAATTGTCAATCTTTTGATAGATATTGTTTCTTAAAAACACTCTATTTGTGTTGACAGCGGGAATTAACTATATAATTTATTAATGAAAATTATATGTTGAGAATTTGGTAAAATTGAAATCATTTTTGAATTTGGAATATCAAATATAAAATAGGGTGAATATTTTGTATTTTTCTGATAATGTTCATTTTTTTAATGAATAGTGAAAAATGTTGTATTTTAATTCAAAACATCATTTTCATCAAGTTTATTTATAGAGATATATTGCCATTTTAATTGTTTTTAAAGTATAATAGAATTATTTTTTATCACTTAAAACAATGTTGTTCATTGGATGTAATTTCACTTTTCAATTGGATGTAAAAGCAAGTCAATATTTGGATAGATTTTACTTCTTAAAAACCCGTTTTTGGTTTTGAAAACGGGAATTATTTTGAAATTAATTACTTAAATTTCTGTGTTTGTAATTTGGTAAAATATATTCCATATTTGGAATCATAAGGTCAAAATTATGTAATTAAGAATCTTTTGTTTTTTGGACATTATGAATAGTAACGATGACAATTATCTTTAATTAACACGATGAATTAGTAATCGTGTAGTTTAGGGTAATAAAATAATATCATAAAATTACAAAATGACCCAAACATGTGTCCTAATTATATTTTTGGTGTCATGGAAGACCATGGGATTCCTTGTGACAATATAGGGACCCCATGGAATCACTTTTTTGTGATAGTGACCTTTTATCAAATTAATTATAAATGAAGAAAAATATAACAAAAGTATGTAACACCTACGTAAAAAAATTTAAATTTTCCTACATAAAAGATATTTTAGACTATAAATAGTCATTGGAAAACAAAAAATAGTTCCTACATCATGCTATTTTTTAATTTTTAGACATTATATATATAAATATATTTATGACACCATAGTGATGCAGTGATTACCTCATTAATGAACGATTTAAATAAAATGAAAAGATAAGGTAAACTCTAAGACATAAACCTGTCTAAAACCAATTTTATGGGTGGATTTAGAACCCTTATCACCTTATCATATAATTATATCATTATGGGACCATTAAAATCCAAAACTCGTTTTATAATAAAGTAGCATTTCATGACATTTCAAAAGTCCCCCTCATCCCTCTTATAAAAGGCCACCATCTCTACCCCATTTAACCACACCTCTAAAGCTATTGGATCTGCCAAAATCTGCTCATTTTATCTCTCCTCATCCCTCTCTTCATCCTAGAAGCCTTACCTTAGGCATAATGCTCTTTAAGAAACCATTTTGGTTAAAAAAAATGGGAGTTACCCGATTTAATGTTAATGTCTCCTCTTATGTCCTTTTGGTTTATTTTGCTCCTCCAACCCCCAAAAACACTTTTTATTCCAATATTTTGTAACATCACCAGTATAATAAATATACTAGGATGTTTTTATGAGAAGTATTTTATTTACAATTACACACACTCCAATCTAATGGTTAAAGAACATACTGTTTCTGTGGGTGACGAATTACTCCCTCGGGAAAGGATGATTGTTGAAATCTTATTTTAACACCTAACATGGTGGATATTAAGTTGTCAATATATTTATATAGGATATATATTATGTTTATATTTTCCTTATGCTTATGTATTTTACATTTATGTCATACCTTTATGATTTCCATTATGGGTAAACATGATAATTTCATTTTAGGAAGTGCGGACTACCGCCCCCTCAATGTGATTTGAATCGTTAATACCATATGTGGGATGCATAAAAGAAGAAGTTAATGATATTATATATGATATTATATAGGAATAATAATGTACCTTTATATCATAATGATTTCGTTCCATTAAATACGAAATAGAAATGAAAGTAGCGTTAATGCGTACGTACGACTTGCCGTCTCCATGAACGGTGCATTTCATTTCTTACCTCTAAATGTTATTTAATATTATAAATGCATGCATATGATGGATATATATGATATATATGATATCTACATCATGAATATAATTATGTAGATAATTGATATTTTACCACATGAACATCTTGTAATTATAAGAATTTTATTTTTGACTCAAGTACCAAGGATTGACAAAAATGATAGTTATTAAATTAAATGATTACATAATGTCCATAACATGGTAATCAGTGATATAAAAGGAATAACGAACATGAAAAATGTTCTTAATCAAAAATAAATTAACTATAGTTCATTATTCAAGAAATTATATAACGCTCGAGTCATGTCGGACCCGAGGTAAGGGACTTCATCTCAATCTCATTTTATTGAGGCATATTTTGATTAATACACAACATTTTTTATACGGTGTATAAACCCATTTGACGTTTACATTTATTCAAAATGAGTATTTTTATATGAATCATTTTACTAAATAAAAGAAGGAATGTTTTGTCTTACGTATGCGGCGGAAATGACTTCTCTGCCGTCGTGACAATTATTTGAGTTTCGTCTTCCTCTACAAGCCATAAATTTTTTAAAATGAACAATAAATACCATTTTTTACTTTTATTTTATTTTGGTATTAAAAATGGTCATGAAAATGTTTTGATTATATCAATGTGTTGTATTGATATCTTATGATTGAAATGTGGAAATGCTATGTTTCGTTTATGAATGTTTTATGTGGTACAATTATGTTATCGTTCTTGGGCATTGTTTATGATATGTTTAATCCTTTTCATATAAGTAATGCATTGAACTTAGTAAGTGACGGGTGGATCCTCCTATATCTCCTCGATGAATTGGTTGATCTCATAAGACAATCTAGTGTCTTGCTACAAGGCCGTGACAAAATATTATTTTTAGTCATGATATAAGGCCTTGTCTATGTGGTTATGATAGTCTGGCATTATGCATTCCATTATTATGAATGTGGTTATTGATATTGTATGTGATTATTCGACTAATAGAGTATCCATGTGAATAAGTAAATGGAATTATTTCATTTTATTTTTTCCATATTATGATGATGTTCAAGTTTAAAAGGCTTATGTTTTAGTTATACATTTCCGTAAATGTTAATGTTTATTTATGAAGGATTCCACTTTGTTGTTATCCTTACTGAGTATCTAAGCTCACCCCTTTCAATGTTTTATTTTTCTCAGGATGTGAAGAAGTATTTTATGAATGAACTGCAGGGATAGTATGAGGGGATATGAGTTTGGTCTATGATGACAACATGTTTTGTTGTTTTTTTCACTTTATGATGTAATATAAGACTTATGAATATATCTAGTGTTTCCAAGGATAATAAAAAAATAGTTCATTAGAGACTTGATCTTTTGTGATAATGCCAATGTTATGTAATGATGCACAGACTCTGGGTAACTGGGGTTGGAGCATTACAGTTGGCATTAGATGAATTTTTGTACTAACTATAGAAGCTAGATTTAGATAAACTCTGATAAGAGCACAGAACTCTAAGGTAGTCTTTGAGGATAATTATAGAAGAACATCCTAGAATTTTGGTAATGTATAGATTTTGTGTATTTTTCATGAAATATATCCCAATCTGGATATGATAAAGAAGAGGCGGCTCTGGCATATATGTACCTAATAGTGACAACTCCGACAAGAAGATTCAGGCTTGACCCGGGGTATCTTGGTATATGACAACGGGCCTTGTTGCACCATTGGTTACGACACTCCAGAGGGATATGCTTAGGGTAATTCACTATTTATTTACAAACCATTTTGAAGGGTTTATGAGTATATACATCCTCAAAGAAAATATCTTTATTATTATAGATTATATCCATAATTTGTTCAATTTATCTTAATTAATTTACAAGTTTGTAATTATTCATTGCAATTCATAAACTGACCTAGTTTATGCCATTGTATAGAAATGGCACCCAATAGAATGAATGTGAACTCCAGGAATACATATGATCCAAAGAGTATGAAGGATCATATCATTAACGGTATTAAGCCAACATTTAGAAGGGAAATAGTCTCCCATTTATTCTCAACATATGAAGAAATAGTATCACTTGTTAATAAGATAATTAAATAATTACTTGAGTCCTATGGCTTTGAAGGGAAGTAAGAGAAGAAAAGGATGGAAGAGGGAATGATGGATAAAGGGAAGAGGGAAAAGAATAATTTTTCAATATGTTATAACTATGGGAAGAAACACATTGGAACTTTCCTGAAGGGAACGAGAGTTTGTTATAAGTGTGGAGAAAAAGGACACCAAGTGCGTGACTGCAAGGGTTTGAAAAAGGTTTATACTATACAATGTTTAATCTAAACGGAGTGGGGACACTACGGAAACCAATGTCCAAATCATCAGAGTATTCCCCAAAATATTTTATTGGATAATAATCAAGTTATAATACTACCGTAGATAAGGAGGAATTATTAGAGTTCTTATGTTGTTATTAATGAACTATTTCATTTCAGTGTTGTATCAATGATGTATTGGTTACAATAATTATGGAGTATATAAGGATTGTACTGAAATACTACTTCATTAAGGACTTGATATTGTGTGGAACCAAGAAAATGGATTAAATAGTAGGTTAAATTTTTGAAAAATATATGGTTGAGAGAAATATTAAACATAATATGGTTTTGATACCCAGATAGTGATTTTGGAATAATACAGGGTTGATTTGGTTAAATTATATTTGATATTCTTTACTTCCTTGAAGATGATTAATGATTTATATTCATTATTGGATAGATATATTATATCTAGTATTATATAAGGAATAAGGGATCATGACTGTAATAAATATGTATTTATGGTAATTCAGGATGTTTCAGTGTTTTAAAAGAATACATGATGAAGGTATTCACATGTTATTACACGGAAAAAAGGATCTTCATTGTGTTTACCTTCCTTATAAAATCTTGACTGTGAGTTTGGACAGAGGTATTTTGGATAACTATAAAGTTTGTAATGGATTAAAGTGAACATTGAATTGTATTATTTATGGTTAAAACATTAATTTTGATTATTTTTCAAATATTATAATACGATTGTTTTAGGAAAAGTACAACCTGCGGGTCGGGCAATAACCCATCACGTCGGACAAAGATGCAGTAATTGAACCCACAACCATAGTGTGGAAGGCCATTATTTCCTACCACTATCCTATAGAAAGTCCCTGGCTATTACAAAGTATTTTTCTCCATGGTATGTTATAATATTTGGAAACTTATACGATTAGGATGAATATAAATTTTTTTAGTTCTGTTGTCTTTTTGAGTGAAAGATGAGTTTGTTTTATAAATTAGTTGAAGGATAAAATTATACTTTTCAAGTGTATATATATATATATCTTATTCTACGATGAAATTAATTCTTAATATTTAGGTAAGGGATATTAAAACAAAAATGTGTTATCCTAATACCTTATGTATTGTTGAACTGGTGATATTTTCATCATAGATTGATATCTTTGAGGCCCTCAATTTTATACTTGTTTGTGATTGATGACCTCAATAAATCCTTGTAAATATTTACGTTTTTCCTCTAATTACATTTCTATAATTTCCACCAATTTTCTTTTATTTGAAACCCTAATTTGTTGGTGACTTTCTCATTTACCTTTCCCTCTTATTAAAACTAAATTTTATTAAACCTATTTCCAATATGGGTTTTGCCCAAAGGTATTTTCTATTTTCCACCTTTTTTTTGAAGAAAAATTTCCAAATTGCAAGAATGAAATTTATTAAAATAAGGGAGAATTTAACATCCCAAGATTCCACAGTACGCTTCTGTTTCAATAATTCAACATCTTGCATCGTACGCATGTTCAAGATTCTAACACACCGCGTCCAATTAAAGTAGTTGTTATGAATAATAATACCCACTTTTTGGAATTTTATAAATTTTATTATTCAAATTGGTCTTTATTTTTGGATTTTTAATATCAAAATTATCCTAAGATGAATTTTTGGTATTTTTCAAAGAAATTCAATTTTTTTATGAATAGGGAAAAATACTAAACTTTATTTAAAAACAACTTTTTTAATGAAAATAATTTACAGTGATAAGTTATAATATTGAGTTATTTTAAAGTATAATTAGAATATATTTTTACCATTTTATCCAAATATGGTTATTAGAAATAATTTTAGTTTGAAATTGGACATAAACAATTGCCAATCTTTTGATACATATTGTTTTTTAAAAACATGATATTGTTTTGACAGTGAAAATTAACTATATAATTTATTAATGAAACTTATATCTTTTTAATTTGGTAAAATGGAAATCATTTTTGAATTTTGAATATCAAATATATAATACGGTGAATGTTTGGTATATTTCTGATAATGTTCGTTTTTAATGAATAGTGAAAAATGTTGTATTTTAATTCAAAACTGCATTTTCATCCAATTTATTTATATTTTTAGATTGTCATTTTAAATGGTTTTAAATTATAATTGAATTATTTTTTTATCACTTAATAAAATTTTGTTCATTAAGAGTAATTTCACTTTTCAAATAGATGTAAAAACGAGTCAATCATTTGACAGATTTTACTTCTTAAAAATCCATCTTTTGTTTGGAAAATGGGAATTAATTTTATATTAATTACTGAATTTTATGTGTTTGGAATTTGGTAAAATATATTCCATATTTTTAATAATATGGTTCAAATTATTTAATTAATACGCTTTTGTTTTTGGACATTACGAATAGTAACGATGACAATTATCTTTAATTAACAAGATTAATTAGTAATCGGGTAGTTATGGGTAATAAAATAATATCATAAATATAAAAAATTACCCCAACATGTGTCATAATGCTATATTTGGTGTCATGTCAGACCATGGGATTCCTTGTGGAAACTTTGGGACCCCATGGAATCAGTTTTGTGTGATAATGAAAATTTATCATATTATTTTTATAGAAAGGAAAATATACCAAAAGTATGTAACAACTAAGTAAAAAAAATTAATTTTGTCTACATAAAATATCTATTAGACTATAAATAGTCATTTTAAATCTAAAAAAATTTCAAATATCATGGAATTTTTTTTAAAATTTTTAGACAGTATAAAAATAAATTTATTTATGACACCATGATGATGCAGTGATTACCTCATTAATGAACAATTTAAATTAAATGAAAGGTTATTATAAACTCTAAGACTTACACTTATCTAAAACCTATTGGATTGATGGAATTAGAACCCTTATCACTATATCATCTAAATATATCATTTTGGGACCTTCAAAATCCAAAACTCATTTTATTATAAAGTAACACTTCATGACATTCCAATAGTTCCCCTCCTCCCTCATATAATAGGCCCCCAAATTTATCCCCCTTACCCACACCTCTCAAGCCATTTGGTTGGCCAAACTATGACCATTTTATCTATTCACATCCCTCTATTCATCTTATAAGCCTTACCTTAGGCAGAAAGCTCTTCAAGAACCCATTTGGTTCAATCCAAGGGGAGTTACCCGATTTACTGTTAATGTCTTCTCTTATGTCCTCTTGTTTAATTTTACCACTACAACCCCCTAAAACTCTTTTTATTCCTTTCTTTTGATACAAAACATGTATCTTAAATATACTAGGATGTTTTTATAAGAATTATTTGATTTACACTTAGACACACTCACGTGTAATGGTTAATATAGAAGTATAAAACGATGATTGTTCAAATCTTCTTTTAACACCTCTCATGGTGGCAATTAATATGTCAATATATTTATATATGATATATATTATGTCTATTTTTCCTTATGCTTCTTTATTTATCATATATGGAATTCCATTATGATTTCCATTATGGGAAAACGCGATAATTTCATTTTAGGAAGTGTGGACTACCGCCCCTCAAAGTGATTTGAATAGTTATTGTCATACTTGGGACATATAAAGGTTAGAGTTAATGATATTATATATGATATTATAATTGAATTATAATATAACGTTATATCTTGTTGATTTCATTCCATTAAATATGAAATAGAAATGAAAGTAGCGTTCATACGTACGTACGACTTACTGTCTCCACAAACGGTGCATTTCATTTCTTACCTATAAATGTTTTGTACTATTATAAATGCATGTATGTAATAGATATATATCATATATATGATATCTAGTTCATGTATATAATTTTGGAGATAATGTATATTTTACCACAGGAAGAAATTATAATTATAAGTAGTTTAATTTTGACTCAAGTACCAAGGATCGACGAAAACTACCGCTATTAAATTAAATGATTAAATTACGTTCATAACATGGAAATAAGTGATATAAAAGAAATAATGAACTTGAAAAAGGTTATTAATAATATAGTAATTATCTATATTTTTTTGTTCAGTAATGTAAATAACGATCGATTCAATTCGGACACGAGATAAGGGAGTTCGTCTCAATCTCATTTCATTGAGGAATATTTTGTTTTATACACAACATTCATTTATACGGTGTATAAACCCATTTGACTTTTACTTTTATTGAAATGGAGTCTTTTTTTGAATAATTTTACTAAGCGACAAAAGGAATGATTTTTCTTACGTTTGTAGTGGCAACGACTTCTCCGCCACCGTGACCATTATTTGAGTTTCGGCTTCCTCTACAAGCCATAACATTTTTTTAAATGAAAATCAAATACCATGTTTTCATTTTCATTTATTTTGGTATTGAAAATGGTTTTGAATTTTTTTTGATTGTAATAATGTGTTCTATTGATATCTTGTGATTGAAATGCGGAAGTGTTATGTTTCATTTTTGCATTTTTTATGTGATACGATTATGTTATGTTTCGTGGGAATTGATTGTGATATGTTTAATCCTTTTAATATAAGGAATGAATTAGACATAGTAAGTGATGGGTGGAGTCCTTTATAGCTCATCGATGCATCGTTAGGTGTCCTGAGACAAACTAGTGTCTTGGCAGAAGGCCTTGAAAAAATCTTATTTTTAGTTTTCATACAAGGCCTTGATTATGTGGTTATGATAGTTTGAGATTTTTATTCGATTATTATGAGTGTGGTTACTGATATTTCATGTGATTATTCGACTAGTATAATATTCATGTGAATATGTAAATAGAATTATTTCATTTTATTGTTGAGATATTATACTGAAGTTCATGTTTAAAAGGCTTTTGTTTTAGTTATACATTGCCTTAAATGTTTATGTTTATTTATGAATGTTTCCGATATATTATTATCCTTACTGAGAATCTGAGCTCACCCCATTCAATGTTTTATTTTTTCCATGATGTGAAGAAGTATTTAATGGATGATCTCCAGGGATAGTATTAGTGGATATGTGTGTGGTCTATGAAAAAAAGATGTGTTGTAGTTTTTTTCACTTTATGATGTAATGTAAGACGTATGAATATATATATTTTTTCTAAGGCTACTAAACTAATCAGTCTTTCAAGACTTGATCTTTTGTGATCATGCCAATTTTATGTAATAATGCGCCGAATCTGGGTAACTGGGGTCGGGGCATTACATTTAAACCAGTGTTGGAATTGAAATCAGACGACACCGTTGAACTCGCAACGCCGGAATTCGATTAAGGATACTTTCACCTCGACCGTAGTAGGTCAAGGGAGCAAGTTAATTTTTTCACTTATTCATGAAATAATGCAATAAAATAAAATGGTGTAACATTTTAAATTTATTTTATTTTGAAACTCCTATGTGGATGTTTCACAGGTGGGGACCACTGATGTAAAACCTCCCATGAAAGGTTATGGAGGTGGGGAACACTGAGCCTAAACGTTCCTTGAGTGGTTATGGTGGTGGGGACCACCTAAAGCCAAAACCCTTTGAACCATCAACTTAAATGAGGGGAAGTGTATTGATCTTCCCCTTAATTAATTATGCCACCCCCTATAATTAAAACACTAACTCAATTAATTAATTGTTCCACATTGAAATTATGACAACATATTCTATAATATTAGCTAATTCATTTTGGGTGGAATTGGGGGAAAATATTGGAAAAAGGGAGAAACATTGAGAAATGGGAGAAATCCCTCCATCTAAGACTGCTAAAGAAGAATGCCGACTTCAACTTCGACTTCTTCCTCGGGACATTCGTTGATGAGGAATTTCTTCAATGTCAAAGAACCGATGATCAAGGAAAAGTCAACGTCACAGACGTCTGTCAATCCCCAACAATGTCATCTCCTTACTCAATACCTATATCAATGAATAAAATAAGGTAGGGAGGGTGTTTTAATAACTATCCCTACACATTCTTGTTATTCATGTGAATCAAGTATTATAGTCTCTTGTTACCACTCTAATGCGGAGAGTGCGGGCCAAAAAAACATGTCATGTCCCCTCCAAATTTTTAATGGACATTTCTTGATTTCATCCTGATGGAGGGGGACAACTATCATCTGTGATGATGGCGAAAAATGAAACGATTTCATCCCATGGCCACCTCCGCCTGTGGCCTCCGTGCCCCAAGGTGCTCCGCCGCCCACGGCCTTCGGGCCACGTGGTGCTCCACCGCCGCGGCCTGTTGCATTTCCCCGAAGCCTAGCCGCACCGCCTGGCAGCGTTCTGCACCACTCAGTGGCCTAGCCACACCTCTCACGGCTCTCCGAGCCACTGCGGAATTCAGTGCCCCCCCCCCCCCCCCCCGCAGCCTCCGCCATCCTGGCCGAGCCGCTCCGGCTGAGCTGCCCCGCAGCCTCGCGCCCTCGCTGCACCCCCACGGCCGAGCCGCCCCACGCCCCTATGGCAGACCCATGGCCTCACGGACCTCGCGGCTTGCCGGGCCAGGTTGATCCAAACTCGATCGACCCCAGCCGAGTCGGGCCGGGTCAATCCGACAAAGTCGGACAAGCCCCAGACCAGATACAACCCTATATATTACATGTGCCAAAACATTAGCACTAGACATCTATTTGATGAACCATCTGTGGCCTCAGAAACATTAGAGTGAGATGGTCCATTTTGTATACCCCACTAGTGTTTTGGATAATTTAGGGTAACAGTTGGGTTGAATCGAGCACGAATCCAACCAGGCCCTCGGGATAAAAAGGCTAATAACTCTCAGAGATAGTGTCTGAATGATACTTCGTCTATTGCGTTGAGACCCCTATGACGTGGCAGACCTTTGAAATAATTATTCATGGAAATTCATGGTAGTTGGAGTTTCGAATAGTAGCTTGTGGAGGATATCCTCTCAGATACGACTCCTATAGTGTGGGAACCCATTAGTAGGCTGTGACGAGAAGAATATAGAGCAATCCCGTGTGTGTCAGCACATAGTGCGATCCTCTGTGGGTCAGCACCGAGTGATCCTGTGTGGGTCACCACCTAGAGATATCCTTTGTGGATCATCACTTAGAGCGATCTTGTGTGGGTCATCACCTAGAGATACTATGTGGGTTAACACCTAGTGATCTTATGTGGTTCAACACTTAGCGATCATGCATGGGTCAACACCATGGGATCCTATGTGGGTCAACAATTAGCGATCCTGTGTGGGTCAGCACTTGGCTATGATGTGTGTTTCTGCCTCTTAACATAATAAGATGATTCAGAAGTTATATATAATAATCCCTACTATTGTTCTTATGTTATACCTGATGTGAGTTGAGTCTGTACCTGTGTTGTACTTTCCTTCATGGTAATACATTGGTAGTATTCTTTAGTGTGGCGCACCTGTGTGGTACTTACCATCATGGGTTCTCTTATATATCTTGTAGAACAATATAAATTTATTTAAATAGAATTTTACAATAGTATAACTAGTATTTAAATTTTTGGGTATGTATTTTTCTATCAAAATTATGAATATTTTCATTATATGTAGATTATAAATAAAATATGAAATGATTGAAAAAAACTAAATGTTTTCTAAATTAATGTATTTTTATAAAAGACACTTTATTCTCACATTGAATACATAATTTAATTTTAATATTAACCTATATTAAAAAAAATATTTTAAAAAATAAATTAATTTTTACAATTTATAATATGAAAGTTATCTTATGCAGAATTATTGACAGTTTTCTAAAATGTTCCATATTTTGATGAATTGTTAAAAATACTGAATTTCATTTCAAGACTATATTTTTAATGTAATTATAACGTTAAATTATATTTTTATTGTATTATAAATTTAAATTAGTTTAATTTTATATCTATTAATCTAATTTAGGTTATTATAATCATTTTAATGTGGAATTTATATATAAAATCTTTGAAATCATCTAATTTTTTTTTCAATAAAAAAAAATATTATCATGTATACTAGACTAATTTAAAATTTTTATTTTAAATTTATGGGAAGAGATTATGGGAAAATATTTTTCATCATTGGAATAATAATTATTTATATTATCAAATAATTTAAATTTTGATTAGACCAAAATTAATAGTAAAAATTAATTTCTGCGGTGATTATAAAATTAGAAATATCGGGTGGAAAACAAACTTTATATGGGTTAAATTGACCTAAAAAAGTATAAATATATTATATTAAAATATTGTGACCCTGTAATTTCTAATGATATATAAAAATCTATTTTTACCCATATTCATGAGAAAAATATTGGTACACCATTTTTGTTTAAATACAACTGTGCCATAATCCTCACCTAGAAATGTCTGACAACAATCTTAAATTATTAACACCATAAAAAATTGTTGGTCCCGAAAATAACTAATAAAATCAACTCCAAAACATCTCTTCCCTCCTATTAAAAGCCTTATTTTTGGAATAAATCTAACCAAATAAATAATTCTGTGCAATCCAATAAAGTATACCTGAATAAGATATAACATTTTCCACAGGGTATATTTATTTTATTTCATCCAAAAAAATATTAAAATATATTTTAGTCTAATGATAAAATAAAATAATTATCCACCTTCTGATTTTATTTAATTTTTTAATTTAATGTTCTAATTCTATATCCACATCCCTTAAATTTGTAATGAAATAACCATTCATGTGTTTGGCAGACTACAGCCTCTCGAAACAATGTCATTCATCTTTCCATTACCACCATTAATAGATAGGTATAAGGATATATATAATGTATATATAATTTTTATTTAAAATATTTATAACTATTTAGTAATTATATCACATATATTATTTTTATATTTTACATTTCTTTGGGGATATGATAACGTCACTCATGTTTATGGGAGACAACCACCTCACAAAGTGATGTGATTTTTATTTCACTAACTCATTAAATGTGGGATGATAAGGTTGTATTTTATTATTATACGTGATATAAATATAATATTTTTTTCTTAATTAAATTTTTATCATTTTGAAACAAAATATTATATATATTTTTGTTTCTTATACTGAAGAATGATAAAATACTTCGTATACGTATAGATTACTACCTTCACAAAGCGATGGGTCTCTCATTTCATCATCTCACAAAATTGATGATTTATATATGTATATATAAATAAATAAAATTTTATTTATTATATTATTATCATTATATAAATATAAACATTATTTACCGTCATTCCATATTGATCATTGAAAAATTGAATACATTATTCTTTCGTACAAACAACATACAACTCATATATAGTAGCGTACTTCAATTATGAGAAGAATCATCTTTACTGGTTTTAAAACTATAATTTATTGATGAATATGATTAATATTTCTTAATAAATATTATGCATGAATTGTAAATAAAAAATCTGAACAAGAACCATAACATTAATGATGAATCATGAACGATAAAATAAGCATATTAACACATTATGAAATGAAAATAATGTATGATTATTAATTAAAGGGTTATTAGATGTCATGAAAAGATCATATATTACATTATTAATATTGTTATGGTAATTTTATAATATTAATACCTATTTAAAAATACTATTGATGATGTTATATCATGTTCAACCAAATGTAATCATAAGGTACGAGACTTTTCCTCAATTCCCCTTCATTGAGGAATTTTGTAATGTCATACACCTATTTTTGTTTTTATTTGTTACATAATTCATCATTTAAATTTCATATAAATATCAAATAATAAATAAGGGTATTATTACAATCAATGTTAATTATATAATCCATGGTTATTTGACTTCAGAGTCACCTATTGGTTAAGATTTTAATAATAAAATTTAATTTCAATTGGTTATATTACATCTTTTTCATCATTGACATTATAAAATTCTATGTGATTGGAATTTAAATTATTATTTTATTTATTTGAGATATTTTAATTTATATATAAATTTTATATACATATTCAATTCATTGACTAATTATCTCTTCAACATTATGAGCATCATAAGGGTTTATTTAATATTCTCCTTATCATCAAGACTATTTATTCTTGAATTTCAGTCAATCAAAATTATTTTTACATTTTCAAAAAAACCCAAATCATATTTTACTGCAGTATTTATTAATCTTATTTTATTGTAATAGTAAATATATTCTACTCTACTATACTTTAAATAATTTAGAAACATGTTTAATGAAAATAAACATTTATTTCTCAATTAAGTTAGATTTATGTTTTCTAACAGAACTATATAATCTAAATAATTTTTAAAAAAAGATTATATGTAATTAAAAAATTATTTTAAAATTTTTTGTATACATTTTCACTTTTTAATAAATTTTTTCATTGGTATCTTCATATTGTTTTCATAATAATTCCCACTTGGAATTGACTAAAAAAGAATGGAATATTTTTTCAATGGTGTAAAACATGAGTGGAATTTAAATAAATATTGACAACTGAAATGTTTTATTGAATACTTAATAAATATCATAGATTAATTTCAAATAATATTATCTCGAAAACTTCTCTGAGAACTATTAATTTCAAAATTTATTATCAAAATGAATATGATATTTTCCTCATGGATGTTCTTAAAGATATTTCTAATGTACTTATTTCATCAGCAGAAAAATCCTTTTATTCATACTCACATTGGTATGTCTTACATTGGAACCATACTTATTCATTATATGGATGGATTTTGTTCATTTTATCATGGAAGGTAATGAAATTCTCTTTCATGGTTCATTTTTATTGTCATTATAATTCCAACGAAATATTATCATTCATGTGATCATTAGACATTAAACATACCTTAAATATTAATCTTAATTACATATATATTATTATTTCACAAACAAAATCTCATTTAATAATTTTTTTTATATTAAAAGTTATTTTATTTTTTATGAAATATTTATAATCATCCTTTGTAATTCAATTTTGTATTTTAGGATAATGCACATTGTTCATGAATTAAATCGATAATTTGATATATGAGGATTTTGTTTAAATGTAATCATTGTTTGGGCCTATTATAGTTATATATAAAAATCCCTTAAGGGTCTCATGAGATGAATTTATTAAATATATTCAGTTAAATTTTTTATTCTGATTAGTTTTAAACAATCTTGAAGATGGATCAAGATAGTATAGGATTTCATTATGATTGTGATATTGAACATCATTAAATATGTATTTCATTAATTAAGAATTCAAATATTTGTCACAATTATATTTTCATAATGAAATTATAACTTGATTGACAATATTATTTTTTATTGATTAAATATAATTTGTATTATTTTCTATACATTTACATATTGATTATGCATTATACAGTTATGATAATCATTTTATTTATTAAATGGAATTTTTTTTAAGTAATTTAACTTTTCATATTGATAATGGAAAATATAATCATTATAGTCATGTTATTCAAATAGTATTATTTATTCTTATTGATTAAAAATAACTTCCACTACACATAACCTTTACTGGTAATTTGGGCTCACCCATATTGTGCTTCCTTTCCCAATATTCGTTGATGTGTATTATGATTGTTATACAAGGATAATTAAAAGGAAACAATTTTATCCAGGAAATGGAATAATTTGTAATATTATTTTATAATTGTTATATGTAAATCAGTTTATATTATTTTAGCAAGATAGTTAATCTATGCATTCTTTTGGGTTATGATTTAGTGTATCTTATTCCAATGTGATAAAGTATACACCATCACCATGATAATTTTGATGTGGTCTCTATAATTGGTATCAAAAGAACATAATTTGAAACCATAGTAAGAATAATAAGTATCCAAAAAATTGAAGAACATAAAATAATTATAGTCTTTGTGGATAATCATAGAAGAACATCATAATTTATTAGTAAGGATGTTATTCTGTGTGTTTTATTGTAAATAAATCTATATTTGGAAACTATATGTGAATGTGGTCACATAACTTATGTAACAAGTTATAATTAATCATAAATGGTTGAATTGGGGTTGAAATAGTCTTCATCAGGTGCATGATAATGTGACTTACCATTCAATTGGGTTGATAGTATTTATTTAAATTCTCTGGATAATTCTCATTTTCCTTATAAACCACCATGAAGGATTTAAATATTCAATAAACATGAATAAATTAGGTTAAAACTATGATATATTATATTTAAAATATTTTTTCATAAATTAATATTCCTATAAAAGATTATATGGTTTTCCCAATATGATTATTGTTACTCACAATATGTGTTTTGTTTTATTCAATGGCTGGAACATGGAGGAATCATGTAAAGATTGAACATGAAGGAAAAAATGGATAATATTAGAAACCAAATTAGATGATGGTAGGAGTGAATGATATAATTATTATTTATAATCAGTTTTAGAAAAATATTATAAATAACATATACCATAGCTGACTCTATAAATCACCAATGAAGAGTTATATGATGTTTGTTAAGATCTTAAGTGATGGATACCATGAGAGAATTAAGTATCAATTTTAATAATGTAATAAATAATGATGGAGACACCCTTTAATGTGTCTCAATGTAATCAAACAATTTTTTATGTGTGAGAAGTTATTCCATAATAAAAATAATTTCTGTTGAAAAATGAATAGTATGATAGATGGAAATAAATGTCATCCCAGGGTCCCATTTATATTTCATTGTATTAAATGTGTAGAACCTGAGATTCATCGATCAATTCATTATTCAATTGGATAAACCTAAATATAAAAAAATTATTACGTTGAAATAAAATTAATGATATATTAATATATTTTGATTCAAGAATTAATTTTTTGAAGTATTTTACTAATTTTAGTTCTCTGTCAGAATCATGAAATAAAACAAAATTGGATTTTTACACATGTATTTTACATCTTTTTAATATTAATATTTATAAAATTTTACAAACACAATCTGAATGGTGAAAAATATTTAGTTCCTTTAGAAACATTTAGCACATTATTATAGTCCGTTAAAGGATCATTTTATTTATCATAAATATTTTCTCCATTTCTACCCCTAAATAAATCATTTCTTCATAACATGAGGAAAAGAAAAAAAATTAAAAACAGTGTGCTCAGATGGTCAATAAGAATAAACATGGAAAATATAAATTTATTATCTAATTAATTCATAAGACAAGGAATACGGGTATGTGATCAAAATAATAACATATAATGTTTATACCCAAGATTTCATGGATCAAAAACAAGTTTCATGGCATAATAATTTAATATTTCAAATGAAATAAATTATATGATTGATGAATCATAATATCTCAATAATAAATAATAAGATAAAATCATAATTATTTTTAGATTTTCAGTATATAAAAACCATTTTATATGTAATTTCTAACTACCATGACACTTGGATCATGACTTAACATCCCTTTCACCAAAAGTATCAAGATCATCAACTTTCTTGACATCAAATATCATGAACAACAACCTATTTACCATAAATATATCATGAGATATAATTAATTTACCAATTAATTTGTGTTATATATAGGTCTCAACAATCAATTAATTAAATTTATTTTTATATGTGTATGAAATATGACCATAAATAATTCATTACATCAGAACCCATGTAATGGAAGTTAGTTACATAAACACATAATCATAACAAAAATCATAGAAGATAAATATGATTAATAAATATAATTCCATCACAAACATGAATCATTAAATAAATGAATCTGAATATTATGTGTAACATACGAGGTAAATAAAGAATAAAACATTTTCATATGTATTAATATTTACGAATTAAATATTAATTTTACTTTAAAGGGGTTTCTATGTTCGATAGCTTACTCGATATGCAACAATGAGTTTCTTTGAAAAATTACATTGCACACTAATAAAAAAATAATATTATTTTAAATGGTAGTTAACACATAGCCATTGTTTTGGCGAGAATGTATAGAAATAACTAAAATAATATTATATATGTTTTTTAAATGTTTTTACAATTATTCAATAAAATATAAAGGCTTAAAATATAGAAAGTATTCAATTTTAGGCATATATACCCTAATTTTCACAGAAGGTTCACTTATCGCCTTTTGATGGACAATCATCATTAAATATTGTTTTGTTCACTCTTATACATTCTATTGGACCAAATAAAACTCTTCTTTATAATTGGGATGTCAAAATTTACTTTGTGTAAAGTTTTGGTATTTTTCCGATAAAGTTCATTTTTTTAATGAATAGTGAAAATGTTGTATTTTAATTCAAAAACTCTTTCTAATATAATTTATTATTATTTTAATTGGTTTTAGAGTTTAATTAGAATATATTTTTACCATTTAATCCAATAGTGGTCGTTGGAATTCATTTCACTTTGAAATTGGACTTAAACTAGTGTCAATCATTTGATACTTATTATTTCATAAAAACACGCTACTTGCTCTGACAGCAGGAATTAATTATTAAATTAATTAATGGAACTTATATATTTTGAATTTTGTAAAATAGACATCATTTTTGTATTCGGAATATCAATTATAGCTTAGGGTGAAGTTTTGGTATTTTTCTGAAAAACTACAGTTTTTGATGAATAGTGAAACCACTAAGTGGTACTTAAAAAAACTGATTTTTCATTTAAATGAAATTTTACCACCTATGTGTTTTTAATTTCAAAAATATGACATACATGGTTGTCATTAATAATTATAATGTGGTTCAATGGGATTAAAATAATTTTTTGGTGAATAGTAACTTTTAAGTTTTTAATCACGATTAGAGGTAATTAGTGTAGTTTAAGGTAAAAATAATGTTTTAATAATATGAAATGAACATGAAACATGTCCTAAACTTATTGGATGTGTCATTTCCGACCAAAAAAATCATTGGGTCAACTTGGGGACCCTATTGAGCCACTTTGGCAGGAAAATGACATTAATATCTTTTTATTTAAAGTTAATGTAAAAATGTCACAAACATGAGTTGTTTTACTAAAACAATTTTTAAGTTGGGTTATAAAAGTCATATTTTTTTCTTTAAATATTAATTACAATGATAAAAAAATTTCCTAAATCATGATATTTTTTTATAATTTTTAGAAATTAAATAAATTAAATTATTTATGACATCATGATGATGCAACGATTACCTTATTATTTAACGATTTAAATAAAATGAAATGATAAAGTAAAATCTAAGACCTACACATGTAAAAAACCTATTTAATTAGTATATTTAGAGACCCTATCACCTTATACTATAAATATATAATTTTTGGGTCCTTTTAAATCCGAAAACCATTTTATGATAAAGTGACCTTTTATAACTTTCCAAGAGTGTCCATCCTCTCCTCTTATAAAAGTCCCCCACCTCTACCACCTTACCCATACTTCCAAAGCCTTTGGCTCGGTCAAACCCTACCCATTTTGTCACCCCAAATCCCTCTATAACTCTTAGAATCCTCACATTGGGCAGAAGTCATCCCAAGGAAGCCTTTGAGCTCAAATCTAAGAGAGTAACCCTATTTTAAGGTAATGTCTTCACTTGTGTTATTTTGTTTTATTTTGCTTCTCCAAACCCCTAAAAACTTTTTATACATTTATTTTATAAGGACCCAAGTATTTTAAATATACTATAATGTTTTTATAAGGAGGATTCGATCTACACCTACACACACCTTCATCTAATGGTTATAGAACATACTGTTTCTGTGTTTGGCAAATTTCTGCCTCACGAAACGATGATTGTTCAATATTTTTTTAACACCTTTAATGGTGGCAATTAAGATGTCACTATATTTATATTTGATATATATTATTTTTATGTTTTTCTTATGATTATTTATTTATCATTTGTGGCATACCTTTATGTTTTCCATAGTGGGTAAACACGATAATTTCATTTTAGGAAGTGCGGACTACAGCCCCCTCAAAGTTATTTGATTTGTTAATTCCATATGTGGGATGTATAAATGGTGGATTTAAATTTATTATATATGATTTATGTTACATCTAAATTATGAATATAATTCTGGTATTGAAAATATACATACCTCTCATTTAGTTTTAATTCCATTAATATTACATAGAAATGAAAGTAGCGTTCATGCGTACGTACGGCTTACCGTCTCCATGAATGGTGCATTTCATATCTTACCTCTAAATGATTATGTAATATTATAAATACATGTATATTCTGGATATATGTGATATATATGATATGAAAATCATGAATATCATTCTGGATATGAAGAACCTCTGACCACACGAACAACATGTAATTGTAAGAAGTCCACTTTTGACTTAAGAACAAAATACCGACAAAACAAACATTATTAACCTAAATGATTACATAATATTAATAAAAAGGTAATAAGTGATATAAAAGTAATAATTAACTCGAAAAATTTTCTAAAGCATGTAGAAATTAACTCAAGTTTATTATTCAGGACGTTAAAGAACGATCGAGTCAAGTCGGACCCGAGATAAGGGACTTCATGTCAATATCCTTTCATTGAGGCATATTTCATTTTATACACAACATTCTTTTATATAATGTATAAACCCCATTGATTTTAATTTTATACAAAAGAAATCTTTTTCTACGAACCGTTTTACAAAATGACAAAAAGGAATGCTTCTTTTATCATATGTAGTGACACCGACCTTTTCCGCCCCCGAGAGTATTATTTTGCCTTTGGATTACTCAACAAGAAGTAATGTTTTTTTTAAATGAAATAAATACCATATACACTTTTATGTATTTTGGTATTGAAAATGGTATTTATAATAAATTTTTTATGTCAATATATTTAAGTGATATATTGTGATCAAAGTGTGGAAATGTTTTCTTTCCATTATATTTGTATTATGTATTATGGTTTTACAATGGTACTTGGACATTTGAGGGGTGGTTACATGATAAACCATATGACGTATGGTGCCGTGAATACCAGGATGGGTGGTTACGTTATAACGTCCAATGCATTGGGTATGGAAGTCGTCCGTATGGATATTTCATTAAGTGATATGTGTGGAAGTCAACTGTGTGGTTATTCCACTTAAGTATGTTTATGTCCCAAGTTACCTTTATATGTTATGTGATCATTTATGGGTTTTATGGTAATATTTTGGTTACAAAAGGGTATGTAATGATCTTTTATTCAGTGAAGAGTTTTTACTACTTCATAAAGGTAAAAATTATTATTTTGATAAAGTATACATGGTTTACTTTTTGTTTTGATAAACTAACATTTTTCATTCTTTGTGTATCCCTTGATGCGCTTTTTATGCTCACACCAAGTTTTTTTGAAATGTATTTGATAGGACTTAATGTGGAATAGGGTCAAGTATGGGATCAAGGGAAAGTCATGCTATATAAAACATAGAACTAGACATGTTTCTTTTTAAGAGTTTTTATTCTATGGAAACTTAGTAGAAGTGTCTACTTTGTAATCTTTTGAGATGTAATATTTATGTCCTAATTCTCTAAAACACTAAACCGGAAAATATACTCAATGTGAATTATTCATTTAATTCAATATTAAGTAAGGTTTAAGGATGGGGCCTTATAGTTGGCATCAGAGGTCGGTTTAGACAACTTTAGGAGTTAGAAAATTGTTAAATTATAAATTAATTTATGGTATGATTTAAATGATATTGAATTTAATGATTACCATGTTGCATCGCCTAAGATATTTCTGTGTTCAGAATGGTTTTCTATAGAGGAAACAAAGAATCTATGTTGGGACGACATCAGGAGGAAGACAAACTTCAAAATCAGCAACCTGAGAAGTTCGGAATCGGAACTGAACAGTTTGTTGTAGTGATGGCACAGTTGACTCAAGCTATAAATAGTGGTGGTATCCATGCATGAGATCAGCCAGATCAACTGCAGAGGAACATGTTAGTGGTGGAACATTTCATGAGGCAACATTCCCCATCATTCAAAGGATCATCTGACCTCGTGCAAGATGAAGGGTGGATTAAAGCACCGGATAACATTTTTTATGTCATGGGTTGTTCAGAACATCAAAAGTTTAGTCTTTCTATTTACCGTTTTGAAGGTGAAGCTTATTAGTGGTGGTCTATGGTGAAAAATATCAGGGATAGTGATGAGATTGATGATCTTCACTGGGACAAAAGAAAAGGTATGTTTCTTGAGAAATATTTTCCTAAGGTGGTTCGTCTTAGGATGGAAAAACAGTTCCTAGAATTGAGGCAGGAGGATGACTCAGTGGCTGCTTATGAAGAAAAGTTTACTCGATTGGCAAGGTATGCTCCAAATATCATACGAGATCTTGATAGTAAAATTAACCATTTTTACTCAGGGTTAAACCCAAAGTATCCAAGGGATTTAGCTTCTCGGGAGTTCAAAAGTTATGAAAATATTGTTTGATGTGTGGAGAAGGTGGAAATGGAGTTTTCCGATGATCAGGTGTTCTTTGAAAATCAACAGAATAAGAGGTCCAGTTGGCAGGAAAAGTGTAAGAATTCATCAAAGATGTAAGGAGGTTAGAAAACCAAATATACATCATGTGAGATTTGTGGTAAAATACATCCTAGAGAATGTTTATCCAAGTCTGGAAAGTGCTTTCGGTGTGGTAAGTCTGGTCATATTACTCGTAACTGTAAGGAAGATGATCAAGCAGGAAATGAAATGCCAGCAGTAATATGTTTTAAGTGTAATGAAATGGGTCATTATGCAAATGAGTGTCTAACGAAGAACTCAACTGGGGGATAGAATCCAGACTAAAAGTAGAAAGGGGTGGTGAAATCATTTGAAACTACTTTAGCAGGTGTTGGGCCATCGAATGAAGTAGTATCAGGTACACTTTTTGTTTGTTCAGATTATGCCAATGTGTTTTTTGATTCAGGGTCAACACACTCATTCATTTCTGAGAAGTTTTCTATTAAATTGGAAATTCCATCTCAAGATATGAATCCTAAACTTATGGTAAAAACACCCGGAGGGAACGTTGAGACAAAAAGAAATTATAATAACCTTCAAATCATTGTGTGCGGAAAAAATCTACTAGAAAACCTTATTTTTTTTCCTCTAGTAGAGTTTGATGTTATTTTGGTCATGGATTGGATTTATGTTTATCATGCTAAGATTGAATGCAGAGCTAAAATGGTTTCTTTTCAGAAAGATTTTCAGTTTGTGTACAAGAATGAACCCTTTATTTTGATAACATATCAGGATGTTGAGAAACTAGTAAAAGATGGAAATGAATGTTACCTTTCACATATTGTGGAAAATAAAAGAACTGTTCAGAATAATGATGTACCAATGGTAAATTAGTATCTTGATGTTTTTCCTGATGAGTATCCTGGTATTATTCATGATCGGGAAGTTGAATTTACTGTTGACTTAGTTCCTGATTCTAATCCAATTTCAAAACCCCCTTATCGAATGGCTCAAGTTGAACATTTAGAGTTAAAGAAGCAATTGCAGGAGTTATTAGATAAAGGTTTCATTCAACCTAGCACATCACCATGTGGTGCTCCTGTCTGGTTTGTTAAAAATAAAGATGGCTCAATTATACTTTTCATTGATTATAGAGCCTTGAATAATAATATTGTTAAGAACAAGTATCCTTTGCCTCATATAGAGGATTTGTTTGATCAGTTCCAGGGAGCTCATTATTTTTCGAAGATTGACCTGAGGTCGGGGTACCAACAGTTGAAAGTAAAATAAGCAGACGTTCCGAAGACTGCGTTCCGTACTAGATATGTCCATTATGAATTTTTAGTTATGCCTTTTGGGTTAACCAATGCACATACTTTATTCATGGACCTTATGAATAGAATTTCCCATGAGTTCTTGGATATGTTTGTGATTGTTTTCATTGATGATATTTGATGTTTTCTAAAAGTAAAGCGGAGAAAGAAAGTCATTTAAGAGTTATCTTGCAAACCTTAAAATAAAAGAAACTATATGGAAAATTCATCAAGTATGAGTTTTGGATGCCAAAAATTTCATTCCATGGTCACATTGTTTAAAAAAATGGCATAACTGTTGATCCTGATAAAACAAAAGTTGTTGAAGAATGGCCAATACCTACAAATGTAACCGAGATCCGTAGTTTTCATGGTTTGGAAGGTTACTACCGAAGGTTTGTTGAAACATTTTCATGGTTATCTAGTCCAATAATTAATATTTCTCATAAGGGTTTTAAGTTTATCTGGACAAAAGAATGTGATGATTGTTTTCCGGAGTTGAAAAGAAGATTGGAGAATGCTCTAGTTTTGGAACTTCCTTCCATGAATGGTGATTTTGTTATCTACAGTGAGGCTTCATTGAAAGGAATTGGTTTTGTCCTTATGCATAATGATCAAGTAATTTCATATGCTTCAAATTAGTTGAAAACTCATGAGGTAAATTACCCTACAAATGACTTTGAATTAGCTGATGTTGTTTTTCCTCTAAAAATTTGGAGGCATCATTTGTATGGAGTGAAGTGTAAAATATATAATGATCACAAAAGTTTGAAGAATAAATTAACATAGAAATAATTGAACATGAGATAGAGGAGATGGCTGGAATTAATCATGGATTATGAATGTAAAATTTATTACCATCTGGAAAAGAAAATAAAGTGGCTGATGCTTTGAGTCAAAAAATTAATGCTTCATTAACCATGCTACGTTTGGAACGAGATCCTTTGGTTTTTGATTTGATGAACATTGGAATAGAAGTTATTGGTGCATGATGTTATTCTATTTTGTTTCAGGTATCTGTGAGATCATCCCTTTCAGACAGAATTAAGCAAGCAGAGAGGGAAGATAGTGAGTTGCAGAAAAAGGTAGAGCTGGTTCATAAGGGTATGTTGCATGAATTCAACATTGATAAAGATTGTATTTTGAGGATTGGGAAGAGATTATGAGTGCCTGGTGATTCACCATTGAAGAATGAGTTGTTATGTGAGGCTCATAGTTCCCCGTTTTCAGTACATCCTGGCAGTACTAAGATGTACAGAGATCTGCGAGAGTATTACTGGTGGGATGGAATGAAAAGAAATATTGCTGATTTTACTGTGAAGTGTTTGACTTTTCAGCAGGTTAAAGTAGAGTGGAAGTTACCGAAAGGGATGCTTCAGCCTTTACCAGTGCCAGAGTGGAAATGGGAAAACATATCCATGGACTTTGTTTTGGGATTACCGAATACATCTCGAGGTAATAATGCAATCTGGGTTATTATTGATCGATTAACTAAATCTGCTCATTTCCTTGCCATATGAGATACTTTTCCCCTAGATCAACTTTTCTGTTTGTATGTTAAATAGATCGTTAGGTTACATGGAGTTCCTCTCTCCATTGTGTCTGAACGTGATCCCAGGATTACTTCTAACTTTTTGAAAGGCCTTCAGAAGTCATTGGGTACTGAATTAAATTTTAGTGCACCTTTTCATCCTCAATCAGATGGGCAGTCAGAATGAACAATTCAGACTTTTGAGGATATTATACGTGCTTGTTCGATGGATTATCAGGGAAGTTGGGACCAACATATTTCTTTGGTTGAGTTTTCTTATAATAAAAGTTTTCATTCTAGTATATAGATTGCACCATTTGAGGCATTATATGGGAAGCGGTGTCGAACTCCAGCTTTCTAGGATAAAGTGGGTGAAAGGAAGCTGATGGGACCAGAATTGGGAGAAGAGATGGTAGAAAAAGTTCAGTTTATTTAGAAACACATGAGAACAGCTCAGAGCAGGCAGAAGAGTTATGAGGATAACCGGAGGAAGGATATATCTTTCGAGGTAGGTGATCGTGTTTTTCTCAAAGTTTCACCGTGGAAAAGTGTGATGCGATTTGGTAAGAAAGGACAGCTGAGTCCAAGGTTCATTGGACCATATGAAATTATGGAGAGAGTTGGATCAGTTACATACTGAGTGTCTTTACCTCCATGTTTATCTCAGGTACTCAATGTTTTTCATGTTTCGATGTTGAGAAAGTATATGCCAGATCCATCTCATGTTTTGATCCTGGAGGTAGTTCAGTTGGATGAAAATCTCTCCTATGAAGAACAACTAGTCTAGATTCTTTACCAAAGAGAGAATTTGTTGCAAAATAAGGTAATTTTCCAGGTAAAGGTTTATTGGAAAAACTATATGACTAAAGGGGAAATGTGGGAATCTAAAAATGCTATGAGGGATAAATACCCCCACTTATTTTGATAAGTGAATAAAATTATGAGGACGCAATTCCCAAAAGAGGGGAAGGATGTAACATCCAAGGTAAATAAAGAATAAAAAAATTTCATATGTATTAATAATTACGAATTAAATATTAATTTTAATTTAAAGGGGTTGCTATGTTCGATAGCGTACTCCATACGCAACAATGAGTTTCTTTGAAAACTTACGTTGCACACTAGAAATAAAATAATAATATTTTAAATGGTAGTTAACACATAGTCGTTGTATTGGCAGGAATGGATAGAAATAAATAAAATATGATTATATATTTGTTTTAAATGTTTTTACATTTATTCAATAAAAGATAAAGGATTAAAATATGAAAAGAATTCAATTTTAGGCATATATACCCTAATTTTCACTAAAGGTTCCCTTATCGCCTTTTGATGGAGAACCGTCATTAAATATAGTTTTGGTCACTCTTATAAATTCAATTGGAGCAAATAAAACTCTTCTTTACAATCGGAACATCAATATTTACTTTTTGTAAATTTTTTTGTATTTTTCCGTTAAAGTTCATTTTTTAATGAATAGTGAAAAATGTTATATTTTAATTCAAAAACTCTATGTAATATATTTTATTATCATTAGAATTATTTTTAGAGTTGAATTAGAATATATTTTTACCATTTAATCCAATAGTGGTCGTTGGAATTAATTTAACTTTGAAATTGGACTTAAACTAGTGTCAATCTTTTGATACTTATTGTTTCATAAAAACACGCTATTTGCTCTGACATCAGGAATTAATTATTAAATTAATTAATGAAACTTATATGTTTTGAATTTTGTAAAATAAAAATCATTTTTGAATTCATAATATCAAATATAGCTTAGGGTGAAGTTTTTGAATTTTTCTGAAAAAACTTCAAATTTTGATGAATAGTGAAACCACTAATTGGTACTTAAATAAACCGATTTTTCGTTTAAATGAAGTTTACCACCTCTGTGTTTTGAATATTAAAAATCTGACATAAATGGATGTAATTAATAAGTAAAATGTGGTTCAATGGGATTAAAATAATTTTTTGGTCAATAGTAACTTTTATGTTTTTAATCGGGGTTAGAGGTAATTAATGTAGTTTAAGGTAAAAATAATGTTTTAATAATATGAAATGAACTTGAAACATGTCCTACCCTTATTGGTTGTGTCATGGCCGACCAATACAATCCATGGGTCATCCTGGGGACCCCATGGAGCCACATTGGTAGGAAAATGACATTAATATCTTTTTATTTGAAGTTAAAGTAAAAATGTCACAAACATGAGTTTTTTTAGTAAAACACTTTTTAAGTGGGGTTATACAAGTCATATTTTTGATTATAAATATTAATTATAAATATGAAAAGATTTCCTACATCATGATATTTGTTTTATAATTTTGAGATATTAAATAAATTAAATTATTTATGACATCATGATGATGCAGTGATTGCCTCATTATTTAACAATTTAAATAAAATGAAAAGATAATGTAAAATCCAATACATACACATGTCAAAACCCTATTTCATGAGTATATTTCAAACTAATATCACCTTATCCTCTAAATATATAATTTTTGGACCTTTTAAATCATAAAATCATTTTATGATAAAGTAACCTTTTACAACTTTACAAGAGTGCCCCTACCCTCTTCTTATAAAAGGCCCACACCTCAACCACCGTACCCACACTTCCAAAGAATTTGGCTCGGCCAAACCCTACCCATTTTGTCTCTACAGATCCCTCTATAACTCTTAGAAGCCTCAATTTTGGCAGAAGTCTTCCCAAGGAAGCCTTTGAGCACAATTCTAAGTGAGTTACCCGATTTTAAGGTAATGTCTTCACTTGTGTTCTTTTGTATTATTTTTCTTCTCCAACCCCATAATATCTTTTTATTCTTTTATTTTGTAACAACTACAGTATCTTCAATATTCTAGGATTTTTTTATAAGAAGGATTCGAGCTACACCTACACACACATCCGTCTAATGGTTAATGAACATACTATTTCTGTGTTTGGCGAATTTCTTCCTCACGAAACAATGATTGTTCAATCATCTTTTAACACCTTTAATGGTGTCCATTAAGATGTCAATATATTTATATATGATATATATTATGTTTTTGTTTTTCTTATGCTTATTTATTTTTCATTTATGGAATAGCATTATGGTTTCCATTATTGGTAAACATGATAATTTCATTTTAGGAAGTGCGGACTACCGCCCCCTCAAAGTGATTTGATTCGTTAATGCCATATGTGGGACATATAAAGGATGGATTTAAAGTTATTATATATGATTTATGTTACATATAAATGATGAATATAATTTTTGAATTAAAATAAACATACCTCTAATTTAGTTTTAATTCCATTAATATGACATAGAAATGAATGTACCATTCGTGCGTACGTATGGCTTACCGTCTCCATGAACGGTGCATTTCATTTCTTACCTATAAATGATTATGTAATATTATAAATACATGTATATTATGGATATATATGATAAATATGATATCCAAATCATGAATATCATTCTAGATATAATGAACCTTTGACCTCACGAATAACATGTAATTGTAAGAAGTCCACTTTCGACTTAAGAACCAAATATCGACAAAACAAACATTATTAACTTAAATGATTACATAATGATTATAACATGGTAATAAGTGATATAAAAGTAAAAATGAACTTGAAAAATGTTCTAATGAAAGTATAAATTAACTCAAGTTTATTATTCAGGACGTTAAAGAACGATCGACTCAAGTCAGACCCGAGGTAAGGGACTTCGTCTCAATCTCCTTTCATTGAGGCATATTTCTTTTTATACACAACTTTCTTTTATATAGTGTATAAACCCCTTTGACTTTTAATTTTATACACAAGTAATCTTTTTCTACGAAGCATTTTAAAAAATGAAAAAAGGAATGTTTCTTTTATTGTACGCGGTGACAACGACCTTTTCCGCCACTGCGAGTATTATTTGGTCTTTGGCTTCCTCAACAAGACGTAATGTTTTTTTAAAATGAAATAAATACCATATACTCTTTTATGTATTTTGGTATTGAAAATGGGTTTTATAATGTATTTTTTATGTAAATAGATTTATGTGATATATTGTGATCATAGTGTGGATATGTTTTCTTTCCATTATATTGGTTTTATGTCTTATGATTTTACAATGGTACTTGGACATTTGACATGTGGTTATGTGATAAACCATATGACAGGTGGTGCCGTGAATACCGGGATGGGTGGTTACGTAATAATCTCCAATGCATTGGGTATGGAAGTCGGCCTTATGGCTATTCCATTAAGTGATATGTGTGGAAGTTGACCGTATGGTTATTCCACTTAAGTATGTTTATGTCCCAAGTTACCATTATATGTTATGTGATCATTATATAGGTTTTTGGTAATCTTTTTGTCACAAATGGGTAAGTAATTATCTTTTTTCAGTGAAGAGTTTTTACTACTTCATAAAGGTGAAACGAATTACATTGATAAAGTATACATGGTTTACTTGTTGTTTTGATAAACTAACAGTTTTCATTCTTTGTGTATCCGTTGTTGAGCTTTTTATGCTCACCCCATGTTTTTCTGAAATGTTTTTCACATGAATTAATGTGGAATAGGGTCAAGGATGGGACCAAGGGAAAGTCATGCTATATAAAACATAGAACTAGACATATTTCTTTTTAAGAGTTTTTATTCTATGGAAACTTATTAGAAGTGTCTACTTTGTAATATTTTGAGATGTAATAGTTATGTCCTAATTCTCTAAAACTCTAAACCTGAAATGATCCTCAATGTGAATTATTCATTTAATTCAATATTATGCAAGGTTTAAGGTAGGGGCCTTATATTATGATTGGGTAATATTCCATTTAAATCATAATAAACATCAATATAACATTTCTCAAATGAAATATTGATTATTGAATGAACACTTGAAATAACTCTTGAGGAAAAAATCCCTTTCCTTATGAAATCAAATTTTTATGAGTCATCAAATTATAATGTAAGAAATGTTATTTAAAAATAACCCATTAGTATTTTAGAGGATTCATAAAATCATTATGTATAAATTTTATTTATAAATGATGAATATGTCATATATGTTTATAAAAATTCACCCATATTTATGTCAAAATAAACCAGAACAAGCCCTGTGTAGAAAAAAACATTTATTCAACACTATAAATAAAATGTAAATAATAGGTAATAATAACAAAAAATATTCAAACAAAAATGTTCGAAACTTTTTTGAGAATAATTTTTGAAAACATTTATATGGTAGATAAATATTCCCCAATAGATTATTAAATTGAAACAATATCGAATAATTTTGAGATTTTGAAATTAAAGCATACCACATTTAAAATAGTTGAATCATATTCCTAGTGATATAATGAATATTATATTAATTTTAAAACACCATAATATTTTTAATAATAATGATAAAATGTATTTATGTTTATTATATACAATTGAAAAAAGAAACAATTAGTTTATCTGGAATGTGGCCCTCAAAAATAAAAGCAATAAAAATCGTGTACCTCAAGTCTCGCCATTCATGTTTTATTTCCAAAACCCGTATATTAAAATTTTTTGTTTATTATTAATTAATTACATAAATATATATAAATAATACCACATATTATTTTTTTATAAAAAAATCTCCATTTTACTAATAAATAAAATCACTATTTTTGGTGATATCATCATTGTTTTCTAAGCATGTTTTAGTTCAACAGTCTCAGTTCTTATACATTGATCATTGGACCAGAATTTCCAGAATCTTTGTTATGTTATATATATCATATATATAAATGAAATTCATCTTTATTATCATAATTTTGAAATATATATGAATAAAAAAGCATATTGCATCGTTGAGATTGTAGGCCATATATACGCACAAACGACATTATCATTTGAAAAAAGATTAGTTGGTAAAAAGGTAAATATTATATTATCATTAAGGAAGTATAATTTTGTCACAAATATCATAAATAATAATTTTACCCATCACAAAATCGAATAATTAAATATGGTGTTCTAAAATGAATTTTATCTCTCTCTTGAGATGGTGTGTTATACATACCCAAAAGCGATACATTCACTTCTTGTTTGATGGGAAAGTGGTTGTATATTGTTTTATTAATAATCACCATAACACAATAGAATATTTAGATATATGAATTTATTATTTTATTACATATATCATATAATTATATGTTTTATATAGGAGTATACCAAGTGAGTGATTGGATAGAGAGATTACCTCTTCTTTAAAATAGCCCTCTTATATATCATATAATTGAATCTACCATTGGTATTTTGGGAAGAATGAAAAAAATGTAATGTGTATAAAAAAGAGTATAATAGAATTTGACATATTTTTATGGAGATTGAATAGTAAATTTTGTGAAATGAGATAAGGGATTAGGGGTACCTTTATAATCAAGGTGAGGGGTAACTATTGAATTTCATGAAGGATTAATATATTATAAATTATCATTGAAAAAAATAACTCCAAATGGGAAGGTTGTAGAAAATTAAATTTTTTAGTGTGGTATTAACATCAATTTTTTTTATAACTTTTAATATTTATTACCCTTAGTTAACCTATATTAATATTAACTACGGTAACAAAATTTTCAATATTACATGTTGGATATTTTTATATATAAGGTTTATATTGAACCATAAACAGTGAATTAACTATAGATTAGACCATAATATAAATATTTTCTACTTATTTATGTTTTTAATTATTTTTCACTAATTTAATAAATTATTATTTTCATAAAATATCATTCGTTTCAATTTTAACAATATTTATTTAATTGATATTAATAAAATCAATACAGTAATATAAATTTAATGAAATTACTTTAATATATCTTAAATATTTTATAAGAGCCTATAAAATAATTTTATAATTATTATTAATTAATATTATTTTAATTTTTACATTTTACATATCATATTATTGAGTATTTCATTAACTTAATAATTACTAAATCATCGTTGTGTAATCATTATGGAAAATTATTTCTTCACTAAAATTAAAAATAAATTATCATGATATAGATGAAACTTTTAGATTTAATAATAATATGTTTTGTTTACAAAATATTATATTTTATGACATATTAATAACATTATACTTATTAAAATAATAGTGTGACATTTTTTTCACACACGATGATTTTAATAACATATAAGTCATTTATATATAATTATGTCCGTTATATAAATAATTATATAAATATAAGTGATAATTTATGAAGTAATGTAATCCAATAATCATTGGGAATGTTTTGTGGTTATTTTATTATATTTCTAAATTATTTTTAACCTTAGTTACCTATGTTACCCTAAACCGTTGTAGTAAAAATTTCAAATTTTAATATAAATATTGTCTAAAAATAAAATAATAATAATTAAAAAAAAATTAACTTATGATTCCAAATAAGGAATCCATTTTTCATAATTCTAATAACATATTGTACATTAATTAATATAATACTAATAATGTAGAAGACATGAGATGATCAAACTTGATGTAAAAACTCCAAATGTTTGATCTGTTTTCAAATCAAATTTAAATTTTAATTATTGGATTAATTTATGTATTTTATTTATATTTATACATGAAAACAAAATTCAAAATATAAATTAAATATTATCCTAAGTAAGGAAAAATATGTATTTAAAATTAAATTCAGCACGTTTACTGTTATTAAAAACATAAAACTTATTTGAAAAATATCAAATGTTCCTCGAGTGTAAATTTTTATTACCCATGATAAATGAATTATTTTTTTAACATATAATTTATTAATTTTTTAAAATTTATTTTTAAAACAAGTGCACCATTAAAAAGAAAAAAACTACTTCTAGAAAAATAGAATTTTTATAAATAATATTATTTATTATTATATCATGAAAAAAAACACAGGGTAAATGTTAGACCTTATAATAAATATTTTAAATATTTTATAGATAATTTATCAAAAATATGGTTATTTTGTCACTAATTTTGATAAAAAAACTTGTGTAATTTTAAATATTTTTTTATGTAAAAAAATATTTCGTTTTTTATTGGAATGTGTATATATTTTAATTAATTTTTTACTAATAAATTAATTACATATACATGTATAAAACATATTTTTAATAATTCAATTATTAATTTTAATATCGTCTAATAAAAAATCTTTGTTATAATTTTCTTATATAAATAATTGAAAGAATAAAATTATGTTTTGTTAAAACTCAGTGTTTTTTATAATGAATGATAACCCAGTGTTTCCTGTAGAGGAATAATAACATGGTGTTGAATGAAATTCAATGTATCATATAAATATGATTAATTAAAAAAAAATATTTCACAAAAATATTTTATTATTGAATTCTTCCCCGTATAAAATAATTTCCCCAATCATAATTTATTGGGGTCATCATTGTTTCAATACATGGATGTTACATTTATATAAATGCTCATCGAATAATTTAATACTAATTTTTTTTTGGAAATTCAATTTGGTAACATAATATTTCATCAAATAAATATATAACATGGTTTCCACAGAGTAGAAATATTAGGAATGTGAAAACATGGAAGTAGAAGATAAAATTAACTATAAAGTTCTAATTAAGAGTGATAGAGAACATGTTCAACCTAATGTTAATGACCAAAACATGGGTGACACGGGTTATTCAATATTCATTAATCATTATAATATGATACATTAATCTTTAAAATGACATCCAAATTTCAATGTAAACAATTTCATAAAGGTATTCCCTTAGGAAACGTCACGAACATTAAAATCCATGATTATGGAAAAATGGTCACTAAACTTATCATTTTTCCATAACAAGATGATGTATATCTTAATTTTTGCATACCATTATCTAAATACCATTGTCATTTATTCTCAATAAACATTTTAATAACATGAATTACAATAAATCCATAGTGAAAACATGAATTCAATCAAAAATTAAGTCATACAATAAATCCAAATATTCGATAAACATAATCCAAGATATTATAATCAATATTGTCTTCTTTATCAGTACAATATTCATAAACACTGGCCTATTTATTTTTCTATAGTAAAGAATATATTTATTTAATTATTCCTACATCATGCGCATATTAAGGGCTATCCTTCTCTTAGTCATGTTTTTTACAAAAAATATAACCTTACCACCTCAATCATTATTCTTGGTAACCAATAACATTAAATATATTATCTAATGTTATTAATAAAAAAATATTGGACCAATACAAATAATATTCATTACTCAATGATAACATAAATGACCTTCTAATACTTTATTCTGGAATTTCAGTAACATAAAAACTAAATGATTCCAATATATCATGGATATCATCCATATAAAAAATAGTTATCAAATGAGATAT
Source organism: Viscum album (assembly GCA_963277665.1). Classification (NCBI taxonomy): domain Eukaryota; kingdom Viridiplantae; phylum Streptophyta; class Magnoliopsida; order Santalales; family Viscaceae; genus Viscum; species Viscum album. Next base: position 514,270,455 of record OY728125.1, read on the forward strand.
CACTTTTTCTTCTGATTAAAGAGATTTTTGACATCAATCGTCATCGTTAACCATTGGATATGGGCACTAGTTATCATAATTCCCATTTTATTCACACCGAACACATATGTGTGTAGGTGTTTCATTAGTTGTAACCTTTTTCTACACCATTTAATCAACCTAACAACGCATAATATTTGATCAATTATTAGATATATGTCCAACCATTACACATTTAAAGAAACTCCCACATGCTTTCAAATAATTCCATTGATATTTCTTCCCATATTTCTCAGATTTTTATGGTGGTCTTTTCATTCCATCATGTGATTTATTCGAATTTTCCTGAGACTGGATCTTTCATTATTTATCAAAATACTGGGGATGGAGGGTATATCTATTTTATATTTATACATTGAGTGAATATTTAAAAAATTCATCATACTACATATGTTTATTATTGTTAAATTCCTTATAATACTTGGTTTAATGCCACTGAATAATTGGCCAACCATAAATTCAGGTTGGACTCTCATTCCTGAAGTTTATCATGAATACCATCTTAAACATTCTTCTTATGTTCTAAAATATTCATAATATTTTGGTTTTTAGTTGATGAATTATTTTTCCATTTTCATAATAATATTATGAGGAATTTAATTATTGAAATATATATTCATGAACTCCTTCAATTCAATGGATTCAATTTCATCTCATCGCCTTGTATTCTTGACATGATTCCAACATTGAAATTCTTGATCATCAAAATGATAGACATAAAAATTAATTTATCACGATCTTAGCATTAAAAAATCAAAAATATCATTTCCGTGTTACAGATCCATTTATAATCCACTTGTGTATCATAAAACCATCTAAAATAAGGTTTACATTTCCTGATTTATGTTTCTATAGAGTTCGGTTCTTATATTTCCACATTTCTATTTTTATTATGATATATCTAAAAACAATTTTGTGAGGATAACACCAAGATTTTTCATTCTTTCTCCTATAAAATTTGAATTCTCATGGGGATAATCATTTCATTGAGTATCAAATTCAACATTAACATAGTTCTTTAAGGATCTATCCACTGACCCAAACTATAAATAATACAGTGAGACTAATTAATCATAGTGTTAGAACCGCATAATCTTAAGAAATTACATATATAATATCAATATAAAAACCCTTTGGTTTAATCCTTGGTTTTTCATTTTCATTATGAAAACTCTCGGATTATAACCAATACCTAGTCCTATACATAGGGATATTTCTATGATTTTGTCATACCAGTTTTCATAGGAAGACCAAAACATTACATTGATACTAACTATAATGAACCAACAAACATATATATGGATAATACATCTTTTTTAGATAAATATTTATTTCATTACACAAACTCATACCCATGGACCTGAATAGTTCAGTGCCTTTGGAAACATGGAAAACAAACATAGAGTCTATTTCTTTTCTTATCCTAGATTCCAATGTTTGAATCACCCTTCCCAATGATACAAAATTTGATGTCCACTATTTATTGTGTAAATAAATTATATCACATTTTGATTAATATTCATTAAATTACAAAAAACATGAATGAGTACAATAATATTATTGTGCCTTTGGAAATTTAGAACAATGTATTATAGTCTAGTGTATTATCTTTAACGTTTCATATAAATTTTTCCCCTTTTGTACACCTATATAAAACCATTCATCAGAACCTATGGAGAGTAATAATATGAATATGGAGTGGTAAGATACTCAGTAAGGGAAATATTTGATGATATATATTAATTACCATTACAAAACATAATATTAAAAATAATAGTATATAATCATGATAATAACATACAATGTTAATACCCAACATGTCTTGAATAATAAACGTGTTTTATGGAATAAAAAATTATCCATTAAAAATACATGATTCATAATAATCAAACATCACCATAACTCCGTCATGAAAATTATCTACATTTAAAATTTGTGAGGTGAATAATAAAATTTAGATAAACCCATATCATATTTTAAGGTTAACTACCAATACTTTTGTATTTGGCCTCATCACATATTTCTCCTAATAGATCAAGCACGTCAACTCATTTCTCATCAAGGATCAAGAAAATCATCTTGGTTACCTTAACTATCTCATGTGATATAATTCATTACCTATTTCGTTTTCATGGACATATTGGTCAAAAACACAGCTAAATTAAAAATATTAAAATGTGTTCCATAAAACCATTAATAAATCATCACATCGTAACCCTTGTAAATAAATTAATTTCAACTAAACATCATTATAACAAAACATTAGGAAAACAAATACGTTTCGTAATTATCATTCTATCAAAATCATTACCCACTCAGTGAAATTATATGAATGGAATTATTGGGTCATATACCGACTAAATCATAATTAACAACAATATAATTCATCATAGATAGAAATTTTATTTTTTAAATATTAATTGAAATAATTCTAGGGAAAATTATCATTTACATTATGAATTAGGAATTTAAGGGATATGAAATTATAATGGAATAAATTATATTTGAAATGAATTATTTCATATTATAAAGTGATATTCAAATAATAATGATGTAATTAATGTGGAAAAAATTTATCATTCCTTAAAATTTTAGAACACATTTCTATATTATTTTTGTTAAAAAAGTCATAATGAGACTTGTTCAGAAAAAAATAAATATATTCTTTTCAAACAATTTCTTAAAAGGTTAAAAAAAAGTAAAAATAAATTTAAACAATCATGGGACAATAGTGAAACATATTATAAAATATATTTATAAAACACAAATGTTGATGATAAATGATACCCAATGGAGTTTTAAAATGAAACAATCCTGAACATTGATGATATTGGGAAGTAAACCCTTACCACATTAAAATCAATAGAATTGGGTTCTCCATTTAAAAAATATATTTTCATATAAATCCACCATTATTTCATAATAATACACATTTTATACATTAATCGGAAGTATATAGACCCTAAAAAAGAAACATGTTGTGTATAGGGCATGTGTCCCATAGAAATAAAACTGACATAAAAATATCGTACTCAAGTCTCTCGTTTCCATCCTCACATTAAAAAAAATTTCATAAAAAAATATATATTCATTTTAATTTTATTAAATCACATTTATAAAACATTCCATGTATTAGTTGTTTATAACATATTTATAACTGATTTATTATCAAGTAAAATCATTGTTATGTGAGATATCTACACCGTTTTCCATTAATGATTCAGTTCAGCATTCACAATCACTTGACTATGATAATGGTACCATAATGTCTAGAATCATTATTATGTTATATAATGTATATATATATATATTCATATATTATTCCTTATTATGATCCATATGAAATATATTATTAAAAATCTCATCGCTTTGTGGAGATGGTAATCTATTCATTTACACGAGTGACACTATTCATTTCTAAATGATTATATGGTAAAAATGTAGATATTATATTAACATTATGGAATCATAATTATGTCATAAATTTAATATAGAATAATTAAAAACATCATAATTCTCACTCATAAAATATTGTTATAGAAAAATTAATTGTATACATATTTGGAGAAAGTAGGTCAGATATACGCACTTGTTGTAAGTTCACTTATTAGTCAATAAGAAAGAGGTTGATTAATGGTTTTATACTAATACTAATAATAGATAATAGATAATAATATTTCGGATAGTGAATTCATTAAATTATGATATATTTCAAAAATTTATAGGAGGTAATAAAGAGTAGAAAATGGATAGTAATAGGATAGAGAGATTCCCTCTAATTGTAAGAAAGCCATTTCAATCTCTTCTAATGGAAATAAAATTAGTATTTTGGGAATAAAAACCCTCTATAATATTTATTAAAAATTTATAAGATTATTGAAATAATATATTTGATCCAAAAGAATCAACATTGTTAAATGAGTTGAGTTGGGAGGTGTTCTTTTATAAATAAGGTGACATGAACTTTCTAAAATTTTCAAAAGATTAGTTGATAATAAAATAAATATCAATAAAAATACCTCAAAATGAGAATTTCATCTATAATATTTTTGTATAATGTTTTATTAACCTACCCAAAAAAATATAGATATGGTTTGGAGTCATTTTATACATTATCATGTGGATTAACACTTAGATAACCTGTGAATGTTTAAATATGGTAAAATGATTTTCAATATTAACAGGTTGTTGTTTTTTACTTATATGTTGTAATGTTAATAATAAATGTTCAATTTATTATATTTACAACCATAAATTATCCTAATTGTCAAAAAATAGGAATTTTACAGTTTTTATCAAATTTAGTACAATAATATTTTCATAAAATTTCATTATTGTCAATTTTGACTCTATTCGTTACATTAATTTTAAGAAAATAAATACAGTAAGATAACATAGAAAAAATTCAATTAATAAATCCCTAATATTTAATATTATCCAATAATATGATTTTATCACATTGTGATTTTAAAATTACAATTATTATTATATTTTTAAAATCACTTAATTGAGTTTATCATTAATTTAATAATTAATAAATCATCATTGTGTATATATTTATGATATTCAGTTTTACCTAATTTTTTTAGAAACCCAAAATTATAAATAACATAAATATATATAATATATATATCCTATCATAAATTCTATTTTTCACTATATTAATAATATTATACTTATCAAAATTAAGAGTGCGACCTTCTGTCACTCTGGTTGATATTAAAAATATCTAAGTCATTTTCCTTGATAAGTGTCTATTTAATTATTGAATTACAAAACATATTTTTAACGGACTAATTAAATTAATTTAATGATACTTTATCAGGTGTTATGGTAATTTTATAATATTTATTATATTATCAAAACCTATAATAACCTGATCTAACCATAACTATGTTTATAAAAATTACATATTTTACTATTCCTATTTTTCCGAAAGGTACCTAATTACTAAATTGTGAAATTATTAGTCAAAAAATGGAATCCATTTTCCAAAATCATAATCACTAACATGAAATAAATAAATTTAAAATTAATCTCACATGCAACATGAGACAAAAAAAATTAATGTGAAGAAGTCCAGAAAAATGAAATGATTTTATATCCATTTTCATTGTCAAATTGGATAAAAAAACCTATATTGGATTAATTGATGTAAATTGGACATATTATAATTTAAAAAAAAATTAAAAACATAATTAAACAAGATATATATGGTAGTTTAAAGAGATGTTATTAATTATGGTTCAGTATTTTTCCCGATTCATTAAAACCCAAATCTTTATTGAAAAGTTCCAAATGTTCACCGAATGTAAATTTTAATACCCTGATTTAAAATAATTACATTATTTATAAAAATTTAATTTATTAAAGTGTAATAATTTAATTCTAAAACATGTTCTCCATTAAATGACATTGAAATTGTTTTTTGAAAGATAAATATTTAAGCATAAAACTTGAATTATTTTTATATCATATTAAAAAACTTTTGGTAAATGTCAAAAATAATATTGAAAATTATATTTATATATATATATAACATTAATATAATGAAAATATAGTTAATTTATATTTATTTTCATAAAAAAATGTTCAAAATTAAATTGATTTTTTTTGGAAAAAAATATTTACTTTTATATTCAAATGGTTTTAAATTGCATTCCTTGTTTACTAAGGAATTAAATATATCAACATGTTTAAACCGTGTTTTATTAATTATATTAATCATTTTGATAACAAACATTCTAATGGATATGTTGTAATTGTCTTATATAAATAATAATGATAATAAAATATTTGTTCATAGAAACACATTATTTCATATAAAGCAAGATAAGACATATTTACATATAGTGAACGTGTAACATAGTGTAGCATTCAATGAATTTTATCAATGAAAATATATTGTTTATAAAAAATATAATTCATAAAAATCAAAGGATGTCACATGTTACATCTAGGTACAATGTTAAATTATAAAATCACAAATTTTTTCATTATCTATGGAGTTAAGGATACCATTATGGGTTTATAAGTTATAGATTGATTATACGTTAAAAGATATAAAAACCTCTATTTGGGATTTATGTGTTGTGATTCGACCATGATTAATGATAATTTTTTGGTGGAAAATACAAATAAAAGTCATTTTATTAGAAACATTATTTGAAAAATGATTCATTTTCATTTTAATGAAATAAGTTTAAAGGAATCAATAATGAATCAGGTTAATATGATTGTTAATAAAATTTTAATAATACTGAATAATCCATAAAGGCAATAGGGCTTGATCCCTTGACCGTTAGAAGATAAGTTTGTTTCACCTATGTATGGGCTACATGATGTCATAGTTAATATGACTTTATATTTATTTAAATTATTTGAAAATTTAGAATTAATGGTGAACTAGAAGTGATACTTTTGAGGTATAGATATTAATATATTATCATAGAAAACTTATTAAATTGATATTGATTTTAATTAATAGTTATTGATATACGGTAGGATTTACTATTCTAATATATATCATAAAATCTATTAAAAGTGAATTTTTGTGATTTAGGAATCTAAAAATGAATTTTCAATATTTATTTCTATTAGTAAGGGAAGAATTGTATGTTCATCAAATCACAGCAAAAGGATGAAAACATTCTTATAAAATTGACAAGATTCTAGTTATTATATTTCCATATATTTATAGAGAGTTATATAATTTCTCAACTATTTTAAAAGGATAAAAAGAAAAATAATTCATATTATACTAATTTTATAATATCAATTTCCTTTTCACACATTTTTGGTTTATTATTTTATGGTCGTTTACATTAAGAAGAACACCCACATTCTACTTTTTGATGAACTCTATCTTTCTTTGTAAATACTTTGGTGATATTGTTGCCTTCCAATTACATGATTTCATTACCCACTTATGTCATATGATACTGTAACCTAGTTATCTTATTATTCACATTCAACCTTGTACATCCTTTTTCTCTATTGTTATGAGGGTATTTGATTAATCCATTTTATGATGTTGGGATTTTAATAATGGTGATACCAAATGCTAAACCCTTGATTAATAAGTTCACATTCAAAATGTGATGTTAAAGTATCATTAATTTGATTGTATTGTGACACCAAAAAATAAGAAAATAAGAAAATAGTATTTCATAGGGTATTCAAAATGAAACACCAAGATCAGACAACCCATGAAATATTTTCTATGAAATTAAACATGTTGATAACATGCGAAATGCAAAACCTCATATTGAAGTGAACTGTAATATAGTATACCTTGTCATTAATTTAGTTTGTATCAATAGAAGGAACTGAATTATGAAATTTTTTGTATACATTTATGTCAAATAAAATAATTATAAAATAGATAAAAAATCATATTTTCTTAAAAAAACTGTTTCTATAAAATTTAGTTCAGTTACTATTTGAAATTATATTTGATAACTAATTTTAAAATATATGTGAAATTTTATTTCAATTTTTTTCAATTTATTATATCATCATATGAAAATTATATTATGGTGATTTTTTGGTATTTTTTTTAAATACATCATTTTTTATGAATAATGAAAGATACTGAATTTTAATAGAATTTTTTTTAATTTATTAAAATTTTATATTATATTATTAATTTTACTAATATAAAATTATTTTATTTTATATGTATTAATCTAATTAAAGAAATTCTAATCATTTTAATAATGATATTTGGTATATTCACATATTAATCTTTTGATCATTTTATCTTTAAATCCCTCTTTTCTTGTAGTTTATGAATGAGTAATTATAAAATAAATTTTTTTCATCATTAGTTAATGTAATTGTAAAAATATACTACATATTTTAAATCATCATAATTTTTATTATATAATATGTTAAAATTAATTTATGACAAAATGTAATATGGAAAATGTAATCATTATTTACTGTTATTAGTGTAGAAGATTATTTACTACGGGTTAAACTAATAATATGATATTTATGTAATCTATAAATTTAACAGTAATATTTTATATTTAAATATATAGACAATATATTTTCAAATTCATGAGAATAATCCATTTTTGACCACTGTGAAATTTGAAAAAGGTGGGTACACCTTTTTCTCTTCAACAAATTACAATTATGCCACTCACTTCACATATAAAATACGACCCCATATTATATATTAATTAAACCTTCAACCCCTATGGTTCATCCAATACATATCATGATCTCATAAAAAATTCACTACTCTCCTCCTTGAATTTGTTTTATGGATAAATATGTCTTAGGAAGGCTTTTGGGGAAAACCGAAGGACGATACTTGAAAGAAGAGGTAACCTTCAATAATAAGTGTTTTAATATTATTACATCCTATAAATCCATGAATCATTGTTAAAATGTGGTTATATAATGACCAAAATATCTCTCATATACATGTATATTTTTATGTTAAGTTATTTACCATAAACCATCCCAAAATCCATCAAATATTTTATGAAATCATCAATTGTGTGTATGGAGGACTACCGTCTCGTGAACCTGTGTCATTAATTTTTCAATTACCACCTATCACAGGCTGGAATGCTGATGAATATAAAGTATATATATGAAATTAATGACATAATATTACCTATCTATTTAATATAATATAATATATATATATATATATAACGTTTTACTCTCCATTCAATAATAGATTCGATATTTTTGCTTATGTTTACGGCAGACTACTGTCAAACAGAGAGATTTGATTCATAGTTCAAAAAAACTTAACATGGAAGGTGATAATTATAAATTTATTGATTATACGTGATATAAAAATAATAATTCTTTAATCAATTATATATTTATTATTATTCAACTATATTATATTTTATTTTATTTCTTACATAGATAGATTATAACATCATCTATGTACATGTGGACTACTTCCTTCTAAAAGGTATGGGGCTATTTTTTCATCACCAGTCCCAATGGATGATATATATAAGTATAATTAATGTTATTGTGGGTTGTTTATTATTTTATAATCATTTTTTAATGAAAATATATTACTTATCTCCCTTATATAAAGATCGTTGAAAAATAGAAATGTTACTCTTACATACATATAACCTACCAAATCCATGATCAAAAGATAATTCCTTTTTCAAAACCATAATTTAAAATTGGTTTAATATGGATATTTTATTTATAAATATGATAATTATATTATTATTATTATTTAGAGGTGATTAAACAGTGTAATTTGAAAAAAAGTAGAACATTTTGGAAGAAACATAGGTTTTAAAATAAGGAAAATAACACCCAACAATATGAAAATAATGGGAGACTATTATCAAAAGGATTATAAGATGATATAAATGGATTTTTAGTTCCCCAAAATGGATTAACCAATCATAAGGGGGTATTAGTGGTTTATTTTTATTTAATTCATTATTTTTAATTCAACATTTAGAATATGTTACTTTTATGGATCCAGCAAATTATTTCTCTAGCTTTTACATCATTTGTAGAAATAATAATTAAGAGAATATTAGCTAGTTATTAAATGGTTTTGTACAATTTGATAATCATTTTTGAATTTGTTAACCCCCCAATAGGGTTTATCCACTATATAAGATGATTACTAAAATGAATAAATAGTTTCTTCTCAAATTATTGAATGCACATACCTGACACACTTTTCATGTTATTATATAATTTTTTTCAGCCAAAATATATTTTCATATTCAATTAATAATGAAATATTTTTTTATTTTACTCCATATCATATTTCAAAACTCAAAATAATGTATCTTCAAAATATAAAATTAAATTTATCATGTAATCAGATATATTGTTGGGTAATCTCATTAATGTTATGTGGACATTATTTACATGCCCAATATGTAATCATAGAATAGTACTGTAAATTGATCTATCAGTCTACTTACTAGATTCCTCTCATAATGATGTATCAAATAATTAGTTGGCTATTTTATATGTACATTGAAATCTATTTAAGTAATTATGTATAAATTTAATTAGCGTATAATTTTATAATCATAGAATTTCACTTCATGGGATTTACTTTTTTATTAAAAGAATAATTTTTTTTTCAAAACTCGATTCACGAATTATAAAACCATCTACTCACAATGACAGAATTCTCGTAAATTCTATATTTTATTTTATCTGAGTGTAAACCATATATTTATAGGAATAAAAAATGTGATTAACAAAAATTTTAACACATGATCATCCTGTCAAATACACTTATCTAATTGACTCGTGGACTCTCTCTACAAATAAAAAGGTCATCACATATAGCATGTCAGTATATAATATTTTATGTATACTTTCTTTATATGATTTTTAACACCCCAAGATTTTATATTATGTTATTATCTTTAAAATAATTCAATATCTTGCGCAACATGCAACACCGAGTTCGAGCGCACCATGACTTACAAAACTAGCTATTAATAAAGCAGTTAGGGATAGTATTAACTGAATTTTTAATTTCATACAATACATATAATTATAGAATCCATATTATGTGTTTCTTATACATAATATAAGAAAAAATTTATTTTTTCAAATAAAAAAGATTTTTTTTCAAAGAATACAGATATATATCCTTTTAATGGAAAACACTTTAAAACAATATTTTACACTTTTATATATAATTTTAATAAAATTAAATTATTCTTTATAATTGGGACAGAAATATTTATTTTGGATAAATTTTTGGTACTTTTCTGATAACATTTATATTTTTATGAATAGGGAAAAATAATAAATTTTAATTGAAAACAAATTTTTTTAATCACAATAATATATAGTGTTAAATTATAAATTTGAATGGGTTGGAATTTTAATCAGATTATATATTTATAATTTAATAAAATGTAGGTCATTATAAGTAAATTCACATTTAAAGTTGACAAAAACACCTGTCAGTCCTTTGATATTTTTTATTTCATAGAAACACACCTTTTGGATTTCACAATGAAAATTAATTTTAAATTAAATAATTATAATTCAATGTTTTGAATCTGGTAAAATAAAAATAATTTTTGAATTTAGAATATCAAAATTATCTTATGGTGAATTTATGGTATTTTTCTAAAAACATTCAATTTTTGATGAATAGTGAAAGAAACAGCATTATTTCTTAAACCGAAATTCTATTTAAATAATTATTTATTTTAATTAATTTTATTTTAACTAAAAATAGATACATAATACCTATATATGTTCAATGTAATTCATTGGAGTAATGTTATAAAAATATTAGATATATAAAATTGTATTGAACTTTTTACTGTCTTTTACCCACCTTCTAAGAGCATTGGAAAATTTGCATAAAATATAATTTTACCACTTCTGTGTATTGAATTTCAAAAATAAGAGAGTCATGGTTAAAATTAGTAAGTAAAATTTTGTTCAATATGATGAACATATTTTTTTGTGAATAGTAACATTAGACTTTTATTTAACACGATAAAAAGTAAATAGGGTAATTAAAGGTAAAACTGATATTATAATTACCATAACACATGTCCTAATTTTAGTGGATAAGTTTATTTTGACCAAAAGCAACCTTAGGATTAAAATATGATCCTCATTTATCCACTTGGATTAGATTAGGGAATTTATTATTATTTTATTTAAAGAAGATTTAAAAGTGTAAAATTCAAATTTCATAACTATTATATTTTTAATATTGGGTTACAGATAAGAAAAATTAGATATGAATATTAATTAAAAATCTAAAACTATTTCCTAAAAAATGGTATATTATTTTGAATTTTTATAAATTATAAAATTTAATTTATATATAATTCAATGATGATGCAGTAATTACCTTATTAATAAAATATTGAAATTATTGATATAATAAATATCCAAATAAATATTAATTGATACTTTTATTGAATTCCACTAATTTTATAGGGTAATATGACATGTTATGGTTGATTAAATAATTTTTATCCAAAGTGATAAATTTTTTATGGCTTTCAAAAAAATCAAATACTAAATAGTATTAAAATTGACATAATATTGTTTATAAAACAAATACTATATTATTAATTTATATAATTCTCCTTAAAATATAATGATCATCCAAAGGACTTATATAAGTTTATATATATATATATTAATAATTAACCATTTGGGGTTGTGGGGTCATGAAAAATCCGCAAATGAGAATGATGATCCCCCTTAACTCAAGGGATATTCTACCCAATTTCCCCTCAAAAGAATTGGGCGAATGTGGAGAATACTCAAGGATGGAGAAGGAAGAACCGGTCCACTGACTGGTCAAATGTTAAAAATTCACGACCGGTTCCGTGAAGCATCCCTCCTCTGCGGACTGTCATCGTTTGTGAAACCGAGGCAGAGACCCTTCGCGGTGGCGAGGCCGGACATGCGCCAACCCGGATCAATATTCCAGACCTCCCCACTTGCTGACCACGTCGACCTTCTCAAGCCGCATCTGTTGTCATTCATGGAATGGAGGCAGAACCCTATGCAGCAGCGATGAATTCCTCATGCTCGTTTGGATCTCGGGGGAGAAGTTCTTAGTGCCCATTGTGTGTCGTGGATTGACTGAGTCATCCGTAAACCGGGATTTCGATCATTGGTCTCCACAAAAGGTGTCGCGTGACCATAGATAATCTCTTCCCCCACTCTATAAAAGGTGACCAAGGGGGGAGAGAGAAAAAAGAAAATGGAGGCAGAGGAGATCGATCAGAATCCGGGGGAAGGATTTGGAAGGAAGGAATAGGATTTCGCAAATAGCGAAGTTCTAGTTCGCGAACCCGAGTAGGTATGAACCTGGGAAAGAATTAATAAGGAACAAAATATGCATAATAACTTGGTGAACAACGAACTTAAAATAAGAAAGAAGAGAATACCCCGAACCATGGCACCTCCACAGATGCACTCCCCACAGACCAGGGTGTTTATGACTCTTTTCTGATCTGTCGCACCGCGTAGCACCCTCCTACGCGGGCGAAGCCTCGACCGAGGAATGCCCGACCGGCGCCTCCCTTGGCCCCCACTGATCGTGTGGACCCCTCTGCATACCCACCATGTACGCGAAGGGTACCACCCCTCATACACACGTGGGGCCTACCAAAACCAACAGAGTTCCCATTCCCCGAGCTAGATAAAATACTTCCAATCAGGCCCGATCCTCCGTGACACCCTCACTGACCCACTCATCATCCCAGAGCTGAGGCTTCTACTAGAGTCACTGGACCTGTGTGATGTAACCCTCAGGCACATCAGTGTGCCACATTGAGTTCACATACCCACAGTAAACAGGGGCAAAGGGGTTGGCCCGACACTTGATCAGATTCCCGAAGCATTCATGGGTTCTCATTTCCCCTGTAATGTGGAGGCTGAGCTCATGATCCCCCATTCTGAACCTCCACTTGTTGGGGCTGGGGTACGTATCCCTTATTCAGAGGGTAGTAAAATACCCATTAGATGGAATCCCCCATGCACCTCCGTATATCCCCTGGGAACAAGGGAGTTGACGGGCACAAGAGAACCTCTTTCCTTCTCCCGCTGTGCTTTGTCACCAAATGCGTCCATCCCAGAGTAAGCCCCGACCTTATGGGCCGCTCTATGTGTAAGCCCCACTCCACTTCTCACGGAAAAAAATTTCGCGATGTGATCGTCTGGCCATTCTGCCTCTTTTTTCGCACACTAAGCATGACTTATGTGTGCTTAGAGTAATAATCGACCACAACATCCTCTTATGGGATGCCTCAGAGCATATGTCTGAAGAAAATGCCAACTACGGGGGCTTTTATCCCTGCCTCCTTGGAAGGGTACGTAGGAATCCTCCAAGAGGTTCAAGACCGATCACCAGCTGACCCACGGGTCCACACTCACGTTGGTTCTCCGACATTCCCGAACGAACTACATGTACATTGATCCCTGTCTCCTAGGAAGAATATGTTGGATGCCTCCTTGAGGTTCAAGCCCAACAACTGGTCATTCCGAATATCTTCACGTCGGTCCACCGCACCACCCATAGTGCCGCCTCAATGAGTTTAGACTCTTCAGGGACATTAATCCAATGGGAGATTATAATCCTCAGGAATAAATGACCCTGAACCCCTACGTCTGGATGACCATTTCCAACCCGGAGTAATCCGTGGATACTATTCTTGGGTATAAACCAACGATTCATGAACATATGAATACGTCTTAAATCAATAAGAGAGTCCCAGAACATGCAATAATTCCCTCTCAAAAGGTTGTGATGAGCCCGAATTCCCATCCTCTCCACCAATTTGAGTTCTTAAGTATCACTAGACAAACCATCAAGAGAACGACTACCTTTGGAAAGAAGTTCCACACACTGTAGGATATGGAGCCCTTGGGTGTTTCTAGGTGCAAACCGTTCACCCGATATGAGTGATTAAGCAGGGCTCAGCCTTCTCTATACAACCGTTCGGTAGCGCACGTCTCTTCCACACGACCCCCGGTCGTGCGCCACGCTGGGAGAAAAAACAAAAAATCATGAACCTGACGTGAATTTTTAACCAAGCATGATGTATTTAACCTAATTATACTATATTACCCCTTTTACTCTCATGGAGGGCTACAGAAGGTCATTAAATACGAATGGGATCAGGAGATGCTTCTTTGACAAGTTTGCAGTTTGTATTTGTTAAAAAAATTTACAGGTACCACACAGAACTCCCTTCGATCAAATGTCATCCTAAAGGAACTCACAAGCGCGTGCTTCCAAAAACGTAATGACCAGACATCCTCACCGACAGAGGACCCCGTCACCTACCCAGCGTCTACAATACTAGTTCTTAGATGCACTGATATGAGAGTACCACGTGAACGGTACTCTCCCAACACTGGAGGTGGCCATGCCCGCCATCCAATCTGCCAGAACTCACCGGTCGCCTTCCCAGCAGCGGCCACAAAGGCAGATCCAGACATCCCATTTTGTTGTCTCCAAACTAATTGGGAGTCTATCCCCGGAATGGGAAAATTCATACCTCCATTATCTTAGGAAGGCAGATGAGGTCAACGTTGAGGAATTCATCCCCACTGAACGGGGGTTCCCCTCCAAGGCCCCCATTGGCAGAAGTCATTGTGATCATGCCATGACTCAACATCCTCATGCTTAGAAGGATGTAGCCATTAGGATTTGGGCCCACGATCCTCGAGCTCCGACCCCTCGGACCGCCTGAATGAGGGTGGAAAACATGCATCCGGGGACCGGTCATCACCCTCGTCCCTGAGGAGGAGCTATGCTGCCTTGTAACAGAGACGTATAAAGAACATGCACATACACCTGTTCGCCCCTCCAAAGCTCACCATCATGACATGGCGGCAGCATACGAGTTGGCTCACATCCCCCCGAGCTCCATCACACCCATCGCTCACACAAGATGTCACATACCCGGTAGGAACCTCTCCCTACCCAGGTTCGTAAAGCCCACCAACCTGACGTGGTGTCAACCCATCACCTGCAGGACCATCTCCTAGCAGATGATCCTGATGCCTACCATCCCGATATGGTGGTGATCAACAAATCTCACCACCCATATGTGGAAAAATATCATAGGTGAGCATGTCTCCCCGCCAATAAATGCCACTAACTCGATATAGTGGGAATCCAACAAATGTAGGGCCAGCTACATGTGGATTCTAGTAATGTCTGACATCCCGATGAGGCGAAAAACGGAGAGATAAATAGGCATATCCTAGTATAGGGGAAAATTCATTCACCTTCCCTGACATAAGAGAATTGTCAGTACCCACTGACCACTAGAGGTCTGGAGCATGATATTCTTACTATGATACTGGAATGGGCCTTCATACATGTTCTATCCAAATATGTCTCTCTGCATATCCAAGAAATGATGGAGGGTCATGTATCGATCCAGGATCATATCTTGCAGATTTTCCAGAATTTAATTGCATCAGTGGCAACAACAAGGATTCGGGCCCGTGAGCCGGTCTCCCTAATTGAGGTGAGTCATCTAAGAGATGAGATAACATCCTTTGAGCAGATCTTCATCCATGATCCCACCCAGGAGGGTTGCCAGCTATATTCCATGATGCAAGGGCAGCCGAATCGAGCATCTTCACTCGTTCCAACTTGGTAACACGCGTCCATCACGGTGGATGACCCAGAGCATGCATATATCCCTTATAAAAGTCATAATGTTCGTCGACATATCCCGGAAGCATCACGAGACCCAATTAGACAGAGACCGAATGGCGAATGCCATTTTCAACAATAGACGGCCCCTGCTACCCACATGAAATGCGCCCCAAATGTGCCGAAGGCAGCCGAAAAGTAAAGTGGGAGTTCCTGACTCCACTCTGCTGGAAGCAAGGGTTCCCAACATCGCTATGAATATATCAGAGGCTCAGAACCCTACCCACCAATTACCATGTTTTGGGGTTGGCATTAGTAGTTGCGATGGTCCTCCCAGCCATCTCGCTACCATCATCTCTGAAGGTCCTCCCCAGAGCACCCGTGGGGGCCTCCCCCGCGGGCATATAATGATCAATCATGATAGCTCATACTTTGATGCGAGTCATGGAAACTCTCCACATGGCTAGAAGATCGAGTAGTAAGAAGGTCCTAGACATGCTGCGGTCCACCCTGAAGGCCCTCCACGCGGTAGATGCTGTGAACACTCTCCATGCAGTGGGACCACATATTATGATTGTATTCCTCGCTATCATAGTCACAACTATGGAGGACCTCCCCGCAGTGATGTCTCATCATGACAAGAATAAACTCGCCTTGTCGTGGACTTCCCTAAAGGTCCTCCCTAGAGGTTACACTGCAACAAAAAATCCACACAACCGAGCATCAGATCACTATGGTAGTCCTTTCCACCCTGATAACGGAGGTCCTACCCATAGAGACGTCAAGCAACGAAAAGGTCGTCCCCTCATTGCGGTACATTCTGAAGGCCCTCCCTAGGGTTTATCCAGCATATATTCTCCCTACGGCAGCTGTAATGGTAGTCCTCACCATAGTCGCAGCTCTGATGGTAGTCCTCACCACCAAGGTTGCCATTGTGAAGTTCCTCCCAACAGTGTCCCCCAAGAAACAAGAAGGTCCTACCCTTGTTGCAGTGTGTCTTGAAGGTCATCCCCAGGATACACGAAGAACGTCAAACCATGATGGTAAACCTCACCATGATGGCAGTTTTTGCGAAGGCCCTCCCCGTAACAATGATACGGAACTAGAAGGTCCTCCCCTTGCTGCCACAAGCCCTAGAGGTCCTCTCCAGGGTCTGCACTACAAAATCCTTCTATGCAGTGAGGCGTCAAGCCGTGATGGCAGTCCTCACCATTGTAGCCGCCTTCACGAAGGTACTCCCTGAAATGGAAAATCATATGGAAAGGAAGGTCCTCCCCCTCCCGAATCAAGCACAAAAAGCCATCGTATGCTGAGGCACTCAGAAGGACAGGATCAAGCATGTCTGATTCCCAGTAAGTCACCGACGACATACTACATCAATCGAGAGACGTCCTGGGGCCACGTTCATCTTCTGAACCACCTCGGAATTTCCCACATGTTTATTGACCACCTAATGGTCCCACTACCTCCGATGAAATTGACAGCGAGCATCTCAGTTGGGCAGATCAGGTAGAAGAGTAACTAGAGGATTAGTATTCCGACATGATGTTCCTGAGGAAACGACGAGCTAGGGATGATATACCAGTTATGTTTTGTCCCACAGCCACCTCTCAGTTTGACATACCCAATGTGCTGTCGGAAGAATGCGTGCACGACATCCTCCATAATATATGGAAAACCCTCCGCCGGCTGAAATCAAGCTTCCTACCCTATGACGGGTTTGTAGACCATGTGAAGACATTAGGAGACCTCCTGCATCACATCGACCTAGAAGCCCATCCATCGGTGTGACCATAGCACCACGAGAAACGTAAAGGGAACTTGGAGATAGCATGCCTCCGTGAACTGCATGAGTTGTTCCGCCTTATCGGTGACGCTCCGACAGGAGTCCATATCAGGGGATGGGGAGAACATAGAGCTATGAATTTCACTCTACTCCCCGCACAGAAGAACCTGTTCAGCATGGTGTCTTGCAACGTCATCTCGTCAAGATGGAAATCGAGTGTTCACCCTGTTCATGGAAGGTAATACACCCAACAGAGTTGGGCCTTGAGTAAGTTACAGAAGAGTCAGGCCCGACAAGAACAAGCTATTCAAGAACACATGAATGAGGCCACCAAGAGCATACAACAGGCATCTCACCTAAGAGAGTCCAATCAATGACCTTTTACTGCATCCCTAGAAGGGATTGATTCACAGAGAAACTCAGCATCAAACCAAGTTCACTCCTGAATAGGGGAACACAAGATCAGGTAGGTAGCGATAGCCGTAGCCACTACCTCCATCCAGGGTCAACCCCATCCTGCAGGCGGGGGAATTTTTTACAACAAATTCCCCCATAAGACCAATAAAAATGGGATGAGACTCAACGTCCATGGGATGGAGCCAACCCCATCCCTCAAGGATGGGGGAATTATTAACCCCTCAACAACAACCTCCCACACGAGAGTCGGTATTCTCTCGACAAGGGAGGGGAGCCATAAGAGAAAGATGTCATCATATCCCATCATTTGAATCATCATCCCCTTAGAGAGGAGGGCACACCGTAAAGTCGCATCAAAGAACTCTCCACGTCACCATTCGTTAAGAAGTCTGAAGGTAATATCAGGACATGAAAAGGAAGGCCAGTAAGAGCCGCAGGAGATCCTCTTACCATTTATAAGATGAAATCTTCTCCGCTCCGTGATATGTATCCATCAACTCCATAGAGGCTAACCCCACAGGTGACGCTAGTGATGATGCAAATCCGGATAGATCGGGAGATGATGGTTCCTGTCAGGATGTGACTCACAATGAACCCCCAGGTGTGCACACCCAGAACCAGAGGGCCACTCTAAATATGGTCATCCTTCCAGCAAACCCACCTCCACATACACTGCAAGATTCCAATAAGGATAATAATAAAGGAACAGTTACGCTTAACCCACCCCCTTATCTCGACAAAAATGAGCCACTCATGCTTGAAGTGAGATTCGATCGACAGGAAGAGGAGATGAAAGAATTGAGAAGGCTTAACGCTGAGATGATCTAGAGGAATCACCTTATTGAATGTGTGTCCTAGGTTGATCCACATCCTTCACTCCCAGTAAGTGAACCTCAAAGACCCAGGCTTACCCTGGCCAATGAGGTGTCCGGTCCGTCCAACTACCTAAATGTGTATCTAGATGAATACCAAGACTTCCCTCCACTCAGGAAGCAACCAGAGTGAGTACACTTAAACCCTCCGAAGGTGTCACAAACAGCACATGCACCCTAGGTGCCAACTGAGAGGGATCCTCAAGAAATGCATCAGGGTACTCCTGCTCAATACCATGCCCAATAGGATGTAAACGATGGTCTCACCAACACCATAGAGGCGCCAACGGCTCGATTGGAAGTGATGGAAGGTCAACGTGCTCCGATACAGCTAGAGCAGAATCCCTACCCAGATTGGGTGAGAAACAATGTAGAGACCCGAAGCTTGACTTACATGGACATTACATTAATTTTGCAGAATACATTGTACATAAAAAAACACACACACAAGGACCGTAATAGTATAGTGTCTTTGGAAACTCGGAACGTAATCTTCTAATCGTGGAGAAATATCTTCAACATCTCCCATAAAGATCTTCCTTTTTTTATGGGGAAAATAAAACATAAAAAGGTTGATCTCAAATTCTCAGTAAGGGTAAACAAAAGAAATATCAATCACATCATATTCATAAGAACATATCTTTTGGAAATCTTATCCTGCAAAAGAGATCATAATTTCATAACATGGGATAAATCATAGCAGTGAAATGTAATCACAATAATAATAACTTAACACATGAAGCTTTGTGTCATACACACACAATCATAGAGAATCATTTCTTATTAGTCAAGACTCATTGCCAAGACTATCTTAGTGGAAAAAGTCCATTTCTGAACCGAGTCACCCTCGTTTCAGTCCTGTTTCACTGAACCAGTATAACCTACTATTCCAGCTGTGTCTATCACATGAGATATAAAATCTTTACCCAATGCATTGGAGGGAGATATAAGTCCCACCCATCTCATAATGATACCATTCTTATGTGTGCCACAAAATCATAAATCATACATCATTGGATAACCCATGTAATACAAATGGGAATCTTAAACATCATGACATCATAAAAAATTCATATAAGATAAAGGAATTCATAAAAATAATTCCATCACAACATAATAAAATCAATTTAATAATAGGGATAAAAACAGAACCCTTTATTATCTTAGATGGAAAGTAATTTTGATAAAACACTTACACTCCATTCTTGAGGAAAATATCCTTTCTTCTTCAAAAACATTTTCCTTTCTTAACATGTCATAAAATTTTAAACTAAATGAAGTTTATTAAAAATAAACATGAAATACTTGTAAAGGAAGCTTCTTGGAAATAATGTTTTAAAAATCCATTCATGCCATATAAGTTAAAAAAACATTCTTTTTGTACTTTTGTCGGAAAAGTCAAAAATTACCTCATACGAAAAATGAAAAAAGATTCCTTTCATATCATTTACTAAAAAATCACCGAAGGGTAGAATTGGATTTAAACAATTGTAGGAGTCTGTAAATAAAATTACATATTGAGAAAACATGGATGTGGATGATAAAATACACCCCAGTAAATACCAAAGTATAAACAATCTCGGATAAAAATGAGATTGTGATATTTTCCATTACCTAAGGTCCATTTTGCTTCGTAAGTGTCAGAAACTCCTGTATAATGATTTTAATATTGTTATTGACTTATTCCAGAATCATACTTATTTTTATGATATCATATATGGTCATTTTCTTAGCTTCTTAGTAGAAATATGTCATTCCTACTTGTTATTCGGGTGTTTATAAATTTTTTTTCCTTATGCGTGTTTTGTCGAATAAATTCTAATTCTTATCATTAGGTTATAGATACCTCATTTCCATAATTTTATTAGTGTAATATATATTATATTAATTCATTAAATTCATTTATATAATCATTATGAAATGAAGATCATGTAGAACGAGTCACATCACATCGTGGAGACGGTATTCCGTACGTACGCACGAGTGATGATATCATTCCTATGATCGTGAAATTTTATTGGCGTGTATGTATACTATTTCAGAATCAGTATCAATTTATAATAGTCATATATAGTCATTATTTACACCAGTACACCCATCCAAGTAAGGTGGTGGTGGAAAATAGATTACACTACGGCGTGGAGACGGTATTCCGTACGTACACACGCACGGTGATTTCTTTTTCCGTAGGATGGATAGATTTTGAAATAGGGTTGTTTCATACATAGAATAAAATATAAGTATATGAGTGATACTGATGTTATTACTTCATAATGAAACAACTAAAGAAGAAGAAGTGGAAGAAGAAATAAAGATGAAAGAATCGGTAACAGACATTACCTCTTCTTTGAAGTGCTTCTTTGAGACCTTCTTTTAGGGCACTAAAATTGGTCATTGAAGAAGACCAGGACCTCTAGGATGTCTCTAGGGAAGTGTATAGGAGGAATTGTCAGTGGTTGGCCGAGAAGTAAGGCTCAAAGTGGTGTGAGGAAGAGGGGGAGGAGGTTCCCTTTTATAAGGGAGGAGAGGGGCACCTTTGGGAAAACTAAAAATATTATTTTATTATAAAGTCAAGTTTGGTTATAAATAGCTCCAAATTGATATATTTAGAAGCTAAGGTGGGGATGGGACTAAATACTCGCATCCAATAGAATTTAGACAAGTTTAGGTTCCTATTTTAACCTTATCATTTATATTTAACATTAAGTTAAATAAGTTTACTTTTACTGTGTCTTCTTGTGTTCTTATACTATAAGGTTAATAAACTTACTATAAGTAGAAAAACGAACCCCACGTTTTTTATTATTAATATATATAACCTTATCTAAGTCATTTGGCCGATCCTTATATTTTTAGGAATAAAATAACAATTAAAAATATAATATTTTTTAAAAAACTATTTTATGTCAATTTTGACACTATTTGGTACATGATTTTTATGAAATTCATAACAGAATGATAAGTTCTAAAAAAGTTATTTATATAAACAATAACATGTCATATTAACCTATTAAATTAATTTAAGTCATAAAAAGTCTCAAATTACATTTATTTGGGCATTTATAACATCAATTATGTCAATATTTAATTAATAAGACAATTACTGAATCATCTTTGTGTCATAATAAATGATAATTATTTAATCCTTAAAAATTCTAAATAAATTCCTATGATGTAGATAATTGTATTATATTTCTAGATACCATTAATTTTCGAAGTTTCATGAATTCTATCACTAAATTAAAATTATTATACTTATAAAATTTAAGAAAGTGATATGTTGTCACATTCTTTCGTTTTAATAATAATTAAATTATTTTCATGGAAAAAAGTCCATAAAACGAATCTAATCTAACCTTTAGGTTATATGGGTATACCTTTATCCATCCAATAGGTTTTTTCCAAGTTTTAGGGTAATTTTATTATCTTATACTTACCCTTAATTACCCGATTTACCTTTAACTATAGTAAATAAAATTTACCGTAGTTACTATTCACAATGCCCAAAAATAAAAAGTAGCTTATTAACATAATTTGGACCACTGATTCCAAATATGGAATCCATTTTTCCAAATTACATACAAAAAAGATGCATAAATTAAATTAAAATTAATCTTGTTGTCGAACGAAAACGGGTTTTTCTTTAAAACATTGCAAAAGATTGAATTGATTTAACCTACAAATTCAATGTAAAATCAATACAAATGACATACATTATATTAAATGGTAAAAATATATTCTATTTATAATTTAAAACTATTAAATATTATAATTTAACCACATAAGATATTACGATGAAAAAAGTAGTTTTTAATTAAAATATAGCATGTTTTTACTATTCATTAAAATATGAAAGTTATCGAAAAAATATCAAAACTTTATCTAATGTAAATTTTTATATCCTGATTCAAAAGAAGAATATTATTTTGTCAAATTGAACTTATCAACATGTCAAAAACTAGATTTAATGTGGGTGCGCCATCAAAAGGGGAAAACTGCATTTTTTTTAAAATACTTATTTTACCCGAAAAAATTATTTTGTTCTTATACCATGTTCTAGAAATGTGTAAGATGAATAATAATTTAATAAAATTCAAAACTTAGTTAAAACTATTCATAAGGGATAGTTCATAACAATATTATAATAATATATCGTTGTTTAGTAAAACCCGGTTTTGCGTACAACACACGCTATTGAGGAAGGTCGCGATTGTGTGTAATGCAAGCCAAGTCAGGGTTTCCTGTAGTGCACAAATCCTTTTTTGTTCCGTATAACAGAATCCAACCATATTTTATTTATACATTGAATATATATATATATATACTCAATGTTGCATAGAATAACTTCTATCAAACGAACTTGAAATTGTGTGTAACAAGAGCCAAGAAAAGTGTTGCTTATACTGCAAGCTAATACAGTGTTGCGTATAGCGCACGATAATATTGTTGTAGCATACAACACAAGACATTAATGAAATTTAAAGAATATTTTTCATAAAATCTCGGGGTGTTACATTCTACCCCCCTTAAAATGAATTTCTCCCTCGAAATTCGTCGGGGTTATAAATGGTTTACTACTCGAAAGTTTTTTTAATAGAAACCCACATCATTAAAATTAATACCAAAACCTGGATTTAAAAACTAAAGTATAAAATGTAAAGGTTACCAAAATTAACTCATCACTGGGTTTCCACATAGCAGAACATAGGTGAAAATATGGATATGGAAGAAAAATCTAACCATCAAGTTCTGATGGAGGGTGGTAGAGAACATGGCTATGGAAAAGCCAGCAATCAAAAAGCCATTAATTTGTGATGATCTCAGGTACCATCTGATTCATCAGATATAAGGGCACTAGGACAACATTTTTCTGGTTTTCAAGATCATTTCCATAAAGTTGATGATTTTGAATTAGAATAAATACTTTATTTTGGTACAATCTCACTGTTGTTCGTCTTTGAACAATTTACACTTCATCTCTTAATGAAATGAAGTTGAATTTGTTATTCATGAAGTGTTAATAGATCATGTGATAGAATGATGGGTCATTACATCTCTTTCAATCATAAGGTTAGAAAATTTATCAAAAATACATAAGTCCATCTATAGTGAGATTAATCATATATGGTTCCTAAAATGGACTTATACTTCATATATCATACTGCTTAATATAATAAAACTAGTTTCTACTAAACAGGGTCTTCTTGTAGGCCAGTGGTAGGCGATAAAGGCCATTCACACTTCGGTTGTGGGTTTGATTCCCATGGCCTTGTCCGACGCGATGGGATGTCGCCCGTCCTGCAGTTTGTTCTTTTTCTAAAACTATATTACTATAAAATCCCATCAATAATATCGAAAAAACTTTTATCATTAAACAATACTAACTTATGTCCAACATAGTCAATTCTAATCTTTAGGCTTATCCCTAATACTGCAGTCCACTCTCATAATATAGTGAAAACGATTACCAGAGATTTAATACCATCGTTGATCCCATATATCATAAGATATGTCTTGTTTGTCACATTCCAATCATTCAAAGGCCTTAATCATGTGTTCTCTTGAATAACCATTGAACCTTAGTGTAAACATGAATGCAGTTAAAAGTTAACACTTTCCACATACCAAAATCCTCCAAATTCAATATAATCAAACCATGATATCACTTAGTCCTTATATCAATCATGATCTCATGAATACAATCAAACATCTCATTATCTTCTTATCCCTTCACTATGCACATATCATCTACTTTCCAAAAATACTTCAATCACTTTTTTTCCTGGTTACCAGTATCATATAATTATTGAAAAACAATACATAGATATTCCAAAATTCCACAATACGATAAATGAGAGTCCATGATAATACTTTGAAATCCCATTACATAAACACTTAATCATTCCACCACATCGTTTTCATATTCAACATCGCCAATAGTGATCGCATGTGACTTCCCTTTGTCAATTGCCTTAAGCGGTTGCTCATGTCGATCATCACTAACGCTTGGATTAGGGCATTTATTATCATAATTCCCCATTTCCTTTCACTTGAAGCATTGAAGTGTAATAGGTTCATTCTGTGTATCCCTTCCATTGTTTCCATCATTAGACATCTTCTTCCCATCATTGCGGCATTCAAATGCCCGATGACCTTCCTTTCCACATTGGAAACATTTACTTGTTCCTTTAAGACAATCTCCACCATGCTTATTTCCACACTTTGAGCATAAAGAATCATTCATATTCTTTTCACCATTATTCTGAGATTTCTCCTTGAACTCCATCTTTCGTTTCTTGTCAAAACCATGAGATGGATATGTAACACCAACTTCCATTTCTACCTTAATATCACAACCCACAATTTCATCATAGCTACTAAAGTCTGTTATAGCTAATTCCATTCGAAGACTTGGTTTTATGTAACTGACAAATCAATCAACTTTACTTTCAGGTTGGATGATAATGCCAGATGTATAGCTTGCAAGTCTTGTAAAATTCTCTTCGTATATACCAACAGATTCATCATCCTTCTTCTTCAGCTCAAGAAATTCCTTTTCCATCTTTGTTCGAAGAATACAAGGGAAGTACTTACTGAAATAACAAGTTATTGAACTCGTCCCATTCCATTGATTCAATTTCATCTCTTGGCCTCGTATTCTTGATAAGATTCTACAATTGATCAGCTTAACCTTCCAAACTATATACTGCTAAGATGACTTTATCATGTTCAGAACATTGATGAACTGAAAATATCTTTTCAGTGGTACTGATCCATTGTTCAACAACATGTGGATCGGAAGACCCACTGAAAAAAGGTGGATGTTGCCTCATGAAGGACTCAATAGAATATGTTCCTTTCTCTGCTCATTTGGAAGACCAGAATGATTCATAGCTTGTGTAAGTATAGAATTAAGATTTTGCACTCCATCTCCCATAACATTTGTTTGTTCAGGAGGACAATCATTGCATTGTCCATTATAGTGATCAACATTGTTCCTTCGGGTTCCATCCATCGTCTAAAACCCAAAAAGAATAGTGTGAGAGGCAAAAATCATGCTAGGGAAAACAACATTATAAAGGGGGAGTATCCTAAATATCTAACTTCTTAGGTTAAATTCTATTATTGTTACCGTAGTTCTAGGACTGTATCCTATACATAAACTTATCCTTAGGTACATCCCTAGACATACCTTAGAAATATCTCTAGGGATCTCACTAACGTTTTCGCATCCTAGTTTCCAAAGGATGACTAAACCTTTCCTCTGATACCAACTGTAGAGACCCGAAGCTTCACTTACATGGACATTACATTACTTTTGCGGAATACTTAGTACATAACAAAAACACACACACAAGGACCGTAATAGTTTAGTGACTTTGGAAACTCGGAATGTAATCTTCTAATCGTGGTGAAAGATCTTCAACATCTCCCATTAAGATCTTCCTTTTTTTATGGGGAAAATAAAACATAAAAAGGGTGAGCTCAATTGCTCAGTAAGGGTAAATAAAAGAAATATCAATCACATCATATTCATAAGAACATATCTTTTGGAAATATTAACCTGAAAAAGAGATCATAATTTCATAAATGGGATAAATCATAGTAGTTAAATGTAATCACAATAATAATAACTTAAAACATGAAGCTTTGTGTCATACACACACAATCCTAGAGAATCATTTCTTATTAGTCAAGACTCATTGCCAAGACTATCTTAGTGGACAAAGTCCATTTCTGAACTGATTCACCCTCGTTTCAGTCCTGTTTCACTGAACTGGTATAACCTACCATTCCATCCATTTCTATCTCATGAGATATAAAATCTTTACCCAATGCATTGGAAGGAGATATAGGTCCCACCCATATCATAATGATACCATTCTTATGTGTGCCACAAAATCATAAATCATACATCATTTCATAACCCATGTAATACAAATGTGAATCTTAAACATCATGACATCATAAAACAATTCATATAAGATAAAGGAATTCATAAAAATAATTCCATCACAACATAATAAAATCAATTTAATAATAGGTATAAAAACAGAACCCTTTATTATCTTAGATGGAAAATAATTTTGATAAAACACTTGAACTCCATTCTTGAGGAAAATATCATTTCTTCTTCAAAAACATTTTCCATTCTTAACATGTCTTACAATTTTATACTAAAAAACGTTTATTAAAAATAAACTTGAAAAACTTGTAAAGGAAGCTTCTTGGAAATAATGTTTTAAAAATCCATTCATGCCGTATAAGTTAAAAAAAATTCTATTCGTACTTTTTTCGGAAAAGTCAAAAAGTACCTCGTACGAAAAACGACAAAAGATTCCTTTCATATCTTTTAATAAAAACTCACCTAAGGGTAAAATTTGATTTAAAAAATTGTACGAGTATGGAAATAAAATTACATATTGAGCAAACATGGATGTGGATGATAAAATACACCCTAGTAAATACCAAAGTATATACAATCTCGGATAAAAATGAGAGTGTGATATTTTCCCTTACCTTAGGTCCATTTTGCTTCATAAGTGTCCGAACCTCTTGTATAATGATTTAAATAATGATATTGACTTATTAAAGAATCATTTTTATTTTTATGATATCATATATTGTCATTTTCTTAGCTTCTTAGTAGTAATATTTCATTGCTACTTGTTATTCGGGTGTTTATAACTTTTTGTTCTTATGCATGTTTTGTCGAATAAATTATTATTCATATAATTAGGTTATATATAACTCATTTCAAGAATGTTATTAGTGTAATATATATCATATTCATTCATTCAATTCATTTATATAATCATTATGAAATGATGATCATGTAGAACGAGTCGCATCACATCGTGGAGATGGTATTCCGTACGTACGCACGAGTGATGATATCATTCCTATGATCGTGGAATTGTATTGGAGTGTATGTATACTATTTAAGAATAAGTATCACTTTATAATAGTCATATATAGTCATTATTTACACCATTACACCCATCCATGTAAGGTGGTGGTGGAAAATAGATTACACCACGACGTGGAGACGGTATTCCGTTCGTACGCACGCGCGGTGATTTCTTTTTCCGTAGGATGGATAGATGGTGAAATAGGGTTGTTTCATACATATAATAACATATCAGTCTATGAGTTATACTTATGTTATTACTTCTTAATGAAACAACTAAATAAGAAGATGTGGAAGAAGAAATAAAGATGAAAGAATTGGTAACCAACATTACCTCTTCTTTGAAGTGCTTCTTTGAGACCTTCTTTTAGGGCACTAAAATTGGTCTTTGAAGAAGACCAAGACCTCTAGGATATCTATAGGGAAGTGGAGAGGAGGAATTGGCCGTGGTTGGCTGATCTTGAAGGCTCAATGTGGTGTGAGGAAGAGGGGGAGGAGATTCCCTTTTATAATGGAGGATAGGGGCACCTTTGGGAAAACTAAATATATTATTTTATTATAAAGTCAAGATCGGTTTTAAATAGCTCCAAATTGATATATTTCGAAGATAAGGTTGGGATGGGTCTAAATCCTCTCATCCAATAGAATTTATAGAAGTTTAGGTTCCTATTTTAAAATTATCATTTAGATTTAACATTAAGTTAAATAAGTTTACTTTTACCGTGTCTTCTTGTATTCTTATAATATAAGGTTAATAAACATACTATATGCAGCCAAACGAACCCCAAGTTGTTTATTATTAATATATATAACCTTATCTAAGTCATTTGGCCGAACCTTAGATTTTTAGGAATAAAATAACAATTACTAATATAATATTTGTTTTAAAAACTATTTTATGTCAATTTTGACACTATTTGGTACATGATTTTTATGAAATTCATAACAGAATGATAAGTTCAAACCAAGTTACGTATACCAACAATAACATGTCATATTAACCTAGAAAATTAATTTAAGTCATAAAAGTCTCAAATTACATTTATTTGGGCATTTATAACATCAATTATGTCAATATTTCATTAATAAGACAATTAATGCATCATCTTTGTGTCATAATAAATAATAATTATATAATCCCTAAAAATTATAAATAAATTCCTATGATGTAGATAAATTTATTAGCTTTCTGGAGACTATTCATGTTCGAAGTTTCATGATGGTTATCACTAAATTAAAATTATTATACTTATAAAATATAAGAAAGTGACATGTTGTCACATTCTTTGGTTTTAATAATAATTAAATTATTTTCATGGAAAAAAGTCCAAAAAATGAATCTAATCCGACCCTTAGGTTATATGGGTCTAATATTAGCCATCCAATAGGATTTTACCAAGTGTTAGTGTAATTTTATAATCTTATATTTACCCTTAATTACCCGATTTACCTTTAACTATAGTAAATAAAATTTACCTTAGTTACTATTCACAATGCCCAAAAATAAAAAGTAGCTTATTAACATAATTTGGACCCACTGATTGTAAATATGGAATCCATTTTTCCTAATTCCATACAAAAAATATGCATAGATTAAATTAAAATTAATCCTGTTGTCGAAAGAAAACAGGTTTTTCTTTAAAACATTGCAAAAGATTGAATTGATTTAACCTACGAATTCAAGGTAAAATCAATGATAATGACATACATTATATTAAATGGTAAAAATATATTCTATTTATACTTTAAAACCATTCAACATTATAATTTAACCACATAAGATATTACGATGAAAAAAGTTGTTTTTAATTAAAATATAGCATGTTTTTACTATTCATTAAAATATGAAAGTTATCGGAAAAATATCAAAACATTATCTAATGTAAATTTTTATATCCTGATTCAAAATAAGAATTTTATTTTGTCAAATTGAACTTATAAACATGTCAAAATCTAGATTTAATGTGGGTGCGCCATCAAAAGGCAACAAAACAACATTTTTTGAAAAATACTTATTTTACCCAAAAAATTTATTTTGTTCTTATACCATGTTCTAGAAATGTGTAAGATGAATAATAATGTTATAAAATTCAAAATTTAGTTAACACTATTCATAACATCTAGTTCATAATAATATTATAATAATATATCCTTGTTTAGTAAAACCCAGTATTGCGTACAACACATGCTATCGAGGAAGGTCGTGATTGCGTGTAATGCAAGGCAAGTCAGGGT
This sequence comes from Viscum album, assembly GCA_963277665.1. Taxonomy (NCBI): domain Eukaryota; kingdom Viridiplantae; phylum Streptophyta; class Magnoliopsida; order Santalales; family Viscaceae; genus Viscum; species Viscum album. The sequence continues at coordinate 514,300,850 of OY728125.1, forward strand.
TGCGTGTAGTGCACAAATCCTTTGTTGTTTCATATAACAAAATCCAACCATATTTTATTTATACATTGAATATATATATATATATATACACTCAATGTTGCGTAGAATAACTTCTATCAAATGAACATGAAATTGTGTGTAACAAGAGCCAAGAAAAGTGTTGCGTATACTGCAAGCTAATACAGTTTTGCGTATAGCGCAAGATAATCTTGGTGTAGCATACAACACAAGACATTAATGAAATTAGAAGAATGTTTTTCATAAAATCTCGGGGTGTTACAAACAAACCTCCTCCAACCAATTTTGGGATCCCTGTATTCCCTATCTTTAATGGATCAGGCAATCCGGAACTTCATTTGATGCACTACACATCGTATTACAACCCTATGATGGGAAATCTAGAGAAAAAAGAAGCGGTGAAACTCAGATGCTATGTGCAGACCTTTCAAGGGTCTTCCTTCGTTTGGTATACGAGTCTGCCAGCCCAGTTCATAAAAAGCTAGGAAGACCTTCGACAACAATTCTTATTCCACTTCAGCTCGACGATACCCAAAACAATGGTCTGCGACCTCCTAAACTGTAAGTAGAGAGAGAACAATAGGGTCTCAGATTTTATGGCCAGATGGAAAGGTCTGACCTATTCCTTGAAGAGTCCAATTCCACAAGATGATATCCTATCCATATGCACGGATAATCTTCTAGATGGGCTAGAAAAACGGCTCATACCAGTGGATTGCACCACTGGATTCCACCATCTCTCGGTCATTTCCCAGAGAATTGAGGAATCCCTACAGCGGACTAATTCGATGTCCCGAGTAGCCTCGCAGGCTCCTGCAAAAAGATCCCCTTGAGCTGAAGCATCCACTGTCACATTGAAGCCGACCCCTATTCCCGCTCCACCGCTCAGGCATCCACCAAATCATCAGGGGCCTCCTGCATATCAGATGCCTCCTCCGCCTAAACATGACGATCATAGAGGACCAAAGAGGAACAAGTTTGAGGAATGAAGATAAAAATTATACTCATTCTGAGATGATCAAGTTCGCATCTACTTCATTTCCTCCATGAATTGCAACTTTCTCCGCCTCCCGGAGCCAAGGAAACTTGAAGAAGTCATCCACGATGATAGGCCAGATTACTGCCCCTACAATCAAATGTTGGGGCACAATGTATGAGAATGCATCATCTTCAATGTCCTCATGCAGAGGATGGTAGACTCCAGACAAGTCGAGCTGGGACCACCCCCAGCACATGTGGCATGTATCTCTACCACAGACTCCGACAAAGAGGAGGGGTGGCAATGGTCACCAACAAGCAGGGGTAGAAATTCGATGACTGGATGACTCAGAAGACTAACAACCAAGCCCAAGGCATACTCTGATCTTAGCTATGGCAGCCAGTGTTGCCGCCAACAGCCTCTAACGCCGCACAACCAACAGCATCAGCCTCACAATCCTCCACGAGCTGATCATCCGAGCTTAATCGAAGAAGGAAGAAACAAACTCAAGAGGAGTACTCCGTAACAGGGCCAAATTTAGTCCTGAACCTGGCAGATTATATGCCCTTGAATTTGGTTCCATGGGAACTGACCCACCCAACGACACCATCAGGGACAACCGACCAGGTTGACCTGTCAGAGGATGAAGAACCAATCTTTGGTTCTGTTAACTGCATCCAACTTATGGAATCATTCCCTGACAAATGGTACCGTTAGGAACCTGAGTTCCCTGCAAGAGGAGCCGGTAGGAGGAATCAGAGAGGCAGGGATACAAGGGGAGACGCAATCACGGACGAAACCAACCCTACGGTTGGAACCCGGATCGAACCGTTAATATCACATAAACTCATGGGAGAGACCATCAATGGACTCAGCAGGAGAAAGAATGCCTCTCCACATCCACAAGCGGCCAACCTAGCCCCGTTATTCTATGATACCCATCAGAGGAGGAACAACCGCCTTGCCACCTAGTGTGCACAAACTGACTGGCCGGGCTAATTCGCTAGAATGTGGGAACATCATCGGCATCTGACCCCATGGAGGGTCCCTCCTCATCAGATTCTCTAGCTCCCAAGCCACCTGCTCAGACTCTCCCACCAATGGAGAATCTTCGGCAGCTAGAGCATAAAAATGATATCCTTAAGCAGCTAGAATTGGTACCAGAAAAGCTTTCAATCCTCGATGCCTTGAGTTTGTTAGCTAACCTCAGGGAGGCTCTTATAGAAGCTTTGATCAGCCCCCAGGAGTCTCATGCTAAGGTAGCTGCCACCGAGATTTATTGGACGAAGACTGGCCCGACTAAATGCAATGTGGTGATTTCCTTCGTCGGTGAAGATGAATATGCCATCATTCAAGGACAGATCAGACCACTATATGTTTCTGGCACACTGAATTGTATTGAAATCCTGAAAGTCTTTATAGAAAATGGCTCTGGAGTTAACCTCCTTCCTCTATGGACACTCTGTAAGTTAGGCTAGAGATAGGACAAACCAATTCCCTTAGCCACAACTCTATTGGGTTACGAAAAGAGCGAGCAGAATCCAATGGGACAAATTAAGCTAAGGACCCATTTTGGTGACCTGGTAGCCTACACTGAATTCCTGGTTGTCCGACAGAGCACAAAATTCAATGCCCAGCAGGGAAGGCCATGGCTCCATAAGCACTTGGCCATTCCTTCATCCTACCACCAGTGTATCATGTACTACTTCAATGGACAAATTGAAACATTTCACGCCGATAAGGCCCCTTTAAAAGCTCTCCGAGTAACATTACATTCACGTCAGGTTCACCATTTTTTTCGGGTTAGTCTCAAAACACCCAATTGTTCCGTATCCGATGACACGTGGACCTACATTCCAAAGGAAGGTGTTCGCCAGATGGTCTGACCAGCGACGCTTAAGAACTCACACTGGTTGAGTGGATGGGATGTCGGGCTCATCGTACCCTTTTGGGGGGGAATTATTGCATGTTCTGACACTCTCTTATAGATTTCAGACGTATTCATGTGTTCTCGAATCTTTGGTTTATACCCAAGAATAGTATCCATGGACTTCACCTGGTTGGAAATGGTCAGCTGAACGCAGGGGTTCAGACTCATTTATTCCTGAGGTTTACCATCCCTCGTTGGATTAATGAACTCGAGGAGTCTGGACTCATTGATGCGGTACTATGAGTGGCGCGGTGAACCGATGTGAAGATAGTCGGATCCACCAGTTGTTGGGATTGAACCTCATGGAGGCTTCATACGTACCATTCCTAGGAGACAGGGATCAAAGTGCACATAGTTTGAATGGGATCTTCGGAGAACCGATGTGAAGGTCGACCCGGGGGTCCACTGGTGATCGGGATTGAACCACATTGAGGATTTCTACATATCACCGTGGTAGGGAATCAATGTCCTCATAGTTTGTGTTTTCTTGGGACTTACGCTCTGAGGTAGCCAAGAGTGATGGATTGGGGATTACACTCTGAGGAGGCCCAGAAGAGTATGTCATGGTCGATACTTAATCTAATCCCACGTGAGTCATGCTCAGAGTGAGAAACAAGAGACAACACGCACCAGAGGATCACATCGCGAAAGGTGAGTCCCTGAGAAGTTGAGTGGTTCTTATGCATAGAGGTGGCCCATAATGTTGGGGATTACACCGGGATGGGCGCCCATGGAGGCGACGCGCAGTGGGAGAGGGAAATATATTCTCTTGTTCCCTTCACCTCTCTTGTTCCATGGGGAAGTACAAAGGCGCATGGGGTACTTCTCCCTTCTTCTGAGTGTAGTAAAATACCCATTAGAAGGAATCCCCCATGCACCTCCGTACATATCTCGGGAACATGAGAGGTGAAGGTCACTTGAAAACCACTTTCCCTCTCCCTCTATGATTTGTCTCCATGGGCATCCATCCCGAAGAAATCCCTGACCTTATGAGTCGCCTCTATGCATAATCCCCACTCCACTTCTCACGGACGCACCATTTGCGACATGATCCTCTGGTCCCTGCTGCCTCTTCTTTATCACACCGAGCATGACTCACGTGGGCTTAAAGTAAGCATCGACCATGACATACTCTTCTGGGCCTTCTCAGAGTGTAAGCCCCAATCCATCACTCTGGGCTGCCTCAGAGCGTAAGTCCCAAGACAATGCGAACTATGAGGAATTTGATTCCCTACCATAGGGATTCATAGGAAGCTGCCATGAGGTTCAAGCCTGATCACCAGCGGACCCCCAGGTCCACCTTCATGTCGGTTCTCTGACGCTCCCGTTCAAACTACGTGGACTTTGATCCCTGTCTCTTAGGCAGGGTACGTATGAAGCCTCCCTAAGGATCAATCCCAACAACCGGTCGATCCGACTATCTTCACATCAGTTCACTAATCCACTCCTAGTACTGCCTCAATGATTCCAGACTCCTCGGGGTCATTAATCCAATGAGGGATGGTAAACCTCAAGCATAAATGATTCTGAACCCCTATGTATAGCTAACCATTTCCAACCAGGAGAAGTCTATGGATACTATTCATGGGTATAAACCAATGATTCATGAACATATGAATACGTCTTAAATCTATAAGAGAGTCCCGAAGCATTCAATAATTCCCCCCAAAAGGGTGCGATGAGCCCAAATTACCATCATCTCAACCAATGTGAGTTCTTAAGCATCGCTGGTAAGACCATCTGGCGAATGCCTGCCATTGGAAAGTAGGTCCACGTGTCATCGGATACAGAACCGCTGGGCATTTCTTGACCGACTCGAAACAAAAAATTTGTTTCAGGTCGGTCTTGAAACATAGGAACACCATCAATATCCGACCCCGTGGCCGGTCCTTCCTCGTCAAATGCTCCATCTTCCAAAGCACCCACTAAGACTCTCCCACCAATAGAGAAGTGACATCCGCTTGAGTAGAAATATGATATCCTTATGCAGCTGGAATCGGTACCAGCCAAGCTGTCAATCCTCGATGCCCTAAGTTTGTCAGCCGACCTCAAGGAGGCGCTTATAGAAGCATTAATCAGCCCCCAGATGTTTCATGCTGAGGTAGCTGCCGTAGAGATTTACTGGATGGAGACTGGCCCGACTGAATGCAATGCAGTGATTTTCATCGCTGATCAGGATGAAGATTCCATCATGCAAGGACACATTAGACCACTATATGTGTCCGACACACTGAATGGTATTGAGATCTGGAAATACTTCATAGGCAATGGCTCTAGAGTTAACCTCCTTCCCCTACAGAAACTTCGTATGATGGGATACAGTGAGGATGATCTAATTCCCTCAGCCACAACTCTATTGGGTTAGGACAAGAGAGAGTAGAATCCAGTAGGACAAATTAAGCTAAGGACCCATTTTGGTGACCTGGTATCCTACAATGAATTCCTAGTGGTCTGGAAGTGCATAGTATTCAATGCCCTACTAGAAAGGTTGTGGATCCATAAGCATAGGGTCATTCTTTTATCCTACAACTAGTGTATCATGTACTACGTCAATGGAAAACGTGGAACATTGCATGCCGACAAGGCCCCTTTAGAGCTCGTCGAGTCACAATACATTCAGGTCGGGTTCGCCATTTTTTGTTTCGGGTCAGTCTCGAAATGCCCAATGGTTCCGTATCGGATGAAACATGGACCTTCTTTCCAAAGGCAGGCGTTTACCAGATGGTCTAACCAGTGACACTTAAGAACTCACATTGGTCGAGAGGATGGGAATTTGGGTTCATATAACTCTTTTGGGGGGAATAATTTCATGTTTTAGGACTCTCTTATAGATTAATGGTGTATTCATATGTTTGAAAATATTTGGTTTATACCCAAACATTGTATCCACATAATTCTCTTGGTTGGCAGTGGTTAGCTGAACGTAGGGGTTCAGAATCATTTATGATCGATGTTTACCATCCCTTGTTGGATTAATGACCCCGAGGAGTCGGGACTCATTGAGGCGGTACTAGGAGTGGCGCAGTGAACTGATGTGAAGATAGTCGGTTCGAACGGTTGTTGGGAATGAACATCATAGAGGCTTTCAATGTACCCTGCCTAGGATATAGGGATCAAAGTCCACATTGTTCGAATGGGAGCGTCGGAAAACCGACGTGAAGGTGGACCCGGGGGTCCGCTGGTGATCGGGCTTGAACCTTATGGAGGATTCCTATGAATCCTTATGGTAGGTAATCAAAGTCCTCATAGATCGCATTGGCTAGGGACTTATGCTTTGAGGCTGCCCATAGTGAAGGATTGGGGACTACACTCTGAGGAGGCCCAATAGAGGATTTCATGGTTAATGCTTACTCTAAGCCCATGTTAGTCATGCTCGGTGTGAGAAACAAGAGGCAGTAGGGACCAGATGATCGCGTGGTGAAAGTTACGTCCCTGAGAAGTGGAGTGGGGCTTACGCATAGAGGCATCCCATTAGGTCGGGGCTTACTCTGATACGGACGCCCATAGAGACAAAGTGCAATGGGAGAGGGGAAGAGGTGCTCCTGTGCCCGTAACCTCTCTTGTTCCCATGGGATGTATGGAGGAGCATGTCGTCCATGTAGTTTACTGTCGTGCGGTGAGGATGAAATTCTCTTAGTTTAAGGTCATAGAGTTTGGAGCATTTGTTGCTTGGCAGTTTAACGTCATGCAGCTCGGACAGAAATTACACCTCGTGATGGTCTTGTCCATACATGGGGGAGGTAGTATTATTAACTCTTATTATCCGCGTAGTTTAACATCTTGAGGTAAGGACGAAATTCTCTGAGTTTAAGTTCAGCAGGACATAGAATGCCCCTACACCTCCACAAGAAGCCATTGTGGCCCTGTTGTTCTGTGATACCCACTAGAGGAGGAGAAAGTGTTGGCCCCCTGGTGTGCAAAAACAAACTGGCCGTGCCAAGTCCTCAAAACGAGGGAACACCATATATAACCGACCATTAGGCCGGTCCCTCCACGTCAAATTCTACAGCCCCCAAAGCACCCTCTAAGACTCTCCCGCCAACGGATAAGCGTCGGCCGCTGGAGTAGAAATACGATATACTTAAGCAGCTAGCATCGGTACGAGCCAAGCTGTCAATCCTCGATGCCCCAATTCTATCAGCAGACCTCAGGGAGTCACTTATAGATGTTTGGATCAGCCCCCAAGAGTTTCAAGCCGAGGTTGGTGGTGCCATATTTACTGGATGGAGACTGACCCGACTAAATGCAATGTGTTGATTTCCTTCACCGATCAGGAAGAAGATGCCATCATAAAAGGACACATCAAACCAATATATGTGTCCGGCACACTGAATGGTATTGAGATCCAGAATGTCATTATAGAAAATATCTCGGGAGTTAACCTCCATCCCCTACGGACACTCCGTAAGATGTGCTATAGGGAGGACGATCTAATTACCTCACCCACAAAATTGTTGGGTTACGACAAGAGCGAGTAGAGGCCAATGGGACAAATTAATCTAAAGACCCGTTTTGGTGACCTAGTAGCCTACACGGAATTTCTGGTGGTTCGGAAGAGCACAACATTCAATGCCTTGTTGGGAAGGTCGTGGCTCCAAAAACACATGGTTGTTCCCTCATTCTACCACAATTGTATCAAGTAATGCATCAATGGACAATGTGGAACATTTCACACCGACAATTCCCCTTTGGATCTCTCTAAGTCACATTACATTGACGCTAGGTTCTACGAGAAAATGAAAAAACATGCCTTTGGTCGATGGTGTTGACTGGATCCCCCCTCAAAATAGATTGGAAATGGTTTCTGATGACCCCATCAAGTTGCTTGGCAGAGATTATGTCCGGCCCATGAACCATATTGAGAGTAGTTGTTCATGTCCATACATGCACTCAGATGTCCTCATGACTTCAGCCTTAACAAATGAGTGTGACAATGTAGGAACGTCCAATGAACCTCAATCTGTGGACAAAAACTCGAGTAAGAACGCCCACAACTCCTCACCTCCGAACTCCCAAGAGCCCGTGTCAGGAGATCTCTAATCATTAGATCAAGAAGATTAGGATTTTGGAGAATAAGGGGGAGCATATCTCTGGTATGCACCTCCTGCATTTGGGTAAGGTATCTCCACCCCTGTGGATGAGCACAGGTAAATAAACATGGGAACCGAGGAAGACCTAAGGCCCACTCTCCTTAGTTCATCCATGTCTTCCAAAGAGCACGAGGTATATACCACCTTCTTAAGGAAATTTCTAGATGTGTTTTCCTAGAATTACATGGAAATGTCGGGACTCGATCCTGATGTTGAAACACACCACCGTGGTCTGCCAAAAGACCACCGAGGCTATAAACAGGCTGCCAAAAGGACACAACCCTCACATGCTGCCAAAATAGAGGCTGATGGTGATAATATCATTAAATCAGGCTTCATTTGAGAGGTCCAATACCCCATCTGGTTGGCCAATATCATCCTTGTCAAGAAAAATGAAGGACAAATCCATGTCTACATTGATTTCATAGATCTCAATCGGCATTTTCTGATAGCTGATTTCCCGGTCCCGGTCACCAAGTTATTAATCGATGAAACGGACGGTTATGAGGATCTATCCTTCATGGATCGCTATTCTGGAAATAAAAAAATCAGGATGGCCCAATAAGATGAAGAATCTACTGCCTTTAGGGACCCTCAAGGGATATGTTTTTACAAGTTCATGCCCTTTGGTCTCAAGAATGATGGCGCCACATATCAGTGTTCCATGCATCAGATCTTTAAATCGTTCCTGGGGAGATTTATCAAATGTTATTTAGAAGACTTGTTGGTCAAATCAAGAAAATGCTCAATTCACCTGTCATAACTTGAGATCGTCTTCAACAAACTTCGACAGCATATCCTGAAGATGAACCCCTTGAAGTGCACCTTTTGGGTTACCTAAGGGAAGTTAATTGGCTATGTCGTACGCCATCATGGCATCGATGTCGATCCTGAGAAGACAAAGGCTATCCTTGGATTACCACCTCCCTGAAGTCTCACCATGTTTAGGGGTTTCGAAGGACACCTGGCCTATATGAGGTGGATCATAGCCAACCTCATAGGAAAATGTTTTCCCTTCACCATGTTAATGAAGAAGGGGGTCACGTACCAATGGACGGATGAATGCCAAGAGGCATTCAAAAACATGATGAAGTACCTCTTAAGCCCAATGGTTCTCATTCCCCCGGTTGACAGAAGATATCTCATCCGATACGTGACAACCATAGAGTGATCACTGGGAGCCATCCTCGTGCAAAAGAATGTCGCCAGCAGTGAAAACGGTCTCTATTACCACACCCGAACCATGATCGATACTTAAACTCGATACTCAAACATTGAGAAGAGCTGTTTATCCTTGGTATTTGCAGTTCAAAAGTTGTGACATTATTTTCAGCATCATCAAGTCTATTTGGTCTCGTGTATTAACCCTGTAAATTACATCCTCAGCCACCCAATGCTGATCAGGCACCTATCCCGATGGGCAATCATCCTGCAACAGTTTGACATCCGGTTTGTGCCTTAGAAGGATATCAAGGGACAGACATTAGAAGACTTTCTGGCAGAGCACCACTCAGCGGGGACCGCCATACCGGACATTGAGCTACCCGATGAAGACATCTTCGCGGTTCAAGAGGTGTTCCCAGCATGGGAAATATACTTCGACGGTGCATCCCGAAGCCCAACCAGGATTAGGTTGGAGAATCCTAGATTCAATAAAGTTGGTTTTGGGATAATACTCATGTCCCCAAAAAAGACAGTCTTCCCATATTTCATCCTCCTGTAGAGGGATGTAAAAACAATGAAGTGGAGTATCAAGCCCATATTGTAGGCCTCGAGCTTGCACTCCAGGCACAAGTACAACACTATAAGGTAAAAGGTGATTCGGAGCTGGTATTCACGAAAGTCAATGATTGCTATGTTATTAAAAAGGAGGAGTTGATTCCCCTATTTGACCATGTCCGAGGGTTAATGGAAGAATTTCCCATGGAACTATCATTGACCTATATTCCCCTGTCACAGAATTCACAGGATGATGAATTAGCCATTGCAGCCATAGCCCTAGCTGACCCAAGCCGGGATGAAACGGTTATCAGTATTTCTCACCGTCTAATGGTATTGCGGTTTGATCAAGATAAGATGAAATAAATCCACGACGTTAGTCCTGTCCCTGAGCCATATGCTCCTGCCACTGGCTGTATGACCCACACTGCAAACTACCTTCAACGGGGAGATCTTCAATCAGACAGGGTTGAATGAGAGCAAATACGGAGAAGGGAAATCAAAATTTTCCTATATAGTGGTGCGGGTCAGCAATAGGTCCTCTACAAATTAGGAATTGATGGAGTGATCCTCAGATGCATTGAGGGAGAAGAAACTGTTTCCGTAATAAATGAAGTATATGCCGAAACATGTTAAGCAAATCATCTGGGGAACAAGCTCCCCCATCAGGTTCGAATGCTTGGGTACTAGTAGCCCACATTGGCACGAGACTGTGAGCATTTTACCACAAAATTCCACTCATGACAGATTCATGCCAACATCATACACCAAACCCCATAGTTACTTCTTCAGGACAAGTTCTCCTGGACATTTTCCTTCTGGGGGATGGACGTTGTAGGACCATATCCCCCCACCATAGCGAAACAACTGAAGTATATCCTCACAGTAACCGACATCATTTCAAAATGGGAAGATGTTGTACCTCTTAAGGAAGTCGAGGTGATAAGCATTTTCAGCTTTGTGAAAACCAATATCATCACCATATTTGGTGTCCCTCATACCATACTGATGGATAATGGAACCAACATCTACTCTGCTGAATTGGAGAAACAATACCAATAGTATGGTATCAATGGTAACCTCTCATCCCACTACCATACAGTGGGAAACAGATAGATAGAGGGTTTCAAAATGACCCTGTAAAACATTCTCCAAAAAATGGTGGACAAAGACAAGATTTCATGGAAGGATAAACTCCTCCATGCATTGTGGGATTATCGGACCATAATCTGCATCGCTACTTGGGATGCCCCGTACTCATTTTTGTACGACACAGAGGCGGTACTGCCCATTGAACTCTAACTTACCTCATTCCATGTTGCCATCTAAGATCATTTATCTGATGATGAGCAATTATAAAATCGGCTGGGTGAATTGGAACAGCTGGACGAGAAGTGGCTACACACTTTGCATCATCAGGAAGTCTATCAAAATCGGATAGCATGAGACTTCAATAAAAAGGTTTGTCTCCAGTTTTTCTTGGAAAGAGAATTGGTATTGGTCATACGGACCCCAATGATACATGGAAGGAAACATCCAAAGCTGGATCCCAGGTGGGAGGGACCATACATTGTACACAAGTTCTACTCCAATGGAGAATATACCCCAATCTCTAAGGATGAGAAATTCAACACGGCTCCAACCAATGTGAGATTCCTGCAAAAGTATTTTTCATAAGAGACGAAGTGTAACCCATCGGCCTTACCGCAAGACTTTAAACTACACAGATAACAAGAGTTAAGAATGATCCCCCCCCCCCCGTGTATGGACCAGACCTGCACGGTGTGTATTTTCCGTTTGAGCTGAACGACGTTAAAATGCCAAGAACCCAACAGCCCAAACTCTATGACCTTAAACTAAGATCATTTCTTCCTCACCGCACGATGATAAACTGCACAGACGAGAAGTTTTAAAAATTCCTTCTCCCCCATGTATGGACCAGACCTGCACAGGGTGAACTTGTTTTAGAGAACTATGTACGACTTGATTCTTCCCCTCGCAAGATATATAGAGATGCCAATGTCCCCAATCCTGGCCCAGCCATCAAAAAAAGTCTTAAAATTCCCTTCCCTGTTGTACGGATGGGATCTTCATGAGGTGTATACTTCATCCCTACCGCATGATGTTAAACTACATGGATATCAGAGAACTACGTGTAGCCTGATTCCTGCCCTCACATGATACGCAGTGATTCCAGGGTTCCTTGTCCTGGCCCACCAGCACTCAAATAAAAAAATTTGCCATTCCCCCTTGTACTGACCATACCTGCACGGGGTGCATTTGGAAAATAACTACGTGTGGCTTGATTCCTTCCATCACAGGATACGTAGTGACGTTAAGGCTCCCTGTCCTTGCCCAGCCACTGCCGAACAAAAGATAAAAATACCCCTTTCCACCGTGTATGGAACAAATGTGCACAAGGTGTACTTATTTCATAGAACTATGTACAGCTTGATTCCTACCCTTGAAGGATACGTAGTGATGCCAGGGTTCCCCATCTTGGCTTAACCACCCCAAATAAAACATAAAAATTCTTTCTACACCCATGTACGGACCAGACCTGCACATGGTGTAACCCTCGTCCTACCCGCATTACGTTAAACATCACAGGTATGAAAAGAAAAAGAAAAAGGATCAACTGAGTTGCATGACATTAAACTGTCAAGCACCCAATGGTCCAAAAACAATGACCTTAAACTATGAGAATTTAGTCCTCACCACATGACATTAAACTGCATGGAAAAGGAGTTTTAAAAAAGCCCTTCAACTGTGTACGGACCAGACCTGCACATGGTGTATCTAGCAGAGAACTACATTCAGCCTGATTCCTACCCTCGTAGGATATGTAGAGACCTTAGGGTTTATCATCTTGGCCCAGCCACCCCCCTGATAAGAAGTTAAAAATCCCCTCTTCCCCCATGTTTGGACCAGACCTGCACGAGGTGTATTCCTCATCATTACCGCACAACGTTAAACTGCATGGATAATAAGATTTAGAAATTGTCCCTCTCCCCCCTTTAATAGACCAGACCTGCACGGGGTGTACTAATTTCAAATAACTACGCATGGCTTTATTCCGACCCTTGCAGGATATGTAGCGACATCAGGGTCCCCAATCCTGGCCCATCCTTCCAAAAAAAGGATTAAAAAGCCCTTCCCCCATGTACGGACGAGATCTGCATGGGGTGTATCCTTCATTCATACCGCATGATGTTAAACTGCCTAGATCTCATAGAACTATGTGAAACATGATTCCTTCCATCCCAGGATATGTTGTGACTCCCGGGCTCCTCGTACTAGCCCAGACACCTCTCAAATAAAAAAAATTCCCCCTTCCCCCCTTGTGCGGAGCAGACCTGCACTGGATGCATTTGTTAGATAACTACATGCGGCTTGATTCCTACCCTCACAGGATACATAGTTACACTAGGGTTCCTAATCCTGGCCTAGCCACTCTTGATCAAAAGATAAAAATTACCATTTCCCCCGATGTATGGACCAAACATGCACGAGGTGTACTTCTTTTGGAGAACTATGTATGGCTTGATTCCAGCCCTTGTAGGATACGTAGTGATGCCGGGGTTCCCCATAATGGCCCATCCACCCCCAACGAAAAGATAAAAATTCCTTCTTCCCCCTTGTATGGACTAGACCTGCATGGGGTGTATCCCTCGTCCTACCCGCATGACGTTAAACTGTATGGGTAAGAAAAAAAAATGAAATCAGAAAATGGATTGTCTGAGCTGCATGACGTTAAACTGCCAATCACCAAATATTACAAACTCTATATACATAAACTAATAGTATTTCACCCTCACCGCATGACGTTAAACTGCATGAACAAGATGTTTTAAAAATTCCCTTCACCCGTGTACGGACCAGAACTACATGGGGTGTATCTCGCAAAGAACTATGTTAGGCCTGATTCTTTCCCTCGCACGATACGTAGAGACATCGGGGTTCCTCGTCATGGCCCAGCCACCCCATGATAAAAAGATAAAAATTCCCTCTTACCCCCATCTGTGGACCAGACCTGCACGAGGTGTATTACTCATCCTTACCGAACGACTTTAAACAACATGGATAATAAGATTTAGAAATGCTCCCTTTCCCCGGGTATGGACTAGACCAAAACGGGGTGTGTACTTCATCCTTACCGGATGATGTTAAACTGCATGGAAGTCGTCCTCACCGCACGACGTTAAACCGCACGGGCTTCATCGTGACCCACCCAAGATATACGGCGAAATGATATGGGAATACCCCTTGCACATTTGGGTGAATTCTATCCATACATCAGACTCCATGACCCGGATAATTTCATATCGTCATAACCATTCATGGACATTGGAATTAGAAATTCATCGACCCAAGGACACCTTTTCATGACTATGCATACCATTCCCTCATCGGCTCTGCATATTGATCGCTCCTAGACCGTCTACCAAAGGCAAGACTTCCTCGGGAGACACTCTTCCTAGCCCCGTACGCCTACCGGCCTTTGAGCCCCCATATCACATCTCCTGATCCAAAAATTTATGGAGTATTGGTTTACGAGTGCATTCCCCCTTTTCAGATCCGAATGTTTCCAGGGTACCCCTACCCGGTTGGCATAGGTATCTGACCGTTGTTCCGGTGATGACCTGCATCAACGAACATCAAGCCAGTACTAGGCTAATTTGACTCAACGGAAAATTGCAGTGAATATTTTTCTTATATACTCAAACGCCATTATCCCCACGTGCCAAAATATGCACTCTGAGAAATCGTGGATTCTCATAACCATTCATGGACATCAGAAGTGGAATGTCATCGACCCGGGGAACCTTTGCATGACTCTGCATACCATGCCCTTAGAGGCTCTACATATTGATAGTCCGTGGCCCGTCTTCTAAAGGCAAGATTTTTTCGGGTGACACTCTTCCTAGCTCTGTATGCTTACCGGCCTCAGAGCCCCCACACGAAACCTCCTGATCTAGGAAAACTCAAAGTTACAGTTTATAACCTTCATCCCCCACCTTGTTCCAAGTATATAAGATCATGTTGACCCAGTTATCCTTCGAGGGACTGCAGCTATAGTCACCCAATGGTCTGACCTCTATGACCGCTAAACTAGGAGTACTTTGTCCTTACCACATGATGTTAAATTGCATGGAGTGAAGGTACACCCCCACACGCAAAATAAATCAGTGCAGGTAGCTTTTAAGCTTTAACAACAACCATGAATGAATATCCCCAACATGCCCAGACATTTCCTTACCCAATGACAGCCGACGTGGCCTGGATAATTGCGGATCGTCATAACCACTCATGGACATCGGAAGTGGAAAGTTATCGTCCCGGAGACACCTTGTCATGACTATGCATACCATGCCCTCAGTGGCTCTGCACATTTATAGCCCCTGGATCGTCTACCAAAGGAAATATTTCCTCAGGTTATACTCATCCTAGATCCGTATGCTTACCGGTTTCAGAGACTCCATGTCATCTCTCATGATCCAAGAATCCCTGGAACCATGATTTACACCATCAACCACCATCCACATCTTGTACATTCCAGGATACTCGGGCCCGGATACATTCTAATTAAGATCAGTCTTTTTAACTACGTCCTTGCCGCCTAACGTCAAATGGTACGGAGCACATCTCGCCTTCTTGGAGTAAGTCTGAAAAAACCAAGAATTAAACATCCAAGGGAATGACTCCAACAACAAGAATTTTCATTGGTTTAATAATGCTCCTCGTCCTTACCGCACGACATTAAACTGCATGGTCAATCATCCTGTAGGACCCCGGGACACCCTGAGAGGGGAGGGGTGAATCAGGGTGACCACTTTTTCTTTTAAAGTGATGGATCTCGTTCCCACGTTGGTAAGAACTTGTTGAACCTGTATGGTGATTATGATTAGAAAGCAAACATACACATGCACAGAGAAGACACGACCATTTTTACTTGGTTCACCACTAAGGGCTACGTCCAAGGAGCATACGCCGATAGGTTGTCGGTCGTACCTAAATCCACTATGCTTCACTAGCTGTAAATTACAAAGGTTAGGGTATAGTCACTCAGTCCTAGGCTCACTACCTTTACAAATGTTCAGGGATAGCTGACTGCTTCCCTTGGGTCACTCTCGTTGACTCCCCCTGGATCACTGCCGTTGGTGAAGTCCCACTCAGTTTATAGACATGAAGGTATCTTCATCATTTGAATAAGAATGCATCCTTTGTTGTATGTAGATGCTCTATTGAAGTTCGATTCTCACCAGAAGAAGAATATCACTTTTCCTCGAATGTATCGGGTAGTCTCTAGGCTTTCGTGCAGCTCCAAATAGGCCGGCGGGCTCCAGCAAAACCAGGTGTGCTTCTCCAAGAAAGTCGCGCAAGTCCCACTATGGCACGCAAGTCCAAAATGGCACGCAAGTGTCATCAACGCACCTGTGCGGCGCTTCCTTCCCCGACTTCAAACTTGCGTGGTCCACTTCCTTTCCCTTCCAAACCGCCTTGGGCGCACGGCCAACAACCGGTGCGCAAGCTCCACTTGCGCGACAAAACAACCATCTGCGCGACTCGACCACCTACGCGGCGAGAGCTCGAACAATCTCGAAGTCTTTAGCTCCGTCAAAAATGAGGAGGGGTGGTCCAGTATTTATAGGCAAACTGGACCCCCTACGCGGAGGCGCGCAAGTCCTCAGCGGCGCACAAGTCTTGTCTCCAGTAACCTCTGTTGCACAACTCACTTGCACGACCCAACCAACACTTGCGTGACCTTCTCTCCATATCCAAATTTTGATGTTCTGATCCTCAAAAACATATGGCGCACAAGTCATTTATCCTCCAAGAGCATAGCGCGCAAGTACCTTTGCCAAAAACACTTTACTTTATTGGCCGATTTTCAGGCCCAAAAATTTGGCAAACACTGGGAAACGACGCCACCTTCACTACTGTTTTCTGCTTCAATGGTATGATCTCTCTGTTGGTACACATCCTGAACTTCCACTGAGGATTGACAACAAATACAAACCATACACCAAATCATTCTTTGAAGACCCTGGTTCCAACAATCTCCCCCTTTGGGTTTGTTGGCAATCAGAATAAATTCAATAGATCTCCAACCATGAGCAAACCCAAAACACAAGAATCAACTCAGCCAACACTCTAAGTCTACGTGAGCAATGCTCGGTGTAGAAAACAAGAGAGGATGCTTGAATTGGGTTCCAATGTTTTTGAAATTCACCATGACGCCCGATTGTATCCTTCTTATACTTCTCATCACAAAAGCATTTCTTGCCTTGAATTTATTCTTTTCTCCCCCATTGACAATAAAACCAAAGATCGATAAGTTGTTCAACGTTCAGCTCAATCCATACTCCCCCTGGATAGTATCTCCCCCATAAACCTGCATCACAGCCATAATCAGATAAAATCAGTTAAAACAAATGGGGAGAGAGGATTTCCAGATCCTCCTTATGCAGTAGGAGGTGTTTGAACACCGAGGTTCAACCGATGCTTCTCAAACACAGCTGCAGACAATGGCTTGGTCAGGATATCAGCCACTTTCTCATCAGTTCGAACATGATCCATTCTAATCACACCCTGTTCAACCTTTTCTTTGATAAAATTATACCGTATTTCAATATGCTTTGTACGAGAATGATGAACCAGATTCTTCGTAAGATCAATTGTTCTTTTGTTATCATAGTAAATCACCATTGGTTGCTGCACCTTATCACCAATATCTATTAGTTGTTGCTTCATCCAAAGCAGTTGAGTGCATGCCTTTGTGGCAGAGATATACTCAGCTTCAGCAGTACTAAGAGAAGTACTTTATTGATTCTTGCTCAACCAGCCAACACATTTCTGCCCAATATAGAAAGCTCCACCACTAGTGGACTTTCTGTCTACCACATCACCAGCCCAGTCAGCATCAGAAAATGCGGATAATTTACTTTCCCTGCCTGCAGCAAAAAATAACCTGAAATTATGTGTACCTTGAATATACCTCATGATTCTTTTTACTGCTGCCATATGTTCCTCCTTTGGATTACTCTGAAAGATGGCCGCAAGGCATGTGGCAAAGACAATAGCTGGCCTTGTAGTTGTCAGATACAGTAGGCTTCCAATGATCCTACTGTACATGGTGGGATCAACATATTCCCCATCCTCATGCTTTCCAAGTTTAGTTCCAAATGCAATTGGAGTTGACATTGGTTTGGAGTCTTGCATATTGAACTTCTTCAGTAGCTCTCTTGCAGATATTTCCTGATAAATGAAAGTGTATTCCTTCTTTTGAATCACCTGCAGCCCCATGAAATATGTGAGATCCCCAATCATAGACATTTCAAATTCTGATTTCATGTGATTGGAAAATTCATCCACTGATTTCTGCCTACTGCCACCAAATATGATATCAGCAACGTAGACAAGAACCATGAACTGATCTTTTGGAGAATTCTTCACATAGAGATTGTGATCAACTCCTCCTCTTTTTAATTCCAACTTCATGAGATATGAATCCAACCGTGAGTACCACGCCCGTGGTGCCTGCTTCAATTCATATAGTGCATTCTTCAGTTTGCAGACCTTTGTTTCATCAGTATCCAAAACAAAACCCACTGGTTTTTCAATATAGACTTCCTCTTCGAGTACACCATTCAAGAATGCTATCTTTACATCCATTTGATATACTTTATATCCTTTTTGGAGTGCCATGGCAAGGAAAATCCTGATTGACTCCAGTCTATCCACTGGAGCAAAGGTTTCATCAACATCAATCCCTTCAATCTGGGAGTATCCTTTACAACCACTCTTGCCTTGTTTCTGATGACACATCCATGCTCATCAAACTTATTTTTGAATATCCATTTGGTACCAATCACATTGTGACCTTCCTGTCTCTGGACAAGATCCCATGTCTGATTCTTGTCAATCTGATCTAACTCTTCATTCATGGATTTTACCCAGGATTCATCCTTTGCAGCTTCTTCAAATGAGGATGGCTCCACAACAGAAAGAAATGAATTTTGTGTGTTATTCCTCATCCTCCTTTTCGGTGTAGGTGCATTCATTTCTCCAATTATGTTAGATGGATCAATATCTGCTCTTCGATATTTCTTATGAGGTTCAGACGCATTCTCACCATCCAGGATTTCTACTTCAGATTCTTTGTCTGAGTCAATATCATGATGTGACCCTTGAGTATTTTGTACACCTTCCTCTATTTCTGTATTTGTATTTATTTCATGTTCACATTCATTCTCATCTTCTATTTCATCAGCATAGGTACTATTTGAAGTGTTTGGAGTTTTTCCTTCATTGATCTTAACATCATTGCTTTCCACAATCCTCCCCAAGCGTTTATTGAAACACTTGTAAGCTTTGCTGTTCATTGGATATCAAAGAAAAATTCCTTCATCAGCATTGTCACTATACTTACCTTGGTTTCCTTCTTTATTCCGGATGAAACATTTGCTTCCGAAAACACGAAAGTATTCCAATGAAGGCTTCCTTCCATGTCACAATTCATATGGTGTCTTTATTTCTCCCATATAAAGCCCTGTTCGATTCTGAATGTGCACTGCAGCCTCAACAACTTCTTTCCAGTAATGGCGAGTGATACCACTCTCAATCAGCATAGTCCTAGCCATATTGTTGACCTGTCGATTCTGTCACTCAACAACTCCATTTTGTTGCGGAGTTCTTACAAAAGATACCTCATGCAATATTCCATGTTTTTCTAAGTAATTTTCCAACTCAATGGACGTGTATTCCCCTCCATTGTCAGATCGCATGACTTTTATTGTCCGTCCTGTATCGTTCTCTGCAATCCGTCGATAAGTTTTCATTCAATCAAGCACTTGTCGCTTCCTGTGGATAACCATTACACAAGCCATTCTGCTATAATCATCAATGAAAAGGACGAAGTACCATTCTCCATAGGTTCTAAAAACATTTATTGGGCCACATACGTCTGTATGAATGAGATCAAGAAGATGCGATGCCCTTTTCTTCTTTGGGCGATATGAACTACATACTAGTTTCCCATGAATACAAGCATCACACGACTTTTCACGTTCATGTTTTAGAATGGGAATATCCATGAATATCATTAGCATAGATATCATTTCCATGTCTTGTTGGTTAATGTGCCCTAGCCTTCGATGCCATAAATTATTTTCTTCTTCAACAGACAAATAGCAAGAGTTCACTTTGCTGTCAACCTGATATAAATTTCCATCTGTTCTACTGCCTTTCATAAGAGAATTTACTATTTTTCCTTTTATGGTGAAGCCTTTTTGATTGAAGGTTATATGATCCCTGAGTCACAGAGTTGACTTACACTCAGGAGATTGTGGCGTAGACCGTCCACGTAGAGAACCTCAATCTTCTTCAGTTCCCCGTTGGTGAGAGCAGTTTTCCCACTGCCTTTGATCTTCAAAGCACCGTCATTAACGAACCGTACTGTTCCATCATCCTTCTTTTCAATGTTCATCAAAAGGTCAGCATTTACCGTCATATGGGAAGAGAATCCACTATCAAGGATCCAGGTGCTGCTGCTTTTTGTAGCTTTGAGTGTTACTTCTGCAAGATTGGATTTCTCAATCTTCTTCTTCTCTTTCCATGAGATATTGGATTGAGCATAGGATAATGGTGTCCTTTTAATACATTCTTCTACATAATCTGATTCTTCATACCCATGATCTTCTTCTAGAGGGGAAAAACATTTTATGAGAACAACATCATCAGGAGGATGAGCACAGTCCCGTCTTTGAGTTTTTTATGAATTCCTCCTGTCGTACCGCTACCTGCAATACATAGCTTTATGGCCGAAGTTAGAACAATTAAAACAGTAACCATAAAACATATTTCTTCTATATGATGGAGGATATGAAATCGTTCTCCTTTGTTGACTTCCCATATCTTCTCCATTCAGGTAGCTCCTTGCCTCTTCGCAATATGTCATGGTATGGCCCAGATAGCCACAGAACTGACACTTCATGTGAGGGAATGTCTTCTCAACTGATTTTTTCCTCATACCTTCATCCTTGTGAGAATAGTTGATCTGTCTATCATTTTTGAATGTTTGAGGATAATTTTCAGTTATCCTTCTAGTTTGGATTGAGGGTTCCTTTTTCCACACTTCAGGAAATATTTCGACATGTTCAACCTTCGTTTTGTCTTTCTTTTGGCTCTCTTTATTTCCAGAAGTTGATGTTTCAGCTTCATAGCCAATTCCACTCTTTCCCATGCAGGCGGGTCATTGAATGCTCAAGGTTTTTTCAACCCTATCTGTACCACATTTGGCTCTTTCCAGTAAATCTGTATCTAAGAATCTTCTAAGAGGTATTTTCTCCCTTGATTCTATTGAAAATGATCAGTTTCAAGTTTACTTCTAAGAGTAAAAACTTCCTCCTCAAGACCCTCAGCAGTCTTGGACTTTTCTTCCAGTCTTGACGTGAGGTCATTGATGACCTTTCCCTGCTCCTCAATTCTCAGTTTTAGATCCACTACATCATTATTGCTTTCAAGGATTTTAGATTGAACTTTCACAAATTCTTCCAGACATTCAATTTCAGTTTCAAGTTCATCAACATAGTCTGATGATTCTTGGACCATTTCCTTCCACTTGTTACATCTCTTACATTTAATCTCAAGCTTGGAGAAGGCATCCTTAATTTGAATCTTTGGATTAACAATAGAAGTAATCTAATTATCTCTGTCTTTATTGATTGAGGATTCTGATATTTCAGTGGTAGCCATCATGGAAGCATGGTTTTTGGTTTTAAATTCTGGTTCTTCTTCCTCACAAAATTCAATATCATCATCTTCTTCTTCACAGACAAAACTCTTCCTCTGCATTTTCTTTCTAGATTTGAATTCAACCTTTTTGAAAAACCTTTTCCGAGGGTTCTCAATGCCTTTAGAATCTCTCTCATCATCATCTAACTTTCTTTGTCACTGAGAGGCAATGTGCCCAACTCTTCGACAACGGAAGAATGCAAGAGGTAGCTTACCTCTAAATTTACCTTTTCCCTTTTTCAACTTCTTGGCGATGAGGGAAAGAATTTCTTTTTCTTCTTCATCTTCACCACCACTATCTTATGAAATTTTCAGTTTTTCCATGGATTTGAATTCCATTTCCTTTCTCACGTGAGTCGTGGCATATTCGGGTTTGACTCTCATCTCATATGCCACTAAACTACTTAAAAAATCATCCAGAGATAGTTTAGATAGATCTCTTTCTTCGAGTGCTGACACATTTTCATTGTACATGGGAGGATGTCTTCTCAAGATTTTCTTTACGATATCAATGTCTTTGATTTCTTCTCCAAGACCTCGAATTGCTCCCACTACTTCAGTAATTCGATTAAAAAATGAGTCTGCATTTTCATTGGGGTGCATCTTAAGGTCGTCAAACCTGTTGTGTAAAACTTGATGTTTTTCCTCCTTTACCTTGTTATCTCATTAATAAATGTTTTCAATTTTATCCCACAATGACTTTTCTGAAGTGAAACTCATCACCTTTAGATAGATCTGATCGGAAAGAGCTACAGTGTGTGCATTTTGTGCTTTAGCATCAGCATCAAGAATTTTCCTATCTGTGTCAGTCATAGAAAGGCATGTTGGATCAGTGACTTGTATTCCGTGCACATTAGAAAACAAAACTTCCATTCCAAGAGATCTTAGATGAGATCTCATCCTATTCTTCCAGATCTAAAAATTATTTCCATCGAAGAGAGGGACTCCCCTAACATTGACTGCATTCTCCATGGCAATAAAGGACAGATTCAAACCCAACAACCTTTACCCTTTGATACCACTTGTAGGACCCCGGGACACCCTGAGAGGGGATGGGTGAATCAGGGTGACCACTTTTTCTTTTTAAAGTGATGGATCTTGTTCCCACGTTGGTAGGAACTTGTTGAACCTGTATGATGATTATGATTAGAAAGAAAACATTCACATGCACCGAGAAGACACAACCATTTTTACTTGGTTCACCACTAAGGGCTACGTCCAAGGAGCATATGCCGACAGGTATTCAGTCGTACCTAAATCCACTATGCTTTACTAGCTGTAGATTACAAAGGTTCGGGTATAGTCACTCTGTCTCAGGCTCACTGCCTTTACAAAGGTTCAGGGATAGCTCACTACTTCCCTCAGGTCACTCCCGTTGACTCCCCCTAGCTCACTGCTGTTGGTGAAGTCCCACTCAGTTTATGGACATGAAGGCCTCTTCATAATTTTCATAAGAATGCATCCTTTTTTGTATGTAGATGCTCTATTGAAGTCCGATTCTCACTAGAAGAAGAATATCACTTTTCCTCGAATGTATCAGGTAGTCTCTCGGCTTTCGTGCAGCTCCAAACAGGCCGGAGGGCTCCAGCAAAACCAGGTGTGCTTCTCCAAGACAGTCGCGCAAGTCCCACTATGGCGCGCAAGTCCAAACTGGCGCGCAAGTGTCATAAACGCACCTGTGCGACGCTTCCTTCCCCGACTTCAAACTTGCGCGGTCCACTTCCTTTCCCTTCCAAACCGCCTTGGGTGCACGACCAACAACTGGCGCGCAAGCTCCACTTGCGCGACAAAACTACCACCTGCACGACTCGACCACCTGCGTGACGAGAGCTCGAACAATCTCGAAGTCTTGAGCTCCGTCAAAAATGTGGAGGGGTGGTCCAGTATTTATAGCCAAACTGGACCCCCTACGTGGAGGCGCGGAAGTCCTTAGCGGCGCGCAAGTCTTGTCTCCAGTAACCTCTATCGCACAACTCACTTCCACTGAGGATTGACAACA
The DNA here is from genome assembly GCA_963277665.1 of Viscum album. Taxonomy (NCBI): domain Eukaryota; kingdom Viridiplantae; phylum Streptophyta; class Magnoliopsida; order Santalales; family Viscaceae; genus Viscum; species Viscum album. Next base: position 514,324,381 of record OY728125.1, read on the forward strand.
AACACAAACCATACACCAAATAATGCTTTAAAGACCCTGGTTCCAACACATCCTTGCTGCACGACGTTAAATTGCATAGCATTGGAAAAGGAAAGATAAATTCCAACCATCCTCACTACATGACATTAAACTGCACAACATCCTTTAATAATACTCCTTGTCCTAACCGCATGACGACAAACTATGCGGTCAAACCTGTCATGGGTTCAGTAAGGAACATAGGATTTTCACTGTCCTTCAGTACATCGGTCAGACCTGCACAATCCATCGTCACACACCCGCCTACGAAGGGATTACTTCACCCATTCTTAGGATGTTTTTTCAGGAGAATTCTTCTATATCCAAGTACCCTATCATCATAATCCAAACACTGTACTCAAAAAAAATCTGAAATCTCATAAGCCACCACTAGTGGTACCAAATCTCAACTTCCCTAAATTTTTGTGGCTATCAGGGGAATACAATCATTGACCTATGGACACCATTGCATGACTATGCATACCATGCCCTCAATGGCTCTGCATATTGATCACCCCTGTCCCGTATACCAAAGCAAGTTTTCCATAGGCAATGCTTCTCTCCGTACGCCTCTTAGCCTCAGAGACGCCATGTTTATCCCAGGATTTGAAAACCCTCTGAGTTATAGTTTACAAACCTCTTTCGAAATCCTACCTGAATACGGAGGAACACATTTGACGAGATTACTGAGAAACAGGAGAAGTCGATTGATTTTAAATGATGTCCCAACTGCATGACTTTAAAGTGCGTCCAACATCAACAATCCCTTACGCTAATTAAATGTGTAGGAAAGTGGTCTCCAGACAACGCTCCTAATTAGTATAGATGTTCCCAAAACCATTTTAGATGTCACATTCCCTTTCTAAGCCACCCCTCGTGGTTTTCATAATTCTCCAAGCCACCTATGGTGGTTTCCATAATCCGTACTTACATGAAGTCCCCGAGCTATTAGAAATGGACATTCATTGACTTAAGGAAACCTTTTTAGGACTATGCATACCATGCTCTCAGCGGCTCTGCATATTGATCTCCCATGGCCCATCTAGCAAAGGCAATATCTCCTTAGGCAATGCTCTTCCTACCTCTGTATGCCGACGCGACTCCCATGCCTTAAGACATGCCCTGCATGTCATTCAAATTTAAACATGTCCCCCCCACGTGCGTCTGAAGGGTATTGAGAAATCTTTTAGTCAAAAAAAGCTCATTGGGACCCACACCCCACCATGTCTAGTCAATGTTGTTTGACCTAAAAATCAGTAATGATAGTCTTGTCAGTGAGACTTTAAACTGTTCACAAAAAGAGGCACAATGCCTGTTATTCCGAAAACCCAAAAGGGAGACATAAGAAATAGTCTAGTTATACCTGCTGGGTCCACACCTAATGGGCCCAGACAAAATCAGGTCATTAACCAGAAAAGAAAAAAGGTTTGTGGGGATTCTCAACAATACCCCATCAATAGTAAAACTATGCTCGCTGGACCCCATGGTCTAGGAAAAAGTTAGAGTTTGTTTTCCTAAGTTATGATTAATTCTGATTTAGTGAGTTGTTATTTACACAACAATCGTTATAATAACAATAAAATTCTACAGCGACAAGTGATTGACAGAGATTGTATTATTTTCGAACAAAAATGGGGGACGTCCACAATCTGGGGTCTCTACCTTACAAACAAGATGGGTATGTAAAACAGAGAGTACAAGAATGGCTCTGATAGTCATAAAGGAACCCGACTCACTCTCTCCATCATATCAGCGACCGTGCGATGGAGGTCATTGCATGTCTTCTCCAGCACGACCTTCTCCCTGGCCTGAACCTCAGCCACCAAACGAGTATGCTCCACTATTGTTTGGAGATCGTTGATCCATTTTCTCATGTCTTCAAGGTGACCGGTCATAGTTGATAATTTATCCCTCAGCATTGCTTCCCGTTCTTCACATTAATTCAACTCAGTGGATAGGATGACCGCCTGATCTCAAGAGCTCACCTCATGTGTTACAAGCTGATGAAGCTTCGTCATGGTCTCCTCCAAGGCTTGTGCCCCGCAATGAGAAGCAGCGAGATGAGCAAGTTTGCATTCACTAGCGGCAGCTTCCTCAAGGGCCATAACAACCTGAAAAGCATGAAGATGAAAATTCCGATAGTCAAAGAAACATGACACCAAAACCAGGAAGAGTTATCAGAGTGATTCAGTTTTTGTTGCTATCTCATCAAGAGAAGTTTCGACAAAAATCTCACAAATATGAGGCCATGCCCACCTTCGCACTGCTTGGTGGTCCTACATGGCACAAGGATCTTTGGTTTCCTCACCCGGCATCACGAGAACAAAGTCTGGCATTGAAGCCAGCACAGACATGTGCTCGCTAGAAGTTGGTTCCGAAGCCGGAATTTCTGGAGCCTCTAACCCCGATTCATGCTTGGGGATCAAGTAGCTAAGCCCGATATCGACTAGAAAAACTTCTGGGATTGTCTCTCTGGGACCCGGAACCACATGGTCGTTCTCATCCACGTCCAAGAAGGATGAACCCATCTGAACTTCAGCCACCGCAGGGTTGGGAGAGGAAAATCCCCTAAGTCGCATTGATCGACGAGCCATCAGTCGATCCTCCCATAGAGTTGATGAGGAAGGTGGGGTGGATGCAACATCCATAGTACCTCCTAATTTGGGAACATTCTGGATAGACATCCGTAGGATCCAATTGGGATAGTGTTTTGCCCACGTTTTTTCATACTCCATGGAAAGGTCGGTAGCCGCCACCAGGACAGGAATGGGACTTCTTGTGTCAGATCCCTCCAGCATCAGCATGAACCACCATTGACAAAGTATGGTAAGGTGCGGTCCTTGAGCCTGAGGAGGGGGAAGGAAAACTTGGACTTGTAAGCACCCAAACTAGAGAGAAAAATGATACGGGACAAACAACTCGCACAAAGAAACCCCATCGATCTACATAGACTCAAATCCATCCTATAGAGAGATCATGTAAGAATGCTCCTCCTGGTTCCCCCAGCCGTTTTCAACTACAACGCCCGAAGGGGTGGGGTAGGGAATGAAAGCAAACTGGGAGAAGTCACTCAGAAGCTCGAGGACTTCACCGGAGTTTAGGGACATCAAGTGAACTCCAGCAATATCCAATAGGGTAGGACGAAAGGTAGGAAGTGTCATGGATGTGTTGTGATGATACTCATAACAATGACAATGATCCGCTACCCAGACGTACAAAAATTGAAATTTCCCACTCAGACAGAAAGGTGACCTGCCCTTCTGCATGTGACCCATCAGTTCTTACATACGAGCCACTCTGGGCAAGACCAAATTCACCGGGTGGGCCTCTTCCAGCTCAACTACCATCATCAAGGTGCAAGATCTGATGACAAGATTGGTATCCTGAGAATGGAATAGCCACCCACTTAGAAACATAGCAAACAAACCTGCCAGTTGGAGCCTAGGGGGCTCACCAGGGCGCACATCGTAACCCCATGAAAGGTAGTCGCCCACCTCCAGAACCGCACAGTCGGAACTTGGGGTGGCTCATGACTGTTGAGAAGGATTAGTCATGGGGCTCTTGATTTTTGGCACAGGAATAGTGGTGTTTAGAAATAACCCTATCTAGGAGCTATAGGGAATAAGAGATCTGGAACGTAAGGCCTAGCCCAGTGATTTCTTTTCCATAACCAACAGATCCTTCGCCAATGAAGGCACTTGTTTTACGTCATCCCACGCACTAGGAGTGGGAAGGATCTAGTCACGAATCTCGCCGATAATTGAGATCCCTCCCAATTGATATATGTCCCACAGAATAATGCCAAAATCACCATGGGAAATGTGGAAAGCATTAGTTCTTGAACACAAGGGACTGAGCTGGTCGAGCAGGATTTGGGATGGTGGGTAAACAACAAACTGGGAGGCCCATACTTCAGAGTACAAATTGACTGCATCCTTCGACTCTGGAGATTCCCGACAATGATGATGGACCCAAAAGGACTAGGCCCAATCATTCGAGAAAATACCATGAGACCACAGATCCCACTTAGAAATCCATCCCATGTTAGGGTCCACTCGAGCAAGGTTGATTGTGGAGGGGTAACTCATGATGACGACTTCTTGAGAGAATTATTTTGTGTACTAGTCGCTTTGGGTCCAGACAGAGCCTCTCAAAATGAAAGCATCTTTCGAATCAGAATCAGTGGTTATCTCCCCCAATGGGGTAAGGCTCGCATGAACGCACTTTTGTAGCACTTCCATGAAAGGAGATGGAAGACCCAAGAAAGTATGGGGGATAGGGACATCATCCTGAAGCCCAAAGCTGTAAAGCGGAAGCAGATTTGATAGTGGATATCCCAAGAGCTAAGGAGAGAGTAAGTCTTTCAAGACACCATCTACAGGAATGATGGATTGAGTAGGGTCCTTTTTGATGTATTCCACTCTATGAATCATGGCTAGACGTCTCCCTGAACCAATTAAGAGAGGCTCTACAGCAGGATTGGGTGCATGTTAAGGAGGAAACATATTTATCTTCTCCCTGTTCCATGTAAATCATGTAGATAGTTAGCGAAAAAATAATAAAACATGGAAAAAATACCAAGTATTTGCAAAGGATTCCATCCAAGCCTCATAATGAAATCTGCATGGTGTCCCCATAGGTTGGTTCGCGATGAAAGCATCATGTAGACCAGCCTTACATGGAATGCATCCGTGAAACCCTTGCTTGCGGAGCTTTGGCCAGAAAGCTATGAACTAGGCTACCACGCGGAACCTCAGCTCCATGCATTAAAAGTTTACGTTTGGAATTTAGTATTTTTCAATGTTTGGATAATTCTGGTCCGCAGACCATTCGAAATCGCATAGAGAGTTCCTACGCGCCCCATCGTGACTTAATTTTTAATTAATTAAAAGTGTTAGTTTTCGGCTGGGATGTTGGTTTGCGGATGAAGAACGACGCGAAGGAGGAATGGTTCGCGGAAGTAGCAGCCAGTTCACGGACGAAGCGTTTCGCGAAGGAAAAAAGCACGCTGAGGCAGAAAAGTGAAGGAGCGCTGGTATTCGCAAAGAATCTAGTAGAAGATAAATGAAGGGACCTCCATATTTATAGGTGTGGTCCCCTACAGATCCAATCCCCTACTGCAAACCATCTATGTATCAGGACCACTATGCATCGGAATGGCCTCCTCTTCATTCTGATCGGACCCCATTCCGATGAGTGGCATTTTTTTTGTCCTGAAAAATTCTCAAAGGAGAATGATGATTCCCTTTAACTCAAAGGATATTATACCCAATTCACCCTCAAAAGGATTAGGCGAATGTGTAGAATACTCAAGGATGATGAAGGATGAACTAGTCCACGGACTAGTCTACTGTTAACAATGCACGACTGGTTCCACGAAGTGTCCCTCCACCGCAGACTGTTGTCGTTTGTGAAACCGAGGTAGAGACCCTCCACGGTCGTGAGGCAGGACATGCACCAACCTGGTTACCATTTTGGACCGCCCCAGCTGTAGATCACGTCGACTGGCTCAAGCCGCATCTGCTGTCGTTCCCGGAATGGAGCCAGAACCCTATGCAGCCACGATTCATTCCCCAAGCTAATTCGGTTTGCGAGGGAGAAGCGCTCAGTGCCAACAGCGAGCCGTGGATTGACTGAGTCATCCATAAACCGAATTTTCGATCACGGGCCTCCGCAAAAGGTTCTATATGACCACAGATACATCTCTTCACCCACTCTATAAAAGGATACCGATGAGGGGGGAGAAAAAAATTAAAAGGAGGTAGAGGGGATCAATCAAAATCGGGTGGATGGACTTCAAAGGAAGGCTTAGGATTTCGCAAATAGCGATGTTCTAGTGCATGAACAGGAGCAGGAATGAAACTGAGAACAAATTAATAAGGGACCCAAAACACATAATAACTTGGTGAACCACGAAATTAAAATAACAAAGAAGAGAAGACCACGAACCATGGCCTCTCCGTGAATGCACTCCCCGTAGACCAGGGTGTTTATGCCTCTTATCCGATCCGCCGCACCGTGTATCACCCTCCTATGCAGGAAAAGACTCGACCAACGAATTCCCAACTGGAGCCGACTTTGGCTGCCGCTAATCGCATGGACCCCTCCGCGTACCAACCTTGTATGAGGCTGAACCTGAAGCCATGAATCCTCCGGGATCGCGGGATGCCAATCAGTCTGTGGACCACCCTAGTTCACGAACAGCCTCTCAGTCCACGGACCACCCTGGTTCACAGACGACCTCTCAAACCACGTAGCACCTCCCTACTCAATGGGAACCACCCCTCATACACCCAAGTGGCCTTCCAAAACCATCGGAGTTCTCATTCCCTAAGCCAGATAAAATCCATCCAATCCGGCTTGATCCTCCAAGACCCCCTCATTGGCCCACTCATCGACCCCGATCCGAGGACACCACCGGAGCCACCAGACCCGTGTGATGTAACCCTCAGTCGCATCAGCGCACCACTTTGAGTTTACATACCCATAGTAAACTTGGGTGATGGGGTTACCCCGATCCTTGAGCAGATTCCTGAAGCATTACTTGGTTCACATTCCCACAGTAATGTGGAGTTTGATCATGGGATCCCCCTTTCTAACCCTCCACTTGTAGCGGCTGGGGTAATTCTCCCTTCTTCACAGGGTAGTAAAATACCCATCAGATGGAAGCCCTCATGCACCTCCATACATCCCCCGGGAACAAGAGAGGTGAAGGGAACAAGAGCACCTCAGTCCCTCTCCCACTGCTCTTTGTCTCCACAGGCATCCATCTCGGAGTAAGCCCCGACTGTTTGGGATGCTCTATGCGTAATCCCCACTTCACTTCTCACGAATGCACCTTTTGCGGTGTGATCGTCTTGTCCTTGTTGCCTCTTGTTTCTCACACCGAGCATGACTCACGTTGTCTTAGAGTAAGAATCGACCTTGAAATCCTCTTATGGGATGCCTAAGTCCAAATCCAATGAGAACTACATGGACTTTGATCCCTGCCTCCTAGGCATGGTACGTAGGAAGCCTCCAACAGGTTCAAGCCTGATCACCAACGGACCCCCGATTCCACATTCATGTCGGTTCTCCGACACTCCTGAACGAACTACGTGGACATTGATCCATGTATCCTAGGAAGGGTACATAGGAAGCCTCCCTCAAGATGAATCCCACCAACCGGTCCATCCGACTATCTTCACGTCGATCCACCGCACGACTCCTAGTGCTACCTCAATGAGTCCAGATTCATCAGGGTCATTAATCCAATGAGGGATGGTAAACCTCGGGCATAAATGATTCTGAACCCCTGTGTCCGGCTGGCCATTTCCAACAAGGAGTAATCCGTGGATACAATGCTTTGGTATAAACCAAAGATTCACGAACATATGAAGATGACATAAATCTATAAGAGAGTCTGAGAATAGGAAATAATTCCCCTAAAAAGGGTGTGATGAGCCTGACTTCCCATCCTCTCGAACAATGTGAGTTCTTAAGCATCGCTGGCCAAACCATCCCACGAACACCTGTCTTTGGAAAGTAGGTCCATGCACTATGGGATATGGAACCCTTGAGTGTTTCAGGGCACAAACGGGATATGGAACCCTTGGATGAGTGGTTTTTGACCCCTCCTAACCTTAGCCACAAAATAATTCATTTTGGAGCCAATAGAAACCTAAAAGGAGTTTATTATAAAATAATTTTTCAAGCATTTCCTAAAGACACCCTCACCTCTCTTATAAAAGGGAACTTCTCCTACTCTTAATTTCACACCTCCAATACCTTTTGGCTCGGCCAACCGAAAGCCAAATATTTTCCCAACTTCCCTCAATTAAACATAGTGGCCTTACATTGATTAGAAATCTGACTTAAGGATACCTTTTGATCAACTAAAAAGGAAACACCCGAAGTAGAGGTAATAATTTCACCACCATCATTCTAGTTCTTTTCTTCTTCTACTTCATATTTATTTGTTTTTTCCATACCAAAATAGAAAATACAGTACCTTCAACATACTGTGATGTTATTATATATATTTTACACCTATATTCGTTATTCTATCCATCCAATAAATGACATTGTCACTATACGTGCATACGTACGGATTACCGTCTCCACGTCGTAGTGTAGTTTGTTATACAAAGACATCATTATTTGGAGGCATATAATAAGGAGTATAACTGATATAAATAATAAATATAAGATGATAATGAATTGGATTATATTATATACCATCCAATTACATAATATTTCTCGATCAATATAATGATATTGTCTCTTGTGCGTACGTACAGATTACCATCTCCAAGAATGCTTTGAGATTTATTTCACATCATAATAATTCAAGAATATTTTTCATTTTATGATTAAAAATAATGTTTAGGAACATAATATTATTCTTTATATGAAAAAATACATCATATTCATGATAAACATGGCATACATATCCAAGCATATAATGGAGGAAGAATCAGTTTACACCCGAATAGATGATACTACTAAAATATTATTAACTAATAAATATTATATGATCATATATGATATCATATTTTCATATATGGTTCATGTATAATTTAATAACAATTATTTAACTATTATAAATTTGATTAACATACCCTCATCCAAGGAAAAGTATAAGGTTAGGGGTTTTCTTCTCACTTCTTATTCCCATGAGATTCATGCTATATTGCCACTATTTCCTTTTGTGTGGTGTATGTACTACCCATGATTGCATTCATTGTGTAATATAATTTAATTTATGTCTATCTAAATATTAAATGTATCAAGCTTCTTTCATGTGGTGTATGTTTTGTATGTTACCAAATAGGTAAGGGAATTTCAAATTTCAAATTCCACTCATTGGGCTTTACACACACTTCATTGATCACATTACTCCAAGATTTTTTGTGAAATCACTATTTATTTACTAATGTAGTAATTTCCACTCCTATTTGTATAGATTTCGTTTTGATACAAAAAATACATCCATTTATAATTTTTCATTTCATCGATATAATCTTGATAAGAGTAATTATAACTCAATTTCTATTCGTTGAGTTAAACATCCGAGTTATTTGTGTTGTTTTTACAAGAATTTGTGTGAATGTCATCTGATTTATTTACAATAAATATCCAATAATATTGAGTTTATTTATATTTGTCACACATAATCATGTCATTGATTTATCCTTAACCTAGGGATACTGCCTTTTTAAGGAATTCATCTCAACTTACATTCCATTGAGACTTATTTGTTGTTATGCACCAATTCACTTTTATTTGGTGTATATACTGTACTTTGAAATATTATATCATGAATATCTTTATTCCGATGATATTATAATATTTTTATTACCTCAATTTTTTTTATTCAAGCATCTTTCATTTGGTTATGAACTCTAACTAATATATCATTCTAAATATTTTAAAATTTTATTCTTATAAATCTTTCACATTAATGTCCATGATTTAAAAATGATTTTAAGGTTTTATTTATATGGACATTAATGTTATATAATTGAAATTCCTTTTAAAAATTTCAAAGTGGTATGAGAAACATTGATTAAAAATCAATTTTAAACATCTTCATGATAAATAGTGATACTTTAAAATGTTTTCATAAAAAAAGGATATTTCTCTCAAATATTTTTTATGATTTTTTTCAACTATGTCAAAATCATTCAGAGGATATTATTCTTGATCATGGTTGATTTATTATGATATAAATATTCCATATTGTATTGAATGTTTTTTATATATTTTATTTTAGATGTATTATTTTTATACATTTCATTGTTTATGGATAAAGTATTGACAATTTGTATTCTAGTTTTAATAAAAATGATTATTTTATATTTAAAACTTTTCATATGACAAATGCATTAGACTAAGTATGTGATGGGTGGAGCACTCTATAACTCCTCGATGCATCGGTATGTCTCATGAGACAAACTAGTGTCTTTGCACAAGGCCATGACATAATCTTATTTGTTGTCTTAGAACAGGGCCTTGACTATGTGGTTATGAAGTCTCATATTATGCATTCCATCATTATGAAATTGGATATGGATATTTCATATGATTTTTTGACTAGTATAATATCTATGTGAATAAGTAAATGCAATTATTTGATTTATATTTTCCATATTATACTGATGTTCATGTTTAAAAGGATTGTGTTCTAGTCTTATACATAGCCTAAAATGTTTATTCTTATTTATGACAGTTTCCTCTATATTGTTATCCTTACTGCGCATTTGAGGTCAATCCTTTATTATGTTTTATTTTCCCAGGATGCAAATAAGTATATTATGATTAACATACATGGATTGGCTAAGGGATATAAGAGTTTTTAAAGGAGAAACAATGTTGTTGTCTTTTTTATTCCGTGATGTAATGTGAAACTTTTGTATGTATCTAGTACATCCAAGGCCATCAAACTGATCGGTCTTTAGGGTCATGATTACTTGTATCATGCTAGTGTTAATTAATAATTCACCAATATTGGGTAATTGGGGTTGGGGCATTACAATTAGTATTAGAGGAAGTTTATTACAAACCATGAAATCTATATTTAGAAAAACTCTAATAGAAAACACTACACTAAGATTGACATTGATGATTAGTAAAGAAGAAAAACCAAATATTTTGGTAATGTAAATACTATGTGGGTTTTCCAAGAAATACATCCCTATCCAGATACGAGAAAGTATAGCCAACTCTGGCACAAATGTAGCTAGGAGTGAAAACACTGACAAGGAGTTTCGGGGTGGACTCTCCATATCCTGGTACATGACAATAGGCCTTCTTGCACTCTTGGTTATGACACTCCCAGGGGATATGATTAGGATAATTCACATTTTATTTATAAACTGATTTAATGTATTTTAATATAAGACGAGAAAAAATTCCTTTGGTTAATCCTAATGTGGTTTAGATTTAAAATAAGGTGTTATGAATATATCTAAACGATTTTATGACTTAGACTATGCTTTCTTGTGTTAGTCAATGACTGGATTCCAAAAAATTCATAGTAACATTGATCATGATGTACAAGGTGGCCTCAGTAGTGGAAATGAGCAAAAAAATGGAATGTTGTTAGGTGAAAAAGATATTGTGTTCACACCGAATCAGTTTTCCAAAAATATGATCATCAACAGATATATTAACTAACTCCCAGACTCAAAAAAGAATAGAAAGACGATGAATGATAAGAGGTCCAGTAGTGGAAACCGTGGAAAAAAGAAAGCTCAGTTTCCATCATGTAGGAAATTTTTAAGGAGACACCTAGAAAAGTGTCTCAATTGAACAAAGAAATGCTTTATGTGTGGGAAAGAAAGACATAATGTAATGAATTGGCGATGAAAAATGAAGAGTATTATGGATGAAAATAAAAATGATCCCAAGAATCCAATTACATTCATTTTCCATAAATTTATAGGACCATGGAATTACCCGAGCCAATGCCCTATTCTATAGGATAACCTCTAAGTCATGGAATAACATATTTAGAAATAAATGATAAGAGAAATGTTTTCCAAAATAAGATTATTTGGGAATACTATTCTCTTGTATGCGTAACCATGTAATTTGTTATGTGAAAATGCTATTTGAGGAAGAAATATTTTTTCTTTTGTGGATATAGTTATAAAAAACCATTTGGGTTTATATGATCCTTGAATTTGAGGCAATTATAGGTTATTAATTTTTTAGAGGAAAATGTGAGGTATGATGTAACATTTGCGTTTAAATTATTTTATGGTTATTTTGATGAATTTATCTCATTTTTTGAATTTTATAAAATATAGTTTTTGAAAAACGACATCATACAGACCGTGTGACAGCCCGTCGCATCAGACGATGTTGTGGGAATCAAAACTACAACCAGAGTGTTTTTTGGAATTATTTCCTACTACTGGACTACGTGAAGTCCGTAGTTAATGTGACTAATTATTTTTAGTTAAATTATTTTATTGATCAATAAGAAGTTTACTTGGGATCTTTTGTCTTATCAATTGGATATACATAGTATAGGAAAATTATTTTTTGATTAAGTGATTAATGTTATTTTGGAAGATGTTCACTCTGTTGGGAACACTATATGGTTTTGGAAAATAGAATACTATGGGATTTAATTTGAGTAGTAATGGTGGATTTTTATATATATTTTATTGTGGATTTATAGATATTTTGTTTATTTATGGAAATGCGTATCCTATCATAACGAATATGTGATTACGTTAATTAAATTTTAAGTATGTGACTTTAATAGTAGTAAATGTTATTTGGATATACAATTTAACATGGAAGATTATGTAATCAAATTTTTATGCGTTTTGGGTTTCATTCTTAGTTTTGATTATATTGAAGGATTTTAAGGACAATTTTATATTGAATGGAATTTACTAAACATTGGGTATTGTTGGTTTAGTTTTAGATATTAAGATTAGTATTTATTTCTCTAAAGGATTATCCTTATTGTGGATCATCTGATGTTGAAGTAACGATTTTGGTTTTGGTTAAACTCTAAAAACATGAAATTTATATAGTTTATCTATTCTGGATCATGTGATTCTCTAGATGTTTCTTCTAGCGCTTCAGGTGTGACCATGTTTTCTTGAATATGCATCATTTGGAATAATATGAGTTAGTGGGAGAAATTTATTAATGGATGAAACTCTACATAAAAATTATGTATATATCTTTATATTATTTTTCAATCTCATAAATAAATTTCTCAACATTATTAAATGGAAATTAAAACAAAAAACATTGTCCGTTTACTTTTCCCTCTGGGAAACTAATAATCGTTTATCCCATATCATATTTGTGGTTTTAATTATTATTAAATTTCTCCTAATCATGGTTTATATCCCTCTCCATCAGAATTTGAAACTTAGTATAACTTCCATATCGATGTATTCCTATAGGGAATCCTAGTATGAGTTATCTCGGGTGACCTTCATTCATCTCTTTCATTCTTTAAAAGTGATAGTTTTTTGACTCATTTTCTGATGTGGGACATTGAATAAAATTCCAAACCCCAATTTTAAAATTTTTAGGACACAATTTCCAAAATTGGGGAAGAATGTACCACCCCGTGATTTCATAGTATGTTATTTTAATTAATATAATTAAATAGCTTGCACTACACGGAACACTAAGTTCGAACGCACCGCGACATAACAAACTAGCCGTTCAAAATTTTTTTATGAATGGTATTAACTGATTTTTTAATTTTATATACTCAATATAACATTATAATATATATTATGTGTTTTTAAACATAATATAAGGACAAATTCATTTTTCAGATAAAAGAAGTAATTTTCAAAAAATACAACTTTACCATCTTTCAATGGAAAGCCCGTTTTAAAAACCAATATATGACACATCTCTATATTCAATTTAATAAAATTAAAATCTTCTTTACAATCAAGACATAAATTCTTTTTTGGATACATTTCTTTTACTTTTCGGATAAAATTATTATTTTGATGAATAGTTAAAAATACTAAATTTTAATTGAAAACAATTTTTTTAATTGAAACAATTTATAGTGTCAAATTATGCATTTGAATTGTTTTGAAGTATAATAATATTTTTCTTTTATAATTTAATACAATTTAGGTCAATGTAAGTAATTTTATAGTTAAAATTGAAATAAACACAGGTCAATCTTTTGATAGTTTTTACTTCTTAAAAACCCACCATTTGGTTTTGACAATGGAAATTAATTTTAAATTAATTAATGCAACTTATATGTTTTGAGTTTGGTAAAATAGAATTCATTTTTCAATTTGGAATAACAAAATTATCTTTTGGTGAACTTTTTTTTGTTTTTCAAAAAACATTCAATTGTTGATGAATAGTGAAAACACTGCATTATTTTATAGAACAGAATTTTTATTTAAATAATTATTTACCTTATTTAAATTTATATTATGTAAAAATAGATTCAAAATACCTATATATTTTCAATTTAATTGATTCGATTCATTTTATCACAATATTACATATATAAAATTTTATTGAACTTTTTACCATCTATTACCCACCTTCTAGTAGAATATGAAAATTTGAATAAAACATAATTTTACCGCTTCTGTGTGTTGAATTTCAAAAATCAAAGAGAGAATGTTAATATCAGTATGTAAAATGTGGTTGAATAAGTTAAAATAATTTTTTGTGAATAGTAACTTTTGACATTTATTTACCACAGTTACAATTAAATATTCTATTTAAGGGTAAAAATGATTTTATAATTACCCTAACACATGTCCTAATTCTTTTGGATAAGTTTAATTCGACTAGAAAAAACCTTAGGAATAAAATATGAACCTCTTTGATCGTCGTGGATTAGATTAGGACATTTATTATTATTTTATTTAATGAAGAGTTAAATGTGTGAAATTCAATGTTTAATAACTAATAGATTTTTAATATAGGGTTATAGATTAGATAAATTCACCTATAAATATTAATTAGAAAGATAAATATATTTCCTAAATAATTTTATTTAATTTATAATTTTTAGATATTATGTAATTTAATTTATTTTCTACACAATCATACCCTCACAATCATCCTCACATAGAATTTAATTTATTTTTTAAAAATCAATCTTTTCAATTTTTTTAACTCCCACCTACATTGGTTGATCTCGAATGGATGTTGAATGTCATTTCAGTTTTTCAGACTGCAAAAATCACCCAACAAATTATTCATTCAATGAAAATGAAGGATAAAAATACAAAAATATGATCATATGGCTCAAATTAGATGGATCATATGGTGAATGTTATTTACGTAATTTTTTTAAGCACTTACACAAAATTAAAATATCAACATATATTCCCTATTTGTATATCTTCAAACTCATGTAAACTTTTCACTCACCTAGATACTAGGAATATTTACCTATTACACATTAACGCACCATGGCCTTCTACACATTACTATCATTAATGAAAACTCCTCGGTCTGAATCTCAAATGAGGAATGAACCTTTGGCCCCCCTATGAGTAGTTCGGTTTTATCCTATTGGAAATTTCTTTATTAGCCCATAATTTTTATTAAAAAACATTAAAAATTTAATTATGTATATAAAATAGTAATGAACAATATGAACCCAAATCAAATAAAATTCATTCTCCCTCATAAATTAAAAATTTACATATTAAATGAGATCAACAACTCTTCATTTATTCCTGAAATATGAAATTCACATTACATGGAATTATTTAATATAATAAATATTTATATAAACAATGTGTGCTAATCAACACATTTCATTGATATTTAAGAACAACATAAACAGATTTCACATATTATAAGGATAATTTTCCAATAGTGTCATCAAATTCTATTAGATGAGACCATAACAATTCTCTTTGATTAACCAATTCAAGCATAATAATAATCTAATATATGTTTCCAAATATATTGAATTTATAATATTCTGATAACATAGTAAAAATTAATTCATCAATCGTGAAAATATTTACTCAACCCTCCCACATTTAATTTTTATTGATATGTACTCACATTATAATGTCAATATTATTATACAGCATATAAGAAAAAATAACAAAAATATATATAGGGGATTCTTATCACATATTTATTATAAAAATATTTTTATCACACTAAAATATAAAATTTAAATAACACTTCTAAGAGATGAATTATTTTAAATGGTTCTATTAGGAAATATCCATTAGTTAATCAACTATATGCCTATGTGGGTAACCTCGTGTTAAAAAATAGGGTGGTGCAACCAAGGATATATAAGAATTGAAAAAATTCCCTTCATGTTAAAAGATTCTCAGAATTCATCAATTATTCCTTTAGGGGATTTTAAATAATTTGAGTTATCAATGAAATGATAGATCCCACGCACACATAAATAAAAAAGTCATAATGGTCACGTGTAATAAATGTAAATTAACATTATAGTAAAATATTATCTATGCTTTATAATGTTTATCAATTAATTTAGAGTTAATATTTCGGGGTGATTTTATTACATCAAACATTAATTTTACTAGACACTCTAGAATATTAAAAATTCATAATCTTATGTCATCCTTCCTTCGTAACATGGCTCCCCTTAAAGGGAAACACTCATTTGAATCATCATGATGGTGAGTATCTTCATTAATGTATTTCATGATATTCTTATTTTATAACACACCGAAATGAAATTCTCTATGTGGTTGTCCAGTTTTGATAAAATTTATTTTTTTGTGTTGTATAGAATATTAAAGAACTCATTGATTCTCATGATTCCCCATGATACCTTCTTACATAGTTAATTACCTACAAATTATACACAAATACATAAAAAAATAGGGATACGATGGAGTTAACTATTACACAATGTTAACAATAATGTTGAGATGATATCTTAAACCAATATTCTATACATTCTCTAGTATTTAGGCTCCCGCCTCTTATTTCAAAATCTAATGTATCCTTTTTTATCATAGATATTATAAAATATATTTTTTTATCATGTCATAAGTTTTTTATCTCAATATCCACATGAAATATTCATATTTTGATGAAATATTTTTTCTCATCTAGACATTGTATTTTACTAGAAATGTGGTTAAACAACCTCCTATATTATGTCTATATTTTTTTTCATCTATAATATAATAACTTTCTTGAAACAATATTTTTATTTATTTACAACCTCATATGATATTTTCCTTCCTCATGACGAATATTCATTTTTGGCTTTATGATAACCTTTTTCTTGTGATTCTTCTAACATTCATTTTTTTATTCAAATAAGGTGGAAAAATCAGAGGAATGCCATTAGTATTAATGAATCTATTTTGTGACTCTCAAAATTTCTTCATTTTAGTGAATTTATTCATATATTTATTATGATTTTTATCACTCATGTTTATCTTTATAGAATTTATTTATTTTATAATAATTCATATCTATATTTTTTAAGAATTAATTTTCCTAAAACATACTAGGATTAGTTTTATTTAAATTATTTTAATGATTTGTACCCATGGATGACTCTTCTTTATCTCGTGGTCTTCTATATTGATTAATTATTAATTATTTTATTATATGTAAAAGATACTATTTTGTGACCACATTTATATAAAACATCGTAGTTATAATTAATAATCACAAATTTATTTTAACATGATATATTTTTAATAATATGTGATAGATTCATATTTAAAATTATATTTTTACAACTTGAAATAGGTTTATAATAATATAAAATATTGAAATTATTTTAAAAATTATGCACTATAAATTTCATGAATCGTTATTAGCAACAACATTTATCAACAAGTGGTAATCTTATTTTTTTATATGTTGTCCAAAATTTCAATCAAAATGAATTTTAGTTTTCTTCACCAACTGTTGGGATTTATTTGAGGAACCAGTACTTATAAATAATCTTTATTCAACCATAAAAATAGTGTTCAAATATATTTTGTTTAATATCTTCCATATTTATACAGATTTCTTATTTAGACCTTCACTTTTTAGATAAATAGTTTTAGTAAAATTTTTACATTGAGATATGGTTAGTAATTCATTCATTACTAATGCTTTAGAATTATCATTATATGATGTAATTACATTCATAAATTATGATGAATAATATTTAGGAGTATCATCCTTAGAATATAATTTTGTTACAGTAGATACATACAATGTTTATTTTAAAGTCTCATCAGAAGACTTTTCAAAATTCGATAACTTTATTTTCAATTAAAAATATCTCATTATGAGGACATTATTTTAATCTTCCAATATTCTATATTATCATCATAGTCATTACTCATCCTCTCAAAGGCCACATTATGTGATGAAAACGTTTTTTGGAAACAATTATTCATGCTCCATGATCCTATAGGATTTTATATCTAGTTATGACATCTTCAAATACATGGAAATATTTTGATATTTGTCATCTTAATGAATGGATTGTTTAAAAAATACAAAAAAAATCACAAAGTTGTACGTCGAAAATTCTTTTTCAGAACGAAAATGAAGTATTAAATTACTTTACGAGGTCTATGAGAGTGATTCAGTTTCTATGCATCTGGCATTGAAAATCCTCAAATTATTCATATTCTTATTCTAGTTGTGCCTTATAAAAAATTATTACATTTACAGTACAAAAAAAATACAACTGAACCCTTATTTAATAAGTTTCATCAGAATTTATTTGAATATAAAATGATGATCACCAGCTTATTTATTATTATCACATATTGAACATGGTGCATTAGAAGAATCAAATTAAAAATAATAATTACTATTTATACCACATTTATTACCTTCAGTTATTGGAGTAACACACAATGAATCCACGGTATGATTCTCTTTCAGTAATTCAATAGTTTGCATTGTACAGAAGTTCGAGATTCTAACAAACCGCAACCAATCAAAGTAGCCATTATGAATAGTAATACCCAATTTCTGAAATTTTATAAATTTTATTATTCAAATTGGACTTCATTTTTGGATTGAGAATATCTAAATTTTCATAAGTTCATGTTTTGGTATTTTTCTAAGAACTTCCTATTTTTGATGAATAGTGAAAAAGTCTAAACTATAATTAAAAACAAATTTCTTAATCATAATAATTTATATTGATAAATTATACTATTGGGAGATTTTAAAGTATAATTGGAATATAATTTTATCATTTTATCCAATTATGGTCATTATAATTAATTTCACATTGAAATTGGACATAAACAATTTCCAATCTTTTGATAGATATTGTTTCTTAAAAACACGCTATTTTTTTGGACAGTGGAAATTAAATATATAATTTATTAATGAAACATCTATTTTTGAAATTTGGTAAAATGGAAAAAATTTGTGAATTTGTAATATCAAATATATCATGGGGTGAATTTTTGGTATTTTTCTGATAATGTTCATTTTAATGAATAGTGAAAAATGATTTATTTTAATACAAAACTGTCTTTTCATCCAATTTATTTATATAGTTACATTGTCATTTTAATTTTTTTTAATGTATAATTTAATTATGTTATTATCAATTAATAAAATTTTTTTCATTGGAAGTAATATCACTTTTCAATTGGATGTAAAAAAAAGTATATCTTTTGATAGATTTTGTTTCTTAAAAACCCGTCTATGGTTTTGGCAACATGAATTATTTTTAAATTAATTCATGAAATTTCTATTTTTGGAATTTGGTAAAATAGATTCCATATTTGGAATAAGAATTTCCAAATTATTTAATTAAGACTCCTTTGTTTTTAGGACATTATGAATAGTAACGACGACAATTATCTTTAATTAACATGATTAATTTGTAATTGGGTAGTTAAGGGTAATAAAATAATATCATAAAAATAAAAAATGACGCCAAAATGTGTCCTAATTCTATTTTTGGTGTCATTTCTGACCATGGGATTCCTTTTTCCAACTTAGGGACCTTATTTAATCAATTTTGTGTGATAGTGACCTTTTATCATATTATTTTTAATGGAAGTAAAATATAACAAAATTATGTAAACCCTTTGTAAATCATTTTTAATTTTGTCTACATAAATGATCTATTAGACCAAAATTTTAATTTGAAAGATAAAAAGTTTTACAAAATCATGGTATTTTTTTTATAATTTTTAGACACTATATAAATAAATATATTTATGACACCATGATGATGCAGTGATTATCTCATTAATGAACGATTTAAATAAAATGAAAACATAATGTAAAATCTAAGAAATAAACGTGTATAAATCCTATTGTATGGGTGGTTTTCTAACCCTTATCACCTTATCCTCGAAATATATCATTTTGGGACCTTAAAAATCCGAAACTCATTTTATAATAAAGTAACATTTCATGACTTTCCAAGAGTGCACCTCCTCCCTCTTATAAAAGGCCCCCACCTCTACCCCCTTTACCAACACCTCTTGAGCCATTGGCTCGGCCAAAATCTACTCATTTTATCCCTCCACATACCTATTTTCATCCTAGAATCCTTACCGTAGGCAAAAAGCTCTTCAAAAACCCTTTTGGTTTAAACCAAGGGGAGTTACTCGATTTAAAGGTAATGTCTTCTCTTATGTATTTCTGTTTTATTTATCTTCTAAAAACCCTAAAACAGTTTTTATTACATTATTTTGTAAAAAAATACATTATCTTAAATATACTATGATGTGGTTATGAGAAGGATTATATTGACACTTACACACACTCTCGTCTAATGATAAAATAACATACTGTTTCTATGGGTGGCGAATTACTACCTCATGAAATGATAATTATTCAAATCATCTATTAACACATCTCATGGTAGACATAAAGATTTCACTATATTTATATATGATATATATTATGTTTATGTTTTCATTATTCATCTGTATTTTTCTTTAATGGTATACCATTATGATTTTCATTATGGGTAAACACAATAATTTCATTTAAGAAGTGCGGACTACCACCCCGTCAAAGTGATTTGAGTCGTTGATGCCATATGTGAGAAGAATAAAGGATGGAGTTAATGATATTATATGTTATATAATAATGGGATTATAATATATCTTTTAATCACTATGATTTCATTCCATTAAATATGAAATAGAAATTAAATTAGCGTTCATGCGTACGTACGACTTACTGTCTTCATGAATGGTGAATTTCATTTCTTACATCAAAATGTTATGTAATATAATCAATGCATGTATATATTGGATATATATGTTATATATGATATCTATATCATGAATATAATTCTGGAGATAATGGATATTTTACCACATGAACAAATTGTAATTATATGACGTTTATTTTTGACTCAAGTACCAAGGATTGACAAAAAGGACAGTTATTAAATTAAATGATTACATAATGTTCAAACATGGTAATAAGTGATATAAAAGGAATAATGAAAATGAAATAATTTCTTATAAAAATAGAAATTTACTGTAATTTATTATTTAGGAAATTAAAGATTGATCGAGTCAAGTTGGAAACTAGGTATGGGACTTCGTCTCAATCTCATTTCATTGAGGCATATTTTGTTTTATACACAACTTTTTTTATACAGTTTATAATCCCCTTTGACTTTTAATTTATTAAAAAGGAGTATTTTTATATGAATCATTTTACTAAACGACAAATGAAATTTTTTGTCTTACGTATGCAGCGACAATGAATCCTCTACCACCGTTACCATTATTTGTGTTTTGGCTTCATCTACAAGCCATAACTTCTTTTTAAATAAAAAATAAATACTATGATTTAATTTTATTTTATTTTGGTATTGAAAAAGGTCATGATAATTTTTTGAATATATAAATGTGTTTTATTGATATCTTGTGATTGAAATGAGGAAATGGTATGTTTACATTATGCATGTTTTATGTGATACGATTATGTTATGGTTCATTGGAATTGTTTATGATATGTTTAATCCTTTTCCTATAAGAAATGCATTGGACTTAGTAAGTGATGGGTGGATCCCACTATAGCTCCTCGATGCATTGGTAGGTCTCATGAGACAAATTAGTGTCTTGGAACAAGGCCTTGACAAAATCTTATTTGTAGTCTTGGCACAAGCCCTTGACTATGTGGTTATGATAGTCTGGCATTATGCATTCCATTATTATGAACGTGTTTATTGATATTTCATGTCATTATTCGACTAGTAGAATATCCATGTGAATAAATAAATGGAATTATTTTATTTAATTTTTTCCATATTATGCTGAAGTCCATGTTTAAAAGGCTTTTGTTTTAGTTACCCATTGCCTTAAATTTTTTAGTTTATTTATGAAAGTTTCCGTTATATTGTTATCCTTAATGATAATCTGAGATCACCCATTTCAATGTTTTATTTTTCCCAGGATGTGAAGAATTATTTTATGATTGACCATCAGGGATAGTATGAGGGGATATGAGTGTGGTCTTTAGAGACAATATGTGTTGTAGTTTTTTTTTCACTTAATGATGTAATGTAAGAGTTATGAATACATCTAGTGTTTCCAAGGCTAATAAACTAATCATCCTTTCGAGACATGATCTTTTGTGATCATGCCAATGTAATTTAATAATGAATTTACACTGGGTAACTGGGTTTGGAGCCTTATAGTTGGTATTAGAAGCAGTTTAGTACTATCCTTGGTTGCTATATTTAGATAAACTCTAATTATAGAACATATCCCTATGATAGACATTGAGTATTAGTTCAGAAGAACGTCCTAGAATTTTGGTAAATTATAGATGTTGTGTATTTTTTGAG
This sequence comes from Viscum album, assembly GCA_963277665.1. Taxonomy (NCBI): domain Eukaryota; kingdom Viridiplantae; phylum Streptophyta; class Magnoliopsida; order Santalales; family Viscaceae; genus Viscum; species Viscum album. Next base: position 514,346,663 of record OY728125.1, read on the forward strand.
CAATACATCCTTGTCGGGATATGAGAATGTAGAGGCGGCTCTGACACAGATGTACTTAGGAGTCAAAACTCCGACAAGGAGTTTCGGGCATGACCCGGGGTATCCTGGTACAAGACAACGGGCCTTGCTGCACACTTGGTTATGACACTCTCAAGAGATATGATGAGGATAATTTACGATTTCATTACGAACCATTTTGAAGGGTTTATAATTATATACTTTCTCAAAGAAAACATATTTATGATTATGGAAAATATCCATAAACCGTTCAATTTACGTTAAGTATTTTACAAGTTTATAATTATTAATTGCAATTCATAAACAGAATGAGTTTATGCCATTGTATAGAAATAACGACCAGTAAAAGGAATTTGAACTCCAGTAATACGTAGTATCTAAATAGTAATAAGGATCATATCTTTCACAATAATAAACCAATATTTAAAAGGGAAACAGTCGCCCATGTATTCTCAACATATGAAGAAATAGTATCATGTGTTAATTAGATAAGTTAATAATTCCTTAAGTCTTATGGCTTTGAAAGGAAGAAAGAGAAGAAAATGATGTAAGAGATAATGATGTATAAAGGGAAGAGGGAAAAGAAGAATTTTACAATATGTGATTACTATGGGAAGAAACACCTTGGAAGTTTCCAGAAGGGAATGAGAGGTTATTATAAGTGTGGAGAAAAAGAACACCATGTGTGTGACTATAGGGGTTACAAAAAGGTTTCTATTGTACAATTCTTCATCGACAAGGAGTGGGGACACTATGCAAACCAATGTTCAAATCAGCAGAGTATGCCCCAAATGATACTATTTTGTAATAATCACGTTATGATACTACCACAGATGAGGAGGAATGATTAGAGTTCTTATGTAGTTATTAATGAATTATTTCATTTTAGTGTTGTATCAACGATGTATTGGTTAAAATAATTATGGAGTATATAAGCATTTTACTATAGTACTATTTCATTAAGTACTTGAGATTGTGTGGAACCAAGAAAATTGACACAATAACAAGTTAAATTTTTGGAAATTATATGGTTGAGAGAAAGATAAACCATAATATGATTCTGATACCGAGATATTGATTTTGGAATAATACATGATTGATTTGGATAAATTATATTGGATATTCTTGATTTCCTTGAAGCTGATTAATTATTTGTATACATTTTTTGATAGAATGAGTATATATAGTATTCTATAAGTGATAAGGGTTCATGAATATAATCAATGTGGATTTATGGTAATTCAGGATGTTTCAGTCTTTTAAAAGAATACATGAATAAGGTATTCACAAGTTATTACGCGGAAAAAAGGATCTTCATTGTGTTTTCCTTATAAGATTTGGACTGTGAGTTTGGACAGAGGAATTTTGGATAACGATAATTTTTGGAATGGATTAAGTTGAACTTTTAATAGTATTATTTAAGGTTAAATCATTTATTATGATTATTTTTCAAATATTATAATACTGTTGTTTTAGTAATAGGACAACCTGCGGGTCGAGCAATAACTCGTCGCGTTGGACAAAGCTGCTGGAATCGATCCCACAACCATAGTGAGACATGCCTTTATTACCTACCACTAGCCTACAAGAAGTCTCTAGTTATTAACAAATATTTTTCTCCATGGTATGTGTTAATATTTGGAACCTTATACTATTAAGATAAATATAGTATTTTTGAGTTCGGTTTTCTTTTTGAGTGAAAGATGAGTTTGTGGTATAAATTAGTTGAAGAATGAAATTCTAATTGTCAATTATATATATATATAGATATATCTGTTATTATATAAAGAAATCAATTCATTAACTTTATAGAAGGTATAATAAAACAAAAACGTGTTATCCTAATACCTTATGTTTTGTTGAACTGGTAATATTTTCATCATAGATTGATGGATTTGGGGCCCTAAATTTTACACTTGTTTGTGATTGATGACCTCAATAATTCCCTATAAATATTTATGTTTTTTCTTATAATTACTTTTCAATAATTTCCAACAATGATCTCACATTCGAAACCCTAATTCGGTGGTGAATTTCTCATTTCCCGTTCACTTTTATTAAAACTAAATTTTATTAACCCTATTTCCTATATGGGTTTTCAAAAAAGGTATTTTCTATTTTCCACCATATATTTTCATAGAAAAATTCCCGAATTTATAGGTCACAATTTATTTAAGGAGGGGATAATTTTATACCCCATGCCTCCACGGTATGCTTCTCTTTCAATAATGCAATATCTTGAATTGTATGCAAGTTCGAGATTATAACACACCGCGACCAATCAAAATAGCCGTTATGAATAGTAATACCAATTTTTTGAAATTCTATAAATTTTATTATTCAAATTGGACTGCATTTTTGGATTTTATATATCGAAATTATCTAAAGTTTAATTTTTTGTATTTTTCTGAGAACTTCCAATTTTTGATGAATAGTGAAAAATACTAAACTTTAATTAAAAAAAACATTTTTAATAAAAATATTTTATAGTGATAATTTATAATATTGAGTGATTTTAAAGTATAATTAGTATATATTTTTACCATTTTATCCAATGATGGTCATTAGAATGAATTTCACTTTGAAATTGGAGATAAACAATTGTCAACCTTTTGATAGATATTGTTTATAAAAAACATGCTATTGTTTTGACAATAGGAATTAACTATTTAATTTATTACTGAAAATTCTATGATTTGAAATTCGTATAATGGATATCATTTTTTAATTTGGAATATAAATTATTGCATAGGGTTAATTTTTGGTATTTTTTGGATAATGTTCGTTTTTAATGAATAGAGAAAAATGTTTTATTTTAATTCAAAACTGCTTTTTCATCCAATTTCTTTATATAGTTATATTGTAATTTTAGTTGGTTTTATTGTATAATTGAATTCTGTTCTTATCACTTAATACTATTTTGTTCCTTGAAGTAATTTTACTTTTCAATTTGATGCAAAAAACAAGTCAATCTTTTGATAGATTTTACTTCTTAAAATCCAGTCATTGGTTTTGACAATAGGAATTATTTTTAAATTAATTACTGAAATTTCAATGTTTGGAATTTGGTAAAATAGATTCCATATTTGGAATCATAAGGTCCAAATTATGTAATTAAGACTCTTTTGTTTTTGGACATTATGAATAGTAACGATGACAATTATCTTTAATAAACATAATTAATTAGTAATCGGGTAATTAAGGGTAATATAATAATATCTTAAAAATACAAAATGACCCCAAAATGTTTCTTAATTCAATTTTTTTTTTGTCATGGACGACCATGAAATGACTTGTTCCAACTTATGGACCCCATGTAATCACTTTTTTGTGATAGTGACCTTTTATCATTTTATTTTTAAAGAAAGGAAAATAAAACAAAAGTATCTAACTCCTAAGTAAAGATATTTTAATTTTGTCTACATAAATGTTCTCTTAGACTATAAATAGTCGTTGGAAAGCTAAATATAATTTCCATATAATGGTATTTTTTTTAAAATTTTATAAATTATATAGATAAATTTATTTATGACACCATGATGATGCAGTGATTACCTCTTTAATTAATCATTTAAATAAAATTTAAAGATAACTTAAACTATAAGACATATAGTTGTATAAAACCTATTTTATGGGTTTATTTCAGACCATTATCACCTTATCCTCTAAATATATCAATGTGGGACCTTTATAATCTGAAAATCATTTTATAATAATGTAACATTTCATGACTTTCCAAGAGTGCCCCTACTCCCTCTTATCAAAGGCCCAGACCATTACCCCCTTTACCCACACCTCTGAAGCCATTGGATCGTCCAAAATCACCTAATTTTATCTCTCCACATCTCTATCTTCATCCTATAAGACATACCATTGGTAGAAAGCTCTTCAAAAAACCCTTTTGGTTCAAACCAAGGGGAGTTACCCGATTTAAAGGTAATGTCTTCTCTTATGTCTTTTTGTTTTATTTTGCTTCTCCAACACCCTAAAACTCTTTTTATTCCATTCTTTTGTAAAAAAACAGTATATTAAATATACTTGTATATTTTTATGAGATGTATTTGATTTACCCTTACACACACTGTCATCTAATGGTTAAAGAACACACCATTTCTATGTGTGGCGAATTACTGCCTCATGAAACGATGATTATTAAAATCTTCTTTTAACACCTCTGATGGTGGCCATTAAGATTTCACTATATTGATATATGATATATATTGTGTTTAATTTTTCCTTATGCTTCTGAATTTTTTATTTATGTAATACCATTATGATTTCCATTATGGGTAAACACGATAATTTCATTTTAGGAATTGTGGACTACCGCCCCCTCAAGGTGATTTGAATCATTAATGCCATATGTGGGATGAATAAATGATGGAGTTAATGATATTATATATGATATTATATTGTATTATAATATAACTTTATATCATTATCATTTCGTTCCATTAAAAATGAAATATAAATGAAATTAGTGTTCATCCGTACGTACGTCTTACCGTCTCCATGAACGGTGCATTTCTTTTCTTACCTCTAAATGTTATGTAATATTATAAATTCATGTATATGCAGGATATATATGATATATATTATTTCTACATCATGAATATAATTATGGAGATTATGGATATTTTTCCACATGAACAACCTGTAATTATATGATGTTTATTTTTGACTCAAGTACCAAAGATCGACAAAAATGACTGTTATTAAATTAAATGATTACATAATGTTCATAACATGGTAAGAAGTGATAAAAAAGGAATAATGAACTTGAAAAAGGTTCTTAATAAAATATAAATTAACTATAGTTTATTATTTGAGAAATTAAAGAACGATCGGGTCAAATCGGACATGAGGTAAGGGACTTCGTCTCAATCTCATTTCATTGAGGCATATTTTGTTTTATACACAACTTTTTTTATACAGTGTATAAACACATTTTAATTTTACTTTTATTGAAAAAAAGTCTATTTATACAAATCATTTTACGAAACGGAAAAAGGAATGTTTTGTATTACGTATGTGGCGGTAATGACTTCTCCAACGTCATGACCAATATTTGAGTTTCGGCTTCCTCTACAAGCCAAAACTTTTTTCTAATAAGAAATAAATACCATGTTTTAATTTACTTTAATTTTGTTTTTTAAAATGGTATTTTTAATGTTTTGATTATATAAATGTGTTGTATTGATATATTTTGATTGAAATGTGGAGATTTTATGTTTCCTTTATGCATGTTTTATGTGATACTATTATGTTTTGGTTCTTAGGCATTGTTTATGATATGATTAAACATTTTCTTATAAGGAATGAATTTGACTTATTATGTGATGGGTGGAGCCAGCTATAGCCCCTCGATGTATCAGTAGGTCTCATGAGACAATCTACTATCTTGGCTCAAGGCCTTGACAAAAGCGTATTTGTAGTCTTGGAAAAAGTCCATGACTATGTGGTTATGATAGTCTGGAATTATGTATTTCATTATTATGAATGTGGTTATTTATATTTCAAGTGATTATTCGACTAGTATAATATCCATGTGAATAAGTAAATGTAATTATTTCATTTTATTTTTTCCATATTATGTTGAAGTTCAATTATAAAAGGCTTTTGTTTTAGTTATACATTTCCTTAAATGTTAATGTGTATTTATGAAAGTTTCTACTATATTATTATCCTTATTGAGAATTTGAGCTCACCCCTTTCAATGTTTTATTTTTTCCATGATGTGAAAAAGTATATCATGAATGACCTGTTGGGATAGTATGAGGGAATATGAGTGTGGTATATGAAGAAAAGATGTGTTGTAGTTTTTATAACTTTATGATGTAATGTAAGACTTATCAATATATCTAGTGTTTCCAAGGCTACTAAACTAATCGGTCTTTCGAGACATAATCTTTTGCGATCATGATAATGATATGAAATAATGCACCGACTCTAGGTAACTGGGGTCAGGGAGTTAGAATTGGTACATATTCTTTAACTTTTAGATTATTTATTCACATCTATTCAACTATTAGTTTCTATTTCATCTGAGTTTTTTTTTAAAACCATCAATTTTTTATCCTCAGCTGTAAATTACGTTTTCCCAATGTGAGGCAAATCAAACACCTCCTAAAATCTATACATCATTATGTATGTTAAAATCTATGAAGGAAATACTTTGTATCAATATAGGGACCCCCCCCCCCCCCCCGATACAAAATGTTGTTCGTAATTCATGATTGACCATTGATATTGGCGGGGTGATTAATTCATTTACTTTTTAAAAATTCTATCATTATATTCAAAATATTGAACATATAAATGTTCTTGATGCACTCTGTGACATCTCACAACCTCACATTATATGTAGAAAAAATAAGATGTATTATGCCACGTCATATTTAAATGGACTGGTGAAAATACCTATTATATTATATGTTGTATAATCCCCCATCCACACAAATTATAAACTATATAATAATGTGATAAAAATGAATAGGGTCACAACTAGTTATACACCAAGACATTCATTACACAAATTCATCCTGATTCAACACACATACAATCATATTTTTTTATTGGTTTTTCAGTCACCCCATCCATATTCTCCTCTCATTCCTGTAGAAATGGTAGACACCATGGTCTTGGGCCTCTACAACAAGATGATAGAGACCCAATTCACAATTTCCTTCTTCTCAATGTTATTGATGAAAAATAATATGATATATTTTTACTTCTAGGTTCTTCCACAACATTTTAAATAGATCTTCCTCAATGAGTGTACTAGATCTATTTCATTTTTTTAATCTTCGATATATTCAATATCATTTTTATGAAACACTGTTGGTCTTGGAAATCATTCACCCCAAATCATGGATGATCTTGTTCTTCTATGATTTTTTAATACATTGATCTGAAAGTATTCTCTTGGAATTATATCCAACATTATGTCTATTAAACATCTAGTAATCAATGAATTGTAATATCTTCCTTGTATTAGATCATTGAAACTGGTACAACATATAATAATATTCTGTCTCAATATCTACTCAAATACATAATGTGATATTGGTTACTAAATGTACATCTTAATAATTTTATGTCGACTTTCTATATTTATCCACTATTTACTCTCATAATAGTACACGAAATCAGTCATTTTTTCCACATTCATGAATCTTCCCATAGTGAATCTTCAATTATAAATTTTAATATTTTCAAATATGTGTAAATATTTATATGAAATTAAGAAAATGTAATTATCAATCAATTATATAAACATAGTATTACACATGATTTAATTTAAATCCCTGTTCCAAGAAAAATGTTCTTTGTGGAACTGAACTGGATCAACATAAAATATAATAATCAAGATGATATAATTCTCCAAAATACATGATTAAGTTGTAGTTTAGTATTAACCGTGAACATATTCCAACAAATAAGTAGTTGACAATTAGGGTAACACATGACCATCCTACAAAATATGTTTAACTATTTAAAATGTTTTCTTTTTTTACAAATGAAATGGCCATCACATATTTCATGTCCGTTTATAATTTCTATAGAATTTTTTTCTAATATAATATCTATGAAAAAATAATTATAACATAGAATATGATATGATTTTTAGTGTGAAATAGTTTCCTCACCCAAAAAATACATCACAATGAAACATGTACACATAGAATTTGTATTTATATCCACAAATCAATTATTCGTATTGAAGATTTTATATTTAATTATATATAAATATTCCACCTATAATTTATATCTATTTACAGATCATATCACTCACATATAAAACCTCATGAACTATATGGATGTATATTTTGTACTACATAATTTAATAATATTCTCCCAAAATATTATAACTCTTATAATTAACCCAACTAATTCATCCATAAGTTGTCTTAACAATATTTCATCGCATACTGGTTTGGGATTCCAAGAATAATTTATTTGTATACGTAACTTACATCCCCCCAATGTATGATCTTATTTTCATATTAGTTTCTATATAATAATAATCTTCTTGTAGCAGCTTGTTCATGGACAGTTTCCCACTCGCATAGTTATCTTCATCCACATACCAATAAAATCTCATATATCATTTAATTTTCTATATAACAATGAACAATATTTTTTCATACTAGTTTTCCATTAGGATTCTTATAACCAGGAATATATACATAAAACAAAAAATAGTCTGAAAACTCCTCCTCCTAATGAAGTCATCCCAGCATACTCTTCATCAAAAAGGGTTTTTTTCTACTTTATGGAAAATAACCCTTTATAATTTTTTGAGCTCCCATTGATGTGGGTGGATCTCGTATAGCGATCTAATTAATTTTTTCATTCATTGGAGATAAAAATTATATTTAAAAGTGTTAATTCATAGGATATGAATTAAGGTGATCCAATGTTATAAATATATTTCTATTATTTAATGGATCTGATAGTTCTTGTTCCTTTCGTATATTCCTATATTAGAGAACAGTACCACCTATAACACTCTTCCATCAATGTAAAATCAATTCCTCTTTCTTCTAGAATGTCATCTTATTTGTGACGGATTCACTATAATATAAATACATAGGATTCATATTAGTTACAAATGAAAACACCATAAGCTTCGTCTTAGTGGGATATAAGCCCAATCATTGTGCATAATCACTCTATCTAATTATGGAACTTATACATCGTCCCACCCATGAATATCAGGTACTATTATTCATTGGTCTTACACATGTCAATGGCCACCAATATTACACCTTTGGAAGCCTCTCCCACATGGTTTTTTACCAAATGGGCCCCCAATGAGTTGTTGAGGTCATGCCCATTGGTTCTTTTGTTCTTCGTCAATAATTAATACTGAATCCCTATAAAAATTACATTCAATGTGTAGAATACTCAATCCAAAATACCAACCCATATCTCAACCATATTCTACTTCCTCTTCCATTAACAATTTCATTTTTCATGGAAAAGTCAACTCTTAATTTCAACTTGCAATATGAAATTAATATTTCATGAACCAGTTTAATATTTTAATCATAATTATACACGTTGTGCTCTCTTAAAATTCTGTCTTATAAATTTAAGAACAACCAAAATATTTGTGACATATTACAAGGATATTTTTCCAAATGTGAAATCGAATTCAATTAGATTAGTTATTAATACATATCTTAGAATCAGTAATTTTAGATTCCTCATCACCTCATAAAATTCGTCCACATATATTAATTTTATGAAATAGTGAATAAAAAAGAAAAAATTCCTTTATAAATGAGAACTTTTGTTTCTTTACTATGGTGTATGACATTAAAAATATTAAAATGGTTTATTTATAAGTTAATTAAAAGTAAAAAGCAAAAATATAGGTGGTTAAATATTGTTCAACAAAAGGAATGATGAGAGAATTGATTTCATCTGAATTTAATTTCCATACAGAATATTATAATATCATGAACCAAATATATTTCCACAGAGTATATAATATCCCTTTGACTAGAAATATCATATATAATTAATAATTCATGGTATTGTAATAGTAAATATGAATTATTTCATCTAATAATAAATTACATAATATTTTCCATGTCATACAGAATTTCATAAATAATTTTATTTTCATTTGGTTTTACCACCTCTCTATGGTATTTGATATTCGATGATTATGTGATAAATAAATTATGAATATATTATATTTTATTTTAAAAAATAAATTGGATTAATATTTTATTTACCTAATATCTTCATTATATTATTCTGAATTCGCTGTAATAGTCATTTTAAGTGGTTATCTCACACTCTCATTCTCATAATGATTTTTATTATTTAATTTTAACTGAATGAAATTATTTTAATGTTATCAAAAAACCAATATAATTTTTCCATGATGAGTTTTTAGATTTATTTCATTTAATAATAATATTTTCCACATTTTTTCTGTTACAAAAAATAAATATATTATTTTTGAGAAAGTATGAATTCATTTCTCTATATGGTCAGAAATCTATTTTTCACCAAAACCTAGTTCCCTAAAAAATTAAAAATGTCTAAAATACATTTTCAAATGATTTATTAAATAAATTTTTACGGATTTGTTCCTCTTATACAATATTTTGAAAAGAATTTTCTTTTCATTTTGAAAATAGTTCCCATTTAAAATTTAGTGAACAAGTGGGTTATATATATTTTTTACATATATAGAAAGAAAGGGATTACCATCTGTAATTACCAATTACATTTTTAAAGCTTATTTAATATTTTACAATGATTATGTTAAAATAAATTTAATTTAGAAAATGTTTTTGTGAAAATTTATTTTTTAAAAACTAATTTTTAAATTAATAAGGATAACTTCTTCAAGATTTTTTAAAATATTTTATTAATGTTTCTATTCCTCAGTAATAACAGGAAATTCATTATTACTCCCATGGTTATGTCTTGTCTTGAAACCATACTTATTAACTCCTAGATTGTTTCTGATCATTTCACCATACAATGTATTGATAGTCACTTTCACTATTCATTTCTATAGGCATTAAATTTACCTTGAAATATTGGTGTTCCATTGATTATTAGACATTAAATTTATATGAATTATCCATATTATTTATCATAAATATTCATATTTTTTAACCACATCTCATATCTACATATGGTGTTTTACACTTAATATAATTTGATTGGTTGGGGAAAATTTTTATAATCCATATTCCATCATCAATGTAGACAATTTATGATAGGGAACATTATTCAAGAGATAAATATATTATTTCATATATCAGGATTTTATTAGGAATGAATAAATATTTGGGTCTTGGTTATAGATATCCACTTGATGCTTCAACATGTAGAATGAGACAAATCAGTTTCATAGAATTAGATTCAACTTCTTCTTCTAGTCATTTGTTATTTTTCATGACAATAGATCATGATAGTATAGTTTTTCATGATTCCTAACATCATGAAGTCCCCTAATTATTCATTTACGTAATTTATAATTTAATTATTTTTCTCCATGAGACATTCACAATGATATTATCTATGGATGCAGTTAATTCTCAGTTTATTAATTAAAATGAATTTTTAAATTATTTACCTTTCAAAATTGATAATTCATTATAGATAAAATATATACATGTTATTCATTAAATTTATTTTGTGATATGGAATTTATTTTTTTCATATTTATTATTCCTTATCCTATCATGATAAAAAATTATTTAATCGGCATGTGTGTTCATTTGATTAGATTTACATATTGTTTATACTTATAGTTTCATTATATCTCATAATGTACTTAACCCTTACTAATCATTTGATCTAACCCATATTACATTCAGTTTTAAATAATTAGTGAGTTATAATATTATTGTAATTCATGGAAAATCTTGAGGTAATAATGAAATTAATGAAAAAAATACCTCGTAACTTTTAATTTAAAATGTAATATTGGAATAATGTGTATATATATATCCTACCATGAATATAAAACTATTCATTCAGTAAGTATGTGATTCCTTGTATCTTATCCAAATACAATAATTAAGATACCATCTCCTAGGTAATAGTGTAGTGTTTTCTTCAAAATTTCTATCATTACTAAATTTTGGAACAATCTGTACCTTATTATAAAGCACCATAACTGACTTACATGCCCCTATAGACTTCACACAATGGTAATGTTTAACATTATTTTTTGAATGATAGGATTTATCCCCTTTTATCATGGATTAAAGAACCATCCACAATTAAACCATATAAATTATAACTCTTAAAATCCTTATCATGGACTGCTATCATTGTCTTTTGGAATCAATGAACCAACCACCATGTTATCAATACATTGATGGTACTATATTTTCACATAATAATATTTCATCAACTGTGACCATCAATTTTATAACATATTTTTTTGGGATGTGAATCCATTTCCGGACTAACTAATGTTTAGTGTACATAATGTTTGGGAATCATAATTTCAGTCACTATACAATTGGTATATGGTAGGAGGATGAGATTTATGTGGGGGTTGGAAGATTTATACTCATTAGTAGTAATATATGTTCTCCCATGGTTTTATATCCATAATAATTTGGAATCTATAAATATATATATATATATAGTGTTGTGTTGTTAGTTCCCAATGTTCACCCAATAATATGGGTAAGCAGTTTGGTAATATTAATCAGGTGTTCATGCCTCTTGTCAAATTTTCCAGGTGATATTATTATCATTTTTGACAAATATGGGGCCTTCATATTAATGTATGTAAAATGGTGGTTCAAATAGGTCCTTAATTTAATGTTAAGAAGATGGTGAGGATTACTTGTCCTTGTAATATTTAATACATAGATTTTTTTATTAAATATTTTCTTTAAATAATATTTATTTTTCACTAGGTTCATTGGCACACAATCATGAGTTTAAATGATCCATGACACATCCTTATGATAAAATTACTATTATAACCCAATAATTATGTCAGCGGGAATAATAATATCTAACATATGAAAATTCATTTTGAATTCAGTGGCTATAATTTTTATATGAATAATATAAATCAATTAGATATATTTATTTTTGAGTGATTTATTTTTAGTGATGAGCTTAATGTGATATATATGATTAATATACTTAAAAAATATTTTCTATTTTCATCCAATATATATTTTATTCATAGGGTAGGAATAAAATTCAATTTGATGTATAAAAACTAATTTTATATGTTTAATTTTACACCATTGAAAACAGAACCCCTTTGTAATTATGATTTTTAAACATTAATAATTTCTATATGAAAAAAAAAATTTATTTCTAAGTGGGATATAAAAATTTATATAAAATAAAGTCATATTATTTTTATGGTAGCGTTAATGTTTTTATAAATAGTAAAACTATCCTTTATTTTAATAGAAAAAAAACATTTTATAGTTAAATTTTTTATAGAGTAAAATTATATAAATGAATAGATTAAAAGTATAAAAATAATTTATTATTACCGATTAATATAGTTTACCTAACATGAATTAATTTTAGCTTAATCTCATTTGTAAAAACATTTCAATCTTTTTGACTATTTTATCTTTTAAAACTGGTTTTCTCATTTAAAAAACTAGGTTACTTTTAAAATAATTATTGCAAATTATGTAGTATTAATTTGGGAAAATGGATTCCATATTTGGAATCAGTAGGTTGAAATTATGTTTATAAACTACTTTTATTTTTGGGCTTCATGGACAGTAACTTTGGTAATTATTTTGATTACCATGGCTAAAGGAAAATTTGGAAATTAAAGGTAAACATAAAAATTATATAATTAACATAAAACCGGTAAAAAACTTATTTTATGACTAAATTTTATCATTATAATATAGTTTTCAAAATAGAGTCACCTGATGGCCACTTACCTATGAATATTTCATGAATTCAACAAATACTATTGAATGTGACAAATGCCGCAATCTCATTCTATATAAATATATTATTTTTACTATATAGGTATATATGAGATAAGATAGACCATAGATAGTGTATCAAAATATAAAATATTTACCTTCCTAATATAAATTCATTTATAATTTTTACAGTCTAAATAATTATAGTTAATAATGACACAATAGTGATGTATTAATTATTTTATTTGTAGAAATATCAATGAATTGGTTTTAATAATATTAAAGTAAATAACATATGAATTTATTAACATTATATATGAATTATCTATAAGAATATGAAATTTTAGGAGTGCATTAAATATTTTTTTCGAAGTTATCTTATGTGTGGATTTTATTTGAAGTCAAATAATGAATAATGTCATAGTTCACTATATTGATATTTTATAAAACTAACATTGTATTAAATTATATAAATCTCATAATGAATATTTAAAAATTATAAATTGGTAATTATAATTTCCAAAATTTAATTAAATAGTAATTTATTTTCAATTAACACAATATAAGTAATTATTTACCAACATTAAATATTTTAATATTATCACCACAATTAATATTAAATAGAATAACTAAGGGTTAATTAAAAATATAATGTTTAATATGAAAAAATAACTTGTCCAATTTTTTTTTATGATATTACAACACTATCTAATATCGTATAAAAAGTTGGGTCATTTATTATGTTTTTATTTTGGGTTTTAGTATAATATAAATTAATAATTTTAGTATTCCAAAAGTTCCCCTCACCACAATTATAAAAGGGATCATACTACCTCACATATTAACTTGATTTTGAGACATCATTCTCTGTCATCCCCTACCATATTTTCTTCTAAACTCCCATATTTTAATTCTAGATGTTAAGGTCATCATTAAAGGCCAACTATAGTTCTCTAAAAAGAGATTTCTTGGATGCACGTCATTGAAGAAGTTATCTCTTCAACCGATTATTTCAAACTTCAATCCTCTTATACATCCTCTTCATTAGTTGTTTCATTATAAAGTAATAAAATCAGAAACAATAATATAATTATATGTTATCAAAAATTTAAAACAATCATATTTAACATTATATCTATCCTACAAAAAACGAAACCACAGTTCGTGTGTACGTATGACATACTATCTCCATGCCCGGGTGTAATCTATGTCTCACCAACACCTTACGTGGATTGATTTAAAAATGGAAATAATAAATAAATATTATTATTATTATAACATTATTATTATTCTCAAATATCATAAATAATCTAATTCAATACCGTTTGGAAAGTTTGGGAACGATATAATCGCCTGCGTGTGTGTACAACTTATTGTATCTAAGGAGTGATGTGATTCATTCTATATGATCAAAATTAAACCATGATTATAAAAATTAATTTTATGAATAAATATAATATATTTTATTCTAATACCATTCTGTAAATGATATAACTATTTCCTAAAAAGAGTAAAATGAACTTATCTGTCAAAACATGCTGATTAAAATGTAGCAGTTAATACCCAATTAACGAGTAACTATAAATCGTTATTAAGAAAACGATGAAAAAATGACCATAAATGTTATTATAAAAATGATTCTGATTCTGGAATAAATTATTAATATTATTCTAATAATTATATAGAAGGTTCTGATACAAATTAAGGATATCAGACATATGGTAAGGGATAATGTTGCTAATCTCATTTTTATCTGAGATTGTTTATTAATAAGTATTTTCTAGGGTATATTTATCATCCACTTAAATTATTCTTAAATATGTATTTCATAATATTATTTATCTCCTTTATAATTTTTTAATGTAAAATTTACCCATTGGTAATTTTATACAAAACAGTATGAACAGAATCTTTTGTCATTTTCGGTACGAGGTACTTTATGACTCAATTGAAAAACAGTAAGAGAAAAATTTTTTTTAACATGTATATAATGAAAAAAATCCATTTCATAATGAATTACTTCCATCGGCATTACCCTATAATATTTCATTGTTATTTTGAGATAAAATAATTTCTTTAAAATTTGGAGGCATTTTGAGTTTGGAAAACTTTTTTGAAAAAGAATGGATATTTTCCTCCATGATTAATTTCAAGTGTTTTTTAAAAATTATTTTCCATCTAAGAAGAAACATTATAAATATGGTTATATTTATATCCCAATTATTACTATGAATTTATTGTTTTTATTATATAATTTATGTTAAAAAAATAATATGTTTTATATCAATTATTATGGAGTGATGTTTAAGAAACCCATTTTATTTCATGGTTTATTCTATTGTAAATGTTTTCATTTCTTATGGAACACATAAGAATTGTTTAATTATGAGAGGGGTGAGGCCAATATCATCCCAATTGGATTGGTTATAGATTCATATCTCAAGATATAGACATGGCTAAAATTGCTTGTAAATATAGATTAATGATATAGGGATGGAATGAGGAGTGAAGTCAGATCAGTAATGGACATTGTCTGCAATAATGGTCTTGGAAATGTTCCTTGAATAATAAAAATTGATTTTCTATTCATATTTTTTTATTCCACGAAATTTCATGTCTTATATTAGGACTATTGAGATTAAATTTTACTTTTTTTATCCCATGACATTATATTCTGATCATTTATATGAAGTATAAGATTTCCAAATATTATGTTCTTATGATTATAATATGATAGATATTTAACTATTTTACCCATAATGAGAATTTGAGATCACCATTTAATATGTTTCCATTACAAAAATCATGAATATGTTTAATATGTAAGATAATTCAATACAGAGTCTAGTCCTGAAGATATAAGTTGGAGACAATATCAATGTTTTATGAACCAGTTGTTTATGATTCTAAATTTATAAAGACACATAAAATATTAGTTCATGGCATTGATATTGTTATGTTATGTAATATATATTCTTTAATTTTGAATTAAAATATTCATATAGTTTATGATCTAATATAGATGGTATCATAAGAAAGCTATAGTTATCCTTTGGAATTTAGAATGGGAAATCCTTAGTAAGAACCCTATAAATATGACTATGTATAAGTGAAAATCATATTCTATTGTTTTAGAGATATTCATGAGTAACCTTGGATAAAACCTAAAGTATCATGAATTGAAATTTTATTCTTGAATTATGTGGTTATCCCATTATTATTAGTCTATATCAAACTATTATTATTAGTTATAGTCAGTGGATGGAACCCGAAGGAACCACGATAATGATGAATGTGACATGCAATTCAATGATTTTAAACCCTAAGAAACCTAATGTTATGGGAGCGGAAATGAAAAATATTGTATCCATTCTCACACAACATTCACATGGTATGAATCATTCCAGACTTCCAAATGTGAAAAAGAGTGAGAAACATTCTATGAATCCATCATGAAGCAACATCCACCTTCATTCAATTTGTCTTCTAATCCATTATTGACTGACCAATGGATCAGTGCCGCTGGAAACTTATTTTCAGTTCTACAATGATCTAAACATGATAAAGTCATCATAACAGTCTATCATTTTATAGATTAAACTTATCAATGGTGGAATAATATTGGGAATATGAGTCAAAGAGATGAAATTGAGTCCATATAATGGGATGAGTTGAAAAATGTGTTTTTTAAAAAGTATGTTCCTCGTATTCTTTGAACAAATATAAAAAATGATTCCCTTGAGCTTATGGAAAAGGATGTTGAATCTGTTTGTACATACAATGAATATTTTACAAGACTTACAAGGTATGCATCTTGAATTATCATCCAACCTAAGAGTAAAATAGATCGATTCATTAGTGTCTCAAAACCAATTCTCAATGGAAATTAGCCATAATATATATAAATAACTATGATTAAATTGTTCGATGTTCACTCATCGTTGAGATGGAGATTGGGGTGACCCATAATTCATATTGGTTTGATAAGAAGTGAAAAATTGAAATCAAATGAAAATGAAAAAACCTCTCTAAAAAAGAGATGACGTCTCCCTTTTGCGAAATGATTGGAAATAAACAAATAAGGGCATTTTTTAAAGGTACTAGTAAATGTTTTATGTGTCGAAATTATGGCCAGAAAGTAGTAGAATGCCGAAGTTATGGGAAAAATATGTCTAATGATAAAATCAAAGAAAGAGATACATAGAATGAATATCAAACAATTTAATGCTAATAGTTGAAAAAATGGGACTATAATCCAATAAATTATGTAATCCAAGGGTTATTGTTTATGATCTATGTCAATTTACTCATAAGTTCAAATACAACGTAATTCCACATTCAATCACTAGCGGAGATGTGAAGTACGACAATGAAGTGGTGAATGGTACAGTAACCGTCCACTCTAAAGTATAAATTTTTATATTTGATTTTTGATCCAACCTATTTTATTTTTGAATAATTTTATAAGGGTATTACATTATTAATCTCAACAACTACATGTTGTGTTTGTTGTGAAAACACCTAATTTCACAACAGTATCAAAAAAAGTTCATAATTCTTCTCTTGTGGTAGATTGTGGGAAACTGATTCCTAATAATATTTGATCCTTCATATTTTGAAATTATATGTGATTATTGTCATGTATTATCTTTCTCTATATGGAGATAATATCAATTGAAAATTAAGGTAAGTCACATTTCATATTCAAGAGAAATCAATCATTATCTATAGATGAATGGATGCATATAACATTCTAGTAGAAATTTATTCGATTTTATGGGTATTGATTCATATAAATGAATGTTATTTATTTCAAATGGTTAGGGATAATCTAACGATTAAGAATAGGAATATTTTACGAGAGTTTAATGAGGTCTTTGATTAAGAATTTCTAGGTATTCAACATAATCATGAAGTTTATTTTTCAATTGAACTCATACCAGGTGTTATTCCTATTTCAAATAAAAATTATAGAATAAAACAAATTGAGTTGTGGGAATTTGACGAAGCATCTCCAAGAGAATTTTTATGAGAGATTCTTATGCCCTAGTGTGTCACCGTTGGGAGCACATGTTCTATTTTTCAAGAAGAAATATGGATCAATGAGACACTGCATTGATTATTGAGAACTGAACAAGATAAATATCTAGAAAAAACCCTCTTACCCATATTACTGAATTATTTGACCAACAATACTAAGATCAATATTTTTCAAATATTCACATTTATTCAAGATATCATCTATTAAAAGGTCAAAAATGAGAATATATCAAAGACACAATTTTGTTCAAATTATGGACACTATAAATTTATAGTGGTTCCTTTTAGTCTTACAAATTCCCCTATTATCATCATGAGTGTAATGAATTGAATCTTTAGAGACTATCTTGATTAGTTTTTGGTAGTCATTAAAAAATATATTCTTTTCTATTCAATGTTCATGTAATAACATAAATATCACTAGAGAATTGTACTTAAGACCCTAAGAAAGTATAATCATTATTACAAATTTACTAAGCGTGTATTTTGGATTTCGAATGTTTCATTATTTGTTCTCAAAATATCAATAGAGGGGATATATATGGATACAATAAAAAATATGTTATTGAAAGATGGTCGAGACCAAAAATGGTAACAAATATATGATGTTTTTTTATTTGGATATATATTATTGATGTTTTTGAACTACTTTTATTAATTATATAATCCACTCACCATGTTGACTCAGATAGAAGATATGTTACTTTATATAGAAGAATGTGAAGATAATTTCAAAGAGCTAAAAATATTGTTAGCCAGTGCACCTTTACTCGCACAACCTGGTATTAGAGAAAGGATTGTGATCAATAGTGATGAATCCAAGAAGTTGTTGGGTTGTGTTATCCTATAAAATGATATGATGATATCTTATGCCTCACAAATGTTGAAAATCCATGAGAAAAATTACCCAAATCATCGTTTTTTACTTATCTACGGTAATCATTTCATTGAAAACAAGGACGCATTATCTTTATGTCAAATGTAAGATATTTATACTGATCATTAATGTTTAATGTATATTTTAGCACAAATGGAGATGAATTTGAGCCAAAGAATATTTTTGGAGTAGATTAATGATTACAATTGCTCAATACATTACAAAACTAGGAATAAAAACATGGTGGAATATGATTTATGTTGAAAATACCATGGTAGCTTATCTATGATGATGATCATGAATGATACAATATTTAAGGATTTGAAAAAGATGGATCTGGAAATTTTAATGGAAGGGGATAAATCTTATCTTTCTCTAATGAATGTGTATCCATCCATACATATGAAGATTAATGAGGTGTAGGAGGAAGATATAGAGTAACAAAATAAGGTGATAATTGTTCATGTATTCAACCTCAATTTGGAATAAATAATAAGGTTCAATAATTGGGATGGAATTCCTCCCATACAAGAATTAAATATAGAGCCAGTGGATGAGGCTCATAGTTCGCCATTCTCTATTCAACATGGAAGAAAAAATATGTAAAAAATCATGAAAGAGTATTTCTAGTGTGATGGTATGAAAATAGATGTTGCCGAATATGTCTCTCGATGCTTGGTCTGTCCGAAAGTTATGGATGATTGATCGGATTTTAAGGTGATGTTACAACCATTACCCATAACAGAGTTGAAATGGTAAAACATCACTTTGGGCTTTTTCATCAGACATCCCAAATCATCAAAAGGTAGTAAGGATATATGGGTTATTGTTGACTGCCTTATGAAGTCAGTACAATTCATTACTATTAGATACAATTTAATTATTTATTAGAGTTTCTAGATATATGTAAAGGAAGTGGTCAAGTTTCATGGAGTTACACATTCCATTTTATCTATTTGGTGTCTGAGTTTTACTAAGATTTTCAAGTAAATTATTCTTCATTATCCAGATAGAGAGTTATGTTTCAGCAATACATTTCAACCCCAGAAAGACGATCAGTCTGGTAGAACAATTCAAACTCTGAAAGACATGTTGAGAACATTTTCTATAGATTTCAATGGTGGTTGGGATCAACACATACCATTATTGGAATGTTCTTACAATAATAACATTAAATCTATTATTCATATGGATCATTATGAAGCCCACAATGGAAATATGGGATGCAATCCTACTTGATGAGATGACGTTAGTGAAATAAATCTATTATATCCTGATCTTATTGATTAAATGGTTGAAAAGGTCAGATCTATTCAAAAAAACATAAGAGTATCTCAGAGTCAACAAAAATGTTATGATAAAAAGAAAAGAAAAGACATAGAGTTTTAAGTTGGTGATAAGGTGTTCTTACAAATATCTCCCATGAAAGGAGTAATGAGATTTGGGCAGAATGGAAAGATGATATTTAGGTAAATCCATCCTTTTGAAATTTTACATCATGTTGGGAAGGTAGCATACTAATTTCAACATCTATAGAATCTCTCTCATGTTTAGGATGTGTTCCATGTATCTATCTAAAGAATGTACATAACCTTTCCTTTGCATGTTTTATGCTCAAAATTTGTACCGCTAGAGCAAGATCATTCTTATGAACAACAACAAATAAATAGTCTACATTGTAGAGAAAATGTTAATTGAAATATAAGCTATCTATTGGTAAAAGTTTTATGGAGGAACCAAAAATTTGAACAAACCACATGTGGACTTTAGGATATGAAGAGAAAGAGGTATCCTCATTTTTTTGTTTCCATGTGATGAATTTCGACAGAGAAATTTAGTTTATGAGGGGTAGAATAAATGTCCGAATTTTTTTATGAAATATTTTCTTTAAATTATTTTTATCCTTCAATATCATGATTTTCTAGAAATCATGAGTTTATATAAACTGAGTGATTCCCTTATTATAAAATTACCATTATATCATAGTTTTTAGGATAATGGGAATAATAATAACTAACTTATGAAAATGAATTGTGAAGTCATTGGCTCTCAATTATTTATAAAATCAATAAATCTATTATATTTTTTTTATTTTTGAGAAAATTATATTTTTTAATAAAATTAATTATATATATGTGTGTTATATACATAATAATTTTTTTATATTCATTTAAGTGATATTTTAGTCATAGGATATGAATAAAACCCTATTTGATGTATATAAAACCATTTTGTTTAGATTTCATTTTACCCCATTGAATGATGAACACCTTTTAAATTAAGATGTTGACTAATTAATAATTTCTATATGACAACATAAACATTTTTTTAGTGGTATATCAAAATTTACATTGGCTGAATTTCACATATTATTCTGATAAATTTCATGGTTTTATGAATAGTAAAAATACGATAAATTTTAATTGAAAATAATAATTTTCACTGAAATAATATAAATGGTTAAATTATATTATTGAATGGATTAAAATTTTAAATAGAATTTATTAATACAATTTAATATTATGTAGATAATCGGAATTAATTTTACATTAAATTTAGATGTAAAAACTTATCAAATTTTTGCAATATTTTAACATTTAAAACCCATTTTTTCATTTCAACAACAATATTTGTTTCAAATTTACTACTAAAACTTATTTGTGTTGAATTTTGAAAAATTTATTCCATATTTGGAATCATTAGGTGCAAATTATGTTAACAGTCTACTTTTATTTTTTGGAATTATGAAAAGTAATTTGGGTAACTATTTTTGTTGCCATGATTAAAGGCCAAATGCTTAATTAAGGGTACAAATAAAAATTATAAAATTACTTTAGTACAATTAAAATTACTATTTTATGAACAAATTTAACACTTATTATCTATTATTATAGATTGATTCACTTGATTTACACTTATTTATGAATATGCCATGAATTTAATAAAAAATAATGATTGTGACAAGATTACGCAATCTCATTCTACATAACTATATTAATTTCAATTTATATAACTAAGAGATAATATTGACTATATATATTCTCTATAAATATAAAATAATTACACGCATCATATAATTTTACTTATAATTTTTTTAGATTAAATAATTACTTTTAATAATGATACCATTTTGATGCTGAGGTTATTTTCTTAATAGAAATGTAAAAAATATGGTTTTAAAAATATAAAAAATATCATATGATATAATTAATGCGATCCATTAATTTTCTATGTGACTATAACCTATTAGTAGTGTAGAAAATATTTTGTTTCTAGTTTATCTTTGGTTTGGATTTTAATTAATGTTAAATAAATTAATAGTGTGAAAATTTATATATTTTAAAAATAGCATTTTATTCAATTAATTAGAAAACCTTATTTTAAAAAAAATAAAAATTGATAATTATTTGTTCTAAAATTTCATAAAATAACTATTTATGGGTAATTATAAACAAATAATTAAATATTTCTAACCATCCAATATTTATAATATTATTACTACAATTCAAATTAAATAGAATAAATGAGTGTTAATTAAACATATATTGTTTAAATTGACAAAATAACTTCTAAAAAATTTATTGGTAGATGAAATTACAACACTATATAATATAATATTAAAATTTGGATATTATGGTTGTTTTTATGTGGGTATTATTATTATTCTAAATTAATATGTTTTCGGTTTCAAAAAATTCAACTCACCTCAATTATAAAATGGAACCTCCTCCCTCACCTACTCACTTAATTTTGAGCCTTCATGATATTAAATTCCCTACCATGTTTCCTTTTAAACTATCCTATTTTAATTATAGAGGTTCTGTTCATCTTTAATTACCAAATATAGATCTCTAAAAAGTGATTTAGAGGAAATACGTCAGGGAAGAGGTAATATCTTCTATCGATTCGTTCAATTTTTTTTTATATTATACTTCCTATTAATTAGTTTTTTCATTATATTTTAATGACATAAGAATCAATAATATAATTATATGTTATTATATATAAGAAAAAACCATATTTCACCTTCTATCTATCGTATAAAAAATGAAATCATCGCACGTATGTATGTACATCTTATTCTCTCCACGACGTGGTGTAATCTGTTTTTCACCACCACCTTACTAGGATGGGTATAATGGTGGAAATAATAACAATATATGATTTTTATAAAATAATACTAATTATGAAATATACTACACCATCCACTTCAATACCAATCAGAAATTTTGGGAATGATATCACTACATGTCCATACGTACGACCTACAATCCCCATAATGCGGTGCAATTCATTCTACATGTTCTTAGTTTAACATTGATTATATACATGAATTTAATGAATAAATATGATAAATAATATAATAATATCATTCTATAAATGATATAACTATATTCTAAAAATAGTAATGAGAACTTATCTGAATAAAAAAGCACAACAACATAAAGTTATTAACACCCGAATAACGTTTAGTAATGATATGTTTCTAAAAAATGAATGTATATATGGTCATAAATGTTATAATAAAATTGATTAACATTGTGTATTATATCAGTATCATTATTTAAATAATTATATAGGCGGTTCAGATACATAAAAATGATATCAGGCCAAAGTTGGGGGATAACTTTTCAAATCTAGTTTTTATCCAAATTGTTTATTCGTAAATATTTACTAGTGTATATATATCATCCACGTCCATGTATCCTAAATATATATTTAAATATATTCTATATATTTTTATATAATTTTATAAATTCATTTTTACCCATTTATTAATTTTTACTAAATGTAATGAATAGAATATTTTGTTGTTTTTGTTACAAATAACTTTTTGAATTTTCCAGAAAAAGTAAAAGAAGAAGGTTTTTTTGAAATTTATTGTATGAATTGATTTTTATGCGTTAATAATTCATTATTTCCTTGAATAATACCCATAATTATTAAAATATTATTTTCAAAAAAAATGTTTTCCTTAAAATATTCTGGCCTTTTGAGGATGAAAAATGTTTTTGAAAAGGAATGGTTTTTTTCCTTAGAAATTAATTTCATGTGTTTTCTCAAAATTATTTTCCATCAATGATGAAAAAACATCAATAGGTTTATAAATACATAATTATTTTTACTATGATTTGATTGTGTTTATGACATAATGTTTTTTATAATGAAAATCCATTTGTTTTATATCAATTATGATGGAGTGATGTTTATGAAACCTATTTTATTTCATGTGTTATGATATGGAGAATGTTTTTATTTTATTGTGGAACATGTAAGAATGGTTTTATTTTTGGAATTTTGGGATATATATCTCCCTCTAATGAATTTGGTAAAGAATAATTTCTCATGAGATATACATGGCTCGAACAGAAATTAAATCAGATTCAGTAATATAGAGCCTCAACGCGAAGTAAACTCAGTTCAGTAATGGACTTTGTCCACTATGATGGACTTGGAAATTATCAAAAACTAATATGAAATGATTTTATATACTTATGAGAGTATTCCACGAATTTTAATGTCTTATGTTATGACTATTGGGATTAAATTTCACTTTTATGATTTATCCCAATACAGGATATTCTGATCTTTTATATGAAGGATAAGACTTCCAAATGTCATGCTCTTATGATTATGATTTCATTGATATTTATCTTATATTCCTTTACTGATAATTTATGATCAACTTTTAATATATTTATTTTCCTCCAGTCATGATGAAGGGTATTAATTAAGATATTTCAAAATGGATACTGGTTTTGAAGAAATAAGTGGGATACAATGTAGATGATTTTTGTACCAATTGTTTATGTTTCGATGTTTTTAAAGACACTAAACTGATTTAGTCATTTTGTGGTTTTTTATGTAATAAATATTCTTTAATGTTGAAGTAATATCTAAATGTAATGTATTGTTCATTATATTATATATTTGAATTCACCTATAATATTTTGAATTTTAGAGAAGGTAACAGTTTTGTTTTTCCCTAACACATATAGGACCCATTCTAAATAATGATAAACATGTAGTTCATTCTCAATTTGTTTTTATTTCTGTTTAATTTTTTTCCATTTCATATATTTACAGTTATTTTTTTTACTGAAGTGTATGTGTGATGACATCATTGTATGGTGATTGGGGTGTAGTGATTCTATAATTTTGGTACATTCATTTGAGGGACAAGGGAACATTCAAAGAATTAGTTTACCAACTAAAATACTACATCATATTAATCTATAGTGTAAAAACCATATTTATTTCCATTATCCTTATCGATATTAAAAGAGTGCAATTTTTTCCTAATACCAACATATATATTTTGTAACATGTAGATATTTTTTTAAATTATTATTAAAAAAAATTATTTTTATGACATTAATTAAAAGAAAAATATTATTTTAGTTAAACACATTATGAAATATATATGGTCCCAAAAAATTCATATGTTTTTATCAAGTATTATAAAATTATCACAATATTTTTATGAATTTTATTTTAATACGTCAAAAATAATTTTCATTCAAATTTAGTAATTTCGTAACATGTATACCATATTTTTGAAATATTATTTCAAAATTATCTAAATCAAAAAATTTATGAATTTTTGGAAAAGCTTTTTTTAATGGGAATGTATTTTTTTGAAAATAATTTCATTTTCCTTAAGTAAATAAAGTAAATAATAGAAAAAATATACATTACTTTTATAAATAAATTCAAATAAGATAAATTTGATTAGATATAATCGTATTTATTTCATTTATATCAACAATATTTATGATTTGGTTATAATTCAATTCATATAATTAAATATTTATTTGATTCTAAAGAAAGTTATGTTTAGTTCATATAGTATTTAGATTTTAATGAACATAAAAATGTATAGTAAGGAAATATATAAATAAACATTATCAATTATATAAAAATATATATTATGTTAAATTATTATAATCAATATTATTAGTCTAATATTTAATATTAAATTATCATTTCCTTGAATAAAATGCATTTTCCCAAAAATCATTTTTCATGACATTAATATCACAGATTTTATAAATAATTTTTAAAAAATTTACACCCAATTATATTTAAAAATTTAGAAACATTAAATAATCAGTTATAAATTACCATAGGTCAGTGGTATGGTAGACTTCCAAAAATAATAATTTTAGAATCAATAGTAAAAAATAATCATTTTTATTGAAAACAAATTATCATTTAGTGAATTTATATAGTAAACTATTATTTTAAATGTTATAAAGTAATAATATAACAATTATATTATAATTAATCCAATTTAATTCATTAAAATATATTTAATATTAAATTTTGATTTAATTTTTTTTATTCTTTTGACGATTTTCCCCTTCAAAAACAAATTTTACATAGCGCCAAAAGGTTTATGTTAAAAATACCATTTCCTCTTCTATGAATTAAATATATATAATTTAATTCTTTGTCAGGAATTAACATATTTAATATTATCTAACACATTCAATTTAATTTATAACATAAGGAATATTAAAAACAATAAATATTAATGGTTATGATAATTCATAAAACAGGTTTATCAGGGGTTAAACTAATTTATAAGGAATAAAAACCCTATAATCATGTCCAAAACACAATTTATGGAAATATTTATACCTTATC
Source organism: Viscum album (assembly GCA_963277665.1). Lineage (NCBI taxonomy): Eukaryota > Viridiplantae > Streptophyta > Magnoliopsida > Santalales > Viscaceae > Viscum > Viscum album. Next base: position 514,373,657 of record OY728125.1, read on the forward strand.
ACATCCTATATTAGATACTGACAGATATTTAGGATTCTGGTGCATGAAAATCTTGTCTACACTCTTTTATTTTAAAAATAATAATTTATGTCATTTCCTCTAACTATAAAATTCCACCTCATCATCTCTCATATTCGCAACTCCAAAAAAAAATTGGTTTAGTAATTAACTACTGAATAAAATTTCTAAATACCTCCCCATACCTTATATTCCTTATTCTGGTTATAAGTTTATCCCAATATGGCTTAGGTATAAATATAAGGAGGATCCCTTAAGAAGTGGTGAAATTATTAAACCTCTGTTTATTTATTACGTATTCTTCCACATCATTAAAATATTCATAAACTCTGATAACCTAACAACACTGGTATCTTCTAGATAATGATATTTTTATATATTAATTTTTTTAACATATATCCTTCTTTTCCTCTATAAAATATGATATTAAATAATATATATTGGGCATAGTGGACTACAACCTCATAAACTGATGACAATCATTTTCCATCACCACCACTCATAGATTGATATAATGGATGATATAATTTTTATATATTAAACATATAATATTATTAATTATATATAATTATAATTACACATCTATCTTATTTCCTCCTAACATGTTAGAAAATAATAAGTCCACTCATGCATATGGTGGACTACCGTATCGCGTACCAATGTGATGTATTTTTCAGTTTTTGGATAAATAGGTTTTTAATAAGGATTCATTAATATAATATATATGATTTTTTCAAATATTATATGTATTTAATTATTATATAAAATATAAATTCATACATTACATTCTCTGGTGGATATAAAAATGTCATTCCTGTGTACGGAGGACTATTACTACATGAAAAGATGTTATTCATTCATCGCATATGATTTACGTAGAAGGTAATGAAAAACATTCATAATAAAAATATTATATATATATATATAACATAAAAATTATTATTCATATTTTATATATAATTGAAATTTATTTATTTCATTATGTCAATAAAATGGGATCAATGTCCATGTGTGTATATGGAATATCATTTCCATGAACGCTGTATTTCATTTTCATTCATTAACATTTACATATTACTCTATATATATATACTTATTATATATTTTAATGATATCATGTTCAAAATTTGGGAAATTATTGAGTGATTATCAACTTAAGTGGACCAATAATATCAAATCAAGGCATACACAAAAAACATTAAAAATATTACACAAAATGATATTTTAACAAGTAATTTATAACAAACTGGTAATAATGTGTCAAAATTTTATTATTTCAGTTATGATATATATATATAATTTTACTTAATTACGATATTTATAAAAAACATAGAATTATTATACAAGAGGTTTGAATGTGTACAATGGATGTCGAAAAATAAGTTATTGGATTTTTTTCATATTGTCTTCTTAAATAAATTCATTGTGTTATCCACCAAATATTATTTTATATGGTGTATCTCCTTACATATTTACATGTAATATAAATAATTAATTTTATTATTGACATGTAATAATTTTCGTTTAATTTCATTCTTATATGGGGTGAAGAAATCAATGATTCCAAATTGGTAATTGTTTTATAATACAATCTCATGATTTATGGGGATTATTTTTATAATCATATTGTTTTTTTTTTGAGAAACATGATTTTATATCATTTTCCCAATAGTATGTACGAAATATTAAAAAATAATTATTTTCATAAACAGTGTCTTTGTTTCACTCTTAGCAGGAAAAACCAATTTCATCAATTTACAGTTTTTATAAATAGTTATCAAAACAATATAATAAAATTATAAAAAGATATAATTAAATACATTATTACCCATGTTTTAAATTTAATAATTTGTTTTTAGAGTAATTTTCATGACCTTTTAGAAATAATTCATGTTTAGATTTTATAGAAACTGTGAAAGGATTCATTGATTTAATATGTACAGAATGAATGGAATTTTCCACAATCAGATACATTATTATTTTTAAATATTTATAATTTTTCAAGGTTATTTTCAATGAAATGAATTTTTAAATTATTTTAAGAATGTGGAATTTTTAAAACTGCTCTTTAAATAATGGATATTTTCATAAAAAATTCTTCACAGTTATATTCATTCAAAATCATTTTCCATCTAAAATGAAAAACATTGATATTACATAATATTTATTATATTGATGATTCAATGTAACCATATTTATTATTTCATTGGATGTTTTAAGATTATGATGATAATATAATTATGAAACTATTTCTTTTTTCCATAAGTTACACTATAATGGAATGTTTATGAAAGAAAATTGAATAACATGAGTTATGAAACAGGTAATGTTTTATGTTCTCGTAGAAAAAAATGTATGGATATTGTGATTTGTGGGAACCATATAATACCCCAATTAATTAGGTGGATGTGAGTAACTCAAGATTAAATATGTAATTCTTAAAACTGATTACATTTTCACAATATTATGTGTTGACCATATTCCATATTTAATCTGTTTTTAAAAGATATGTATATTTTTTCTTTACAGATATTAGTACATGTTTTTTAATGTCCATAATTTTGTGTGAGATATTTATTTCATATCCATAATTGAATCTTTTAACTTGTTCTATTGTAATATATTCACAATTTTATATGATTAAGTGTATTACATAAAAAATTTCTTACAACAATGTTTTTTACTATGAATTTTTTAATTGCATTCCTTTTTATTCATGTCTTATTAACCTCCATGAATAATTAGGTGACTCGTGTTTTTAATATTTGATTTGTAGGGTATGGTTTTAAAATGATTTTCTCCTATTCTCATAACCTTATTTTCATATATTTTCTATGTTTTGAATGTTATCTCCTTTTTTTACACTTACTATGATTTTAATCTCACCACTTATTATGAATATTTTCTCTTGTTTATGATGAAATGGGTTATATATGATATGGAAAATAATGGTCTTAGTTATGAGGAACTATGTGGGATATAATTTAGATATCTTATGAATAAGATTTTTAACATAAAAAATATGCAGAGGCACTATACTAAAATTATATTAGTAAAGATATTAATGTTATGTAATGAGTATTCTTATATTAGAAGCTATATTTATATAAGGGTGTTTTGGGTCCTTAAAGTTGGTATCAGAGATAGTTTTAGTTAACCATTGGAAAATAGGAAGAGAAATGTTTAGTGATATCCCAAGGGATTTGTGAAATTATATATCAAGGGATATTCCTAATCAAAAGACTAAGTATGATTCAAATTACTTTGAAATTCCATATAATTTTTTTAAATTTCGTGATTTTTTAAGGGATATGTCAGAGGACATATCAAGGTATATTCCTAATGAAACGTCTAAAGATGATTCAAATTTTTGGTAAATTTCTTATAATTTTTCTATTGTATAGAGTGAGTGGTTTCCAAAAAATTACATCCCTATCTAGATAATACAAGTTGATATGGATGTAAAATTTTGGTACCTAGGTGTAATAACTATATATACGGATAATTGAATGAACCATGGTCATTATCGAGTAAAAACAATGGGACTTCCTACACACATTATTTTATACTCCCCGAGATATATTATGGAAATTCAAAAATTATTCATAAAAAACGTAGTAATTGAATACAAGATTACCATGAATGAACTATGTTAATCCTAAGGTGTTATAGTTTTAAATAAACGTGTTATGATTTATATTTCTTCTATATTATTTCTCTAGATTATTTATTTTCCAACTATTTTATTTTTCTCCCACAATATGGATTGTATTTATTGATTATAGAAGGAACTTGTAGGATCAAGTTAAATACTTAATTAGAAAGACAATTATTGATTAGAATCAAAATGAGATGTTCACTATTAGTTATGAAAATTTATTTCATTCATTATAATTTCTTAGGATATATTATTAATTATTTAAACCTATTATAGCTGTTGGACTCACCAAATAAGAGAGGAATATAAAAAACATGGGGTATGGTGGTGGATACCATATATGAAATAGTATTCAGTTTCATATATGTCAAGAATGTCGGATGAATAACCCAAGTCATTGTCTTAAAAGAATATTAACATGATTTTAGTGTAAAATGGAGGGACATAAAACAAATTATTTAAGGGGAATATTGAAAATTCCACTTAATATAATGAATGAGAATAATGGTCTCCCAAAGGAATCATTGATGGATGAATGATTAAAATTTTGTAATCAGGGTGTTATGAAAATCGATAGTGAAGGGTGGAATCTTTGTAAGAAAATTAGGAAGGTTTCATGAGTAATGGTTATATTTTATATGACGAAGAGATGATGAATGGGATTTGAGTGGACAAAAGTGTTATGGATTATGAAAAAAAATCCTAGATAATGTTCTGTAAAAATTGTTTAATTTTTGATTTGTTTATGTATTTGTATAGAAAATGTATTATTTTAGAAGGATTTTTATAATTTTATTTTTAATTAATATAATAATTAAACGTCAATGGACTGTTCAACATTGGATCCGGATTATACATTTTAAAAAATATTTTTTAAGGGTTCGGATGACCAATAAATTTGAATTTATTCTAAGGTAATATTTTATTGAAAACATAGGATTTAGGTAATAAAACCATTAATATGTTTCTAATTATGAGATTGTGGTTTTTATTTTGGATAAATAGATAATAGATATGGATAAATTATATTTGATAACATTTATTACCTTGAAACTAATTATTAATTTTTCGATAAAGAATTTATCTTATCATTGATGGAGTTTATAAGAATATGTTATTTTCTATATATATTCAATAATATATGGTTTTATTTAATGTATGATTAATATTGTATTTTTTTAATTGATATTTTATATTAATTTAGGTTACTTCCATATTCTAGGATAATATATGACCAAGTAATTCACATATTTAGCATGTAATAACAAGGAGAAAATATATTTGGGGAATTAATGATATTTATATTTTGGGGAAATCTAGAATCCTTCTTATTAATTTTTTTATTTTTGTAGGGACATATGATTAAAAAAATATTGAATGATTTAAATTTAAATATAAATTATGTTTAACTGATTAAAAAATTTCTTCATCATACGATGATGAATACATAATAGATAACCTTTGTGAACATTTCTATTTTATAAAATAACATGTGATAGAATGAATGTGCTATATTTATTTTATAGGTTTTATAATGAAGTATTGTTTTGTAATGATAAATTCATCATCATTTATTATAGTAAGAAATGAGGTGGAAAATTTTCAAATAACAAAAAAATGATGAGATTATAATTATGAATTGGAATTAAATCTTGTATGTATATCTTCTCATGAAAATTATTCAGGTTTAAGAAAAGGATGTTTAAATAATTGGTTTTTTCATTTACAGTGACATATTATGATGAAATAGAATTTTAACAAATAAAAAATTATATTTCTATTTTTATTTTCATTCTCATGTTAATTCACTATGTTGTACTCAATGATCTATGCGAATTACTTTTCTTCCATGTCCATATTATCACATCACACTAATGTTTTCTTATTTGGAATCCTAACTACCGTTAAATCTAGCTGACCATAATATTTATCATTCCCAATATTTCTAAGATAAATTTTTATCAACCCTCTAACGACGTGGATTTCTGGAATGGAATTATGTAACGTAAAACACTTTATTATAGTGATTATGTTCTGAATACGAGGATATAATATTTTTCATAGACATTCAATGTAACACTTCGATATTATATTAAATATTTTGTTTAAAATAATGTTAGTTTCATTTACAACATTCAACACATGTAATTCCACATATTAATGAACCACAAAATGAAATATTCATATATATGTCTTAATAAATATAAATTAATTAATTAATTATTACTAAATAAGCTCATAATTTTTAGTAAAAGTTTTTTTAAATTTCAAAAATATTTTTATTTACAATTTTTTTGTTCATTTATGAATGAAAAAAATATTCCCCACCATTGGTTGTGCGGTGGTAAGGGTTTGGGGGATGAGAGGAAGGTCGTGAGGTCAAGTCCTTAGGCTTGGAATTCAATTTAATTTTCTTCCTTGCATCGTGTGCCTCTTTTGTGGTTGCACCCAATTTGTTTAATGAAAAAACTATTTATGTTATACAAATTTTAATAAATTTACATATAATACCTTTTCTAAAAAATATTTCAAAATTAGATAGTGGGGAAATTTTTTAATGTTTCTGAAAACATTTTGATTTATGTGAAAATATTAATTTTATAAAAACGGTCATTTTATACCATTAAAATAATTAATTTAATGTCTAATTATATTATTAATTTTGTAATAATTGAATTTTTTTCATTGTATCAATATTAATAAATTAAATTAAATTTCGATTAATAATTTTTTGGATTTTGGTAGAAATCTATTTTTATACCTATTATACATTTATTTTTGGTGTCCAATTTGTTATGTGCATATTGTATTTCAAATTTAATTAACAAAAATAACCCCTAATGATAAATTATATTAATGTAATTTATAGATTATATAACTATATATATTAATTTAAATTCATATAATGAATAATTAATTTAATAGTAATAATTAATGCATAAATTCTATAAGAAATACATATTTTAGAAACAAATTTAATTTTCACAATTATCATATAATTACATTTTAAACATTATAATATTTATTTGAAAAAATAAAATTAATTTTGTATATCTGAATTCTAATGTCCCGTCACGCAAAAAAATGTTTTGAGACTAAATTACCCTAATCCTACCTCTAATGGTTAGGGGACAAAGAGAAGAACTAAAAGGAATGTCTACATGGGATTCCATTTTCATAAACATGTTGGCATACACATGAACAACATTATTAAAAAGTGAATATTAGTAATAGAAACATATGTAACATCATGATAAATAACAACACACGAAAAAACCTATTGGGAATACATATATTATGATTGAGTAATATCAAATGAAAATTGGAAAACATATAAAAGCTAAAAAGATATCTCAACAAAAACTAGTAACAAAATGTTGTGAGACTCTAGATCATGAAATATAACATCAAAACAAAATGTTTGATCTAATGCACCAAGTGCCTTGATTCCCCTCCTTAGTCACCATCGATTGATCTTTCCTCCTTATAAGACATTCCACGTGCAGAAAATCCCTTGCATCAGTGAGTATATACATACCCAATTAGATGCCTAAAAAGAATATGTGGAGCATTAATAGAACTGGTATTAATATACAGTTTACATCTCAACCCATTGTAAGAGAGTAACAATATCCAATGACATAGAAACACACACACACACACAGACATATATATATACATATATATATATATATGCTCAAACTATATAGTTTCAAATGATCCATCTCACATCGCTAACAAGGGATGAGTACCAATAGATCCAAAATATCCATCAATGATGGAAAAAATCTCACATGTCTGTCTATAGAAGTAACAAATTGATGTGCCCATACATCTCTTATGTGTAAATATTTAAGGGGTAACAATCTCAATGTATATGACCCATGACATACTACATTAGGGTAGGTGTCATTCTATATAAGGATTACCCCCGCCATATCGGATATGGGGTACAAATTAGGGGAAATAGGGTTGAATCCATATTCTATCATGGGAGGGTAACCACTCAAATAATGGAGGACCCTCTCCCTAATTTAATAGGGGGTACCACCAAGTAGATAGAGGATCCACCCCCCAAACTCCATAGTGTAGTACCACTCAACATATAGAGGACCATCACCTTAATTCCATATGAGGGTATAACTCAGTAGATAGTGGAACCTCACCCTTACACCATAAGGGGTACCACATAGTTGATATATTACTCATACCATAAATAAATAGGGGTAATAGTCAGTATATTTTTAGGATAAGACACATGATTAGCCTATGCGGTAGGTTCCACACTGATCCATCAATTGATCCTGTCTGATAAATATCATCATCAAGAATCATCTAAATAACTATCACAGCTGATATATCACATATTGTATCTGCAATATTATACTAATTCCACCATCATGTTCTATATTGAAAACAAAACTGATAGGAAACTCATGGAAAAATTTTTGAGTGAAAATTAAGGAAATATTTGAGTCCAAATAATCCTCTTAAAGGAATATGGTGTATAAGACATGTATGGGGACACAAGTGGAATGTTGTACCACTTATCTATCTATTAGTGTCAATATGTGTAGGTAAAATACATGGTGTGACTCAGCCATGCTGGGTCCCGACCAAGCTATTTCTCTTGTCTGTATAAATATGAACTTGTCTATGTACTTATTTACATATTTTTTTCTCCTTGAATGGATCCTCCTCATGCGTTCCATTCACATGGATTATCTACCTGGTTAGATATTCATGTAACGTTGAAGAGGAACATGTCATTTCATAAATATCTAGAACTATCGATAGAGAGTCACTACTCGATGTGTGTTTTATGAACATCATGATGTGCAATTGGGATTTTTACAGAATGTATGTTCCATTTACGACTTTCAAGATCTGGATCTTCTGTATCCAATAACACAATTAAATCATCCATAATCTATAGGGGTGTATCCATTCATCGAATTCGATTTTCAATTTTCAATAAAATATATTTCTAATCCAATAGTGGGTTTTCCATACATCTTTCATGCATATCCATTTTCCTACACCCTCAATTTGGATCCCAAATGAAAAAAACATTCACATATAACACTCAAATTATCCCAAATCCATCCTTGGTTGTTGATCACTTCACCTCCCATGAAACAGTCACAAATAATTCATTCTGATCTAGATTTTTCATACTCAGCAATGTCAACTCATGACCCCTTAGACCAATAAAGACTAATGTAATGAATTATTTGGATAAATAAATCAAAAAGATGGTTAGAAATACCTGTATAAACATTATGTTCGGACAAACACAAATAGGATAATATTGGTTATGAAAAAATAAAATAAAAATATAATTTCAGTACACTGGTTCTTGGAATGTCTTATAATTTAAACAGATCAAGGAATGGTATGATCATGGTCACAAATTAGACCAATAGGAGAAGAATCCAAAAATTAATTAGCAAAACAATGTTTGTTGTAGTTCTTTGTTGAATAACATGCTCACTAAATTTAAAATTGAGCTGTTTTGTTCTCATCATCCTTATCATCATAGATCCAAACTCTCGTTATCATAGGATTCGGATTTACAAATAATAAGAGGGAATACCTATCAATGATCCTAGGGATATATGGATACACCTAGAAATTTTTTCATCATGGGTATAAAATATATTATTTCATTTTTTTTCATTTAAATTCAAAATATAAATTTAATTAGATTTTTAGTAATTGCACCTCCCCAACAACCGTGATTTTGGAACACACTACGCTTACCCATTTTAGGTCGTTATTTTTGTAATCCTCATGTTTCAAACTCAAAGGTGGTATCACATTTCTTATTTTAGATTCCCTTTATAATTTATCCAATTTTATTTAGAAAACCATACTCGTGTAATAAAAAATATATTTAATATTTTTATAATAAAAAATTATACGAACACCAGGAATCAAAATCAAACTCTATCACCGCATCTGGATAAAATATTTTATTTTCAGATATTTTGAATTCATACAATGTGAAAAAATGGCCTCTACATCATTCCCCTCTTCAACATTTTAATCCTCAAAAAGAAAAAACAAGAAACAAATCAAGGGATATTGATCCAAAATCTTGATATCACACTCCCAAGAGTTATCCTTCATATTCATATACTTCCACAACACATGAACCAAGAGGGAGGTCCGCCCACATAGGTTCCTCTCCAACCAATACTCTTTTTACACATTGTTCTCTGCATATGGGTCTCAATCCTCTATTTATATGTCCCCCAAATAAATAATCCTTGTTTGGTCATTCACATATATCCTCAGGTCTTACACATTGAACGTGTCATGAACCTGTTCCAAAAAAATTGATTGGGAATGGTGGTAAAGAACCTCATTAACCATATGTAATATCATAAAAATACCAATGATCCTTAGGGTATCTGGAATTCCATGATAAAAAATCTACATTCCTCGTGATGGTGATACTGAAAAAATAACATGGTATCCCTACTCAAACATTAAACATCTATGATTTCTGTCTTCATAATATTTTGTCCCGATCTAGGATTTCGTCATCCAAAAACCAATACCTGGACCCCAGAGTCCTCACCTTGACCATATCTATACCCACTATAGATTCCAAACAGATCATTATCCAACACATGATTGACTGAAATGGTCTCCAGTACAGGTCCTTAAAATGTTTCATATCAAATATAGAATGGTGGCTATTATTGTACACATGTTGTTACAAGTTTATGTGATCCTCCCATCTCTAGTAGATATCTATCACACAACACCTTGGTATATCCTATTGATCCATGATATTGTGCTAGGTCATTCCATCTATCAAGGGTGGAAGGATTTACTCACCCTCCTATATGTCATGAATTCCTTTTTCATGCATCTCGATGAATAATATTTGACTCACACATCATAGTCATAGATAATTGAAAATGACATCCAATGTATTAAAACAAAGTCCAATACATACAACTACTTCACACTCAACACCAAAATATACTCCTTGATCACATGGTAGTATTTCAACATCATCAGTCAGTCAGCTATCACATAGATGACATAATGGCCTCTCTCACTCTATATCAATGGATTCCCTATCAAAAATTCCATGGATATGTCATCCCACTTCCAATATTAGATCTCAATGGGCTGTAACAAACATTCTAGAACATGGTTCTTAGACATCACTTCCTGATAGGTGAGGCAGTGAGAGATGAAATCAGCCATGATCCCTCTTATGATATCCCACCAAAAAATCTAGTGAAGGTATAGGTACATATTTCTATACAGATCTGTATATCTACAGTAGCTATATATAAATACATCATACCCTCCACTCATATCATGAATTGAACCACCATCCTTCCTTGGAAAAAGATGAGATGATTACCTCCTTTAGAAAAAAGTTATGGTAAATATACTACGGTTATTTTGTCAAAAAATGCATCACATTAGATATTTCCCATTATAAAATCTCTGAAATGCTTGAGAAGGGAAATAATCAACACTATAGACTGAATAAAAGATACAACATCCTTCACAATTAGTGTGAGTTATAAGGAAGACAACTTCTCATATTCCAAATGTACAAAACAAGTATGGTACTTCCTACTAATAAAATAATTAATCGCATTTCCATTCAATTTATTATGTATAGGATCAATTTTACAGTCTTCCATGAACACCAAATAGCACATCTATCTTAGGTTTAGGCCTATGTACATGAAGACGTACTTGAGACTCTAATGGTCTGAGTTAACCCTAATGTGCTATCTCAGAATATTGGAAATCCACATCCTCATTGTAAATATTACTAAAGAAATTTCTATGCCATGATTCATGTAGTTCTTATCATTGGTTATTAACTACAATGGAACATATGTGATAACATTACATATCTTCATCGACACACATCTTTTCCTAACTTGTGAGTTATCACAATACAATACATAATCCACGTCCTCCTTTGGTAGTTTCAGTACCTGATCACTCATCACCCTCATCCTCAACACATTGAGGGGTCTTAAGAACTACTCATTCAAGATAATGGTGGCCATTTATTCTTCAGGGTGACCAAATGGTGTCATAATCTTGGATAAATATTCAACAACCCTCTATTAGTACCCCATCAAGCCATTAAAACACTACACATGGAACATTTTATTTAGAGTATCCGAATAAATAATTGCATCAATATTTTCCAGGACCATAGCTAATACATGCAGAGAAATTGAATGCCTAGAAATTTATACTCATTGATATATAACAAAAACATCAATATTTACCATAATGATGGTTCTAATAAAGAAAATCATTGACCATAATCAAGTGTTATGCACGCTCTTCGTATGACCTAGATTATATGAGTATTTCATCAAAAAAGATAACCATTAACTATTCCAATATTAGATGTATGATTCATATACACAAATCAATAAATATAGTTGGTGGATTCCCCCCCCCCAAAGGGAATCACCAACTACTCATTGTTTCCACTGTGACATCAAATTTCTCACATCATAGTATCAACCTCATAAACTCTCAACTACTAATATTAGGACCAAAGATCGATATTCTAGACCAATGTTGTGCATCCCAATAGATCAAATATTATTTAGATCATCATTAAGGGTTAAATTTTTTTCATCATTTCATGGTTTATGTGATGATAATTATCACATATTTACAGGATCATGTCCTCCATTTTCATAAAAAAATTAAAAAATTCCCTGAGGACTCACTAGGTCTGATAAAACCCATCACTAAAAGGTCCTCCAATAGGAACTGTAATTCTCAACGGTTGGTAGGGGCCATATTATGCGGATCATAATATATCATAGTGGTCCCAAGATGCATATCGATAAAAACACCATCTCCTTCATCATTGGTATTACTATAATTTCCATAGTAGAGACTTCCATAAAATAGTCCATGACCAAAAGAATTCATATTCTTGAAGAGTCTACATCCTCGAGGGATGCAATATCCAACTTAATGGTGACGGGTTGCAGCCTCCTGGTCATAAAACCCACTCCTCCTAGAATGATATCAACCACACCAATAACAAGTAATTTAGCCCTAGGAGGGTGAAGGATTAAATCTCATATGTGGTGATAATAAAATTGGGTTCAAATCATGGAAAGAAAATCCATATCCAATATGGTTTTATATAGTTTCATCATGATGGATAAAGGACCCATGAGAATGTATATCCACCAAGATATACCTGACAGAAATGGTTGATAAATGATATATAATAAGTTCTCCCCATAGGGACCATGAAACAAATAAGTTCGGAAAATGGTAAAATGTGGAGCTCCACCTATCCCACAATGAGTAATGTGATTAAGGAATAACTCACCCATATAAAGAGTGTCATTGCATCATATGTGTCTATATCATCCATCATTTCATGGCCCCAACCACCCGCACCCAGTACCTGGTGTGGGCCTCCTAGTGGTGGTGGTGGAAGGATCTCATATTGTAATACACTACCAACAACACCTCATCATGTATCTCCACCCGCTCCTCTACAATCACCACCTCACAGGGGGGGCACCCAAACCACTCCTTAGAGATTCCGAATAATGGAACATCCTTTGAAATGGAAGTCTTTCATCTTCCATCCTACAGTCATCAGTTTTTCAGTTCGTGAAGTCACACATCTTGTGACCAATCCCTTTAAAATAATAGGAGATACCCTCTATAGGTTACAATATTCCTCTATTCTTCCATTGACTGTGTTCTAGATCTTGATCTTAGGAAGGTCTTATGACATGAGATCATGTCTTCTTGTGACTTTGAGCCACTGTAGATGACATAGATCTATAATTTCCACTACTAATTCCATCTTCCTCCCATACCTCTAAAAATAAATTCTTTATCACAAAATCCCATTATTTTACCCTAACATTTGTGGGAATTCAACAGGGTAACACACTTGTGAGGATATCTATGTGAAGACCCTTCTAAAACATATCTGTTCAGAAATACCAATCGCAGATCATGTCATGGGAGAACTGTGTAAGGTATATCAACATCACAACACACTCAACCATTTTTAACCATTCATCTTAAATATCTATAAACTACTATATATGAAACTAAATAAAGAAGGGGAGTCAGTACATACCATGTAATAACATGCAGAATTTGGTCCATGATAGTGTTGACTAATAATGTATCTTTCAGAAAAGACCCCATGTACACCCAGATTCTCCCTGAAAAAGTTTAGCTACCAGAATAACCATCACATTGGTCGGTGTCTATATCGTCCAAATAACATGAACCAATGACACAAGAAATTGCTATAATGCATGGGGATCAGGCATGTTGCAGAACATTAGTGGCCCCTATAGAAATAATGTCATATGTGTCCTAAGGATGTGCACATCATATGCCTAATATACTAGTATGATATACTTATTGATATTTTGGTGTTCTATTACCTATACACCTATAGGAAGAATCTTATATGATAGATCCTAAACTAAGGCCTCGTAAATCATAAGATCAACTTAACGAACTGAAACATGTAACCTGGAAAGTCTTTTTCATGGAGGCCCATGGATAATTTAATTAATACATACCAAATTTATATTATCATATATATATATATATATATATATATATATATATATTGTGGGGATATGAATAAATAAGGATAGTCTAATGGATTAATAATATATTATGGATGTAATATTTATAACTTCATCCATTTTCTTAGTATACAGAGTTTAGAAGTAGGTAGTCAAAGTACTTGTTATTAGACTTGTCATCCTAGGCCCCAACACTGGGTTCCATATCCTGAGAGTGGCAATTTAAAAACTCTAAAAATATTTCCCTAAATCCCAAAAAATCCTCATAATGGGATTTCTATAAACACTATCCAAATGATAGAATGGCCTATGGTAATAGTATATTTAAAACCAACCCAACAGGGATTTAGATGAAACTACCCAAATCCCACCTCTATAGTCTAGGGCCTAGAGACAAGATAATGAAAGTATATATAACATGGAAGGAATTTTCATAATTTAGTTGTACACATACACATAACCATATCGATTTAAAGGTTAAGAGGATGAGAATATAAAGACAAAATATACATAGTAATTACAATTAGTGAAAAACCAATAGGGAATACCATCCATACAATATAGTAAACTAAAATTGAAATGGTAAAAATAAATTCCTATGGAAATAGATGTCCCCACCTAATGAACATGTTAAAGAAAAAATTCAATGAGATCCTAGAACATGATATCCAATTTCTGACCACAATACGTAGTCTTGTACACCATGTATATCAATTCTCCTTAATAATCTATATAGACATATATGTCATCTATATGAGAAATGACACATGCGAGAAAAGGATTTTTCGGGGTGCGTATTATCATACTCAGTATGACAACATAAAATCTTAAGGGTGGATTGTAAGATAAAAGATAGGAATCAACATTAGACATCTCAACCCAAATCTTGTGAGTATCAAAATTAAATAACATGGATATATATATATATATATATATATATATATTAAACCAAAAGAATAAAAAATAGAATAAAAGGGGATCTCAATCTTAAAACCTGGCCAAGGAATGAGTGACAATTTCTCCAAAAGAAATTTCAATGATTCATAATGTCTCACATATATATCTATAGCAGTAACTGTGTGGAGGGACCATGACCCCCCACCGTGTTGCACAATTTTAGGGGGAATAATCTCTATGTATAAGACCATCTCCATAGTGCATTATCGAAGTTTCACACAGTGAATGGAGGACCCACACCCTCTTTGATTGGTGGTAAAAGTAAATGGATACATGATGCTTTTCCCAGTACATATTTGCGGTTTACCACCAGTAGAAAGAGGACCCTTACCCTAATCCAATTAGAGTGGTATCAATCAACAGATAGAGGACCCACACCCTAACACCATATAGGGGTCCACTTTTTATATAGTTTGTTTTCACCCTAACAACACAAGGTGTTACCACTCAGTAGACATATGACCCACACCTTAACATGATATGATGTACCAATAATTAAATAGATGACCCACACCCTATTGTAATAAGGGATTCCAATCAATAGATATTTGGGAGATGACCCATGACCAAACCAGCTTGTGGGGACCACTCAGATCCCTTTAATGATCCTGCCAGATCATTCATGGTTTCATGCATCTCCTAAATAAGCCTCATGCTTAGAATTTCTGACATCATATCTGAATATTCACTAGAGGTGAAATCATCATATTCTATTTGAATACAACTTAGGATTGGCTCTTGGAGGGAAAGACTAATTCCCAAAAATGGATAAAAAAGAGAATAAAGATTCTTTAGAAAGGAATAAGGGGTGCACGACATGTAATGCAACCCACATTGTGTGTGGCCACACATTTATTCATGCATGTGTCACTATCGGTACATCGATAACAAATTTTGTATCACTACACTGATTTTATGTAGATTACACAAAATTCCTTAACTACATGGGATCTGGCATGTTCTCTTGGCATTGTCCATGTATATATACATGTGTCCATATAATTAGAAACTCATCTTGTTATACCACACAAGTTCCTACACATGCACTCAAATGACATGGCCTATTTACTAGGGGAGAGACACATTTCATTTTGACTAGTCACATGGTGTGTCACCCTAAACATTGTCAAATGTATAAAACAATGAAAAATGGGTCCTAGATAACCTATTTTATTCAGAAAACGTGCCATATAGTTGAGAATTTTCTTGAATGGTATATCCATTAACAAATTTCTATATTTGGCTCAACCACATCCTGTAATTCTGCGAGATTTTCCGAAATCAATAGGGGTGTCTCCATTCATAATTTATGGCCCTCTATATTCTAAAAAATTTATTTAGAATTAATTTTAGGTTTCTTTTTGGGCATCATGAGTGTCCAATAGTTCTAATATCATCTAATGCAATCATAGATCAAATCATAGTACACCCAAAACATGAAATTCATCATAAATCCATCCTTTATCATCGATACTTTCATCTCATGTGAAACTATCATGAATCTGGGGTTTCAATCTTTACCGGTCCCACCTGGAAATCTTAAATAATGACCCCATGGTCCAATGACGAATAATGTGAATATTTATTGAGATTAAGGAATCAAAACAAGGGTTAAAAATCATTGAACAATCATTATTGGACAATGAATAATGAAGATGATATCCATGTCAAGAAAAACTAAATGAAATACTAATTTTCAATATAAGAATGTGTGAAATTGATCATAATTGATGTAGGTCAAGGATTTTTATCATGATGCTCATATTGATTAATTCATTATATGAGAATCCATTAATCGATTAGTCCTACCATGTTTTGGATTTTTATTTATAGAATAACTCATTCACTATTGAAGAAGAGTAGCCATTTCATAGCTACTGTCTCGATCGACCTAGATTTACAGTCTCATCATCATATCATTCTAAATATATTCTAGGAGGTGTAATTAATAACTATAAATGATCATAGGGATATGATTCTAACCATGTTGGATGTTCAACAATAATATTAAACAGTGGATATAAAATTTACGTCATTTAAATGTAAGGCATTAATTTAATTATTATTTTAACTAAAGAAACTCCCTAAGAGTCATTATATCTTAACATTGCATTATGACCCATTTTTGATCGTGGATATGGTAAACCATGAGTTTTAGAGTCAAACATGTTCTCAAATTTATGAGAAGATATTTTTTATGGGTTATCATCTTTTCTTAAAGAAACAATTAACGAGGAAAAAAATATTAAATTTATTTATAAAATTGATTTTTGGCACATTGGTCCTTGGAATAGAAATTTTTTTTTGTTATTGGTAGATATTGTATTTTATTAAATTTTATAAATTCATACATGGTAAAATAGTGTTTCTAAATAAAAAATTTCTTTAGGATGAACTGTTGGGAATTTTCTAGGAAGCATTATGTTTCAAAAAATTGTGAAAAAATTATGAAAAACAATTTTCAATTTATGAGTTGATAAGGATTCATTTTGATTGAAATTATTTTTCAAAGATATATTATCTCAATTATAATAAAATTTATACAATCAATTCCATTTTAATAAATGTAATATTAAATTTGGATACACAATCATTTCAAACATTGGGTGATTTCAGCATGGACAACCGTTATTTCATCACATTTATAGGGTTTATTTTTATGAAAATATTTTCCAATTTTGTGATAAAAATTTAAAAATATAAATAATAATTTTCAAAAATAATACTTAATATTATCTAGTAATTTAAACATATTTTTGGAACATAAATAATTTTAAAAATATTCAAAATTAGTTATCATGGTTATTGTTTAAATAGTATTAGTGAGTAGTTAAACTAAAATGATGTAGATTATAATGACCTAGAAACACATCTAAAACTATTTTTGGGATCGAAACAACATTTCATCCTATAAGGTTCTAGAATGACCTATTTGTTCCATTGGTATTGTGAGAATTTCAGTATATTTTAATCATTTTAATATTTTCATTTATGTCCTCACCGCCACATATAAAAGGTCAACCCCACTTCTTTCCTCTTATAATCTAGAAATCCATTTCGTTCAGACAATCCCAGTAAATCTAATTCATTACTTCCATCCCAATTAATTATATAACCTAGTTTTATCACTATTATTTTATTTGAGGGCTTTAGATAAAAACCTAATTGGGTTCTTCGAAGGAGAGTTCAATTCTTAATCATGTTTTTTTGTTTCTTCTTCAAAAAAATTAAAAATATTATTCAAATTTGATAATATTATAACAAAATTATATAAAATATACTGAGGTATTATAATGTTATTTTAATAACCTATATCTACATCCACTTCTCTTAAATTGAAAATGAATCTATCAATTGGGTGTTGGGAGGACTACCGCCTCATGAACCAAAGTCATTCATTTCCTATCACTACCTATCATAGATTGATATAATGATGTAGTTAGCTTTTTATATATAATAAATTAATAATAATTATACACCTCTGAACTATAATTCATTATATTCCATGTTACACCACAACCCACTGGAAAAAATATTTTCTTTATGTGTACGACTGACTACTACTCTACGAACAAATATTATTTGTTTTTCATTTTAGTTTTACTATGATTACAATAAAGATAAAAAATATTAACATATATGATACTTTTAATGAAATTGTAATTTTTTATTATAATATAACATATAGATTAACAATTTATAAATCATTTTGGAATATAGTAACATCGTTTCTCTATACGATGGACAACTTCCTCGCGAAGCGATTTGATTTGTTCATAATGAAGAATTTAGAGGGAGGGTAATAAATATATTTTTATAAAACAATATTTCATATATATGAAAAAAAAAATATTTTTGAATTCTAATATATTATTTAACTTTGTTTCTTTTAATATTTTTATAAAATATAAATAATGTTCATGTGTACTTATGTCCTATAACCTCCATAAACTTTGTATTTCATTTTTTCCCTCTATATTTTATTGATTACACTAAATAAAAATATAATGAATATTTATGTAATTAATATAATTTATAGAATTATATATATGATGGAATCATGATCAAATTAATATTATGGATGACAGAAAATTAAAAAATACATAAGAAACAATGCAGTTATTGCTGGAAACATGATTTAAATATATAATTAAAAAATGCAATAAATTGGAGTATGAAAATTGTATAAGGATTCATATATATAATATTGTTTATCTAATTAATTTATTATAAACTTATTCAAATTATATAGTTTGTTTTATCATTTATGAATTAATTTTTTAATTATGGTATGTGCTTATTATGTCAGTTTTCCTTCGTTGAGATATATGTTATGTTTTGCGCATTTATTATTTCATGAGGCTTATATATATCCATTTGACATTTATTCTGATGATATTTTATGTTTCATTAAATATTAATCATTTATGGGGCTTCAAATTCAATGTTTCCAAAGTGGTATGTGTTTTACGGTACAATATCATCCTTTGTCAACATTCTTTATGTCTCTCAATCCAATAATGAACAATAATGATCTATCTATCAAAAAACTCAGGAATATTTTTCCTCACTATTATTTTTTGTAGGATGAATTTTTTATATTCTTTTCCCTCTTTTTATGTACTAAATATTACAAATGATAAATTTAAATAAAACAAAATTTATTTCTAATTTCATTTAGAAAAACTTAATCTTCAATATATATGTTACATAAAACATTTTTACAAAAAATCACAATACATGAAGAATTTTTAAAAGAAATTATTAGCCTGTATTTAATAGATATAATGTTTTTGAAAATTATTTTGTATATCCTTGTCTAAAAAAATACCATTTGGCAATTTCTGAAAATTTAAATTGAATAATTGTTTTAACATGTACGATATCAAGAAAAATTCCTCCGTCATTTAGATTATTTTATATTAGTAATCCTATTATATTTTTCAAATTTATATTAAATTTAAATTATTTCCACATTATTTAATGAGTTTCAAATTATAAATGTGCGATTTTCAAAAAGTTTATTTCCACGATAAATTTTTGAAATGATTTTTCTTCAAAATCATTTTCCCTCAAATATGAAATTGCATTATGCTACATAAATATTATAGGGGATATGATTCAATTATATAAAATTTCTTAGTTATCTAGATGGTTTATTATATTTATAAAAACTATCTTATAAAACTTGATTCCTTCCATAAAATATACTCTGGTGAAATTTTTTTGAAACAATTTTCCATTTCATGGGTTGTTGTATGAGGAATGTTTTATGATCCTGTAGCACACAATTGTATGGATTATGTAATGGGTGGGACATTATTCTCCTCCCAATTCATTGTATAAATATGTATAACTGAAGAGTAAAAATGTTATGCGTGAACCTAATTACATTCTCACAATGTTATGTCCAAACGTTTTCACGTGTTCAAATTTTTTTGCGTGAACCTGATTACATCTTCATAGTTTTATGCATATCCATGTATTTCATGTACACAAGGTTATGTATGGACCTAATTTCATATACATATTATTATTCGAGGATCTGATTTCATTTTGTTGAATTAATGAGGTTGCTTGATTCTATTTTTACATGTTCAAAATGTTATAACGTATTTGTATGATGAGAATTTTTAACTTATGAAAATATTATGATCATAGAAATCATTTACATTTATAAAATCATTATTTGTGTCTTATGAAATACAATTATTTATTCCTTGAATCATTTTTTTGATATTTTATATTTTTTATATGGTTTTAAAATGTTAATCAAATGTTTACTTTCCCTCGTGGTCAACATACCTGTATGCGAAAATTGACATATATGATGGTAACCATTAATGATCATCTGAGCTCACCCTTTATTGTTTTTATTTTTCCCAGGTTATAATGATATTTATTTTGTTTGATATGTCTAACAAGGGTTAAATATAATTGGAACATAGTGAGGGATGATTTATAACTATTTTGGAAAAGTTGTAAAATTTTCCTTTTTCCAAATTCAATAGAGTAAGATTATTTTTTTCTGGGATTGTTATGTTTTGTAATGAATATAATTCTATTAGAATTTAATATTTTCGAATCATATGTTTGGGTATTTTTAGTTGATATAAGTTCAAGTATTAGTTAATATATATAAACTAGGATGATAAATATTTAGATAGATCCCAAGGGATCTGTCTAAGGATATATCAAGATATATATATTTAATGATTATTATAGGATGATTAAATTGATTAATAAAATTCCTTTAATTTTATCTTTAGACTTATTGACTGGTTTCCATACAATTAAAAGAAAATATATATAATACAAATAGATGTGGGTCTAGAACATATTTAATTAGGGGAAATATCTCTACTAATTGTGCATTAATATATACTCAATAACCTAATAGAGCATGATAATGTGTTATGATACACACTTGGTTTGACACTCTTGATAGATATGCATTGGGTAATAACAAACTGAAAATGACCCCCGTGTAGGATTTGAATACTTGGTGAACATCAAAGACCGATACTGAACCAATGGATTTGTAGATTAATTTTTATTCAACATTTAGGCACCTTATAAATGGATTTTCATGATTATTTGGTCTCCTATAATGATTATTGTTACTCTAGGTAAAATTTTATTTCAACATATTTAACTTATAGAAACTAGGGAAAATTTTAAGATAATAGAAAAATAGGTTTATAACCAAAAAAATGGGTAGATAATTGGAGTGAAGGAAGTTTTTATTATTCATAACCATTTATCATGATATATTAGTAGAAACATTCACTATAACTAAATCTAAAACATTCTATAGAATAAAATTATAGAGTACATTTAAAGGTTCATTGGTGGAGACCATGTAGGAGAGAAGGTTAATTTTACTATATTTTATAAATTTATGAAAAAACACTAAAATGGTGGCCTTTGAGGAATGGTTAGATGTATGAGTTTCCGAACGATGGAAATAATGAATGATATTATAGAGGGAAAATTAAAATTTCATATGACACAATGGATGAGAATAATGGTCTCCCAATAGTTTCATTAACAATTGAATGTTTTAAAAGTGGATAGTATCGAAATTGTGAAAATTAATTTCCAAGGGGAATGATCATGAAGAGATTCATCAAAATTGTATGTTTATGGGTTATATTTCAGATTATGAAGAGACTATGTACATCATATGAGTGAATAGAAGTGATAAGGAATAATACAATGAATCATGGTTAATGGTGTAGCATGAAAGTGGAATGATTGATGTGTTTATACATAAGGAATGAAATTACTATGTTTCTGGTTAGAGTAAGTAACTCAAGAGGGGTGTGAAATGACTTACAAATTTTTTTTTGGCTAAAATTAGGTTAAATCAACTTTCAACATGTTAATTTAAAATATACTAATTAATCAAAATAGTAAAATACTGTATGATTTATATTTCAAAATATTTCATAATGTGGGATTATGGTTTAGTTAAAATAAAATTTGAAATCACATTAATATTTGAAAAAAAATTAAATTAATAAAATATATTATAAAAAAATACATTAATACTGAAAATTAATGTATAAGTGTTTTTCAAATTTTAAAATTCAAATGATGTTTTGTTTCTTTGATATAAAAAATGAAACAAAAATTAGAATTGATAAGTTGTTTAGTACCAATAAATGACTTAATCACCTCTATTTGAAAATAACCCACCTATAAGAATACTATTATAATATTAATATGATCCGCCACCTTGATATGGTATACAGAAAAAGGGTCACAATATATCAAATATCAAAGCCTCGTCCATGTTTTTACATACATAAAAACAAGGCATGACTCATTAGAAAACTTAAACATTTGTCATGGGTATACAGAATAGAGAAGGCTTGAGAGAATTTGTCTATAGCACTACATTAAAGGAATAAGAGATAGTGTGTACAAATAAATATAGTTGTACAACATATTAATCAAATTTAAATCATTAAAAGGATATAAAAAATAAGAATAGATGGGTAGATGTTGATCTACATTGTCTTAATACATTCAAATGCTAGCTTGTCCTAGTATTTTTCATGGAGAGGAGGCTGAATACGTCTTTCTCAAATTAAAAAAATGCATAGTATCATATGATTATCTGTCGTGCCTATTTATTTTATGTAAAACATATCTTTATTTAGTTTAAATAATGTTATTTATCTTCTATATGGTCTAAACATCCACACATTCCTATATTTTAGCATGTAATAGGGTTCAAGAAGTATTAACCACACACAAAAAGTCTCATGTGAGAGGTAGATATTCTAGAATATATTTTTTCTATGTGTCCAAATTAGAATTGTATAATTATTATAAAATTTTTATTGATCTATGTACTTAGCATAAAATCAGGGTTCCTCGGAATTTTTCATCTATGCATACATGGATTGTTTTTTGATTAATTATTAAATAAATCCACAATAGGTTTTCTCCATTAACATCTATAATCGATCCTTTGAAACATTAAATTAAAATGAATTAAAAAACATCAATATTAGAATGAATGATGGTTGATAAAATCTGACAAAAGCGTAGACAAACGATATCACTATCTAGTAATAGCACATGGACAAAATAGCAAAGTTCATGGGACAATATATAGAGATATCATAACTGCTTTATGAATTCCTATTAGTAGAGGAGTAGAAGTAACAGTTGGATAGAGTTTCTAGTTGCACATCTTATAGTAGCACAACTGAGTGGTAGCTAGTATGGTGGTATCAGAGTTAAACTAATGGGTGAATTGAGATGGAGGTAACTCAATTGATGGCAACAAAAACTTTTGGTATCATGTATAGGGATGGAATATCTATTGTAGAACATTTGAAAAAATGATTAAATTGATCTGTAAGTCAAAAATAAGAAGGTAAAAATATCCTGGTTGTTATATAACTCTGACGATAGTAGTAGTTAATCTAATGTTGTCACATTTTTTAACAATATTTTCACATTTTTGCCATTAGTGGCACATTTCATATAATAGTATCACTTTCATATACTAATACAATTTTTTTTTCAAAATAAATTTCAACTATAAAGAATAATGCTCATTAGAAACATAATAAATATGATTTGATACTATTAAAATAAATATTTGCTAAAAATTCATTCGGTTTTGATGATTAAAATTCAAAAAAAATTTATGAAATTTTAAAATTTACAGTTATATTTATATCAATTATAAATAAAAATTATCTTATTATCATTTCAAAATTTTAATGTGAGATATATTGAAAAAGAAGAACATGAAATATAATTAATGAGATAATTTAAAATTTGTTAACATATACTTTTAAAACATATTTGTTAAATACCATAAACATGTTGTAATAATTTTGGGATTATCAATAGGATGATTAAATGAAATAAACATAGAAATGGAAAAGAATAAACGAGGATAGAAATGATATCAATTAGTCAAAATTTAACACCACTAAAATTAAATTAATTATATAAAAAAACCTTATCAAAGACCAATCATAGATTGAGTGACCCATATCTCTATAAGGTGTATGATCAGTTGGTTCATTACATTTTCCTCTAGAAGGTGTCCTTGAGTAAGATACTGAAATTTGAGATGAATTCTCAGGGAGACCATGCATCACCACTAGTATGATATGTCTAATTACATCACAAAGTGACATGATCAACATCTAATATTGTGGATGATGTGGTGAAATTTATGTTTTTTAGGTTTTAGAAGAAATACAAATATCCACATCTGCCACAAATGTTGTTCCAGATAAATAAATAAATGTCTTCATATGGATTAAAAAATCCTTTATAATATTTCTACCTCTATCCATTGAACTTAATAAGTCCTTCTTCACAGCATGATCAACATGTGCAGAAGAACTATAACGTTAAGGTAGTATACCTTTTCCCTAAAGGGCCTAGTTATAGATGTTATTAATATGTTCTCGACTAAAAACATTATGTTATAATTCAAATAAATCATTGTATATATTATAGATTTACATTATTTGATATCATTAATGACAATTTCTCTATCACTTCATAAAATATACAAACACTATCATACCTTATTATATATTTGATCACCATTATTTCAAATTTTACAAAGGTTGTCTTGAAGAGATTTATGGATTTCCCCCATGATGGTATGAATTTCCACTAGGAATAAGGCTTGTTCCATATCCCATTCAACTAAGGAATATGGAGTTGGAGAAGTGTATGTAGATGAAAAAAATGGCATTAATCTCACCAACACTCATAGAGTAGCATAACAAGTAGAAAAAGTTTTCCCTATCTCTACAATAATAGACCTCATAGCTTTCATGTCACTAGAAAATATTCAATTTTGAAATTCACCTTCTTGAATCTTCGATGTCATTTTAGACTTATCATATAAAATAACTATCTCAAATATGTGTTTGGTATTATCTTTATGAAGTTGAGTAAATGATGGATCACGTGATCATTGAATACCACTATAATTAGATAGTAATATTTATCTGCTGGAATCCATATTATCTATATTAACATACTCTTAATGAAAAAATGTAGTAGTAGGTATAGGTTAACGAATCTCATAGATTTGGGAATAAAATAGTATTCACTATCTGATCTAGTAGTTTGGGGATTAGAAGAAAAATCGTGATGTTGAATATCATCATCAATCTACTCCACTAGACTTCCCTTTAGATGTGATCCAAAAAAATTAATACATCGTGTCCATATTTCTCTAGTGGACTGATCTGATTATCATCATTTCTGTCCTCTTCATCTAAATCAGTATAAGATATTCCAAGTAACTAGGATCCTATATAAGATTCCTTCAGGGATATAGTTATATAAAAAACTATGACAAATGTATAATCCTTTTTCACTGACATCTGGTTGGAAGAAACTATAAATTCATTCACCTAAAAACATTCCATCGCCTCACCCCTAATAGAGGTAGCATCATCAGCTGGCTGAACAAAATATATTATATCCATATACATTAATGTAATAGAACCAACATTGAGATTTATTATGTGACGGATCCCTCTCCTCATCAACATCATCATCGACATCATCATGTTCTTCTGATTATGGAGTCGATCAACATTTCTATCCTCATGAATATCTCTATAATCATCATCAAATACTTCCATGACATCATTATAGGTTTTTTAAGAACTCTAAATTTTTTATTCTCTATGGACTCCTCATCTTAACCATTATTCAATACGATCTATATAGTGAGGTGTGAAGCATGTGGACATGTAGCTCTATAATATATAAATGGACTATTAACACTATACAGATCTCATTCTTCTTCAATAGAAGTATTAACTTGATCTTCTTCAACCATATAAACATATTATTCAATTTTATTATCATTTTATACCACAATATCACCTACATCTATGATACAATATATAAATGCTTTGGGTCTGATAGGATTTTTCACAATATAGAAATCCTTAATGATATTTTCATTATCTTCAACCTAGTTCATAATCCAAGGACTATAATTCACTTTCAACATTTTTATTTATTTTTTTCATTAGAAAAAAACACCCCACATTTCCTCAACATCTTCTAAATAAATAAATATTCCTTTGGATTCTTAAATAGCTGAGATAAGCATATGATAAATGAGGGAATTTTATCCTTAATATGGCTCCCACATCTCCATCATGTGCACCATAACATATCTAAGAAGGTTGGTTCTATCCCCTTTTATCACATGGAAAAAAAGGTCAATATATAAACATACTATTGTGATAAAATCTTCATTCTTGGGACACAACATTTACTGGATAAAGATGAATAATAGACTACATTCACCATCGTGCACTACAGAACTAGGTTTTCTATATATACCATACCCATTTTTCTCCATCAGTGCATTCTCATAGTCAAAAAACAATATATATCTTCTTATTTACCCTTGATACTCATCAGATACTCCTTCATTAGGTGAATTAATACACATATCCCAATATCTTAAAAAAATATCATATTCTACATCTACCATACCCCGAATGAAATATTTCTTTTTGACAAATATGTGATTTTCATATTGGTAAAAATGTTGAACCCGACTTGGATAAAATGTTTTTTCAATTAAAAATAACAAATATATCCATCCTTGTACATGAATAGATAATAGTTCAAATGAATATTTGGTCAAAAACCATTCCACATCTACCTAATTCTATAAAAATATTATGTGGTTTAAATGATTGAAATTTTTTGGTTCTACTATATAATAAATATATTATTCAAGATAGATATTAGAGGTATATGATACTTATGAAGATGAAACTAAATGACACAAAACTCTTAACATTGGACAAAAATAATAAATAAATAATGGTCATAAGGTTGCATGAAGGACTAGAGAAAAAGGATGTCTAAATGATTAGATGGTTATGTGAGAATGATATGGTGACTTAAAATCAGATTTATTTCAGATTTATATCATTTAGTGATTTCAAATGCAAAATATAATTAAATATAAATTAATAAATAAAATAATAATTTTAAAACATAAAATTGGGATCATTAGAAAAACATAAATAGAGACTGGTACATCGCACAATGGTAGATCATTCTAATGGTTGATAACTAGAGGTAGATTACAAATAGTGATTCACAAATGGTGGATCACCTACTGGTGGATCCCCAATAGAGTCTCACCTAAAACTGGAAAACTAATATTGGATCACCACTAGTGGATCACTAATGGTGTCTTATTAAAAAAACATTAAAATTCCTAGTTAAATTTTCATAAAGCTTAATCAATCATAATCACTAGAAATTGTAAAAAAATCAACAATCTAATATTTAGTTCTAATGAATTCAACATTTATATAAAATTTTCGGAAGTGGTCTCTCAATAAGTTATTCCATGGAATAAATATGATTTTTCATAGAATGAGACACACAATTCATTTAAATATTTTTTTAAAATTTTGTAGTTAGAATTTCGTAGGACACATCTAAATAAATATCCACAATCATGAAATGTTTTTTTATCAAAAAATATTTCTTCCTAAAAACATTCCAAATCAACGAATCCATCCAAAATATTTGAAATAGATACCAAATCTTCATTTTTAATTCACCGAATACTAGAGACATTCCAAAAATGATACATGATTGTGGTGTTGTTTTTCAAAATAATTTACAATCACTAGAATCCATATCAGAATAACTCACTAGGTCAAATTTATATCTTCTATAATAGAATTGTCTTAAATTAGTATATTATTTTAGGTATTAGAAACATATTTTAACACTAATTAAATTTGAATTTTTGATATTTTCTTGAAAATGTGAACACATACACTCACTAATAATAATATTTGGTTGCCTAGAATTTATTTCAACCATGATACAAACAATTACCCTATAATTAGTTTGATCTTCTGGAATTTCATTCAGATCAATATCCATCAAAAAAATGGTACTCATGGGAGTATACTTAAATTTAGTTCTATCTAAATGAAAACATTTTATATGGAATTTTGAGTACATACATAGATTTAAAATAATTTCGTATATAATTTGAATGTTTTGAAAACCATTAAAATTTTATGTTATCCCATTAAAATAATTTCAAATTCATATTAATTTATTTTTGATAAATTAGTACACAATAATCTTTAAATGTTTTCAAAAGAATATCCTTAAAATAAATTTCATGTAACAAAATATCTTTTTGGATTTTTTTATAAATTGGTTATGAAAATAATTGGCTTTTAAAAACCCTATGAATTTTGAAATGAGATGATTATATTATACATAGATATAGAAGCCTGTTTGAAGCTATATAAAGTAATTTTTTACTTAATAATAAGATATTAATAACAATGATTTTTAAAAATAGGTGGTTGTTACACACCATAATCATCAACAATATAACCAGATTAGAATGAACTCCTAAAACCAATTTTATATAGTTTTATATAAAAATGTATTATATTGTAATGAAGTATTCTAAATATTTTATGTTTATACACTAGTGAAAAACTTTTCTCATTTTCAATACCTTATTATTGACTATATCCTTCGGCAACCAACGTAGATATATTTCCAACTATAGAGTTTGACAGTAAAAATTTATTTCTAAACACCAACTTAGTATCAATAGTCAGAGTGTCTTTAATTATAACAACATGTTCCCAAATTATATTTCCTTCAAATTGATGAAGAAAATCTTATATTTCTGTTTCCCATAATTCATCATTAATTTCATCTTAAATGTTTTTGATTCATTCGATAACCAGAATTATTGAAATTCAACATATTTATAAGAGAATATATAGTTTGGGTAACTATATATAGATCTCACGTAACATTATCTATATGATGATATTTATTATTTTTGATAGTTTTATAATAATATTTAATATAAATCTCATTGTTTTCTATAGTTTTAGGTTTATGAAGATTCATAGAACTAGATAAATTTTCATCTAGTGGAAAGGAATTATAAAATGAGTAGGCATTGATGAACAAGTATTATAGGTCATCCTAACAGTATTGTAAATATCTATTATGATTATGTGGAACTTTTTAATCAAATTTTAATGGAAAATAAACTTCTATAATATTTTAAATTTTATCAAACACCCTATAATATTTATTATAGGATGTAGAACAAAGGAAAATTTATTCATCACAAATGGAATCAAATTGTTCAAGATTACCCTTAGTGTTAACAACAAAATATATTCAAAAAATATATAAAGTAATTACCCTTTTGATTTATATAATTACAAAATTCATAAGGGTTTTTCTTTTGAGAGGGTTCTAATTAAAATTCTATTTATAATTTAATA
This sequence comes from Viscum album, assembly GCA_963277665.1. NCBI lineage: Eukaryota > Viridiplantae > Streptophyta > Magnoliopsida > Santalales > Viscaceae > Viscum > Viscum album. Next base: position 514,403,716 of record OY728125.1, read on the forward strand.
ATGAATATTTATAGATTCTTCCCAAAAATACATGTACATACAAATCCTTTTGTAATGATTGGGAGTTTCTTGAAGTCTTAATTTTATAATTTCTACAAAAACATTCTACTATGGGGTCCTAAGAGAATAAAATTAATGGATATAGGTATTTTTGAGAGAAATGTTTTAAAGTATTTATTTTCAAACTCATGTACAACGTTACTTCATAATAAAATAATTCTAGGACCAGTATTATTTTTATATAAATTTACTATACATGGTAATATAAGAATATGCTTCAATTTTTTGAGCTAGAAATAATACCCATGTATACTATGGAATTTCATCAAAATTAACAAATACATTTTGCATCACATTTAAACCAGAAGCACTAGATGGTCCAAACTAGTCCATGTGAACAAAATCGCAAGGTAAATATGTATAAACATTATTATTTTATTTAAAATATATTTTCTTCCTTTTTTATAGGGTTTGGTTAAATTATAATTTTGGAATTAATGATTAGATATATGATCTACTAACCATTTATTAGTTTTATTTATATATGAATGATTATTTAAATGGAAAAATTTTATATTCCCAATACAATAATATTTTTAAAAAGAACGTCAATAGTAAATATTCTAAGAATATAATAAGTCTAAATAAACAAAATAGACTTTATCTTTTCTTAATATTGTAAAAACATATACTTTTTTAAAATATAAAAATTACATCGTATTTTCCATCATAACCTGAAAAACATCATCACACAGTTGTTAGGTGTTAACATATTATATTTTAACCGATATTAAAATAAAAGATTAAAAATTAAAATAGTGTTATAATTACCTATCTGGCAACATCAAACAATTGTCCCTTTAACATTTTCAGCACAAGTAATGTGTCCTCCATAAAGATTTATCATATCTTAGATACATGCATAATATCCTTTAATGTGTTTGGAATTTCCAATTTGAAGGGAAAAATGTTCTTAATATATTTTTTCAATAAAGATTACCAGAAACATATTTTATATAAAAATAAATTTGGTACCAAACTATATTGCGTTCAGAAATGTGAGTAATTATTTATTTAGAAATCCATAATTTCCTAACAGGTTTCCAATATTCATATTTTAACATTTTAGAAACAAAAAAATTATGTCTAGAATAATAAAAACTAGTGAAATAATTTAAAGAACATGATCTAAGAATAAAACAATTCATAATGATTCTTCTTTATCCTGGTTGATAACCTATTTCAGTATTATATTTACAACAATTTAAATCATTCCATAAATTTTTATAGTCTCCCATAAGATAACAAAACCTCATTTTTATCATTTAGCAATATAGTAATTTTTTAATTCAAAGTACTAATATTAGTTTCAATAAATGCATTCAACAGATGAGGCTTCATTATGGGCTTAAATTGATAGTTTAGATAATTGAATGTATATTAGATCATATTGTGGTATTAAACATTTTATCATTAAAAATGTTCTCAAAATTTCGTTCCAATCATATTGAATTTGAAATATAGAAAGGATAATTAGGAAAAATATTGGACACCACATATGTGATTATTATAGAACACATGTTATCTCTCTAAAACTTGTCCTCTTTAGATGAGTCTAAATGACTTGATCCATCGTCAGAATCAGTCGGGGTGATATCATGGATTTATTTTATATATTATACTTTTTATCTTGATTCTTCTTAAATTTCATCCTAGGGTAGTTATATTTAACATGACCATTCCTTTTACACACGTATAAAAATATTTTATTCCTAGAATCAACAGTATTCTAAATCATTATATAGTTTTATTTATTACAATTTTTTCACACATTACAATTTTTTATGATAAAATTATTCCACTCTTCATTTTTTTATCTTTAGGATGGGTGAGACATCTCTTCATCATTTTCATAAATAAATAATCATCATATAAACATTAATATTTGTTGTTTTTCATTTTCATCGATATAGTAGTTGTGAAGGATACCTATTTCCTATTTGGTTCATCTTTTTCATCGCTTTTTTCTTTAAGATCGTCCTTCTAAATCATCAGTTTTCCTATTATATCCATAATCTTTTACATTCATATATCTCTTGATTATTTGATTGAAAGTAATTTTCTTCTCCATCTATCTAGTAGAAACCACAATAAGGGAATCACATAATATTTTTCGAAAATAGGTTTCCCCAAATAATTCATTTTATTCATGATCTAAATCATCTTGATATACATATCATATATCAGTTCATCATGTTTCATCATAAAATTATCGTATCTAATAGAATAATTATTTTATCGCATATATTTAAAATTATAAATTCCTTCATGGGAAATAGTTAATGTAATCTAAATTCCAAATTTAATTTTATATGAATAAATTTGATTAAATTCCTCCTCAACCAAATCTTACTTAAAAGCATTATTGGATTTACAATTATTATTATATGTTTATTGTTATGATAACTCATTGTACATCCAGTAGTTTTGGGTGATTAATATTGATATTCAATTAGTATATTCTTATCAAAATCCATTCTATAATGATGAATTTTAACATTAATATTATATAGAGCAATGTTTGTGGAATTAAAATATGGAGTTATGTCGGTAGCACAACCCTCGTGTCTATTATCCATAATGAACAAAGATTATAAATAAAAATGTTTTATCACTAAATGTTAAATAAATCAAATTTGAAAAGATATTTTAAAATCCACATATAATAAATGGTTTTTAGGTTGTGTAACTCAATAGTTGGGAGAATTGAGTTTCGAATAAAATTTCATTTTTAGTTAATTTAAAACAAAATCCCCCTGTTATTTTAAAAAAAACTATTTAATCAAATTTTTTGAATATTATATGTTTTATGTTTATAATACATATCTATGTGGGATTAGGGTTTAGTTAAAATATTATTTCCAATAACATTGACATTTGAAACCAATATTATTCATAAAATAAATTATATTATCACATGTAAATAAAAATTATCAAAGTTAATGTTTTTTTAATATTCTTAACTTAATTAAAATTTTAATTATATATATAGAAGAAAAACTAAAACAAGTATCTAAATAAACAACGGATTTAGTCTCAAGACGAGGATTAATATCCATTATAAGGAAATCACCTGATTCCATGTAGATTATTTTGAAAATAATCTAATCAACAACATGTATCAAGTTTAATGAAATCATCGCATAATATGAAAATGCTAGAAGCCCCTTCCACATTTATATGTTTTATGATATAAAAACATTTCACTTATGTCATCATCCACAGTTGGAGTAGGTCTTAAAAATTGGGAATTTTTAAGAGATAGTGTCTTGCACACTCTAGTGATGCTATGGGACAATTTGTGTCTAAATAAATAAATTTTTACAAAAATTTGTTCAAATATAAATTGTAAAATAGATATATGAAATAATAATATAATTATATCTTTTCTACTAATCAATATGAGTATCTTTATATGATCATGGGTCCTTGTATTTTTATTCGTAAGGACTTCGAAATAATTTCTCTCTAATTGAATGAAAACAGAGTATCATATTGTCATTGTTTATGTCTATAGATGATTAGAAATAATTATATTGATTGAGTTTATCAAAGTTTCATGATATATTATAGGTCACATACATTCATTCTTACATGTATTTAATTATATAATCGTCTTCAAGAAGCATTCATGACATGCCAACAGGCTCTTGCATAGTGGGGTTATCTAGGTTATATCTCTATACAAATTAAATATAAACTGATGAATAATAAAAAATATTTATTAGATCTGAATACTATGAATTGTAAGAGTAGGTGTCCTTAGAACAAACATTTTATAATTTTATTACATTAAGGGACACATATTATATATTTTTCATTGTTTTCATGACTATAATATAATAATGTCCAGTAATATTTGTTGCATTAATTAGGTTTTAGAAAATCCCAAAAATGATGAGAACCTTTAAATTCTATAACAATAGTTTTAAAAAATGTTCTATGGTTTTATGATATACTTTAATAGGACACATATTATACAGTTTTTCATGTGAATGTACTCGTAAGAAGATGAGACACTCTGTCATGGAGTTCACACATGGTAATCTCTAAGATGGGAGATTATGAGAATATACCCTCCAGTAGTAATTCCGCATGTCATGGTGTCATTAGACATTGCAATCTATGAGTGTGTATAATGGTCCTTAAACTCGGTGATTATCATTAACTCATGTAATGACTCACGCACATATATTTGCTGATAAAAACCATCACGAAAATAGTTGGCGGGAAGTAGGTTATGTTGGGTGCATCACGAATAAGATGTTGTTAATATATATTTCGAGGAAGTATTTTTACTGTCCATATTTATGGTTGTAGATATATCAGGACCTTTGATTGAAATAGAACTGTCACCCAGATTCCATCGACATGGTGTCACGATGACTTTATTTCTGGAATTCAAAGAATGATGGATCAAGCATATAGGATTCTGACACTGCCATGAAGCCTGATTGATGTGATATTGAGGAAAAGGGATTAAATTACAAGGTAAAAATTCATATGAGGTGACATGTCAATGTGGAATAGACTTCTTTCTCTTGGGTGCCGTAACCCATTTCTAGACATTAATCTTGGAATTTAGGAAAACCCACCTACTGCCAACGAGAAAGAGGCCTAGAGGGTCACACACTATTTTTATTCATGTATCTCAAGTAGAATAATGATTATTCCCATATATGGTATAATAATTATACAAGGAAGCCCAAATCATTTTAACGTTGAAGGATGAATATAATGAAAACATGATATACATTTCATGTACGTTGAATATACACACAGTGTAGTTTTCATATAGGAAAGGAAATGAAAAATTAGTACAAGCCATGTAGTTCTTCCAGTCGTGATTTGGAGGAAATAATATTGTTTTATCAAATTATATATTATTATAATCATCATGGGAGAATTTCAAGGTATTAATGAATTGACATAGGGGTTTTCAATAAGAGTTAATTAAATAAATAAAATACGTAGCACATTTATTTATTTTCATAAATCTATAACGCATGTCAAGGAATTAATGATTCGACATGGGGTTTTTCAATAAGAGTTAATGAAATAAATAAAATGAGTAAGATGTTTATTTATTTTCATAAAAATATAACCTCAAACATGATTATAAATATCCTCACAACCCCGAAACTCCTCCCAAATTGTTGGGCACATAAAATCTGGAGAATTCTCTAAAGTCCAAAAGAACTCATTTCTCTAATAACGCTCTCTAGTCAAAGAGATATCCTACTCCATTAGATCAAGGAGATCTATGGTGGAAAAAAAAGAAATTGATTCTCCATGCTTACACCCATAGATTCCTTTGGCGACGTCTAGAGATACGGGGTGCATGTGTGGATTAACGCTAGAAGAAGACTACAGTTGGATTTTGAGACGCAACGACGAATCACATCAGAACACGATCTGAAATATCAATGAAGATAGAACGCCATAAATGGTACATATTTTATATTTATTAAACTAATTATAATCAACATGTGATGATCCTACATTGTGCTTCTTGGACTTCTCTTCTTCTTTTTATATTTCTGTAATTCGATCCATGGAGTATGGCATTTATCGTCGTATTGTTCTGAGATTGGTCATTGCTAATGAAAAAAAGCCAAGTGGGAACACCCAACCACGAGCTTCCACGTCACACGAGAACTTCAAAATGTGTCTGAGTGATCACAACATTGATTATAGTTATTTAGTTTTCATTGATAAGTTACGCATTTATATTTGATTCAATTCAAGATAAATAGATTTATAAAATTGAATGAACAAGATATTTTATTCCTCATTCGTTTCTTGATTTAAATCACCTCAATGTCCTTTTAATATAAATTTTGATTAAAATAAAAACAAGGTACTCAATTGGAGGGGATGATCATTCTGTGTGTACAACCCAAGAATACACGACGTGTATTGAAGAATACACACTGTGTTCTTATGTTCAACGAACCGATACTAGTCCAAAAAACCATACTGTGTTAATTGAGAATACTTTTGTTTTTAATACACCATGTTGACCAGAACTAAACGGTGCATGTATAATGGAATACACGACGTGTGTGTTGAATCAACACATTGTGTATCCCGCTATGGACCAGGTGAAACTATGTACAAGGAGAAGTCATGTACTGCATACATGGGATTTACAGGACACTAACCATGTAACAAGTAAGTACACGCCATTTTAGATTATTCTACACACCGTGTACTCTCAAATTTCCTAAGTACAGAAAAAATTCCAAATCCTATATTGCGTACATTGGATTAGGGGTGAAAACAAATACACACCATGTAATATATCCTACACAAAGTGTACTTTCCATAATTGGAATTTCACCAGGATTCCTCAAAAGTATAATGACCTATACAAGGAATATGGATGAGAATAATCTCATGGAAATTCAGAAATAAATTTACGATAACGAAATGAATATTTAGAAGATCATTATTAATTGAATTCATGTGCGACTTATCTTGAATAAAATAAAAATTAAAATAATTTGAATACTAAATATTCATAGATGTCGTTGCATGCTATAAATGATCCTGATCTAGAAAAAAGAGCATTTGTTTTTGAATGGTTTCATTTAAATTTATTTAATTTAAATTTGTTGGCCTACAATCCTTCAGCTGATAAAATATATGGCCAACATGCCCAAGGATTATTTAATATAAACCCCATGTAATGGAGGATCTCCCAAGCCAGAGGATATGGTTCAAAACTCAAAGCTGATGTGAATCCAACCCAAGAAGAAACAAAGGTTGACATGTGGGATCTTCAAAACACGAACCATCAAGTTCAAGGTGTTTTTCCATAGGTCAGGTTTAGATTATCAAAACAACTAGATATGATAACCAATACAAGCTCATGATCATGAAATCTTATTTTAATTCTACCTGATTTCATCGTTTATTTATAATGTATGTTTTTTCGTGACCACATATTTAATAAAACAAACAAGCATGAAAATATAGAATAAAATAAAAACTGGACTACGCGTAAACATTATAATAACATGGTTAGTCACTTAAGCAAATATCACTTAATATTTACAAAAATGTGATAAAGAGAAACTAAACAGAAATGATTAAAATACCTAAAATACAATATTATTCCAGGGTATGACATCTGTTACATGATTAAGGGAAAGACTCAATAAAACTATGTGTTTTAATATCCCTTGTTGGGGAACTTACTTTTATAAAGGATGGTCTTATGAATGCTTCGAGATAACATAAACATTTTACATTAAGAGGAGTAAGACTTGATAGACTTGTTGTACAATGGAGGAAAGTGTTTAGGAAATCCAAGTTAGGATTTCAAGATTGGGGAGTCCAGTCGACAGATCATGGAACTGTAAGCTCATTGTTGGCAAAGCCCTACCTACATATATACCGTTAAATATCTTGACCAAACCTTAATAGGGTTATGCAAAGGGGAATATGGATCCTTTCCACTATAATAACAAAGAAACTAGGCATTCCGAGATCAATGGTGGGGTTCAATGGGACATGATAAAATAGTGGGAGAATTAATAAATTCATTTCTTATTTATAAAATGTAATCAAAATGTACTGATAAATATGCTCTTTTAATTTGTAGAATCAAAATGAAAAACTCGTCAACCACATTTCTCTACAAGCAATTCTGGATAAAGACAATATCGTAACTGGTAGTAATATTAATGAACGGTTTAGTCTCCTTCAGTGTATCCTATGCCATGAGAGAATGTCTTACGTGATGGAGTCCTCACTTCCTGATTCGCCTGTCCAAGGGGCGAGTGATGAAGATTTTCTGGTCTACGATCAACATTTGAGAAATGCACTTGAGCTTCAATATTTGATGTTGTATTCAATGTCTCATGAGATCATTAATTCTCATGAAGACATGTATTCCAATAGCATGCTCGAGCACCTCTGTGGTCTATACTAGGGCAGAGAAAGATAGGAAAGGGTTGATATCTCTAAGGCTCTATTTCTGAGCAAGCTTGGAGAGGGTTCCCTATATGGGCCTCATGAAATCAAGATCATAGGAAATTACCTACCAATTTTGTGTTTAAACTGTCTTATTTCATTATAGATGTTCCATTCAACTTTAAATATAAAATCTAGTTCTCTAAAAATAGATTTAGAGGAAACTCGTCATAGAAGAGGTAATCTCTTCTATCGATTATTTCAAATTGTTTTCTTTTTATACATTTTATCAATTAGTTGTTTCATTATAATTTAATGAAATATGTATCACTCGTATACTTATATGTTATTATATACCAGAAAAAACCTTATTTCACCTTCTATCTATCCTATAAAAAACGAAATCATCTTGCATACTTACGTACATCTTATCGTCTCCACACTAAGGTGTAATATGTTTTTCACCACTACCAAACTTGTATGTGTATAAAAATGGAAATAATAACAATATATGATTATTATAATATAATAATAATTCTGAAATAGGATACACAATCCTCTTCATTACCATTCAATAATTTTGAATATGATATCATTAAAAGTCAATATGTACGACCTACCCTCTCCATATTGAGTTGCAATTAATTCTACACATTCTTCATTAAACCATGATTATATACTTGCATTGAATGAATAAATATGATATATATTATTCTAATATTAATATATAAATGATATAACTATAACCTAAAATAGTAATGGGAACTTTTCTGGAAAAAAACATGCATAAGAACAAAAAGCTGTTAATACCCGAATAACGAGAAATAATGAAATAAAATTAACACAAGAATTTAATTATGATCATAAATGTTATAATGAAAATGATTAAATTTAAGGATTAAATTAATATCATTATTTTAATAATTATACAGTGGTTCTGATAAATAAAAATGATATTAGATCAAAGGTGAGGGATAACTATGAAATTCATGTTTTTATTCGAGATTTTTTTTATAAATATATAATAGTGTATATATATCTTCCATGTACATGTTTACTAAATATGTATTTAAATATATAATTTTTATCCTAATATAATTCTTAAATTCAATTTGAATAATTGGTAAATTTTTATTAAATGGTATGACTAGAATCTTTGGTCGTTTTCGGTACAATGTACTTTTTGAATTTTTCCGAAAAAGTAGAAAAAGAATTTTTTTTAACATTTATAGTATGAATGGATTTTTATGAATTAATAATTCATTATTTACTCGAATAATTACCAAAAAATATAAAATTATTATTTTCAAATAAAATGTTTTCCTTAAAACCGTGCGGCCTTTTGAGGAATAAAAATGTTTTTGCAAAGGAATTGATGTTTTCCTTAGAAATTTATTTTAATAGTTTTCTCAGAAAACACTTCCATATATGATGAATCTATTTCAATAGGGTTATAATTCCATCATTATTTTTACTATGATTCGATTTTGTTGATGATATAATGTTTTTTATAAAAAAAATCTATTTGTTTTATATCAATTATGGTGGAGTGATGTTTATAAAACTCATTTTATTTCATGGGTTATGCTATGATGAATGTTTTTATTTTTTGTGGATCAAGTATGAATGGTTTTATTGTTGGATTTTTGGGACCTATATCTCCCTCCTATGAATTGGGTAAAGATTCATTTCTCATGGGACATACATGGCTGGAACAAAAATTAAATATGATTCAGTAATTCCAGGACTGAATGAGATGTGATCTCGATTTAGTAATGGACATTGTCCACTATGTTGGTCTTGAAAATGAGCCTCGACTAATAAGATATTATTTTATATGATTATGAGTGTATTCCATGAATTTTATTATCTTATGTTATGACTGTTGGGATTAAATTTCACTTTTATGATTTATCGAGATACATGATATTTTGATCTTTAATATGGGGGACATGACATCCAAATGTCATGTTCATCTGATTATGATTTGATTGATATTTTCATTTTATCCCTTTACTGAAGATTTATTATCACCTTTTAATAAGTTTCATTTTCTCAGGTCATGATGAAGTATATTATGTATGATATGTTGAAATGGAGTCTTGTTTTGATGAAATAATCAGCATACAATATAGATGATTTATGAACAAGTTGATTATGTTTCCTTGTTTCTAAAGACACTAAACTGATTTAGTCCTTTCGAGGTTTCTTATGTTATGTAATAAATATTCTTGAATGTTGATGTAATATCTACATGTAAATTATGGTTCGTTATATGATATCTTTGAATTCACCTATAATATTCTGAACTATAGAAAAGGTAACAGTTGTGTGTTTCCCCAATGCTTGTAATAACTATTCTAAATAATTTTAAATATTTAGTTCATTCTCTATTTTTTTTATTTACATTTAATTTTTTTCGTTTTAATATTTTTACAGTTCTTTTGTAATGAATTGTATGTGTGAGGACTATATTGTATGGTGAGTGGTGTGTAGTGACTCCCTAATTTTTTTACATTCATTTGAGGGGGAAGGGAACATCTAGAAAACTAGTTTTCAAACAAAAATACTACATCATATAAATCTATAGAGTAGCAATCATATGTATTTCAATTATCCTTATCTATATTAAAGGAGTTAGTTTTATTCTTTATACCAAGATACTTTTTTGTAACATGTAGATATTTTTGAAATTATTTTTTATTAAAAAAATTATTTTTATCAAATCAATTAAAAGAATCACATTGTTTTAGTTAAAAACATTATGAAATATATATTGTCCAAACCAATACATATGTATTTACAATTTCATATACAATAATTACACTATTTTTAGTAAAATTATTTTAATATGTCAAAAATAAATTTCATTCAAAAATGATTTGTTAATTTTTTTTCATTAATAAAATTGTTTGAATCTACTAAATTTAGTAATTTCATAACTTTTAGGCCATATTTTGGAAATTTTTTCAAAATTATCTAAATAAAAAAATTTATGAATTTTTTGAAAGGATTTTTTTAAATGGGAATGTATCTTTTTTGAAAATAATTTCATTTCCCTTAATTAAATAAATTAATGAAAAAGTAACATTATATTTTGAAAGAAATTGAACTAAGATAAATGTTATTATAAATAATATTATTTATTTCATTTATATGAACACTATTTATGATTTCGGTATAATTTAATTAAAATACCTAAAAACGTTTCGGTTTCTAAAGAAAGTTCTGTTAGTGCATATTGTTTTTCTATTTTAATAAACTAAAAAAAATTCATAATAAGGAAATATATAAATAAAACTTTTCAATTATATATCTATATATATTAATTTAATTTATTAAAATCAATATTATTAGTATAATATTTAATATTAAATCATTTTTTTCCTTAAATAAAATGCATTTTCCCAAATATAATTTTTCATGAAATTATTATCACATATTTAATACATAATTACTAAAAAATATAAACGCAATTATATTTAGAATAATGAAAAAATTTACATAATCAACTCAAAATTACCATAGGTTAATATTTTGGTAATCTTCCAAAAAAGAGTTATTTTTCAATGAATAGTAAAAAATACTCATTTTTATTGAAAAACAAATTCTCTTTTATTGAATTTATAGAGTAAAATTTTAGTTTAAATGGTTTAAATATAAAATATCACAATAATATTATAATTAATCAACATTAATTAATTCTAATATATTTAATATTACGTTTTGATATAAAATCATTTTATTCTTTTAATGATTTTCCCTATCGAAACCCACTTTTTCATATCGCCTAACAGTTTACATTAAAAATAAAACATCAACTTTTGTGAATTAAATATAGAAAATTTGATTCTATATGAGGAATTAACATAATTAATATTATCTAATACATTCAATTAAATTTCCTAAAATGAGTAATATTAAAAACATTCAATATTAATGGTTATGATAATTCATATAAAATGTTTATGAGGGGTTAAACTAACCAACAAGGCATAAAATACCTATAAACATATCCAAAACACATTTTATGGAAATATTTAGACCTTATCACATCATAAATTAGATAATGACAGATTTTTAGGATTCTGTTGCCTGAAAAACATGTCTATAATATTTTATTTTAAAAAAGTCATATATGTTATCTGCTGTACTTATAAACATCCACCTCATCGTCTATAATAATCACACCTCCAAAAAAATGTGTTTATTAATTAACTACTGAATCAAATTCCTAAATACCTCCCCATGACTTATATTCCTTATTATGATCATAATTCCGTCCAAATAAGGCTTAGGTATAAACATAAGGAGGCTCTATGAAGTAGTGGTGAAATTCTAAAACCTCTAATTTTGTATTACTTATTCTTACACATCCTTAAAATATTCATAATATATGATAAACTAATAATAATAGTAACTTACAGATACTGATATTATAATATTTTAATTTTGTAACATATATCATTCTTTTCCTTTATGAAATAGTATATGAAATCACCTATAGTGTGCATAGTGGACTACAACCATGCAAACTGATGACAATCATTTTCCATCACCAATTCTCATAAATTGATATAATGGATGATATAATGTTTATATATTAATCATTTTATATAATTATTTATATATAATTATAATTCCAAATATATCTTCATTCCTCCTAACATATAGAAAAATAATAAAGCCACTCAAGCATATTGTGGTCTACCATATCGTGAATCGATGTGATGTGTTTTTAATTTTTGGTTTAATAGGATTTGAATAAGGATTAAATAATTTAATATAAATGATTTATTCAAATATTATAATTATTTAATTGTTATATCAAATATAAATTCTTACTTTCTATTTCGTGGTCGATATAAAAATGCCTTTCATGTGTACGGAGGATAGTTACTATATAAAAAGATGTGATTTATTCATCACATTTTATTTACGTAGAAGGTAATGAGTAACATTAATAATAAAGAAATTATATATATATATAATCAGAATTATTATACATATTTTAAATATTATTGAAATTTATTTATTTCATTCTGTTGATAAAATTGGATCACCGCCCATGTGTATATATGGAATATCGTTTCCATGAATGGTGTATATCATTTTCAATCATTAACATTGATAGATTACTCTACATATATATATATAATTATTATATATTATAATTATATCATGTTCAAAATTGTGGAAATTATTGAGTGATTATCTACATAAGTGGACCTATAATATCAAATCAAAGCATACACAAAAAACAATAAAATTATTACACAGAACGATATTTTAACAAATAATTGTTAATAAATTGGAAATAAATTGTCAAAAATAAATTATATATGGTATGATAAATATATATATATATTTTTAATTATGTAAGAGATTAATAAAAAAATTATACTTATTATACTAGTGGTTTGAACGTGTATAATGGATGTCAAAACATAAGTTAATGGTTTTTTTTCAACTTGTCTTATTTAAGAAATGAATAGTGTTATCCACCAAATTTTATTTTATATGGTGTATCTCCATACATATTTTCATGTTACATAAATAATTAATTTATTATCGACATGTATTAATTTTCATTAAATTGCATTCTTTTATGGGGTGAATGATTCAATGTTACAAAAGTGGTAATTGTTTTATAATACAATATCATGATTTATTGGGATTAATTTTATTATCATAATGTTTTCTTAAGAGAAACATGAGTTTATATCATTTTCCCTACTTTATATCTTAAATATTCCAAAATAATTATTTTAATAAATAGTTATTTTTTCACTCTTCGATGGAAAACCGTATTTCTCCCATCTGTAGTTATTATAAAAATTTATCAAAAAATTTTAATAAAATTATGAAAAAAATTATTAAATACATTCATACCCATGTTTTATATTTTATAAATTATTTTTAATGGAATTTCCATGACCTTTTCTAATGATGGCATGTTTAGATTTAATAGAAACTGTGAAAGGCATCATTGTTTTACTGTGTACAGAATGAATGGAATTTTCCACAATCTTGTACATTATTTCATTTTAAAAATTATTATAAAATTTAATGGTTATTTTCAAATAAATTAATTTGAAAAGTATTTTATAAACATGGAATTTTAAAAATTGATCTCCAAATAAAGGATATTTTCACCATAAAATGTTCAAAATTATTTTCATTTAAAATAATTTCCATATAAAATGAAATAATTTAATATTACATAATATTTATTAGAAATATGGTTAAATGGAACAATATTTATTATTTAATTGGATGTTTTATGATTATGATGATAAGATACTTATGAAACCCTTTATTTTTCCATCAGTTAAACTATAAAGGACTATTTATGAAACAAAATTTACAAACATGAGTTATGAAATGGGTAATGTTTTATGTTCTACTAGAAATAAATGTATGGATATTGTGATTTTTGGGAACTATATCTCACTCCAATTCACTAGGTGAATATGCCTAACTCTAGAGTACAAATGTAATTCCTGAAAAGGTTTACATTTTGACTATATTAGGTGTTGACATAATTACATGTGTAGCGTGTTATTCAAAGACCTGGATATTATATATGTAGGGATATGTGTTGATATGTTTTCGTGTCCATATGTTTATGTGAGAGAGTTATTTCATATCCTCAATTGAATGTTGTAACATTCTATATTGTAATATATTCACAATTTAAAATGATTAAGTGTATTACCCAAATATATGTCTTACACCAATGATTGTGTCTCATGACTTTTTTAATTTTATTCCTTTTTATACATGTCTTATTTACATCCATGATTAATTATGTGACTCATGTTTTTGACATGTGATTTTTAGGGTATGGTTTTCAAATGAGTTTATCATATTATCATAACATTATTTTCATGCCATTTCTATGTTATGAATGATATTTACTTTGTTTACCTTTACTATGATTTTGATCTCACCACTTATTATCCTTATTTTCCCATGTTTATAATGATATGTGTTACGTGTTATATGTAAAATATGGGTCTTAGATGTGAGGAACTATGTGGGAGATAATGTAGATATCATATGAATAAGTTTTTTACCATTAAAAATATGAAAATGCACTATACTGAAATTATATTTACAAATATCATAATGTTAGGTAATGAATATTCTTCTATTAAGATTCTATA
Organism: Viscum album; assembly: GCA_963277665.1. Classification (NCBI taxonomy): domain Eukaryota; kingdom Viridiplantae; phylum Streptophyta; class Magnoliopsida; order Santalales; family Viscaceae; genus Viscum; species Viscum album. Next base: position 514,418,865 of record OY728125.1, read on the forward strand.
TTTATTCAAGGGGGGTTTGGATCCTTATAGTTGGTATCATAGATAGTTATATTTAACCATTGTAAAATTGGATGAGATTTCAATAGTAATATCCCAAGGGATATGTAAAATTATATTGAAAGGGTTTCTCTTAATGAAAAGACTAAGGATGATTCAATTTATTTGGAAATGACCAATAATTTTGTTAAATTTAGTTAATTCCCAAGGGATATATCATAGGACATATCAAATAATATTCCTAATGAAAAGTGTAAATATGATTCAAATTATAGGAAAATTTCTTATAATTTTTATAATGGATAGAGTGAGTGGATTCCATATAATTACATCCCTGTCTGGATACTACAAGTTGATGTGGTTATAGAATTTTGGAACCTAGGTTTAATTACTATAAAAATTGATAATTTAGAGAAACATGATCATTATAGAGTAAAAAACAATGATAATTTCTATACACATTATTTTATAATCCTTGGGATATATTTTTGAAAGTCATAATCTCTCCATAAAAAAGTACAATTTGAATATAAGATTACCATGAATGATCCAAGATAATCCTATGGTGTTATAGATTTAAATAAAGGTGTTTTGATTTATATTTCCTATATATTCTTTATCTTGATTATTTATATTCCTAGTATAATATTTGTCGCTCACAATATGGAATTTTTTTATAGTTTCTCAAAGGAACTAGTAGGATCATGTGAAACATATAATGAAAAAGACCATTATTGATTAACATCAAAATCAGATGTTGACTATAATAATGGAAATTCAATTTTTTCTAAACAATTTATCATGATATGTGATTAATTAAATAAACCTCATATAGTTCTTGGACTAACCAAATATGAGATGAATATTGTAATCTTGGGGTATTGTGGTGGAGACCATATATGAAAGAAGTTTCACTTTCATATATGTCAAGAGTTTGGGATGAATATACCAAGTGGTTTTCTTAAAGGAACATAAACATGATTTTAGTGTAAATGGGAGGGACAAAAAAAATATTATTTTAGATGAAAATTGAAAATTCCATTTAATATAATTATTTAGAAAAATGGTCTCCCAATGGAATCATCGATGGTTGAATTATTTAAATTTTGAAATTTGAGAGTTATGAAAATTGATAGTGAATTATGGATTCGTTTGAAGAATATTCCAAAGGGTTCATGACTAAGGGTTTTATTTTATATGATGAAGAGACGATGAAATAAATTTGAGTGTAAAAAAGTGTTAAGGAATATGAATAAAATCCTAGATAATGTTCTATAAATAATATCTAATTTTTTATTTGTTTATGTATTTATAAATGAAATTATTTATTGTAGAAGGTTTTTATTTATTTTATTATTAATTGTCATAATAATGAACCTTCATTGGATTGTTCCCCATTGGTTCTGGATTATGCATTTTAAAAAAATATTATTATTGGTATGGATGACCAGTAAATTTGATTTTATTCTAAGGAAAAATTTTACTGAAAACCCATGATTTTGGTAATACAACAATTAATATGGTCCTAATGTTGACATTATGGTTTTTATATTGGATCAATAGATAATAGATATGGATAAGTTAGATTTTATATCATTTATAATCTTGAAACTAATTGTTTATTTGACAACAATCCATTTATCTTATCATTGAAGTAGTTTGTAGGAATATGGTATTTTCGATATATATTCAATAATATTTGGTTTTATTTAAAAATGAGTTATATTGTGTGTTTTATTGATATACTATAGAAATTTAGGTTACAACCATATTCTAGGAGAATATATGACCAATTAGTTCACATATTTATCATGTAAAAACTTAGAGAAACTTTATTTGGGGAATTAATGTTGTGTATATTTTTGTTAAATTTAGAGTCCTTATTAAATTTTTGATTTTTTAGGGACATATGTTTATGAAAATATTGAATGATTAAAATTTAAATATAAATGATTTTGACCTGATTTACATATTTTTTTCATCATACAATGATGTATACATAATAGATTGTAAAAAAATCCCATATTTTCGTCTCATGTAACCTTTTTAATTTATATATTGTTCTTTGACCTTTTAAAAAAACATAATAGATAACCTTTGTTAACAATTCTAATTTTTAAAATAAAATTTTATATAAATAATGAGCTATATTTTTTTATATGTTTTATAATGAAGTATTTTTTGGAATGATAAATTCATCATATTTCATTATTTTACGAAATTAGGTATAAATTGTTCAAATAAAAAAATTATGAGATTATTATTCTGAATTGGAATTAAATCTTGTATGTATATAGTCTCATGTATATTAAATAGGTTTAAGAAAAGGATTTTGAAATAATTTGTTTTTTCATTTGTAGTTATTTATTATGAATAAATAGAATTATAAATAATAAAAAAATTATATCTATTTTTCTATTTACATTCTCATGTTAATTCACACAATTGTGACCAATGATCTATGTGAATTACATTTATTTCATGTCCTTATCATCACATTACAATAATGTTTTCCTTTTTGGAATCCTAACTATGGTTAAATCTAGCTCACAATCACATTTATCTTTCCCATTATTTCTATGTTGAATTTTTATCAACCCTTTTATGATGTCGATTAATGGAATGAAATTTTCTAATTTAAAACAGATGATTATAGTGATTAAGTTCACAATACGAGAATATAATATTATTCATTGAATTCCAACGTAACACTTCGATATTTTATTAAATATATTTTTAAAATAAATTTAGCTTCTTTGAAAATATTCAACACATGTAATGACATGTTTTAATTAACCACAAAATGAAATATTCATATTTATTTCATAATCAATAAAAACCATTATTTAATTTATAATCAATAAGTTCACAATATTTTGGAAAAGTATTTTTAAAATTTAAAAATATATATATTTCTAATTTTTTTTCATTTATGATGGGAAAAAATTTTAATTTTATAATAATTTTACTATATTTTTATATAATTTGTTTTCTGAATAAATATTTCAAAATTAGAAAGTGGTGAATTATTCTTGGTGTTTCTGAAAATATTGTGTTGTGTGTGAAAATATCAATTTTATAAAAATTGTCATTTTATATAATTAAAATAATAAATTTAATGTCTAATTGTATTATTTTATTTAATAAGTGATTTATTTAATTTTACTAATAATAAAAAATTTAATTTATTTGGGATATATATTTTTTTTTATTTTGGTAAAAAAATATTTTGATAGCTAATATACTTTCATTTTTTGAAGCCATTTTTATGTGAAGATTGTATTTCAAATTTAATTAACTAAAATAACCCCTAATAAGATATTATATTTATGTAATTTATAGATTATTTATCCATATATATGAATTTAAATTCATATAATGATGATTTCATATCATAGTATATATTAATGGATCATTTTTTTGAAAAATACATATTTTAGAAAAAAATTCAATTTTCACACTTATATTATAAATAATTTTCGAACACATTTTAAAATTTATTTAAAAAAAATAAATTTTTTTATATCTAAATTCCAATGACCCGACACACCCCAAAATGGCTTGAGGCTCAAATACCCGAAGCTTACCTCTAATGGTTAGGGGACAAATATTAGAACCGAAAGACATGTCTACATGGGATTCCATTTTCTAGTTAACATATAAGAAAGAACCTAAGAAACATTATTAAAAGGTTAATATGAGTAAAAGAAACATATATAAGATCAAGATCAATAACAACACATGAAAAAAAACTCTTGGGAATACATAGATTACGATTGAGTAAACTAACAGAAAAATGGAAAAATATATAAAAACTAAGAACATATCTCAACAAAAAAAAGTAAAAAAAGTTTGTGAGACTCTAGATCATGAAATACAATATCAAACCACCATATTTGATTTAATGTAGCAAGTAGGTTGATTCCACTCCTTAATCACCACCGACCAATCTATCCTCATTATAAGACATTCAACATGTGGAAAATCCCTTGAATTAGTGAGTATATACATACCCAGTTGGATGCCTAAAAATATTATGTGGAGCATTAATAGAACTTATAGTAATATACAGTTTAAATCTCAACCCATAATAAGAGAGTAATAATATCCAATGACATAGAAACATAGGAACACACAGATATATATATATACATATATTCTCAAACAATGTAGTTTCAAATGATCCATCTCACATCCCTAACTAAGGAAGAGTACCAATAGTTCCAAAATATCCATCAATGATAGGAAAAATCTCACATCTTTTTATATAGAAGTAACAATTTGAAGTTCCCATACATCTCTATTGTGTACATATTCGAGGGGTCACAATCTCCAAGTATATGACCCATGACCTACTGCATTAGGGTATGTTCCATTCTATATAAGTAGTACCCACGCCATATCGGATAGGGGGTACAAATTAGGGGAAATAGGGTTGGCTCCATATTCTATCATAGGAGGGTAACAAATCAAAAGATATAGGTCCATATCCCTCATTTAATAGGGGGTACCACTCCGTAGATATATGGCCCACCACTAAACTTCATAGTGTACTACCACTCAACAAAAAGAGGACCTTCACCTTAATGCCATATGAGCGTATAACTCAGTAGATAGTAGACCTTCACCCATACATGATAAAGTGTACCACTCAGTTCATATATTACTCATACCATCAATAAATAGGGGGTACTACTCAGTATATTTTTAGGATAAGACACATGATCATCATTTTTGGTAGGTTCCACACTTATACATCTATTGATCATGTCTGATCAATACCATAATCAATAATCACCTAAATAATAATCACACCTGATATATCACATATAAAATCTGAAATATTATACTAATTCCACCATCATGTTCTACATTGAAAACACTAGTGATAGGAATCTCATGGAAAACCTTTTGAGTCCAAATTAAGGAAATATGTGAGCCCAAAGGATCCTCTGAAAGCAATAGGGTGCATAAGAAATTTATGGGGACACAAGTGGAATGTTTTCCCAATTCTCAATCTATTAGTGTCAATGTGTATAGGTAAAATACATGGCGTGACTTAGCCATGATGGGTTCCGACCAAGCTCTTGCTCATGTTCTTATAAATATGCATCTATATGTGTACTTATTAACATTGTTTTTTCCCCGTGAATTTATCATCCTCATGTGTTCCATTCCAATGGATTATCTACCTGGATATATATTCATGTAATGTTGAAGAGACACATGTTGTTTCATAAATATCTAGTGTTGTAGATAGATTGTCACTACTCAGTGTGTGTTATCTAAAAATTATGATGTGCAATTTGGATTTTTAAAGAAAGTTTTTTCCATTTACAGCTTTCTAGAACTGGATCTTCCGTATCATATCATGCCATTAAATCACCCATAATCTATAGGGGTGTATCCATTCATCGAATCTGATTTTCAATTTTCTATAAAATAGATTTCTAATTCAATAGTGGGTTTACCATACATCCTTCACGCATATCCCTTTTCATCCACCCTAAATTTGGATCCCATATCAATAAATAATTCACATATAACCCTCAAATTATCCTAAATCCATCCTTGATTAGTGATCACTTATCCCCGCATGAAATAGTCACAAATAATTCATTCTGATCTGGACTGGTCATACTCAGCAATGTCAACTCATGACCCCTTGGACCAATTGAGACTAATGTAATGAATTATTGGGAGAATGAAAAAAAATATTTTGAAATATGTGGATAAACATTATTGTACAAAAAACACAAATGGGAAAATATAGGCTGAGAAAATAAAATAAAAATATAATTTTAGTACACTGGTTCATGGAATGTCATGTAATTGAAACAGATAAAGGAATAGTATTATCATGGTCACAAATTTACCCAATATAGGAAGAATCCAAAAATTAATAAGTAAACCCTTTTTTGTAGTTCTTTTCTGAATAACATGCTAACTAAATTTAAAATTGATCTGTTGTGTTCCCAAAATATTTATCATCTTGGATCCAATGTCTCGTCGTCGTAAGATTCAGATTTACCAATAAGAGGTTGGAGGAATCCCTCTCAATGAACCAAGGGTTATGTGGCTATACCGATAATTTTTTCATAATGGGTATAAAATATATGATTTCTATTTTTTGTTATTTAAATTCAAAAAATAAATTTAATTAGTTTTTTACAAAATGAACCCACCAACATCCGTGATATTTGAATTCCCTATGCTAACCAATTTTAGGTCGTTATTTTTGTAAACATCATCTTTCACACTCAAAAGTGGTCTCATATTTCTAATTTAAGATTCCCTTTATAATTTATTGAATTTTAATTTGAAAACAATAACAGTGTAATAAGAAAATATATTTAATGTTTTTATAAAAAAATTCTACGAACACCAGGCATAAAAATCAAACTCCATCATCGCGGTTGGGTAAAATAATGTATATTGAATATTTTTAATTCTTACAAGGTGAAAAAATGGAATCTACATCATTCCTCTCTTCAACATTCTCATCTTCAAAATGAAAAATCAAGAAACAAAATCTTGAAATATTGATCCGAAATATGGATATCCCACGCCTAAGAGTTTTCCTTCCTATTCCTATACTTCCTCAACACATGAACCAAGGGGGTGGTCCTCCCACCTAGGTTCCTCTCCTACTAATACTAATTTCCCACATTGTTCTATGCATATGATTCTCCATACACTATTTCTATATCACCCCAGTAAATAATTATTGTTTGGTCATTCACATATATCATCAGCTACGAAACGTTTAACAAGTTATAAATATGGATAGGGAATGGTGGTAAAAAACTCCTTAACCATATTCAATCTCTTAAACATACCAATGTTCTATAGGGAATCTTGAATTCCATAATAAAATATATACTTTCCCCATCATGGTGATACTTTAAAGATAAAATTGTCTCTTTACGCTAACCATAAAGATCTATGTTGTTGATCTTCATAAGATTTCCTCTTGATCTAGTATTTCTTCATCCACATACTAATTACATGGACCCTTAGAGTCCTCACCATCATAATATCTAGAACCTCTATAGATTCCAAAACGATCATTATCTAACATATGTTTGACCAACATAGTCTCTCGTACAGGTCTTCAAGATGTTTTATATCAATTATAGAGTGATAGATATTATTGTAGACATGTTGTTCTAAGGTTATGTGATCCTCCCATCTCTAGTCGATCTCTAACACACAATCGCTTGGTATATCCTATTGATCCATGATAGTGTGCTAGGTCATTCCATCTATCTCGGGTGGAATAATTTACTCACCCTCTTGTACATCCTAAATTCCTTCTTCATGAATCTCAATGAATAGGATTTAACTCTCACATCATAGTTGGAGATAGTAGTAGAGGGCATCCCAAGTAGAAAACATGTATCCAGTACATACAACTACTTCAAACTCCACACTAATCTATACTCCATGGAAAAATGGTAATCGTTCAACATAGTTAGTCATTCAACTATCACAAAGATGACATAATATCATATCTCACTCTATATTTATGGAATTCCTATCACAAATTCTATGGATATGTCATCCCACTGCCAATTTGGGATCTCAATGGGCATTAAATAACATTATAGAACATGGATCTTATACATCACCTCTTGATTGGTGAGGCAGTGAGAGATGAAATCATCAACGATCCATCTTATAATATCCCACCAAACATTTCTATGAAGCTATATTTACATATTATCTAAATTGATATGTAAATCCACAGTAGTTGTGTGAAATTATATCATATCCTCCACTAGTATCATGAATAGAACATCCATCCTTCGTTGGAAAAGGATGGCATGATTACTCATTTAGAAAAAAGGATATGGTAAATATATGAAGGATATATTGTCACAAAATAACTCACATTAGATGGTTCCCATCATAAAATCTCTTAAATACTCGAGAAATGAAATAATCAACATCATAGACTAATGAAAATCTAAACCCTCCTTCAAAACCAGTGTCAGCTGCAAGGAAGCCAATTTCTCAAATTTTTCCTTTACTAAACAGTTATGGTACTTCCTACTAATAAAATAATTCATCGAATTTACTTTCAATTGATTATATACAGGATCAATGTCATAATATTCCTTGAAATACAACTATCACATCTATCTTAGGTTTAAGCCTTTGTACATGAAGACGTACTTGAGAATCTGATGGTCTGGGTGACCCCTAAAGTGTTATCTCAGAAGATAGGGCATCCATGTCCTTAGTGTGATGATTACTGATGATATCTCTAAGTCATGATTCATATGGTTCACCTCAATGGTTCTTAACTACCTTGAACCATAAATTATAACATTCTATATCTTCATCAACAGACATCTAGTCCCAACTTGTGAGTTATCACAATACACTACATAATCCACGTCCTCCACTTGTAGTCTCAAAACCTGATCACTCATCATCCTCGTCCTCAACACATTGAGCGGTGTTCGGAACTACTCATTCAAGATAATGGGTCCCTTTCTTCATCTGGGTGTCCAAATGGTGTCATAATCTTGGATAAATATTCCACAACCCTATATTAGTACCCCATCAAGAAAATAAAACTCTACACATTATACATTTTATTTGGGGTCTCTGAATAAATAACTTCATTAATATTTTCCAGGTCCATAACTAATACATGATATGAAATGAAATCCCTATAAATTTATCATCATGGATATATAACATACACATCGATATTTACCATAAATATGTCTCCATTAAAGAAAATCATCGACCATCCTCAAGTGTTATGCACTCTTTTCGTATGACCGAGAGTATATGAATGTTTCATCACCAAAGATAACCAACAAATAATCCAAGATTTGATGAAAGATCCATTTCCTCAAATCAATAAATTCAGTGGGGGATTTTGCCACACCAAAGGGAATCACCAAGTACTCATTGTTTCCACATTGACATCAAAATTCTCACATCACAGAATCAGCTGCATAAACTGTCAAATGGTGATATTAGGAAAAAGGATCGATCTTCAAGAACAATATTTCACATCCCAATAGATCTAGTAATGTTTAGATCATCTGTAAGGGATACTAATTTTTATCATGTCATGGTTCTGGTGATGATAATTCTCATAGATTTGTAGGATCTAGTCCACCATTTTCACAAAAAGTCCAAAAACTGCCCTAGGGACTCACTCGGTCTGATAAACCCTTCACCAAAATGTCCTCCTCTAGGAACTTTAATTCTAAAAGGTTGGTAGGGGCCATAATATATGGCTCAAAAGATATCAGTGTGGTCCCAAGATGTATATCGACAAAAAACATGACCTCATTCATCTTAGTTATTCCTAAAATGTCCTTAGTGTATACATCCATAAAATAGTCCATGAACAAAGGAATTCATATTCTTGAAGAGTCTAAATCACCATGGGATGCAATGTCCAAATAAAGGGAGATGGGTTGCAACCTCATGGTCATAAAACCCACTCCTCCTGACATTATAAAATTCACACTAATAACAAGGTATATTATACTTTGAGTGTGAAGGCTTAAAACTCCTACATGGTGACATTAAAATTTGGTTCAAATCATGGAAAACAAATACATAACAAATATAATTTCATATAGATCCATCATGATGGATAAATTACCCATGAGAATGTATATCAAACTAGAGATACCTCACAATATTGATAGATAAATGATATAGAATAATTGTTCCCCATAGGAACCTTGAGACAAATATATTGGGAAAATTCCACAATGAGGAGCTCCACCTCTCCAACCATGAGTAAAGATATTAAGGAATAATTCAACCCTATGTATAAAAATAATAAAAAAAAATAATATAATAAAACTAGATCGTACCTCTAATCATCTTGAGTGTCATTGGATTATGTAACATGATGGTTCTGGAAGCCACCCAGAGGTGCCAGGTACCTGGTTGGTCACATGTCCTCATGCACATTTCCACGAACACTAGAGGATACAGACTAATAGAAAGGGACTTGGGTGTGATAGTGGCTAAACAATTCCCTCATTGGTATATTACACATTGGAAGTAAACAGATATACAATCGCGGAAGCAGTAATAATGACATATAGTAGTAACATCATAAAACTGAAATTATAAACTGGAGAACATATCTAAAATAATTCATGATACATATGTCTAGGAAAATAGCCAGACAAGTCACAATGCTGGAATACAACTTTTCTAAACCAATGTACATTACAAAACAGATAAACTCCTTAGCATCACATGCTATATCATAGTCCCATGCTCTCCAGCTCCACTTCAAATCATGTACGTGATGTATAAGCACTCTTTCCCTTATATATACCTACAACAATTTAATCTGTTTGGGACCAAAATCATTGACCAAATAGGGTGTGAGACTAAATACCAGAAGGAAACCACCCCAAGATCTATGAATAATAGTCAAGAGTATATGGAAGGTAAATGTGCACAAAACAATAACCAGGAGAGTACTCAATAGTAAAAAATCTACAATTTCAATATCAAGAAACAAATAAAGATAAAGATAAACACAAATAGGTCGCCCTTTGGGAAGTAACCACAGCCCATCCACTCTAGTCCTACCTAACAAGTATAAGAAACCCTCTTGGAAGAACACCCAATATCACCCCTCTGGTAAGATAAAGTATAGACCCTTTGAGGAATCACAAACCGCCAATTACCTCTATAGTCTCGTATTGTAACTATAGGCATTGTGGGGAAGAACATACATCGCATTCCTTATTTACCCCATGTTGAGGAAATATAGACTCTCTGAGAAAGCACTCAACGTCAACTCCCCCTATGGTCTCACATCGTATGTAAAACAGACACTCTGGGGAATCCCCCAACATCCATTCTCCCTATGGTCTATTCAATAGGTTCTCACTTCGCTGTTTAAGTCAAGCAAGTATAGATTCATGAATCGGCCCTAATAAACCTCTAGAACTATATGACTAGTAGTCTACAACATATAATCATGTCAGAACAACAGTCACGCTATCCTATAACTAGTCATGGGAATGTAAACAGTAGCCTTACAAGCACGGCTAGACCAAACAGTCATAGACAAACATGCATGGTAAAACATCCAAATCATAGATATTTAACCCTAATAACATTCAATTTACCTGTACTCAAGAATACAAGAAATGCAGGAAAAAACATGTCTAAATTGGTAAACTCGCAATACCCCGTTCATGGTTATTCGGAAAATTTAGACATAAAACTCAAATACAATCTAAAAAAAGGCACAAACCACCTACCATGGGGTTTAAAGATCAATATACTTGATCTTAAAGGCTTGAATTGACTTAGAAAGCCATAGATCTATGGAAGAACTCCAAATGATCAACCAAAGATAATGTGAAAAATAATAAGAATCTTAAAACGAAGCACTAGGAGAAGGACGAGCTTACCGAGGCTGTACCAATGCAATCGGCGATGATCGATTCAGAGGTAGGACAGAGGATCAGGCGCTTAGAGGAAGCTCATGGCAGTACGGGTTCTCTCTGATGAACAAACCCTATAAGATGGGCCTTCTATTTTTCAGATGTGATCCCAGTGCTTTTAATGAAATAAAATAATTTACACGGTATGTCCTTTTGAAGTACATGTAGTGTATAATCCATTTCCGCACATTTCTTTAGGCGGCCTCAAGTTCACCACCACATGGCCATGTGTGTGGACGCTACACGTCCAGCACATGACTACCTTTGGAAACTGAGTACAGGACGTATACTCATAAAATAGACAGCATGAACTCATAAATTACATGGCGTGTACTCATAAAGTACATGTCCTGTACTTTGAAAATTTCTATAATTTAATCATTTTTTAAAAAACTACTAGAAAGGGGAAACATACGTGAAAATATGGTTCGGGTTTTTACAAACATCTCTCCTTAAAGAAATTTTTCTCTGAATTTCCCTAGCGTGGCATAGAAGAAGAAACCCCGAACAACTCTAGCCACTATTCTTGTAAAATCAGCCTCCCTCTCCCAAGTCACGTCATGTACTCGCCTGTGCTGCCATAACTCTTGTATCAGATGAACAGACTGGTCACAGAGAAACTTTGTACTACGATAAAAAATCTTGATATTATGCTCCTACAAAGATTCATCCACTTCCAACTCAACCTAATTAGGTTATAAAACATGATATGGGTCTGGAAAGTAACATCGAAGCTGAGAAATGTGGAAGACGTCGTGCATAGATCGGTACCTCTGATGTAACTGCAATCGATAGGCAACCATCCCATCTATCTCTAACACCTCAAACGTCCTGATGCAACTCGGTGAAAGCTTATCGTGTTTCGTAATTCTCTTGTGTCCCAACCTCTATGTGACACATATAAAAACCTTATCCATGACCTCGAAATCCATAGGTCGTCTCCATTGATTAGCATACGACTTCTAAAGAGACTGTGCAGTAGCCATCCTCTTCCAAATCAACTCTATCTGCTTTGTGGTCTCCTAGACAAGATGAGGAACCAGCAAAGCTACCACTCTTGCCTCCAGCCAACATAATGGTGATCAACATTGATTACCATACAAATCCTCATAAGGTTCTATATGAATATATTTTTGAAAACTATTATTGCAGGAAATCTCCACAAGAGGAATGTGCTTCTACAAAGAACCTCCAAAATCCAGGATGCATGCTCAGAGTATGTCCTCCAGCACCTTCATTGTACACTTGGACATCCCATCTGTTTGAGGGTGGTAGGTTGTACAAAAAGGCACATGTGTTCCCAAATATTTCTATAGCCCTTTCCAGACCAGAGAAGTAAAATTAACATACCTTTCTAAAACAATGGAGTGTGGAAATCCATTCATATGTACAATCTCACAGATGTATAACCGACCCATATCATAAACACTGAAGGTATCCTTGATAGGAAAGAAGTGATAAACCATCTTGAGTCTATCAATGATATCTTGTGCTACATAATTCCCTCAAGGCGACCTCAGAAACCCTATAACAAAATCCATTATGACATAATTCCACTTTCACTCGGGAATGGGCAACTGCTGAAAAAGCCATGCTGATCACTGATGCTCCGTCTTCACCTTCTGACAGGTGGAACATATCAAGAAGAATATTACAATGTCCCTCTTCATACCTGGCCACCAATACTGATGGTGTAGATCATTATACATCTTGGTGACGCCAGGATGAACTTCCCAAACTGAGAAATGAAACCCCACCTTAGCTCCTCGTGTATATCTACTGGTACCCATACACGCCCCTAGAAATGCTAGATCTCATCCTCACTAATGGTCCATCCTAGAATAGGGTCCTCTCCTTGCACACTCTCCTTTAGGAATAGGCCTTATGAATCTGATAGTTTCCTCACTGGTACTCGATCAAGAAGGGTAGAGGTAACATCTACAGAAGAAAGGAAAATATGCCCCTATCTATCGTGCATATCCAAATGAATCTTAGTGAACAGATCCATAATATACCACTAATTGTTGGAAACTTGAACATCCTATATCTGAGTCCTTCTTCTCAATGCATCATCCACTGCATTGGCTTTCCTAGGCATATAGGCAAGCTCGAAGTCAAAGGACTCTAGGTACTCAACCTAGCTTTGCTGTCTCAAATTCAAATCATGCTGAGTGAAGATATATTTGGGAATTTTGTGGTTGGTGAAAACCACAAAATTATCTCCCAAAAGATAATGTCTCCAATATTGTAAGGCATGAACAACATCTTCTAACTCCATATCGCGGGTTGGGTAGTTCCTCTCATGTGGCCTCAACTACCGAGACCCATACACAGTGACTCTGTATCCCTGTATAAGCACAAATCCCATCCCAATACATAAAGAATCACAATAAATGTTGTAGCTCTTCCCCGGGACTAGAAATACTAGTACTGGTGCTGAGGTAAACATCCCTTTCAACTCCCGAATAGCTGGCTCACAGGAATCTAACCACATAAACATTTCACCCTTCTGAGTCAGACCCATCTGTGGTGATTCTAAGCGTGAAATGTCCTTTATAAAATGGATGTAGTATCCATCCATCCCTAAAAAACTATTAACATAAAATATGTTCTTCGAATTCTCCGATGAAACTACTACTATCACTTTCTCTTTGTCTACTGACACTCCGGTCTCTAAGAAAACATGACCCATGAAATTAATCTGATCCCTTCAAAAGTTGCATTTGGAGAGATTAGCATATAACTAATTCTCTGTCAGTGTACTGAAAAATATCTCATGATGTGCAGAATGGTGGTTTTGTGTCTGAGATTACTCCAAGTTATCATCCATGAAGACTACCATGAAAGAATCCATGTAAAGATGGAACAATCGGTTCATGAATGCCATGAAACCTGCAGGCACGTTCGTGACACCGAACGACATAACCATATACATGTATAGACCATACCTGCTCTGAATGGATATAAAAGGTATATCAGATGGCCTAACGCTCATCTTATGGTAACCGGACCTCAAGTCAATCTTCGAGAACACCGAGGCTCCTCGAAGCTGGTCAAAGAGATCATCAGTCCTGAGTAAGGGATATCAGTTCTTGACCATCAACTGGTTAAACTTCTGATAATCCATATAATGTCTGAGAGTACCATCTGCCTTCATCACAAACCAGAAAAGAGAGCCCCAAGGAGAATTATTGGGTAAGATAAAACCCTTTTCCTGCAACTCCTCTATCTATTTCTTGAGCACCTTCAACTCAGATGTAGCCATCCTAAAAGGAGGAATGGACAACGGTGCCACTCTTGGAACAAGATCAATCAAAAATTCAACCTCGCGCTTCAGATGAAATCCTAAAAAGTCTTCTGGAATGACATCCATGAAGTGGTCCCCCATTGGGGAAGGTCTATATGTGAAGCCCCCTAGTATTCTAGATATAGACTAGAAATCTAGGCTGTAACTCTTCCTAACCCATGATGCTCTTGGCATGCTCTACTTGCATGGACATCCCACTCGCCCTTATGAAGAAAATATCCACCCTCTAGTGATATGAAACTCACCCTATGGAGATAAAAGTCGATGACTACATGGAAGAGAACTATCCAGTCCTTTCATAGAATAACATCTTAGCATATCATCTCTATGACATAAAGATCACATAAGAAGTGACACCCACAAAACATAAGAGGTCACTCTTTGTACTGATGTACAGTAGATGTTCTTGTCTACAACAGAGTGTCTAGCCTCAAGATATCAGCAGAATAAAAGATGCAGATCCCATGGCTCTCTACAAAAGCGCCACATATAAATCTATGGGAAGCCCCAGTATCGAAAAAAAGCTGAAGATAGAACTAAGGAAACTAGGATCATACCTCTAATTGTTGAGGGGTCTGGATCCTGCTCCAGCTGGGTCTGCTCCATTGCAAGTGTCTGGACAGCTCCACATCCCTATGAACCTACCTGAAAACATTGAGCTTATTCACCCTGTTGTCGCTTGTAGCTTGGTGCCTGACCACCACAGCCAAGACCTCCACCTCGACCTAAACGGCCAGAAGAACTCTAGTTCCCAAATTGGTGATAAACTGGTGAAACTTTTCCCATTAGAGGGGTTATATAAGAACCATGGTCACCAGCTGCTGGTGAGATGATCTGATAAAAGCACTAAAGGTGACCCATATATTCGCAAGATCGGCACTCCACTGGACCACTTTCATACTACGGGCTCATATGGCCATTCTTTTTTGCACTGGTAACATACAACATGACTACCAGAAGATGACTCTCGCCTCCTTGGATCCCCACACGTAGGCTCCCTATGGCGCTTCGTGCTGTCATAATGAGGGACACTAGATCCAGATGTTGAGCTGCCCAAGCTCACAACTCTAGAATCCCTCCGATTTCTCTCCATGATATATTCCTGGTTGACAATAGATGTGATGGAAGTCAACCAGAAGTCGTTCACATGGGAACAATGGTTTTGATTGAGACCATCCTCAACCTTCCTCGCTAGGAACAACCCTTCTACCCATAGGATGGGTGTAAATCTCTATAGAAAGGTGAAACGATAGGAATACTCCAAAACTAATTGGGTACCCTGCTCCAGGCTCATAAACTCCTAGGCGCGGTCGTCCCTCAATGTCTCCAGATAGATGTAATCATAGATGATGCGTTGGAACTCCTCCCAAGCCATAACCTATGGATGACCCGCCTGTGTGATCACATCTCATCATCACGTGGCAGAATCTCGTAGCATGTATGGAGATAGCTTGACCCACATCTCTACAGACATCTTCAGATGATCAAAGATCATCATCATGGATTCTAGCCATGACTCTGTTGCCTGAGGTCCTCCTTTCCCTGATAATGTGGGAGGATTCTACTTCTGGAAAACCCGTGTCACGTCTTTCATAGACGAGGCAAGAGGCAGTGTTTTCCAGAAGTTCTGCATCATCCTCAGGATGCCTTCCTTGAACTGTGCATCAAAACCGATATCAAGTATAACTGATGGTACAATGACTAGCACAACAAGAGGATTTGTGGGAAGTCCCTGATCAGCTCTATCTGATGTCTTAACTCTACCCTATAATTGGTGGACAACCAGAGAACATCTCGATGGCATGACTCTACATTGTCAAACACACACCTTAGATCATTATTAATAGGTACTAAAACGTAGAAGTGTTATAAGGGAAAAAATAGGAGGAAATCATTCATGTTTTACAAAACATGACTACACTGACTGTATAAGCCCTACACGGTGTGTTACATTAAGTCATTTAATGGGAGTGTAATTCTACCAAGACTAGTTTTTTAACACCCAAACCACACAACGTGTTTTCCTAACACACAACATGTACTTGAATCCTCTCCCCTTACCCGAGTCCCTCTACATGGTTAAGCCACTCAACTCTCCTATGAAAATACTACAAGGTGTGATCAAGATATAAATGGCGTGTACTAGACATGCTTTCCTCGTCCCGTGATGTTAGTGACATGGACTAACACATGGATCACACTATACAATGTGTTCCAAATGGATGTCACATTTATGAGAAAGGATAACACCAACCTGTGTTGTTTGTGACATGGTTGGGTACCTGGGTTAGACTACACTGCGTGTTTAGACGGGACACAACGTGTAGAATAGGAGACTCCACCAACCTGTGTTGTTAGCTACATGGCCAAATTCCTAAGATTACACTACACGGCTTGTTCAAGCCTTTCACTGTATGTATTACCAAAGATTTATACGTCTATGTCGTTAGTCACACTGGCGAACAAAGGGTCAACACCACATGGCATGCGCAACCGGTACCCGAAATGTTCCAACAAGAATCTCCTTGTCCCGTGTCTCTTCCCACATGGCCTATGACATGGTTAGAGACTAAAAGGTGTGTACATAAAGTACACAGCGTGTAATAAAGAAAAATAGTATATTTCTGAATAGAATAACACATGGCTTGTAGTCAAGACTACACATCGTGTATTCTGGGTTTTTTCAGACAGTATGCCACAAAAACTACTCTAGATCCCAGAAAATCACTGAAACAGACATTGAATGTGCCAAATTTCAACCTATGGGGCCCCCTACTTCCCGCAAATCAATGTTTGGCCGCATATACATGATATAACAAGGCAAATAATTCAATGATCCGTCATGTTCTAGTACATGAGGTCCTGTCACACCTCAAGAACAAAATTATGGAATTCATTTAGACAAATCCTTACACACACAATACCTTATCAAACAATAGGTATTCTATCAAGGAATCTATCACAACAGCATGCATATTTTACACAACATCTATCACAACAACATGAAATTTCTAATGCACCCTAGATGGAATGGAATGAATGCATGACATGTGATTTGTAGAAAGTTTTTATATGTTTCATGAGATGGAATACCCTTATCTCATCTAGTTTCAATAGAAATAGAACTTATATAACATCAATGGTAACAAAAAAAACATGTGAATAACCCAACAGTGAAGTAAAATCAACTGTAAAATTAAATAACCAAAACATTGCAATAAACGTGCTAGATTGGCTATTCCTTGTACATGGGTTAGCTACTCTCAGTAACAACTTATTTCCATGTACAAATTCCCTCATATCCCAGGCTAAAGGCTCCAAATAATATGTGAAGATAAAATAATACCTGCTCATACTACATTGTAACATCCCTGTTCTGGAAGCCACCCAGAGGCACCCCGTACCCGGTTGGTCACATGGACTCAAGCGGATATCCTCGAATGCCAAAGGATGTCAACTAGAAGTGAGGGATTTGGGTTTTATAGTGGGGAAACAATTCCATCATTGGTAGAGCGAACAACAGATGTAAAGAAATATACAATAGCATAAGCAGTAATAATGACAAACAACAATAACAACTAAAAAATGAATGTATATAATGGTGAATATATCTAAAATGATGCATGATACTGTAGACCCTGGAAAACGCGTCCCCAAAATTTTCAAAATGCTTCCATACATGATCCAAGATCGTAGTCCATTTCTCAATCTTCGATTTGGTAGGTCGTAGGGCCCGAACGGAGTTACGGATTAGGAGTTATGGACGTTTGAAGTTGGGCTGGAAATCTGGTTCGCGAAGCGCATTCGCGAAGCCCCCTCCGTGATCGCGGAGCGCCGCCGCGAAGCAATGAGGCGAGAGGCCCCGCGAACCCGTTTGACATTTGAGATGCGCCGCGAAGACCCCTCGCGAAGCACCAATGCGAAGCACCGATGCGAAGCACCCATGCAGCGCGGTCCCGCGAAGCCCCGCCGCGAGGCGCCCCGACCATCGCGGCCCCGCGAAGCTCCAGAGGCGGTGATGCTCAGCGAACGCATTTGACGTTCGCGAGCCGCCGCGAAGCACCAGAGGCGGTGATGCTCCGCGAATGCATTTGACATTCGCGAGCGTGCCGCGAAGCTCCTGAGGCGGTGTGGAAGTTCTGCTTCGCGGCGCCCCTTCCTATAAATACCCAGCTCACCCCCCCTTCTCAGGACGGAAAAAAAAGAGGACGGCCACGACCACATCGCCCCTTGGGCGGCCGAGCGGAGCTCCGCATTGCGGCTCCGCGAAGCCATGCTCCGCGAGCAGCTTCCTTCGCGTTGCTGCTCCGCGAGCCGAGACTCCAGGAGTCCATGCTCCGTGAGCCTATGCTCCGCGATGCTGCTCCGCGAGACAAAGCTCCGCGAGAGCCCCTTTGCTCCGCGAGCCCTTGCTCCGCGATGCTGCTCCGCGGGACCATGCTCCGCGATGCTGCTCCGTGAGACAAAGCCCCGCGAGAGCCCCTTTGCTCCGCGAGCCCTTGCTCCGCGATGCTGCTCCGCGAGCCCCTGCTCCGCGATGCTGCTCTGCGATGCTGCTCCGCGAGACCAAGCTCCGTGAGACCCCTTTGCTCCGCGAGAGACCATCGCTCCGCGAAGCCATGCTCCGCGAAGCTGCTTCGCGAAGACCTATCCTTCGTGAGGATCCCACCTTCGCTACCGTCACAGACCCCCATGAAAAATGGAGAGTCGCACCGCGAACTTTTCGGGCCGGGATGCCAGGATTTTCCATTGCGCCCTTATGCGCTCCCACCTTCCACCTATGGAATACCATGATTAGAGATACTCCTCCACACACCATGAAATACCTTGAGTTGACATATCCTCTTGGTTTCATTCCATGTCGTGATTCGAGATTCTCATCATCAATTCCCCGAGTACCTCGAGTCGAACCATCCCTCATGCAACTCCTCCAAACCCGATCACTTGGCTCCTATGCCAGGTTGAACCAGAAAGGGCTGCTTTGCGTAAGTCCCAACACCAACCATTTCTAGGCACCTTCTGCCTAATAGTCCTATCTACATGACTATAAACTGTTGTACTCCCTATCTAACAAATGATAGGATGCCTCTCACTTCTAACGAGAGATGCCTCATTCTCTTATCATGAGATGCCAATAGTCCTACCTACATGACTCTAAACTGTAGTATTCTCCCTATCTAACAATTGATGGGATGCACAATTCACCAGTGAGTTGGGATGCCCTCATGTCCAGACACGAGGAAGACATTACGGGCAGCTTCCTAGCGTAAGCCCCATTCACCAGTGCCACTCCGTAGCGGCACCCGGGCAGCTTCCTAGCGTAAGCCCCATTCACCATTGTCGTTCCTTAGCGGCACCCGGGCAGCTTCCTAGCATAAGCCCCATTCACCATTGTCGTTCCTTAGCGGCACCCGGGCAGCTTCCTAGCATAAGCCCCATTCACCATTGTCGTTCCTTAGCGGCACCCGGGCAGCTTCCTAGCGTAAGCCCCATTCACCATTGTCGTTCCATAGCGGCACCCGAGCAGCTTCCTAGCGTAAGCCCCATTCACCAGTGCCCCTCCTTAGCGGCACCCGGGCAGCTTCCTAGCGTAAGCCCCATTCACCAGTGCCACTCCATAGCGGCACCCGGGAAGCTTCCTAGCGTAAGCCCCATTCACCAGTGCCACTCCTTAGCGGCACTCGGGCAGCTTCCTAGCGTAAGCCCCATTCACCAGTGCCGCTCCATAGCGGCACTCGGGCAGCTTCCTAGCGTAAGCCCCATTCACCATTGTCACTCCTTTTCAGCGGTAAGCCGTTGACATTCCTATGCAGCGGTAAGCCGCTGACAACCCTATCCAGCGGTAAGCCGTTGTGACCCAATCCAGCGGTAAGACGTTGTGACCCCATTCAGCGGTAAGCCGTTGACATCCCTATCCAGCGGTAAGCCGTTGTGACCCTATCCAGCGGTAAGCCGTTGTGACCCAATTTAGCGGTAAGCTGTTCTGGGCCTCCATCCTGGAGTAAGTCCCAACACCATGGGCCGCTCAACGCGTAAGCCCCTCTTCGCTTCTCACGGACGCACCCTTCGCGACGTGATCATCAGGTCCTTGCAACCTCTTGTTTCTCACACCGAGCATGACTCACGTGGGCTTAGAGTGAGCACCGACCCTGACAAAACCACCTGAACTACGAGGTCTTTGATCCATGTCAAGGCATGGTACGTAGGAAGCCTCCACGAGGTTCAAGCCCACCATTAGTGGACCATGGTCTGCTTTCACGTCGGTTTACCGACAAACCCCCCACCTGAACTACGAGGTCTTTAATCCATGTCAAGGCATGGTACGTAGGAAGCCTCCACGAGGTTCAAGCCCACCCGTCGCTCTTTCACATCGGGTCTCATTCCAGTCCAGCGGTAAGCCGTTGTGACCCCACCTGAACTACGAGGTCTTTGATCCATGTCAAGGCATGGTACGTAGGAAGCCTCCATGAGGTTCAAGCCCACCATTAGCAGACCAAGGTCTGCTTTCACGTCGGTTTACTGACAAAACCCCCATTTGAACTACGAGGTCTTTGATCCATGTCAAGGCATGGTACGTAGGAAGCCTCCACGAGGTTCAAGCCCACCATCAGTGGACCAAGGTCTACTTTCCACCTGAACTACGAGGTCCTTGATCCATGTCAAGGCATGGTACGTAGGAAGCCTCCACGAGGTTCAAGCCCCCCCGTCGCTCTTTCATGTCGGGTCCCATTCCAGTCCAGCGGTAAGCCGTTGTGACCTCTTGAACTACGAGGTCTTTGATCCATGTCAAGGCATGGTACGTAGGAAGCCTCTATGAGGTTCAAGCCCACCCGTCTTTCACGTCGGGTTTCACCCTCGTCCAGCATGACGTTAAACTGCACACCTACGTCCAGCACGACGTTAAAACTGCAATTCTGGTCCAGTGGTAACCCATTGCGACCCAACCCACCTGAACTACGAGGTCTTTGATCCATGTCAAGGAATGGTACGTAGGAAGCATCCATGAGGTTCAAGCCCACCATTAGCAGAACAAGGTCTGCTTTCACGTCGGTTTACCGACAAAGCCCCCATTTGAACTACGAGGTCTTTGATCCATGTCAAGGCATGGTACGTAGGAAGCCTCCACGAGGTTCAAGCCCACCATTAGTGGACCAAGGTCTACTTTCCACCTGAACTACGAGGTCTTTGATCCATGTCAAGGCATGGTACGTAGGAAGCCTCCACGAGGTTCAAGCCCACCCGTCACTCTTTCACGTCGGGTCCCATTCCAGTCCAGCGGTAAGCCTTTGTGACCTCTTGAACTACGAGGTCTTTGATCCATGTCAAGGCATGGTACGTAGGAAGCCTCTATGAGGTTCAAGCCCACCCGTCTTTCACGTCGGGTTTCACCCTCGTCTAGCATGACGTTAAACTGCACACCTACGTCCAGCACGACGTTAAAACTGCAATTCCGGTCCAGTGGTAAGCCATTACGACCCAACCCACCTTAACTACGAGGTCTTTGATCCATGTCAAGGCATGGTACGTAGGAAGCCTCCATGAGGTTCAAGCCCACCATTAGTAGACCAAGGTCTGCTTTCACGTCGGTTTACCGACAAAGCCCCCATTTGAACTACGAGGTCTTTGATCCATGTCAAGGCATGGTACGTAGGAAGCGTCCACGAGGTTCAATCCCACCATCAGTGGACCAAGGTCTACTTTCCACCTGAACTACGAGGTCTTTGATCCATGTCAAGGCATGGTACGTAGGAAGCCTCCACGAGGTTCAAGCCCACCCGTCGCTCTTTCACGTAGGGTCCCATTCCAGTCCAGCGGTAAGCCTTTGTGACCTCTTGAACTACGGGGTCTTTGATCCATGTCAAGGCATGGTACGTAGGAAGCCTCTATGAGGTTCAAGCCCACCCTTCTTTCACGTCGGGTTTCACCCTCTTCCAGCATGACGTTAAACTGCACACCTACGTCCAGCACGACGTTAAAACTGCAATTCTGGTCCAGTGGTAAGCCATTGCGACCCAACCCACCTGAACTAAGAGGTCTTTGATCCATGTCAAGGCATGGTACGTAGGAAGCCTCCATGAGGTTCAAGCCCACCATTAGCAGACCAAGGTCTGCTTTCACGTCGGTTTATCGACAAAGCCCCCATTTGAACTACGAGGTCTTTGATCCATGTCAAGGCATGGTACGTAGGAAGCCTCCACGAGTTTCAAGCCCACCATCAGTGGACCAAGGTCTACTTTCCACCTGAACTACGAGGTCTTTGATCCATGTCAAGGCATGGTACGTAGGAAGCCTCCACGAGGTTCAAGCCCACATGTCGCTCTTTCACGTCGGGTCCCATTCCAGTCCAGCGGTAAGCCATTGTGACCTCTTGAACTACGAGGTCTTTGATCCATGTCAAGGCATGGTACGTAGGAAGCCTCTATGAGGTTCAAGCCCACCCGTCTTTCACGTCGGGTTTCACCCTCGTCCAGCATGACGTTAAACTGCACACCTACGTCCAGCACGACGTTAAAACTGCAATTCTGATCCAGTGGTAAGCCATTGCGACCCAACCCACCTGAACTACGAGGTCTTTGATCCATGTCAAGGCATGGTACGTAGGAAGCATCCATGAGGTTCAAGCCCACCATTAGTAGACCAATGTCTGATTTCACGTCGGTTTACCGACAAAGCCCCCATTTGAACTACGAGGTCTTTGATCCATGTCAAGGCATGGTACGTAGGAAGCCTCCACGAGGTTCAATCCCACCATCAGTGGACCAAGGTCTACTTTCCACCTGAACTACGTGGTCTTTGATCCATGTCAAGGCATGGTACGTAGGAAGCCTCCACGAGGTTCAAGCACACCCGTCGCTCTTTCACGGCGGGTCCCATTCCAGTCCAGCGGTAAGCCGTTGTGACCTCTTGAACTATGAGGTCTTTGATCCATGTCAAGGCATGGTACGTAGGAAGCCTCTATCAGGTTCAAGCCCACCCGTCTTTCGCGTCGGGTTTCACCCTCGTCCAGCATGACGTTAAACTGCACACCTACGTCCAGCACGGCGTTAAAACTGCAATTCCGGTCCAGTGGTAAGCCATTGCGACCCAACCCACCTGAACTACGAGGTCTTTGATCCATGTCAAGGCATGGTACGTAGGAAGCCTCCATGAGGTTCAAGCCCACCATTAGCAGACCAAGGTCTGCTTTCACGTCGGTTTACCGACAAAGCCCCCATTTGAACTACGAGGTCTTTGATCCATGTCAAGGCATGGTACGTAGGAAGCCTCCACGAGGTTCAAGCCCACCATCAGTGGACCAAGGTCTACTTTCCACCTGAACTACGAGGTCTTTGATCCATGTCAAGGCATGGTACGTAGGAAGACTCCACAAGGTTCAAGCCCACCCGTCGCTCTTTCACGTCGGGTCCCATTCCAGTCCACCGGTAAGCCTTTGTGACCTCTTGAACTACGAGGTCTTTGATCCATGTCAAGGCATGGTACGTAGGAAGCCTCTATGAGGTTCAAGCCCACCCGTCTTTCACGTCGGGTTTCACCCTCGTCCAGCATGACGTTAAACTGCACACCTACGTCCAGCACGACGTTAAAACTGCAATTCCGGTCCAGTGGTAAGCCATTGCGACCCAACCCACCTGAACTACGAGGTCTTTGATCCATGTCAAGGCATGGTACGTAGGAAGCCTCCATGAGGTTCAAGCCCACCATTAGCAGACCAAGGTCTGCTTTCACGTCGGTTTATCGACAAAGCCCCCATTTGAACTACGAGGTCTTTGATCCATGTCAAGGCAAGGTACGTAGGAAGCCTCCACGAGGTTCAAGCCCACCATCAGTGGACCAAGGTCTACTTTCCACCTGAACTACGAGGTCTTTGATCCATGTCAAGGCATGGTACGTAGGAAGCCTCCACGAGGTTCAAGCCCACCCGTCGCTCTTTCACGTCGGGTCCCATTCCAGTCCAGCGGTAAGCCGTTGTGACCTCTTGAACTACGAGGTCTTTGATCCATGTCAAGGCATGGTACGTAGGAAGCCTCTCTGAGGTTCAAGCCCACCCGTCTTTCACGTCGGGTTTCACCCTCGTCCAGCATGACGTTAAACTGCACACCTACGTCCAGCAAGACGTTAAAACTGCAATTCTGGTCCAGTGGTAAGCCATTGTGACCCAACCCACCTGAACTACGAGGTCTTTGATCCATGTCAAGGCATGGTACGTAGGAAGCCTCCATGAGGTTCAAGCCCACCATTAGCAGACCAAGGTCTGCTTTCACGTCGGTTTACCGACAAAGCCCCCATTTGAACTACGAGGTCTTTGATCCATGTCAAGGCATGGTACGTAGGAAGCCTCCACGAGGTTCAAGCCCACCATCAGTGGACCAAGGTCTACTTTCCACCTGAACTACGAGGCCTTTGATCCATGTCAAGGCATGGTACGTAGGAAGCCTCCACGAGGTTCAAGCCCACCCGTCGCTCCTTCACGTCGGGTCCCATTCCAGTCCAGCGGTAAGCCGTTGTGACCTCTTGAACTACGAGGTCTTTGATCCATGTCAAGGCATGGTACGTAGGAAGCCTCTATGAGGTTCATGCCCACCCGTCTTTCACGTCGGGTTTCACCCTCGTCTAGCATGACGTTAAACTGCACACCTACGTCCAGCACGACGTTAAAACTGCAATTCCGGTCCAGTGGTAAGCCATTGCGACCCAACCCACCTGAACTACGAGGTCTTTGATCCATGTCAAGGCATGGTACGTAGGAAGCCTCCATGAGGTTCAAGACCACCATTAGAAGACCAAGGTCTGCTTTCACGTCGGTTTAACGACAAAGCCCCCATTTGAACTACGAGGTCTTTGATCCATGTCAAGGCATGGTACGTAGGAAGCCTCCACGAGGTTCAAGCCCACCATCAGTGGACCAAGGTCTACTTTCCACCTGAACTACGAGGTCTTTGATCCATGTCAAGGCATGGTACGTAGGAAGCCTCCACGAGGTTCAAGCCCACCCGTCGCTCTTTCACGTCGGGTCCCATTCCAGTCCAGCGGTAAGCCGTTGTGACCTCTTGAACTACGAGGTCTCTGATCCATGTCATGGCATGGTACGTAGGAAGCCTCTATGAGGTTCAAGCCCACCCGTCTTTCACGTCGGGTTTCACCCACGTCCAGCATGACGTTAAACTGCACACCTACGTCCAGCACGACGTTAAAACTGCAATTCCGGTCCAGTGGTAAGCCATTGCGACCCAACCCACCTGAACTACGAGGTCTTTGATCCATGTCAAGGCATAGTACGTAGGAAGCCTCCATGAGGTTCAAGCCCACCATTAGCAGACCAAGGTCTGCTTTCACGTCGGTTTACCGACAAAGCCCCCATTTGAACTACGAGGTCTTTGATCCATGTCAAGGCATGGTACGTAGGAAGCCTCCACGAGGTTCAAGCCCACCATCAGTGGAACAAGGTCTACTTTCAACCTGAACTACGAGGTCTTTGATCCATGTCAAGGCATGGTACCTAGGAAGCCTCCACGAGGTTCAAGCCCACCCGTCGCTCTTTCACGTCGGGTCCCATTCCAGTCCAGCGGTAAGCCGTTGTGACCTCTTGAACTACGAGGTCTTTGATCCATGTCAAGGCATGGTACGTAGGAAGCCTCTATGAGGTTCAAGCCCACCCATCTTTCACGTTGGGTTTCACCCTCGTCCAGCATGATGTTAAACTGCACACCTACGTCCAGCACGACGTTAAAACTGCAATTCCGGTCCAGTGGTAAGCCATTGCGACCCAACCCACCTGAACTACGAGGTCTTTGATCCATGTCAAGGAATGGTACGTAGGAAGCCTCCATGAGGTTCAAGCCCACCATTAGCAGACCAAGGTCCGCTTTCACGTCGGTTTACCGACAAAGCCCCCATTTGAACTACGAGGTCTTTGATCCATGTCAAGGCATGGTACGTAGGAAGCCTTCACGAGGTTCAAGCCCACCATCAGTGGACCAAGGTCTACTTTCCACCTGAACTACGAGGTCTTTGATCCATGTCAAGGCATGGTACGTAGGAAGCCTCCACGAGGTTCAAGCCCACCCGTCGCTCTTTCACGTCGGGTCCCATTCCAGTCCAGCGGTAAGCCGTTGTGACCTCTTGAACTACGAGGTCTTTGATCCATGTCAAGGAATGGTATGTAGGAAGCCTCTATGAGGTTCAAGCCCACCCGTCTTTCACGTCCGGTTTCACCCTCGTCCAGCATGACGTTAAACTGCACACCTACGTCCAGCACGACGTTAAAACTGCAATTCTGGTCCAGTGGTAAGCCATTGCGACCCAACCCACCTGAACTACGAGGTCTTTGATCCATGTCAAGGCATGGTATGTAGGAAGCCTCCATGAGGTTCAAGCCCACCATTAGCAGACCAAGGTCTGCTTTCACGTCGGTTTACCGACAAAGCCCCCATTTGAACTACGAGGTCTTTGATCCATGTCAAGGCATGGTACGTAGGAAGCCTCCACGAGGTTCAAGCCCACCATCAGTGGACCAAGGTCTACTTTCCACCTGAACTACGAGGTCTTTGATCCATGTCAAGGCATGGTACGTAGGAAGCCTCCACGAGGTTCAAGCCCACACGTCGCTCTTTCACGTTGGGTCCCATTCCAGTCCAGCGGTAAGCCGTTGTGACCTCTTGAACTACGAGGTCTTTGATCCATGTCAAGCCATGGTACGTAGGAAGCCTCTATGAGGTTCAAGCCCACCTGTCTTTCACGTCGGGTTTCACCCTCGTCCAGCATGATGTTAAACTGCACACCTACGTCCAGCACGACGTTAAAACTGCAATTCCGGTCCAGTGGTAAGCCATTGCGACCCAACCCACCTGAACTACGAGGTCTTTGATCCATGTCAAGGCATGGTACGTAGGAAGCCTCCATGAGGTTCAAGCCCACCATTAGCAGACCAAGGTCTGCTTTCACGTCGGTTTACCGACAAATCCACCATTTGAACTACGAGGTCTTTGATCCATGTCAAGGCATGGTACGTAGGAAGCCTCCACGAGGTTCAAGCCCACCATCAGTGGACCAAGGTCTACTTTCCACCTGAACTACGAGGTCTTTGATCCATGTCAAGGCATGGTACGTAGGAAGCCTGCACGAGGTTCAAGCCCACCCGTCGCTCTTTCACGTCGGGTCCCATTCCAGTCCAGCGGTAAGCCGTTGTGACCTCTAGAACTACGAGGTCTTTGATCCATGTCAAGGCATGGTACGTAGGAAGCCTCTATGAGGTTCAACCCCACCCGTCTTTCACGTCGGGTTTCACCCTCGTCCAGCATGACGTTAAACTGCACACCTACATCCAGCACGATGTTAAAACTGCAATTCCGGTCCAGTGGTAAGCCATTGCGACCCAACCCACCTGAACTACGAGGTCTTTGATCCATGTCAAGGCATGGTACGTAGGAAGACTCCATGAGGTTCAAGCCCACCATTAGCAGACCAAGGTCTGCTTTCACGTCGGTTTACCGACAAAGCCCCCATTTGAACTATGAGGTCTTTGATCCATGTCAAGGCATGGTACGTAGGAAGCCTCCACGAGGTTCAAGCCCACCATCAGTGGACCAAGGTCTACTTTCCACCTAAACTACGAGGTCTTTGATCCATGTCAAGGCATGGTACGTAGGAAGCCTCCACGAGGTTCAAGCCCATCCGTCGCTCTTTCACGTCGGGTCCCATTCCAGTCCAGCGGTAAGCCGTTGTGACCTCTTGAACTACGAGGTCATTGATCCATGTCAAGGCATGGTACGTAGGAAGCCTCTATGAGGTTCAAGCCCACCCTTCTTTCACGTCGGGTTTCACCCTCGTCCAGCATGACGTTAAACTGCACACCTACGTCCAGCACGACGTTAAAACTGCAATTCTGGTCCAGTGGTAAGCCATTGCGACCCAACCCACCTGAACTACGAGGTCTTTGATCCATGTCAAGGCATGGTACGTAGGAAGCCTCCAAGAGGTTCAAGCCCACCATTAGCAGACCAAGGTCTTCTTTCACGTCGGTTTACCGACAAAACCCCCATTTGAACTACGAGGTCTTTGATCCATGTCAAGGCATGGTACGTAGGAAGCCTCCACGAGGTTCAAGCCCACCATCAGTGGACCAAGGTCTACTTTCCACCTGAACTACGAGGTCTTTGATCCATGTCAAGGCATGGTACGTAGGAAGCCTCCACGAGGTTCAAGCCCACCCGTCGCTCTTTCACGTCGGGTCACATTCCAGTCCAGCGGTAAGCCGTTGTGACCTATTGAACTACGAGGTCTTTGATCCATGTCAAGGCATGGTACGTAGGAAGCCTCTATGAGGTTCAAGCCCACCCGTCTTTCACGTCGGGTTTCACCCTCGTCCAGCATGACGTTAAACTGCACACCTACGTCCAGCACGGCGTTAAAACTGCAATTCCGGTCCAGTGGTAAGCCATTGCGACCCAACCCACCTGAACTACGAGGTCTTTGATCCATGTCAAGGCATGGTACGTAGGAAGCCTCCATGAGGTTCAAGCCCACCATTAGCAGACCAAGGTCTGCTTTCACGTCGGTTTACCGACAAAGCCCCCATTTGAACTACGAGGTCTTTGATCCATGTCAAGGCATGGTACGTAGGAAGCCTCCACGAGGTTCAAGCCCACCATCAGTGGACCAAGGTCTACTTTCCACCTGAACTACGAGGTCTTTGATCCATGTCAAGGCATGGTACGTAGGAAGACTCCACGAGGTTCAAGCCCACCCGTCGCTCTTTCACGTCGGGTCCCATTCCAGTCCACCGGTAAGCCTTTGTGACCTCTTGAACTACGAGGTCTTTGATCCATGTCAAGGCATGGTACGTAGGAAGCCTCTATGAGGTTCAAGCCCACCCGTCTTTCACGTCGGGTTTCACCCTCGTCCAGCATGACGTTAAACTGCACACCTACGTCCAGCACGACGTTAAAACTGCAATTCCGGTCCAGTGGTAAGCCATTGCGACCCAACCCACCTGAACTACGAGGTCTTTGATCCATGTCAAGGCATGGTACGTAGGAAGCCTCCATGAGGTTCAAGCCCACCATTAGCAGACCAAGGTCTGCTTTCACGTCGGTTTATCGACAAAGCCCCCATTTGAACTACGAGGTCTTTGATCCATGTCAAGGCAAGGTACGTAGGAAGCCTCCACGAGGTTCAAGCCCACCATCAGTGGACCAAGGTCTACTTTCCACCTGAACTACGAGGTCTTTGATCCATGTCAAGGCATGGTACGTAGGAAGCCTCCACGAGGTTCAAGCCCACCCGTCGCTCTTTCACGTCGGGTCCCATTCCAGTCCAGCGGTAAGCCGTTGTGACCTCTTGAACTACGAGGTCTTTGATCCATGTCAAGGCATGGTACGTAGGAAGCCTCTCTGAGGTTCAAGCCCACCCGTCTTTCACGTCGGGTTTCACCCTCGTCCAGCATGACGTTAAACTGCACACCTACGTCCAGCAAGACGTTAAAACTGCAATTCTGGTCCAGTGGTAAGCCATTGTGACCCAACCCACCTGAACTACGAGGTCTTTGATCCATGTCAAGGCATGGTACGTAGGAAGCCTCCATGAGGTTCAAGCCCACCATTAGCAGACCAAGGTCTGCTTTCACGTCGGTTTACCGACAAAGCCCCCATTTGAACTACGAGGTCTTTGATCCATGTCAAGGCATGGTACGTAGGAAGCCTCCACGAGGTTCAAGCCCACCATCAGTGGACCAAGGTCTACTTTCCACCTGAACTACGAGGCCTTTGATCCATGTCAAGGCATGGTACGTAGGAAGCCTCCACGAGGTTCAAGCCCACCCGTCGCTCCTTCACGTCGGGTCCCATTCCAGTCCAGCGGTAAGCCGTTGTGACCTCTTGAACTACGAGGTCTTTGATCCATGTCAAGGCATGGTACGTAGGAAGCCTCTATGAGGTTCATGCCCACCCGTCTTTCACGTCGGGTTTCACCCTCGTCTAGCATGACGTTAAACTGCACACCTACGTCCAGCACGACGTTAAAACTGCAATTCCGGTCCAGTGGTAAGCCATTGCGACCCAACCCACCTGAACTACGAGGTCTTTGATCCATGTCAAGGCATGGTACGTAGGAAGCCTCCATGAGGTTCAAGACCACCATTAGAAGACCAAGGTCTGCTTTCACGTCGGTTTAACGACAAAGCCCCCATTTGAACTACGAGGTCTTTGATCCATGTCAAGGCATGGTACGTAGGAAGCCTCCACGAGGTTCAAGCCCACCATCAGTGGACCAAGGTCTACTTTCCACCTGAACTACGAGGTCTTTGATCCATGTCAAGGCATGGTACGTAGGAAGCCTCCACGAGGTTCAAGCCCACCCGTCGCTCTTTCACGTCGGGTCCCATTCCAGTCCAGCGGTAAGCCGTTGTGACCTCTTGAACTACGAGGTCTCTGATCCATGTCATGGCATGGTACGTAGGAAGCCTCTATGAGGTTCAAGCCCACCCGTCTTTCACGTCGGGTTTCACCCACGTCCAGCATGACGTTAAACTGCACACCTACGTCCAGCACGACGTTAAAACTGCAATTCCGGTCCAGTGGTAAGCCATTGCGACCCAACCCACCTGAACTACGAGGTCTTTGATCCATGTCAAGGCATAGTACGTAGGAAGCCTCCATGAGGTTCAAGCCCACCATTAGCAGACCAAGGTCTGCTTTCACGTCGGTTTACCGACAAAGCCCCCATTTGAACTACGAGGTCTTTGATCCATGTCAAGGCATGGTACGTAGGAAGCCTCCACGAGGTTCAAGCCCACCATCAGTGGAACAAGGTCTACTTTCAACCTGAACTACGAGGTCTTTGATCCATGTCAAGGCATGGTACCTAGGAAGCCTCCACGAGGTTCAAGCCCACCCGTCGCTCTTTCACGTCGGGTCCCATTCCAGTCCAGCGGTAAGCCGTTGTGACCTCTTGAACTACGAGGTCTTTGATCCATGTCAAGGCATGGTACGTAGGAAGCCTCTATGAGGTTCAAGCCCACCCATCTTTCACGTTGGGTTTCACCCTCGTCCAGCATGATGTTAAACTGCACACCTACGTCCAGCACGACGTTAAAACTGCAATTCCGGTCCAGTGGTAAGCCATTGCGACCCAACCCACCTGAACTACGAGGTCTTTGATCCATGTCAAGGAATGGTACGTAGGAAGCCTCCATGAGGTTCAAGCCCACCATTAGCAGACCAAGGTCCGCTTTCACGTCGGTTTACCGACAAAGCCCCCATTTGAACTACGAGGTCTTTGATCCATGTCAAGGCATGGTACGTAGGAAGCCTTCACGAGGTTCAAGCCCACCATCAGTGGACCAAGGTCTACTTTCCACCTGAACTACGAGGTCTTTGATCCATGTCAAGGCATGGTACGTAGGAAGCCTCCACGAGGTTCAAGCCCACCCGTCGCTCTTTCACGTCGGGTCCCATTCCAGTCCAGCGGTAAGCCGTTGTGACCTCTTGAACTACGAGGTCTTTGATCCATGTCAAGGAATGGTATGTAGGAAGCCTCTATGAGGTTCAAGCCCACCCGTCTTTCACGTCCGGTTTCACCCTCGTCCAGCATGACGTTAAACTGCACACCTACGTCCAGCACGACGTTAAAACTGCAATTCTGGTCCAGTGGTAAGCCATTGCGACCCAACCCACCTGAACTACGAGGTCTTTGATCCATGTCAAGGCATGGTATGTAGGAAGCCTCCATGAGGTTCAAGCCCACCATTAGCAGACCAAGGTCTGCTTTCACGTCGGTTTACCGACAAAGCCCCCATTTGAACTACGAGGTCTTTGATCCATGTCAAGGCATGGTACGTAGGAAGCCTCCACGAGGTTCAAGCCCACCATCAGTGGACCAAGGTCTACTTTCCACCTGAACTACGAGGTCTTTGATCCATGTCAAGGCATGGTACGTAGGAAGCCTCCACGAGGTTCAAGCCCACACGTCGCTCTTTCACGTTGGGTCCCATTCCAGTCCAGCGGTAAGCCGTTGTGACCTCTTGAACTACGAGGTCTTTGATCCATGTCAAGCCATGGTACGTAGGAAGCCTCTATGAGGTTCAAGCCCACCTGTCTTTCACGTCGGGTTTCACCCTCGTCCAGCATGATGTTAAACTGCACACCTACGTCCAGCACGACGTTAAAACTGCAATTCCGGTCCAGTGGTAAGCCATTGCGACCCAACCCACCTGAACTACGAGGTCTTTGATCCATGTCAAGGCATGGTACATAGGAAGCCTCCATGAGGTTCAAGCCCACCATTAGCAGACCAAGGTCTGCTTTCACGTCGGTTTACCGACAAATCCACCATTTGAACTACGAGGTCTTTGATCCATGTCAAGGCATGGTACGTAGGAAGCCTCCACGAGGTTCAAGCCCACCATCAGTGGACCAAGGTCTACTTTCCACCTGAACTACGAGGTCTTTGATCCATGTCAAGGCATGGTACGTAGGAAGCCTGCACGAGGTTCAAGCCCACCCGTCGCTCTTTCACGTCGGGTCCCATTCCAGTCCAGCGGTAAGCCGTTGTGACCTCTAGAACTACGAGGTCTTTGATCCATGTCAAGGCATGGTACGTAGGAAGCCTCTATGAGGTTCAACCCCACCCGTCTTTCACGTCGGGTTTCACCCTCGTCCAGCATGACGTTAAACTGCACACCTACATCCAGCACGATGTTAAAACTGCAATTCCGGTCCAGTGGTAAGCCATTGCGACCCAACCCACCTGAACTACGAGGTCTTTGATCCATGTCAAGGCATGGTACGTAGGAAGACTCCATGAGGTTCAAGCCCACCATTAGCAGACCAAGGTCTGCTTTCACGTCGGTTTACCGACAAAGCCCCCATTTGAACTATGAGGTCTTTGATCCATGTCAAGGCATGGTACGTAGGAAGCCTCCACGAGGTTCAAGCCCACCATCAGTGGACCAAGGTCTACTTTCCACCTAAACTATGAGGTCTTTGATCCATGTCAAGGCATGGTACGTAGGAAGCCTCCACGAGGTTCAAGCCCATCCGTCGCTCTTTCACGTCGGGTCCCATTCCAGTCCAGCGGTAAGCCGTTGTGACCTCTTGAACTACGAGGTCATTGATCCATGTCAAGGCATGGTACGTAGGAAGCCTCTATGAGGTTCAAGCCCACCCTTCTTTCACGTCGGGTTTCACCCTCGTCCAGCATGACGTTAAACTGCACACCTACGCCCAGCACGACGTTAAAACTGCAATTCTGGTCCAGTGGTAAGCCATTGCGACCCAACCCACCTGAACTACGAGGTCTTTGATCCATGTCAAGGCATGGTACGTAGGAAGCCTCCAAGAGGTTCAAGCCCACCATTAGCAGACCAAGGTCTTCTTTCACGTCGGTTTACCGACAAAACCCCCATTTGAACTACGAGGTCTTTGATCCATGTCAAGGCATGGTACGTAGGAAGCCTCCACGAGGTTCAAGCCGACCATCAGTGGACCAAGGTCTACTTTCCACCTGAACTACGAGGTCTTTGATCCATGTCAAGGCATGGTACGTAGGAAGCCTCCACGAGGTTCAAGCCCACCCGTCGCTCTTTCACGTCGGGTCACATTCCAGTCCAGCGGTAAGCCGTTGTGACCTATTGAACTACGAGGTCTTTGATCCATGTCAAGGCATGGTACGTAGGAAGCCTCTATGAGGTTCAAGCCCACCCGTCTTTCACGTCGGGTTTCACCCTCGTCCAGCATGACGTTAAACTGCACACCTACGTCCAGCACGACGTTAAAACTGCAATTCTGGTCCAGTGGTAAGCCATTGCGACCCAACCCACCTGAACTAAGAGGTCTTTGATCCATGTCAAGGCATGGTACGTAGGAAGCCTCCATGAGGTTCAAGCCCACCATTAGCAGACCAAGGTCTGCTTTCACGTCGGTTTACTGACAAAACCCCCATTTGAACTACGAGGTCTTTGATCCATGTCAAGGCATGTTACGTAGGAAGCCTCCACGAGGTTCAAGCCCACCATCAGTGGACCATGGTCTACTTTCCACCTGAACTACGAGGTCTTTGATCCATGTCAAGGCATGGTACGTAGGAAGCCTCCACGAGGTTCAAGCCCACCCGTCGCTCTTTCACGTCGGGTCCCATTCCAGTCCAGCGGTAAGCCGTTGTGACCTCTTGAACTACGAGGTCTTTGATCCATGTCAAGGCATGGTACGTAGGAAGCCTCTATGAGGTTCAAGCCCACCCGTCTTTCACGTCGGGTTTCACCCTCGTCCAGCATGACGCTAAACTGCACACCTACGTCCAGCACGACGTTAAAACTGCAATTCTGGTCCAGTGGTAAGCCATTGCGACCCAACCCACCTGAACTACGAGGTCTTTGATCCATGTCAAGGCATGGTACGTAGGAAGCCTCTATGAGGTTCAAGCCCACCCGTCTTCCACGTCGGGTTTCACCCCCTTCCAGCACGACGTCAAACTGCACCCCGGTCCAGCGGTAAGCCGTTGTGACCCCACCTGAACTACGAGGTCTTTGATCCGTGTCAAGGCATGGTACGTAGGAAGCCTCCATGAGGTTTAAGCCCACCAATAGTGGACCAAGGTCTGCTTTCACGTCGGTTCCCCGGTGAAATCTGAACTACGAGGTCTTTGATCCATGTCAAGGCATGGTACGTAGGAAGCCTCTACGAGGTTCAAGCCCACCCGTCTTTCACGTCGGGTTTCACCCCCATCCAGCACGACGTTAAACTGCACCCCGGTCCAGCGGTAAGCCGTTGTGACCCCACCTGAACTACGAGGTCTTTGATCCGTTTCAAGGCATGGTACGTAGGAAGCCTCCATGAGGTTCAAGCCCACCAATAGTGAACCAAGGTCTGCTTTCACGTCGGTTCCCCGGCGAAACCTGAACTATGAGGTCTTTGATCCTTGTCAAGGCATGGTACGTAGGAAGCCTCTATGAGGTTCAAGCCCACCCGTCTTTCACGTCGGGTTTCACCCCCGTACAGCACGACGTTAAACTGCACCCCGGTCCAGCGGTAAGCCGTTGTGACCCCACCTGAACTACGAGGTCTTTGATCCGTGTCAAGGCATGGTACGTAGGAAGCCTCCGTGAAGTTCAAGCCCACCAATAGTGGACCAAGGTCTGCTTTCACGTCGGTTCCCCGGCAAAACCTGAACTACGAGGTCTTTGATCCGTGTCAAGGCATGGTACGTAGGAAGCCTTCACGAGGTTCAAACCCACCATTAGTGGACCAAGGTCTACTTTCACGTCGGTTCACCGACACACCCCACCCGTCGCTCATTCACGTCGGGTCCCATTCCAGTCCAGCGGTAAGCCGTTGTGACCCTTTTGAACTACGAGTTCTTTGATCCATGTCAAGGCATGGTACGTAGGAAGACTCCACGAGGTTCAAGCCCACCCGTCATTTATTCACGTCAGGGTTCACTACCGTCCAGCATGACGTTAAACTGCACACTTACGTCCAGCATGATGTTAAACTACAATCTGGTCCAGTGGTAAGCCATTGAGACCCAACCATTTGAACTACGAGGACTTTGATCCATGTCACGGCATGGTACGTAGGAATCCTCCCGGAGGTTCAAGCCCAACTCCCCTCGGACCAAGGTCCAACTTCACGTCGGTTTACCGGCACCATCCCGAACTACGCGGACTTTGATTCCCTGCCACGAGGATATTTAGGAAGCCTCTTCAAGGCTCAAGCCCAACATCACTGTCGCCCCCCTGCGATGGTCCCATTTCATTCCCCCTCCACTTCATTCATTCATCCACCACCCATCTTGATTCTCACCCGGGCCACCACATCCCGGTGGGATCATGCCATCCACCTCCTCGCTGCTCCTAGCGGTGCATGGGCCGCTTTCCACATGTAAGCCCCATCATATCTCTGGGTCGTTGTCCTCTGTGTACACCCCGATTCATCACCCTTTTCCCCTCTAGGGAGTGCACCACCTCGGGTCCGTCCTCATTGGGCGTTCTGATCCATCGCCTTGGTAAACCTTCCATGTGTTCCCTCATAGGGATATAACAATCTGATCCGTCCTCATTGGACGTTCTGATCACCCTCATTCCGTCTCCGCAAGACGTTAAACTCGCAGCCTACCTTGTGATAAACATGAGATGCCTGAGGAAAACCTCGGATGGAACGCCTTTGGTGTAACCGTCTCTACTAGACGTTAATCTTGCAACATACCCTGTGCTAAACACAGGAAGCTGAGGAAAACCTCAGATGTACGCCTCGGGTTCTGCACCCTTGAGATGCCCTCTTATGAGGAAGAATACAGGTTCCCCAATGTCCACGCACCCATAGATGCCCCGACATTCCTGATGTTTCCGTCTACTCCGACCGAAGGTCGCTACCATGTCAAGAACCTATGGAAAGT
This sequence comes from Viscum album, assembly GCA_963277665.1. Taxonomy (NCBI): domain Eukaryota; kingdom Viridiplantae; phylum Streptophyta; class Magnoliopsida; order Santalales; family Viscaceae; genus Viscum; species Viscum album. Next base: position 514,456,011 of record OY728125.1, read on the forward strand.
CTTGACGGAAGTAGTGTAATTAACCGGCATCCATGACAATATGGCACCGGGAATGAGATTCACGAACAATGTATTAAATCTATAAGGGAGACCCGGACTAGGTGACGAGTTCTGAGGAGGAATCCACAGGAGGAAGAACCGGCATCCCATCATCCCGTTTCGATCAAGGAGCAGACGTCCCTGAATAAGGAACGAATGCCACCCACCTTTGGAAAGCGGGAATGCAGGGCAACACAGCCGCGCGTCCTCACAGACGGATGCGCGCGCCCCGACGAAAGCGTCGGAAACAGATACATATGCCTAGAAAAACAGAAAAACAAGTCAAAATAATGGATTAAAATAGTTCTAAACCAAAGTGAAAATGAAAATAGATAAACTCTTCAGCTTCTCATGATATATCTTGGTCACATGCTCTACAGCTCTACATCAAATCAAGTACCAAAAGTAGAAGGATTCTTTCCCTAGTCTATACCTACAACAATATAATCTATTTGGGCCCAAAAGCATGTACCAAATATGTTGTGAGATGGAATAACAGTAGGAAACCACCACAAGATCTGTGCCTAACATTCAAGAGTATATAGGAGGTAAAATTACAGGAAACAGTAACCAGGAAAGTACTCAACATTATAAAATCTACAATTTAAATATCAAGCCACAACTAAACAGGCTGATAAACACAAATAGGTAACCCTCTGGGAAGTACTCAATGCCCATCCCCTCTGGTCCTACCTGACAAGTTTAAGAAACCCTCTGGGAAACACACACAGTCTCACCCCTCTGGTTCAGCTAATGTATAGACTCTATGAAGAACCACTCACCGTCAATTCCCCACTATTGTATTGTATCTTAACTAAAGGTGCTCCATGGATGTTCTTACATCACATTCCCTCTATGTCCAGCGTCAAGGAACTATAGACTCTCTGAGGAAGCACTCAATGTCAATTCCCCCAATGGTCTCACATCGTATGTAAAACAGACACTCTAGAGAATCCCTCAATGTCCATTATCTCTATTGTCTATACACCATGTTCTCATGACCCTATATAATTCAAGAAAGTATAGCATCACAAAATGGACACGGTAAACCTCAAGAACAACTTGGCTAGATTTTTATGACATATCATCATGTCAGAACAATAGTCACATCATCCTACAACTACGCATGGGAATGTAAACTGCACCTTAACAGGAACAGAAAGACCAAACGGTCACAACGAAACATGCATGGGAAAACATCTAAATCATAGAAACTTAAAATTAATCACATTAAATTTACCTATACTCAAGCATATAAGAAAATCAGGATGATAAAATGGCTAAAACAGTAAACGCGCAATACCCCATTCATGGGTATTGGGAAAATTTGATCACATAAATCAAAGACATTATACAGAAAGGCCTAAACCACCTACCTCGGGGATGGGGGATCAATATAATTGAACCTCGAGGCTTGAATCACCTTATAACATCGTAGATCTATGAAAATGATAAAACATTTCAACCAAAGTAAATATGAAAATGAAGTGGAATCTGGAAATGAAGCTCTAGGAGAAGGAAGAGCATACCAAAGTGATCCCAACGAAATTGATGACATTTGAATTAGAGGTCAGACAAAGCCTCGGGGGCTTGGAGGATGCTCACATACATGCATGTTCTCTCAGGCGAAAGAAACCTAGAAGAAGGTTGTTTTTCCTTCAGATGCGATCCTAGTGAATTTAATGAAAAAAAGTTACATGATGTGTACTTTCGAAGTACATGGCATGTAATCACCCTTTCTGAACTCTTCTTTAGGCAGCCTCTAGGTCAGCCCAATATGGCCATGTGTATGGACGCTATATGAATAGCACACGACTACCTATTGTAACTGAGTACACATCGTGTACTCATAATGTTCATGGCATGTAATTTGAACATTTCTTGAATTTTATATTTTTCTTAAAAAAGACCAGAAAGGGAAAACATACCTGAAAAGAAGGTATGGGTTCATACAAGTCATATGCGTCCAAATCCTGCAGCTTTTTATGGCCCCAACCACCAGCTCCCTACACCTGGTGTGGGCATCCTAGTGGTGGTGGTGGAAGGATCTCATAGTGTAATCCATTACCTATAGCACCTCCTCATGTATCTCCACCAGCTCCTATACCATCACCACATACAAGGGGGGCACCCAAACCACTCCTTAGAGATCCCTGATCATTGAACATCCTATGACATGGAAGTATTTCATCTTTAATCCCATAATCATTAGTATGTCAGTTTGTGAAGTCACAAATCATATGACCAATACCATTAAAATAATAGGACATACCCTCTCTAGGTTACAATATTCCTCTGTTCTTCCCCTGAATATGTTCTAGATCCTAATCCCAGGAAGGACTCATGACATGAGATCATGTCTTCGGGTGCCTCCTAGCCATAGTAGATTACATAGTTCTATAATTCCCACTACTAATTCCATCTTCCTTCTATACCTCTAATAGGAAACTCTTCATTGTAGACTCCCATTATTATACCCTATCATTTGTGAGAAATCACCCAGGTACCACACTAGTGAGGATATCTATGTGAAGACCCAACTAAAACACATGTGTTTAGAAATATCCATCCCAGATCATGTCATGGGAGAACTGTGTATGGTCTATCATCATCACAACACACTCAACCATTTCTACCCATTCATTTGAAAGATATATAATCTATTGTATATGATCTGAGAAAACGAAGGGGTGTCAGTACATAACGTGTAATAACTTGTAGAAGTTGGTGCATGATATTGTTGACTAAACATGTATCTTTTATATAAGACTCCATCTACACCCATATTCCCCTTGAAAATGTTTAGCTACCAGCATAACCATTGCATGGATCGATGTCTATATCTTCCAAATAAAATGAATCACAGACACATGAAAATCCTATGATGCATGGGGATTAGGATTGTAGCGGAACATAAGTGGAATTTGGAAAAATAATGTGATATGTTTTCTATGCATGTGAACATAATAAGCCTGATCTTTTGCTATGATCTACTAATTGATATTTTGGTGTTCTATTACGTATACACCTACAGGAAGGATATCATAGGATATATCCTAAATGGAGGCCTCATAAATCATCAGAAAACCTTAATGATCTAAAACTTGTAACTTAGAAAGTCATTGTCATGTAGGCCCATGGAAAATATAATTAATACATATCGCGGTCAATTTATCATATATATATATATATATCCTAGGGATATGAATAAATAAGGTTAGTCTAATGGATTAATCATATATGATGGATGTAACATTTATAACTTCAAACATTGTCTCGGTATACAAAGTTTAGAAGTAGGTAGCCCAATTCCTAGTTAATGGAAATATCATCCAAATCACCAAAACTGGGTTCCATATCCAGAGAGTGGAATTTTAGAGACTCTAACAATATTTCCCGAAATCCCAACCAAATCCTCATAATGGGATATCTACAAACACCATCCCAACGATAGAACAACCTATGATACCACTCTATTTGGAACCTAGCCAACTAGGATTTAGATGAAACTACCCAAATCCCACCTCCATAGGATATGGACTAGATACAAGCACAGAGAAGGAAATCTAACATGGAAGGACTTTTCATATTGTTGTTGTACAAACTCACATAACCATATCAATTAAAAATGTTAATAGGATTAGAATATAATGACTAAATGAGTAGAGTAATTACTATTAGTGAAAAACTTATAGGGAAGAAAATGAATACGATATAGTAAATTTAAATTTAAAGTGTAAAAATACATGCCTAAGGAAATAGATGTTGCAACCTAATAAAAATGATAAAGAAAAAATTCTACAAGAGCCCAGAACATGATATCCAATGTCTTACCACCATACATAGTCCAGTGCACAATGTATATCAATGCTCCACAATAATCTATATAAAGATATATGTCATCTATAAAAGAAATTAAACATGGGAGAAAATACTCTGTAGGGGTGAGTATAAACATACTCAGTATGACAACATTAAATCTAAATGGTGGATAGTAAGAGAAATGATATGAATAAATATTAGACCTCTCAACCGAAATCTTTTTAGTATCAAAATCTAATGACATGGACACACACACACACACACACACATATATATATATATATTAAAATAAAATAATAAAAAAGATATAAAAAGTGGATCTCAATCTTAATACCAATCCTAAGAAACAATGACAATTTCTATATAAAAAATTTCAATGACTCACAATGTCTCACACATATATCCATAGAAGTAACTGTGTGGAAGGCCCATGACCTACCACACTGCTACACAATAGAGGCAGAATAATCATTAAATAGATGACCATATCCTTATTTCACTATGGAAGTATCAGTCAATGTTTGGAGGACCCACACCCTATTTGATTGGAGGTAAAACAAAATGGATAGAGGACACTTTCTCAAGTACATATTAGGGATGTACCACCAAGTAGATAGAGGACCCTTACCCTAATACCATTAAAGAGGTATAAATCAATAGATTGAATACCCACACCCTAACACCATATAGGGGGACCACATAGTATATAGATTATTTTCACCCTGTCAATAAAAGGTGTTACCATGAGACGGAAGCACGATGAACCCCCGATGCTATCGGCCCGCGGTTTCCCCCAACGGCTCAAAAACTCGATTTGAAAACCCTAAATCCACAATTCTTCACTGATCCTTCACCCTTTCTGCTCCTCCAGTTGCAATGGAGGCTATGATATCATTTGGGAGATTCACAGTTTTGAATCGACTCATCGGGAAAGCGAGGAACTCCATCAAACCGCGAACGAGAAAGGCAAAAGAATATCCTTTCTTGAGGCGCTTACATGTACTGATTTGTGGAAATCCCATGCGCTGAATTCAAACAGAATTAAAAAAAAACAGCTGATGGAAGCTTCCATGTTGAAGCGGACCCAATAGTAGTTCAACAACACACACAACTTTGTAAGTTCTCTGTGTTGGGACGAATTTAATTTTTGAAAGGTGAATCCCCTTGGTCATATAAATATTTAAAAGTTAGATTATCTGCTTGCTGGGGTTTTTCTTGATGGAAACTAGTTCCACTAGGAAAAGGATTCTTCCATTTAAACTTTTATTCACAATATGATTTTGAATTTTCCTAGAAAATGGGAAATCTAAATCTTAAACCAGGATTTTTAAGGCTATCCGAATGGGATTATAAATTTAATCCCAATTCATAGAAGAAGAGTAATGCTCAGGTATGGGTTAAGTTATTCAATTAAAATTGTTTTTTTGGCACCCTCAAATACTTAATGACATTGCTGTTTGTATCGGTAACCCGCTGAAAATTGATCAAAGAATGCTTAATGGTGACCTGGTTATATATGCTAGGGTGATAATTGACATTAACATATAAATTCATCCTCAAAAAACCCTAGTCTTCACTACTCAAGACTATAGAACTATAGTTAAAATTTAATATGAGCGACTTCCTGAATTTTGTGAATTGTTCAAGATTGTGGGACACTCTATATATCAATTTAGGAGAGTGCACAACCAATCTACAAAACCTAATACCTCTGGGTGGAATGAAGTCAGGAGAAATAGAAGAGGTCAAGATCAATTTGGCACCAAATATAACCCACCCAAGATAAAGGAAGAAGTATGGGTTTCTAAAAAAATCACTTTGCTTGCCTTGACCCTGACCAAAATGAATTCTAGGCTGACCTTACTGATGAACATGATTTGGAAACTCTACATCAAATTCTTACGAAAAAAATTGAAGAAGATATCATTGAAATCCTCTCCCATCCACTGGATGAGACTGACTCTGATAATTCTACACTTGACAACACTCTCACTCACACACATGGAAAAGACACAGCCCCTGACTATAACACCCCAAGCTTCTAAGGTACGTTTCTCTTTGAATAATGTGATAGCATGTGTTGTACGCAACATCGAGTTCTAACACACACCACAACCGATCAAACTAGCCGTTATGAATAGTAATACCTAATTTTTTAAATTATATATATTTTATATTTCAAAATGTACTTCATTTTTGGATTCGGAATATCGAATTTAGCCTAAGGTGAAATTTTGGTACTTTTCGGATAACTTTAATATTTTGATGAATAGTGAAAATTACTAAATTTAAATTAAAAACAGATTTTTTTAATCGAAATAATTTATTTTGGTAAATTATGAATTTTAGTGGTTTTAAATTATATTTGAATATATTTTTACCATTTTATCCAATGGTGTTCATTAGAATTAATTTCATGTTGAAATTGACCTAAACAATTGTCAATCTTTTGGTATATATTGTTTCTTAAAAACATTCTATTTGTTGTAACAGCGGGAATTAATTATAAAATTAATTAATGAAACTTATATTTTTGAATTTGGT